>JAHLJT010002630.1:82561296-83161296 GCA_031308135.1 Acheta domesticus | reverse complement strand
CAAGAATAATTATTTTTGTCAGACTTAGTAGTAATAATATCAATAGTAAAAATAATAACAATAATATCTGTCAAAGAGAATTGCTTCAAACAATGTATGACAAGTATTGCTCTAGCAATTCGTATTCAATAAATCATACGCAGATTTCCATTGCTTTGAACATACAATTACCGATTACATACTTTGATACTGCGCTCTCATGGAAATATATTTAGTATTTTAAATGTGAGACAATATTTACTCTGTAAACCTATATTACATTGTATATTACACTATGCAATACTTTTATATAATATTAGTGTAATTATAAGATTATTATATTATTAAAAATTTTTGATATTTTGCAGTCATGGCTGACCCAAAGAAAGGAGTGTATGTAATATACAATGAGAACAAAGATTTATGAAGCCTGGCCGGAAAGCCCATGAGCAGATCTGTAATGTAGGTATCGTCAGTAATATAAGACCAGTACTGCTAACGTTCTGTGCAAAATGTGAATATTTTAAAAATACATATTTATTGTCAGGATACATGGTAAAGGCAGTATAATACTATTCTTGCATTTTAATCTTTTCATATTTACTTTGATATATTCTGTTAAAATAATTTAAGCAGCTATCATATAAATTAATTTGTTTCAAGTGTTACAAGTAATTACCCACAGGTGTGTAGTTGATAAATAGCTGGGAACTGAAGGGCATACTGTTTCAAGGCTTACTCCCTATTACAGCATGTTCAATTCAATTGAAAATGTGTGATCTCAGTCAAAGGGATTCTTCAATAAGAGTCTTAGAAGATCTTGCTCCAGAAATCTTTGGATGCAGGCTTTAAAACAGGTATCTTAATTATCTAAATTCATTGACACATTTAACATAAGGAAAATGAGGTTCAATGTCTTAAATTTAATAGTGTTATTAATACATTAATTTTTTAAGTTGTCAACTACAAACTGGAAAAATGCAATGGAGTATTCTGAAAAAATTATGGTTGTACATAGAGAGAAGGATGGGGTAGATTGTGAAAACAAATGTATTGATCAGGGACAGTGTAGATGAAGATGTCACAAAGAACTTGACAACTGTAAAAACACTTGTTTGTAATTATTGTGAAAAAATTTACTGGTAAAAAATGATAGTGTTTTAACTCTTGTTCGTTAGTTTTCACTGTTGAATGTTGAGATAAAATATATTATTGTAATTACGAAATGGAGACAAAATTTAAGAAATACTCTGATATCAATTTTTTAAAATTTTCCTTCCATCCATTCCATATTCTTATCAACCATTAACAATCTTTGTAATAATGTAATTTATTAATTTATTCTTCTAAAGCTTTCTAATTATATTTGCATTTCACAACGAAGTAAAACATTAAACTTCTCATATTTCGGCATTATGAGTTTCAGGAGAAAAGTATCAAAATAATTGATCCAAATGATAATTATTTCAATGTTTCCAAACATTCAGTTGATTAAAATTAACATTATAATGAGAAACGTTCCTGATGAAAGATTTCTCCAATTGCGTATGTCTGAATGTAGTGCCAAAGCCTAGCTTCATGTACATTTTCGAAGTTGGCAGGGCCGAACGGCCGTCATATTGAAAATTCTAAGGACCAAAGCAAGCTGAAATCCCGTATATTTAGAATTCCCCAATGTACAATTTCAAAAATAATCCCTGAAGTTTGCAGTGCAAAATTGGAAAGTTTAAAGGATTATTTGACGATATGTATCTTACTTAAATGTAACTATACAATACGTGGTAATCAATCTCGCGAACAATCATAAGGAAACTCGCCAGCAGGGAGCAGCCTCAAATTGTCTTTCCCCCGCGCGGCCAACATTCTTCGGCTGCCCCACCTTCCAAGTTTCTCACGGCTCTAGCACGTTTATACAAAAACATAAGAAATGAAACACAAATGTTCAGGCAACAAAACGATTCTCGTTGAGTCCTCTCTGCCGCAAGCGCCAAAAACCGCGCACCGCGTATTGTACTGTAGCCGGGGAAGGGGCGTAGGTCATTTACCACCGCCGGCGCGCCGGGCGCGCGGCCCTTAAGCCATTAGCCGTTTACCTGCCCCTTTCTCAGTCTTCGGCGGTCAGATGTTTACAAACATTCCAAATATCGCTACGTGCCTCCCGCTCCAATACTGGCGTTAGAATTCGCCGACCACGAGCGCATCTGCTAGGCAGCCGCGCCCGCCTTACTGCCCTTTTCTCTCAACCAGCTTCGCGGTTCCCGTGAGAAAATACCAAACCTTGCTAATGAGATGCAGCCATCGCGGGCACAGCCAGTGCCGCCCAAAAGTCACGTGACACACTTCAAAACATATCAACAAATAGCGAGCATCTCTCGTGGCACACTGCGTCTCACTGCACATCATAGGCTAGCTGCAAATGTCACGTGACTCTACCCCTCTGCTTTTGGAAACATACGCTTCAATAAATACGGCAACTTCGCTCCCACGCGCCACTGTTATGTCAAACTTCTATGTCATCACTTCTATGTCAACTTCTATGTCACACTTCTGTGTCAACTCTGCTACTACTAAGTTATTTCTACTGCTGCTACTACGCAGTGACTTCTAAGTCAAACTACTATACTGCTGCTACAATTACTGCTCTGTTCACTACTATGTGAAACTACGCAGTCACACTTCTACGTCAAACTCTACTACTACGCAGTCACTCTTCAGTCGATCTCACTGCTACTAGTCACTACTACGCAGTCACTCTTCAGTCAATCTCACTGCTACTACTACGCAGTCACTCTACGTCAAACTACTATTACTGCTGCTACAATTACTACTCTACTCGTCAGACAGGCTGCGAACGAGTCAGCTGTCCTTGCTCTGCCTATCAAGGCTCCGGCAATCAATCGGCGCGGCCAGCAGGCCGCGATCAACATTCGGGCCACCCGTGAAGCAGCCTTCACCTGGCCAAATCAACAGTACGGGCCGCTCCAGCACTCGAGTACGCGCCCATGGTGACATTCAGCCTACCAGCCGTAACATCCGCAGCCCATTTCAACGGACGGCACGCACACACTCAGCCGTCTGACCTGGGTTGGTGCTTGCTGTACTCTCATCAATCTGTAAGTGTAAACTTCAAGCAAGAAGAAACTTTTAATCATAAACATTCATTGGTCCTCCGGCTTACTGCCTAACTACTTACTTGTAAAACAAATCAATATTTCAAGAATTAAATTTAATTTATACACAAGTGCATTGCCTTTCATTTGCCCCTAAGAAACAATCCCCTGAAACCTGATCTGACCCTGTAGTCGCTTCGCAGTGCGGACCTCACTCCGCGCTGCATCCACTACAATAACCATTCCCCACCTCCTGTTATTTGACCATATTACGCGTTACAGTATATATTTTTTTACAAGGAAAACTTGTATTTGCATATTTCAAAGTTCGATTTGTCCATTATAGTCTTACAAATCACTCTTGGAAGATAAATGTAACTTCTTGCAGAGAAAGTGTTGAATTTGGCTTAGAAGTGGATATGTAGAACTTTTAAATGTATAGCTTCTCTCTCTGCTTTCAACCCAATATATGTTTGGTGCCAACTGATCGTATACTATATAAGACGTTATATATATATATATATATATATATATATATATATATATATGTGTGTGTGTGTGTGTGTGTGTGTGTGTGTGTAAAACATTATACTTGCAACCAAATTCTTACAATTACTAAGAACATAAACACTGACACAATAAATAATTCACGCATGTGCAGAGCATTCACTAAAGTTAATATAAAATTATTTACGGACTACTTGATGAAGGAATCATGGAACGAAGTTTATAACGCTGTTGACACCAATGAAAAATATAATTTATTTTTCTCCTTTTCATTTTAACGCGTGCTTTCCTCTTAAAAAGAGAAAATTAAACATTTCAAGCAAAAGTAATACTTGGATCACACAAGGAATTAGAACATCGTGTAAAAACAAACGTACGCTTTACTTTATTTCTAAACATCATAACGTATCACCCGGTTTCCATACATGCTTCCGAGAATACAAAAGAATTTTAAGAAAAGTAATAGTTCAGGCAAAAATAATGAAAAATAGTCAGGACATTTTGAGCGCTAGTAATAAAACCAAAGCAATGTGGGATATCGTAAAAAATACAACCACATCATCTCGATACCTGGTAGAGAAAGTTATTTTAAAGTATAATGAAAGAGAAACGAGTAATTCGGAAAAAGTTGCCAATCTCTTCAACAAACACTTTTCTATAATTGCGTCTGATCTCACGATGGGACTAAAACCACAAAATTCAACATCTTACACTTCCCAAAAAATTTCCGATACGATATTTATTTCCGAAACTTCTCCCAACGAAATCCTCAGAACTAACTAAAACTAAAAAATAAATATTCATCTGGTTTAGATGAATTTCCGAATTGTTTATTAAAAACTTGTGCACCTGCCTTTATACATCCGTTAACTCTCATTTTCAATGCTTCTTTATGTACAGGAATATTTCCAGATATTTTCAAAACAGCAAAAATTAAGCCACTTTTTAAAAAAGGGAACAAAAATTATATTCAAAATTAACGGCCAATTTCTCTTTTGTCAGTTTTCTCAAAAATATTAGAGAGGCTTTTCTACTTACAAATGGAAACTTTTCTCAGGAAAAACAAAGCGTTGTCAGATTCACAACACGGGTTTAGAAAATCAAAATCTACGGAAACTGCCATTTTTTCTTTTCTCAAAGATGTTGCTTCATAAAAAAAAATCCCGTCGCATTTATTGTGCATATGCTGTTCACTCCCCTGTGGTCGTTGCAGCTTCGCCAATCTTCCGTGACGTCAAGGACAACTCTCAACAGAACGGTTGCGCTGACCACCATGTAATTAAACGTTTCTCCTCCTCAAGTTCCTGCATAACTAAACTCGCGATGTGTTCGCCTCCACGACTCAAAATCATCTCACTACATTAAAAACTCTCGCAATCCGCCCACCTCCGAGACTAGAAATCATCTGACGAAAAACATTTTTGGGATTCTTCACCAAAACTTTTCCCCAACAAAACACTCTCTCTCCGTCATTTGTCCTTCTTTATTAACATTTAATATTTCTAATTACGCCTCTGCGGCGTCCCCTTAATTAGTTGTATTTTTCCCTAAAATTCCCAAAATTTCCGTTTTAACTGCTTATTTGTTCGAAACATAAAAATTTCACATTGTTCAGTCCGAAAGTTCGTAATTTTTAACTCACTGGCACCAGTGATTATCCGTCAACTATCTTTTGATAGCTTCGGGAATATATTCACTCTGTTTAATTAAAGAACACACATTTGCCGCTTTATAAATTATGTGCGCTCATATACAAAATTGTTCCCAATTTTCCTGCAAGCTATACATGATCTTGAAATCGCATTTATCGTTCGCGGGATCATAATACACAAAATGTCCGCACGCCGTTCTGCAGCCATTTGTCGAATCCGCTATAGTCCACTATCGCAATAAAGCGTTCGCCGCCTATAGTCGGCTTCATCTGCGATTATTTTCCTTATGTAAGGATACAAAGCATTACATATTGGACCTCTTTCTGTACTATCTCTGTCTTTGCAGCTTGGGCTGAATGGACTACCGCAGCAACGTCGTTGTGCCCACTCAGATATTCTGTGCCAGAGCAGAGCACCCACCCATTATGTGTTGAAGGGTTTCGCCGGGTTGATTGTGAAGGCGGCAGCGGTCCTCTACATTCGTATCTCCAATCACATGCCTTTGGTAACTGCGAGTGTAAGTTATTTCTTCTTGAATAGAAATGACGAAGCCTTCTGTCTCAGCGAAGTGGTTAGATTTTGTTAGCCAGAAGACTGACGATCCCATCTTCACAGCGTTGCCTTTGACCTCAGCTGGAAACCTGCCGGGCAAACGCTCTGGGTGCACTCATTCAGCCTATCTTCTTTGGTGATACATGGTCTCTCAGAGTCCGCTTGATTCAAGTTCAGTGGGGATTCAAGTTCATTCTTGTTTGTGGCACAAATTGCTTCATGCACAACCGTCGTTTTCTGAATGAAGTATTTGCGAAGATTGTTGATTTGCTTTGCATATAAGGAAATCCACACTCAAAATCCAGAAAACCTCTACCTTCTTTGTTCCGAGGTAAGTATTGCCATTGAACTATTGGGACGGTGCATGCGGGACTTGGTAAGAGTGGTCCTAACTTTTCGATTAAGGTATTTTAGTGCAGTTGTCCAGAGATGATCACCAAATGTATATACAGCGACAGGTACTGCCGAAGTGTTGATGGCTGATATGAGGTTCTTTCCATTTAAAAGAATTTTCCAGATTTTAGCGACTTTTCCAAACTTTATTTTGAATATCGCGCCTCATGTGCTCATGCCTCCACTTGTGCTCAAAAGTTGATGCAGTCCTAAATAGAGGTATCCTCGTGCCCCAGTTCTTGAATATTTGTGCCACACATCATGATAATTGTGTTAGGATCAATGATTTTCCCCTTTTCACGTGCCATGCATCTCATTTATCAATGACAAACTCTATACAAATAGAATAGATTTAATGATGATTAATGAGGACATGGAGATTTTTGGTGATTTCATATCCCATCTCCGAATCTCTTAACATTCTACTGAGAGGGTTTAGAACTAGGGAGAACCATAAGGGACTAAAGTTTTCACCCTGAAAAATTACTTGTTTGATCCTCAGTTCCTTGGTGGTATAACTTCCTCCAGCAAATGAGACTCCAGTGGCGTAGCGTGACTCGCACATTTGGGGAAGCTCAACAATAACACACAAAATGCCATTATCAACTACTACATCTAACAGGCGAACGTAACACAAGGCAGATACCCTGGATCTCGATGATCTCGATTGCTTACAACTGTGTAGGCACTTCCCACAAAATTCTCACAGCAGTCAGGACTGCCGATGTCTTGAAAGCAAATTGCTTAACTTTAATTCTTATACGCCAACGATAATGAGACCATTTGTTAATTTATACATTGCATACTAAAATAATATGTTATCTATTTAAGGAATAATTCAATTCCTTGGATATTAAGAAACAGTAGACAGGCACTATTTCTACAGTGTATGCCCATGACCAAGCGGGGACTCTCTCTCCCTCTCCCTCTCTCTCTCTCTCTCTCTCTCTCTCTCTCGAGAGAGAGAGAGAGTTTGGGTTTCTCTGGGCCAGTGGTGAAGAGGGGAGAGGGGATCCTCGCTATTTGCGCATGCGTCATTGCTCTTCGCAATCTCGCGGCAGACGCGTATTTTAGCTTCCAAGCAATCACAGGCCAGCTTCAACAAACCGCCGAATTCAATCATAGGAAATCAATTTAAAATTAATACAAAACGTTTCGTTCAACGGACCACTTGTAATACATTATTTAGGGAATTATATAAGGGGATGCTCAGCATCTCAGCGTCCCCTGACGCTACGCCACTGTTGTATGCCAAGTTGCCATGCAGTGTTGGATTAAGTTCACATACTAGGCATTTACTTCGTAGAGGCGAAGGACGTACAAGACGCCGGAATGATAGTTGGATCGTTAAATGTGGCTTGGAAGCACCTGGCCAGAACTGCATGAGCACACGGGAAATACTTGCACCAAAAGTTTTGTACCCCATCAGTAACTGGTGATTTCCAATTCTGCGTCTTCCTGACTGAATTAAAGATATCCCTTTGTGTAATATTAGGGGAGCACATTTGAGGTAAACCACAATACTTTCGTTTCTCTTCCGCTATCCAGTAAGCTCCATCATCATGGGCCTTGGAAATGCTCCAATACTCCAATATTCTTCCCTCTCGGAACTTTTAGAAACTGTTTCTGGCAACTTTCTTTGATCGTTGAGTTGCCTGAAAAATTTCGTCTGGTGGCATGAATGCATATCATTCTGTTGTCTTCGTTTCATTGCTTTACGATATCTTATACGGCACCCAAGGGCTGCGACACGCTGTTACAGGTACTCAAGTCGGTCTCGAAGTCTCTCCTCAAAATTCGGCTGGCTTCTTCGAATTTCCCCTCAATGCATTGGAGACCTTTCTAGGTGCATTCTCTAGGAGCTGCAAATAAGGCTTCTTCTTCTTCTTCTTCTTCTTCTTCTTCTTCTTCTTCTTATTATTATTATTATTATTATTATTATTCCTATGCAGGATTTTACTGTGTGTGTGCGGATCCGTCGCTCACGGTTAGACTACTTCCGGGGCACCAATCCAGCCAGATGAGGTGTCATTCTGTGCGTCCTTTGGTGGTCTGATGGGGGACTGATTTGTTTTTCGGATCCGGACAGAAGATTTTAAGAAATTTCCAAAAAATGTGTTTTTGATTGTTTTGGTACTGCGATCTTAGTGCACAGATAGAGAATTAAACCAACGCCACCTAAATAAATATATGTAGGAACTTATTATATTTGATGAACTTCAAGTGAATACGGAGAAAACAAGTGACTAATGTGTGACTAAGAATGAAAGGACATTTATGTTATTAAGCGTGTAAATACCGATTTTCAAATGAAAGTGACTTATAGCACAGTATTAAATTTAACTAGTACATTATTCGTATAAACATACCAAACAGTCGCCTCTAGATTCGCCTAGAAAACGATTAATAGAGCAATTGCGGAAGTAGAAGTGAACACAAATTATACTGTATCTGTAGAGTTTTAATTATTTCAAAAATTAGGGAATAAAAATATGGAAGCGTTAAGCAAATCCGCGAAATCAAATGAAATTGTCGAAGATTTAGCGACATAATTTTCGGAACTAATTGAGTATGATCTTATTAGAGAATAACGCTGAAGAACAGATTGCATATGATCTTATTTGACCTCTCTTCCGCTGGCACTACAACTTTCGGTTACCACAAAAACACATATGCCACCATTTAGAACTATTTAATTGCTAATTCATTACGCAAAAATTAATTATTTTTTTCTTCAAACTTCCGAGTCTTTAAGTGTGAGCTGGCTTCGTGTGGCACACCACAATCGGTTACCACAAAAATACATATGCGACTATTCAGAACTATTTAATTGATAATTAATTATACAAACCTAATTTAATTATTCTTCAAATTTCTGAGTAATTATTGGTGAGCTGCCGAGCACATCCACCTGGCGGCTGGCCAGCCCGCAGGCAGGCCCGGCGGTCGACCGGCAACTCATCTTTAATTAATCGGAAGTTTGAAGAGCAATTAAATTAGTTTTTGTGCAGGTAGGCCGGGCGGCTAACCGGCAGGTAGGCGTGCTTGGGAGCTCTCCATTAATTACTCTGAATCTCTAAAAAATCTCTCAAAAATATGTTATAGAATGTTATGAGACACATTCTAGACAATTCTATCTAGTGACTTTGACTAAAGCGCAGGTCTGAATTCCAACATAGCTTACGGCAAATGTGTTTTTTTTCTTGCGCGGCTGCCAGTATCTAATCCAAAGAGTATGTATTGAATTTTTGCCCTTGGGTTCTCAGGGGATGTTCCTTTGCGGCGTGGGGCGACGACGGTGGCGCCGCGAGGTGGCCGTTTCCAGTGCCACCACTGCGGCTATGCCACCAACGACTCCTACGTGTGGGTCACGCATCAACGCGTGCACACCGGCGAGAAGCCGTACAAGTGCACGTATTGCCCCTTCTCTGCATCACAGCTTGGTAACTTAAATAAACATATGCGGAAACACACCGGGGAGAAGCCGTATAAGTGCACGCTTTGCCTGTACGCGACGGTGCAGCTTTCTAACTTACATAGACACATGCGTACTCACTCCGCGGATAAGCGGTGAGAGTGTGGGTACCATTTTCAAAGGAAGAAAGTTTTGAAGAAACATATATGACCAGTACCTTAGAAGTCAGAAAATAAATTTCTACTAATTTACGCATATCTTTATGTTGATTGATTGAATCTGATGCATTATTTGTTGTTATTTAATGTATTATATTATATATGTATATATATTATATTATGTATATATATTATATGTATTATATTATATATGTATATTTGTATTAAATGTATTTCGTATTGTGAATTTTCATTCTTTTTTTTTTAATTTTGCAATGCATCAAACAGCACTTCCTATGTAACCTTATCTTCTGTTGAATATTCTTTACCAAAACTTCGTTTGTTTTTGTAAACACCAAAACAACCGACCAATCCTTTTTTCAAAGTCTAGCTGCTCTGAAGTGTGTTGTCTTCTGATTAATTATCGACAAATGTCGGGGCAGTGTGTGCGTATGGCGTCTTTGCAGCAAATTGAAACCTTTTTTTAATGAAGGCCGGGTTCGTGCGGTCCGCGCGTAATGCAAATTCTCGTAGTATGATGTCTGTTACATACAGCGAAGTTACCCATGTTTTCCCCAAACCACTTTGACGCCGGCGATGAGTAATCGCTTCCCCTGCAAACATCTTTCCCTTACAACCGGCGCCCCTCGCGAGCTGACGGTAGAGAGAAGCGCGTGGCCGTGGCACAGGACAGACGTCAAAATGGCGGCGTCAAAATGGTTTGGGGAAAACATGGGGAACTTCTCTTTATGTAACAGACATCATAGTACGAGAATTAACATTACGCGCGGACCGCAGGAACCCGGTCTTGACTAAAAAAACGACGAGCACGCTGGCTCGTTTCATTTTTAATCTGCCACTTTCCATGTGAACCTTTTATGTGCCGTGCTCACAAGAGTTTGAGTGTTATGACCGCCTAAAATTATGCCTTTTCCTTGACACAACCTTCTCTCGATCACTGCTGGATGGCGTTCTCTCGCGGGCACCCCGCGTCGTCTCGCTGCGCATGAGGGCGCAGGCGGGCGATCAATAAACGTAAGCGGTGACGTGTTGGTTGCCTATTTAAAGGCGCTTGCGCGCCCGGCGCGCTGCCTGTCGGAGCAAGTCCGTGGACGCAAGTGGCGTCAAGTGATGTCATGGGTGTTTTTTTGTTTATGTGTGTAAAATCAACCTAAATGTATACTTCGGTTCTTCTTTTTTGGCGTGTGGGGGTGTGTCATCAAAATGCGGTGCATCTTGCGGTATTTCGCGTCGTTCTCGTTGGTGCCGCTAGAAGTCGCAAGATCGCCAGCACTGCTCGATACAGTCGCGAGCATGCGACTCCTAGTGGCACAACCGAGAACAACGCGAAATACCGTGAGATATTCCATTTTAATGACACACCCCCACGCGCCAAGAAAGAAAAAAAGAAAGAAAGAAAGAAAATCCGAAGTATAGAGCACAGAATAGCAGGAATGTGTAGACAGTTTTTCCAAGCCGTATCTAATATATCTCAATTGTATCGTAAGTAGAGAGAACCGGCGAGGCCC
This sequence comes from Acheta domesticus, assembly GCA_031308135.1. Classification (NCBI taxonomy): domain Eukaryota; kingdom Metazoa; phylum Arthropoda; class Insecta; order Orthoptera; family Gryllidae; genus Acheta; species Acheta domesticus. Next base: position 83,150,001 of record JAHLJT010002630.1, on the reverse strand, counting down.
CATGAATACTCTTTTTTTCTTCTTTTTTTACAGTACGTCACACCTACCAAATTTGAGTTTGCAGTTCAAACTCTGCCTGTAAATCTGCATACCTTAGTGTTGTTCCTTAGACACTTGTGATAGGCTGAACCTTATATAATTTTTGTAATCTTAATTAACGTGTTTTCAGCCACTGTAATTTAAAATTCATGTAAGTTTATTCATTACTGTGTGAAAACTGTTGAAATTTTTGTAAATATTCCTTTTAATGTTCTTCTTGTAAAAGAGCCATATTAAAATATTTTGTGCTGAAATTCAGATTGTGTATCTGAAAAATTCTAATAAATAAAATAAATTAAATATTATTATGATTATTCACCCGACCAACCTCGCACAACCCAGTTTCCGTTGTTATTTCATAACATGAGAGTGTTGGTGAAACAGTGCTGTCTGTATAGTGACGTGTATTTGTTGCTTGTTATGTGTCTTACTCTTCTTGATCACATGCGGCCACGTGGAACTCTTAAATTGCTTTCAAACGAATGCAAACTTCAACTCTTATGTGAACCGAAAGATGTACTTGTTTTAACCAAATTAACGTTGGCGTTCCTAGTAACGTCCAAGTAAAAGACGGAACTGGTGAAGTCTGGAACGTGCAAAATCATGTCCTGGTGGAGGCAGTCTGGCTGATCGGGGCGAACATGGCCGTTCTGCCTCTTGCAATGTTTGCTACGTGTGAGCATTCCTTGTATTCTGAATCGTATCAACTCAACTGGCAACTTCCAGGCAGTTTGATGGACCACTTTGCATGCCATTTAATTTTAGTGTACATGCATGAATTATTCAAATACAATTGTTGCAAAGATATGAGCCCCTGAAAATGTTATCTCAAAGGTGGGACAAATAAATAAATACATTTAACAAAATTTAGAAACACGATATTTACAACAATTGGGTCTAATGAAAAAGTGTACAAACAATGTGTAACAATGTCATCAAGTTTGCCGTGTGTAAATTTATTTTTCAGTTTTCTTAAAAATAGCTTTGGTTTACAATAGACTTGGGTAGATATATTAAGAACGCGTGTTATTGTGCTCTTGAAACTGAAAAGAGACCAACGAATATGACCTTCGCCATCAATCGTGATGGAAGGTGATGGATTGGCGGCGGCGATGGTGTAGCGGTTAGCGTATCGGACAAGGATACCTAAGTTCGCGGGTTCAAACCAGATCGAAGCCGTGGATTTTTAGGGGCGAAAAAATCCTACGCCTTCCGTACGCCTTCCTTCGGAGGGGAAGTAAAGCCGGCTGTCTGTGAAAGATCCTCAAGCCTAAATGAAGCCTCTGAGCTAAATTCAAATTTCCGCCGGTTTCGTCGCCTCAGTAATACCTTCTTTCCGCTCTATCCCGGGAAAGGAGTGTAGCAAAATTTGCGTGGTCAGACGGAAGGCAATTCAATTCAACGTACACGCTACAAATTTGTCACCTGTTGAGAGTTTCTGGCGCTGCCGATGCAACTTCGCTCGCTGCGGGAAGCGCGGAGATCACGAATGGTTTGTTATAAAACGTCTCTAAAACTATTTCCCTTCTGTATATTCTGATAGGGGTATTTTCCTAGTACTTTTTTATTTACTTATTCTACCCAATTTTCCATTTCATATTTCATGTGACAGTAGCCGGAAGGATGTACCGAAGTTGCCCCGTCATGATCAAATTCACTAGTGAGTCTGATAGACCGTCTTTACAAATATTCGGTCATAAAAGTTAATTCTGCAGGTTACGCAAATTAATTCTGTTTCTCCGTTACGTGGGATTGGGAACTCTCTTTACTATTACCCAGGAATAATAATACTTACTTCAGGTTAACGTTTCCTTCTACATTCTGCTGTAAGCATACATATCACATACAAACATTACAATTGATGAGTACAATAATTCAAGAATGTTATGATTCATTGTCATTGTCAAGAATGTTAAACCCTCATTAATATTATGTACTGTTCTGTGCGAAAACTCAACCATTTTCTGTGAAAACTAGCTCAAAATTCCGCATTTTCAGAAACGCTCAAACGCCATTTTCTCAAAAATGACTCCAATTTTTTTCTTCAAACTTTTCGAACGGATAATCCTAATTGCACTCTTTAATATGATGTAAGTTCATTTTGAGGTATTTTTTCTTTTTTACAAAAATTATACCAATGTGGTTTTTTGAAAGATCTCTCGCGTCATTAATATGCATATTTACAGCAATTTGTAAACACTATTTTATTTGTGAGTTAAAGTGCTTCAAATTACTTCAAATGAAGTTTTTCGAAATCACGAAAGATTCCTTTGAAAAAGAGCTTCAATTTTCGCATTTACAGAATTAAGAAAATGTAAAAAATAATGCAGTTTGGGCGAAGATAGATTTCAGCTGGCAAGAATATGTGACAAGTCCGAATAGTTAGCCGAGGAAGGTTTCCAAAGGAAATAGAAAACTAATACGGTAAAGTCTGTTCCATTCTGTAGCACCATTAGTTTAGGTTAGAATAAAAATTATTGTAAAGCATGGCAATATGTTTAATGATGTTGTGATACTATATTTAGCTCTATATAAAGTTGGGCGTTTGAAATGAATGTGTTGCTAATCCGAGGAATGTGTTTTGTAAAATTTTTAAGTTGATTAATGTTGGAAATTGCTGTTTGAATATATATTTTCAATGAATGTACGTACGTGAGTACATGAAACGCATTTACTTATTGCATCGTATATGAACAGAAGAAAATAAATAGAATTATGAGTACCTACTTGGAAAATACTCAATGCTCTTTGATTTGCATGTCATAAAATTAACTTCGAGTCTACAGCGCTTGCTTTTTTCAGTTTACACCGTTAAAAATTATTATTTCTGACATTACATGTTTAATAATGAAAATAGTGTTTATGGGATCTATTTATTTTTTTAAAATGTTAAACCGCATTGATACATCACAAAATAAGATATTTCTAACACATTTGGGTTTTCATTTTTTTAGGAATTTGGTTGGGTAGCATTGTTTTAGAACAGCTCTCGAAATTCCAAATATATTTATTTCATGACATTTTTTTCTAAAAAATGTAAGCGTTTTACAAAATTGAGTATTCAAATGATCTACTGGCAAAATAATCAAGCTGTTTTAGTCGGAGGGGGCCATTCCACCGAGATTCGTAATTCGGAATCTTTATTCTTTTCAAAAACTGAAAAGAATGGTGTTCAAATGCTATTAAAGAATTGACAGAGGCAAATTCGAGCACTAGAGGCTCCAAACCATGCAATGCAGCTCTTTTTGTTACCACGTCTGACACATTATTGTACATATTGTATTATTGTCAGTTTCTAACAGGACTTGTTTTGCCACTTGGAGACCCATTACAAATTTTTAGAGGAGTTACATCAATTTTTTTAAAAAATGACGTTGGCATGAGGCATACTAACGGTAAACTTATGTTCACGATGAACAAAGTAAGAGAAAAGAAATGGCACTAGTCCGACCGCATATGTCCATAGCTCGTCACACACAGTTTTTAACTGTTTTTGACGTAAATAAATAAAAATAAATAAATTTAAAAAAATGTTTACGTCGGAAAATCAGAAATGAGAAGGAGAGCAGGTGGTCCGGCAGGGAAGTCGATTTATAGACTAAATATTATAATTGATATGTGACACAGCTATCAGGTAATCGGCACAATAATCAATTACCCTAAATAAATCCCTTTCAATAAATCGATTCAGAAGAAAGTGGTCTGCTATTGCTCCAGCTACCTGCGAATTCCTAATTTTCGACCTGGTCTGAGCTTTCCTGCACCTAGAAAATTCATCAGTAACCTTCCTTAATTGCTTTTTAAAAGCTTCAATTTGCCGATGATCTGCAAGATACCAATTATAATCTTTAGTATCCAAATTAACTATCCTGCGAGCCCGTTTCTTAAGAGTTTCTGATTTTCCGACCTGGACTGCTCGCCCAGTGCTGACCAGTGACCGACCCTCGTTTCTTATCGCGTTGATTATAATTAGGGAGAGGATTTTAATGAAATGTTATTTTTTTCTTTTCACTTCAGAACAATGCCTTTTAGTATATACATTAGTTTTACGTTACGACAAAAGGAATTTACCCATTTTTTGCATTTTTCGTCGATTTGGACTAATAAGTTATTTTTTACCTTTTCCTGTCCGCCCCATTCTTGGTTCAGATGATATCGGGATTATTTTACCGAAGACAGATTTTCTGGTAAAGAACAGTCCGAACCGAAAGTTTGAATGTTGAGTTCACTCAAACGAATAGAAGTAGCCTCGATTATATCAGTAATGAATAAAACAGCTTGAGTTGTTCATCCTAACTGTTTTTAATCACATTTTACGTCATTTTTCTTTGCTTTTTAGAACAATTTAAAAACATTATAGAAACATTCTATTGATTATTTAGGTGATATTTTAGGTCACCAAAATCCACTCCTTAATTATAATATTTCATTTGCCGTTATTTTGACACAAGTGTATGTATTTTTTTATTTTAACATACTAACTCTCTCCGACAGACTAGAAATATGCTTATTAACATGTGGCAGAAAAGCTATCATGGATATTGTAATTTTATCCAATAATCTCGCAAAGTTTCAGATAGAGTTCATATAGTGAGTTAGAAAAATCTACTTTGCAAAGTTCGATGCTCTAAGTTAACCAAGCTGCCAGTCAGCACACCAATGACATTATTTTTTAGAGTCCCCGTATAATATTAAATGTGCCGGAATGACCAATCACTTAAAATGCTTAGTCTTCTACATTACAAGCTCTGCAATCAAATACTTGCACCATTTATATAAAAGTCATTTACTTACTACATGCTCCACTATGACAATCGAGTTTGTGTTTCTTCAAACCTGAACTGTACGTAAAGCGAATCCCACACTGAGAACACACATATGGCTTCTCGCCGGTGTGTTTCCGCATGTGCACGTTCAAGTTGCCGAGCTGCGACGCGGCGAAGGGGCACAGCGCGCACTTGTACGGCTTCTCGCCCGTGTGCACGCGCTGGTGCGCAGCCCAGGCGTGCGAGTTGTTGGAAGCGAAGCCGCAGTGGCAGTACTGGAAGCAGCCGCCACGCGGCGCCACCGGTGCCTTCCCGCGCAGACCAGACGTCGTGTGAACTCCCCCTGACAGGAACTCCCCCTGCCAGACTGGAGGCGCCACCGGCGCCTTTCCGAGACCAGTCGTCGTGTGAACTCTCCCTGCGCACCCAAGGGCAAACACTCATTGCACACTCTCTGCGTTAATTCAATTCAGTGCTGCCTTATTTTACGCGGTAGACAGTGGTGACAACGACTGGGAGGTGCGAGGACACTGCCCTCCCAAATAATACGCATCCAGCTTTCTTTTCATGTTAATGTTCACCACATTCTCCGATTTCAGAATTCAAAAAGCCCGGCATTTCATGTTCTGTGTTTTCGTTCATTGGCTAAGCGTGCTCTAGAACTGCGTCCTTTTACGGTGTAGCCAAATATGGAGTTGCTGTATGATTTGGAGTTGTGAAAATTCCAACATGGGACTTGGAAATGGCAACTACCTGCGGGTGCAGCCCTGGATCGGTGACAACTTGGAAAGCGTTGACTTGCAGGATCTCCAGAGCTACCTATTGACGAGTTTTTGAATTCTGTCTCCAAATACGTTTCCTCCGATTCGCCTATAGTGTAACCGCTATCTTGCTTTTACAACCGCAAGTACAACAGAATCACCCTCCTGTTCTTATAGAACGCAGTACGGTGTCCCAGAAGTACACGCAGTCGCCCCAAGAAAGCGTGAAGAAAAGCACTGCTTCAGAGATTGTACGCTTGAACGCCTCACCCAATCAAAAATTTACTTTGACAAAGCGCTGTCAATTATTGAGAAGAAAGCAGACTTCCGCACCTTTTGTAAGTGAAGAATGATTGCGTTACGAGAGGACCAAGCGCCAAGAACGTCTGTGTTACGAGAGGAGGACGACAGACGAAAGATGACGAAGAACGCCTTTCAAAGAAAAACTCAACAAGAGGTAACTATTGCAAATCATGTTGTGTCAAATTATTCAAAAGAAAATGAATAATCCATTCATATGTGTTGAGAATATGAATTAATGAATATAAGATGTGGAAAATAATTTCTCAAGACTATGCCACGAAGCATTAATTCATTACGTTGGGTAAATCTTAATTTATGAAGTTACATTTGCCCGGCAGTTCTCTTTGTGGTTTGTCTTCGCAATTGAATTTAAACGACGCACACCGACGCAAGAGGCTGGTTGTTAATCAGAAGCGGAGCAGACGACGGAACCTCGAGGCCACGCTGGGCAACGGAATCCTAAGAGTTCTGTCCAACTGTGAGCGGCAGCCGATCGCAGTCCGCTAACCTTGAACGACGAGGGACGGCAATGCTTTAGAAGACGCGCGGATCCAACCGTCCAGTGGTATTCGTGAGTCCGAACGTTCCGCTGACAAGGGACCTTTCAACAGGTTCAGGTCGAAATCTGGCAAGATTTTTTCGTCTTTTGAAAGATATTTACTGTTTACAACAGCTGTAAAAATATTAGATGCCTCTTGGCACTGGAACTTACTGAAAAAATTAAGAATTTGGTCGGTTTTGGCCGCTCTATTTTTGCTGACGGTGTGGACAACCCTTACTGCAGAGAGCGGTGTGACCGTGAACGGCTCAAGTAGTGCTGTTATTGCTCGCTAGGATCTCAACCGACGGTTGTGCCTGGCAGTTTGCTGGGTGGAAAACAGGAAACACCGTGTCCCGAAATACTCAAGCTAAGCTGTGAATTTATTACCTGTATTCGTCAGTTAGTTACCTGTTGTAAAATACGTGAGTAGAAAAATTTGTTTGTAAACAGTTTGGCTATAAGAGGTTTCGTAGTTAGAAAGTTAATTTGAATTATTTAATTTTTCCATATTTTTATTCTGAAGCCTGCTTTGAGACATAGATGCATTTAAAAGTGATTATTATCTTCGCTCTGCCCTTAGCCACCTTACTGTAAATAAGGAAAGCACATACGATAGAAATAGTAATACTTAACTTGATGCTAACACGTGTTACAATAGTTTAGTATAATCGTTTCATAGATGTAGAATTTTGTAAATGGTTTTAAAGCCTGTTATCAAGCGATATGAAGATAGAAAGGAGGCTGGTGATTATCAGCCAAGTCCTCAAAAGAAATCTCAATGTCATTTAACGTTGGAAGAGAAGAAAAAAGCTGTATAGTTTTGACTCAATGATGGTGCCATGAAACATTTTTGTTTGAACAAGAAGTTCACATTCGTGAAGTCAGAGCGGGACATTTACAGGTGGAAAAAACAAACAGAAATTAACAAAGGTAAACATCCTAAAAATATTAAAGCTAGTGCCGAACTGAATCAACTTCACCTTCATTTTATGCTGGCTAGAGAGATGGGCTGCATTATATGTGACGGTAGTCTGCGAAACTGGGCACTGTCGTTAGCAAAAGATCATAATATTGTTGATTTGGACTGGAATCCCAATAACAGAAGAATGCAAACATTTTAAGAATCCCTCGCGGGTCAAATTCAACCTCTGGACAGAGAATTCTATCGGCAATGGAAGGTTTTGTATAGGAAAATTGCCGATACAATAATTGCTCATCAGTGTCTTGATTTTCACGTGTACCAGCGCAATAGCATTTTAAAATTGCGTTCAATTATTCATTTTCAGTTTTCTTCTCGAAGGTTCAAAAGTAAGATTAAATACGCTTGGTATGCTGCGCAATTGGCCGATGAACGTCCAGACCGGTTTTTAACTCCAGAGCAATATTGCTTAAAAATTACAAGCTTCGACTGTGAGAAGGACTGTGATACATTTCCCCCGATTAGATGTGGGTGATGTAAGACACACTTGTGTTTCGCGCATTCAATTGACACGGGTCATTTTTGGAATAACTACACTGAATACATTTATATCGTTCTCTAGTGGCGTCTGTTCTCTATTTTTTAAGTATAAATTTCAGTTTATTCATGTTTAAGAGGTAAGTTAACAGGGTTTGCCCTTTTCCCTACGATCAAATTTCATTGTGTTAATCTAATGCCGCCCATTGTTGAATTCTGACACAGCTGAAATGAAAGGGGAAAGTGTTATGTCCAGGAAAACACAGAAATTCGTCAACACATTTTTTATTGAACAAATTAAATATTAAGTGCAAGTTAACAAATCCGGTTACCAAAGAATTAGTCCATAAACATAAGCCAGGTTACCGTTTTCCAGAAGATGTACCCAAATCAAGCCGTATCACCAGTAATCCGTCCGAATGTCCAATCCACAATTGCCGGGTCCGAAATATCACTATACAGCTGATCACACTAACTCACACCAGGAACTGTGCTCGAAAACGGTCTGCCAACTCGGCGGCGGGGCCCGCTTTTATTCGTCCCGGCGGCGTAGCCTCGCTTCCACTCTGGGGCTTCGCTGACCGGCTGCCTTCTCTTCGTTTGCCCGGTCCGCTGCTCTACAAGTTGCCGTCGTGTGCTGGCGGTTAGGCGCGCGATTTAACTCGCTGCACACCACCGCAACAGAAAGAATCACATTCTACTGAACCATGATACATTGCTGTGCGTATGTCAAAAGTAACCGAAGGTTGGCAAACAATGTTAACTAGACTTGCATGCTGCAGGCACACGTTGGCATTGCATCAGTTTTCAGTTTCTCAATGTCGAAGAACTAATGCCTGGAAGAACCACGCCTTGCCGAGCGTCATTGCGCGCTTGTCACGGGCGTGAGCAATGTGTTTCGCGACCATGAATAGGGGCTCGTGCCCGTAGAAGCACTTGTTCGCTCGGGGGACTTTCTTACACAGAAGGCAGGGCTTCACAACCCCCACGCGAACGACCATTTGCGTCGTGAAAACTGCAGAAATTTCGTATATTTTTTTTTCAGTAACTTTCAGTGCGAAAAGGCAGCTAGTCACAGCTCTTTTAAATAGTAAATATCTTTCAGAAGAAAAAAACTCAAGTCAGATTTCGACCTGAACCTGTTGAAAGGTTCCTTGTTCGTCATGTTTTTCCCTTGTAGAGAATCAGAAGCCACTCTGCCAGTGTTGTGAGGCATATAAAACAGATCATTTGGTGACTTTGGATCAGGATTTCAGTATCAATTGTATTTCAAGAATTCACTGTCGTATTAGAATACAGATAAGTTCCAATTGCAAATTCTCTGTAATATTCGAAAACGAAAATTCTATAGAATAAAATGGCTATTTAAAAAGGTTAAAGAGTTATAAGTTCCATGTTATTTTTTGAAGTAATTTAAAGAATGTATTCTAGATTCTAGAAAGTATTGATTTTAATTTCATTTAATTCTAGTGAGAGAAAAGGGCACAGAAAAAAACGCAGAATTAATTTCTAAAAGTTAACTGAGTTATTAATAATATGATGAATGTGAATTAGACTAAAAATTGATTCATCAGATCTTCAAATTGGAAACGGTTGCATATAAAATTTCCTCATTTATGTTTACTTTGTGTACATAGTGTATATAAGTGTATCTGCACATGTATGTTTTTTTAGGAAGTGTTTCATTTCTTATCACTGTATTATTTTATTGCTATTGTATGTGTGGTAGGGCTTTTATTTTTGAAATGTTATGAAACATTGATCAGTTAAAATACCGAATACGATCAATTCAACAGCATTTAGTGTATCTTTATGAAAATAATATATTCTCCTAGTTAAATTTATTTAAACCTGGTTTTCTTATTTAGTATCGTATAGAGGAACCCATAACTTGTATTACGGTGGGAGCAGGCCACCTGCTCTATGCAAATTCTACTGACATCCATCGATGCCACCTACTCGTCGAATGGAAATAATCTGCTCGTGTCATTCGATCTGATAGTAAAAAGAGAGGTCGGTGACAATAGGGTGCGGTCGTGCACAATACCTATTCCATGATTAGGTGTTGGTCTTAAAATCTCTAAAGTAAATCAATAATCCTAAAAATATTCCTTAAGTAAAATTATCTCTAACTATAAGTTTACATAGAACGTTTCTGATTAAAATGTTATATTTAATGTCTTGCATTGCGTGACTGAAATGTTAAAAATGTCAAATAAGTATTGGTTTCTCGTATATTAAATTTATTCATAGTCGCTAGTTCCCTTTCCACAGCCCTTCCACTTTCCACTCAAGGATTGTGTGCTCCTCTCAAAATTGTTTCTGGAGCCGCCACTGATGGTAGGGCTCAGACCGTCAGGCCTGCTCTTTCGCTTGACCACGCAAATTTCCCTTGGCTACTTTCGCCGTCTAGCAAAGGAAGGAGGTACCACTCGGACGACGAAACAGGCGATTAGAATTTAGCCGAGAGGCTTCTTTTAGGCCTATTTTACATGGAGTAATTCTACAGCAAGGCAGATAAATTTAGAAATAATGCGAGAAAGTGTGTGCTGATATAGACACTAGTTTCTTCTTGGCCACTATTGTTACTTATCCGTGAATGAAAAAAAACTGGATCTCCTTCAAAGCAGAAGACATATTTTCTTTCGGAATATCAGGCTTGTTAGATCTGACAGATCTAACCATTGTAATCCAGGTTTGAAGCAATTCTTCTGCAAACAGAAATTAGAAAAAAAGTTATGTTCGGTGAGTAGCCCTAAATGATCAGTGCTAATTAGTTAGCAATTAGCATTACCAAATTATTGGGAACAGGTTCGAATGGCCTTGTTCTGGTGTAAGTCTATCTCTAGCAGAAGATTATTTTGAATAACAAAGGCAGAAAAGTTTGATCTCACACCTCTTTGGGGATGTTGTTTGAAGCCGCGTCACCATCGAAATGAAAGCAATAGCTTTTCAACGACCCATTAGGGGTGAAATATTTTTGTAGTTCACAAACCTTTTCCAAACGTACCATAATTCAGCAAATGTATCCGTTTGGGTACGGAGCTTCCTGGTGCGCCGATCATCAAATCGAGTAAAATTGATGTCCGTATAGTTAGCACACCCACTTATGCAAAAATTAATAAAGACTATACCATAATTTTGTATATTTTGATGTTGTGCACCGGTTCAAAATCTTTTAATGTGGGTATAAATTAGTTCAAAATTATTACAAAATTGTGGTATATTTGTTTTTTGGTTTAACGCATTTTTCTTGTGTGGGTTTGCCAACTTAACGTTAACCTGGTCCACCCACTCTTAAACGTTGTATATTTTGATGTTGTGCATCGATTCAAAACTTTTTAAGGTGGGTATAAATTCGTTCAAAATTAGTACAAAATTGTGGAATATTTGTTTTTTTGGTTTAACGCATTTTTCTCGTGTGGGTATGCCAACTTAACGTTAAGTTAGCGCATCCACGGGACATGTTGTAAATTTTGATGTTCTGCATTGGTAGAAAAAATTTTAAGGTGGGTATAAATTAGTTCAAAATTGGAACAAAATTATGGTATAGTCTTTTTCAATTTTTGGATAAGTGGGTGTGCTAACTATACGGACATGTAAAACTGACTTAGGGGATTCGGGGCATCAATTGATGTAACTACAGTGCCTCTGACCGAGAGGTCCTAGGGATAGAGTCCCGAGGGTGACTGTTTTTCCCACTAGCTACACAGCTAGGTCGAAATCAATCGCTGCGCTGTCTGGAGGAAAATCCTAGAGATTGCCTGCTCTGATCGGCTGTTTTTTCCATGGTTTCTCCGGATCAATACCAGTCGAATGCCTAACAAACTATCCGCGCGCGATCTTTCCTTTCTCTTTCTTGCCCTATCCTCGCCCTTGCAGTACACCACTACACATGACGGTAGACCAGCCGGGAGCTTAGAGCTTGTCCCAGCTGTGGCGGTGCCACGCTGGTGAGAGATTCCTGTTGGGGCAAACCCCGCAAGTCGACATGTAGATCGGCGTTCGAAATCACCATCGAGAGGGCGAAGATCACAATCACCGCTAGCGATAAAACATGCACTACACTTACGAGACGAATCACCTTAGTCGTTAACTGATCGATCAATAACCAACCAAGCGTTTTGCAAAGCTGTGTCAGAACTGAAACTAAATAATGAACTCAGAATATCGTATTCCGACTCGTAGCAAACTCTATAGTGACAATACAGGACACTTTAAGCCTTTCTCATACTCACTAAGCCTAGTACGCGCCCTTACAATTACCAACAAGTAACAATTACTAACAACCTAACGAGAATATCTTAATCACTCTGCGAAACGAAGTAAACGTAATCGTAAGTAACCTAAAAAATCGTAAGTAATCTAAAAAAGCCAAATAAAAAACATAAGGGCATCGGCGGCCCTGCATATGCACTCTAGCCAGTGTCGACCCAGACACTACACTGTCAAAATTGAATGTCAAAAATTCCTCCAACGATGACTCAAAACAGTGATGCTTCTTCAGAAGAACAGACTCGGAAATGAGCGTTTGGAGGCAGTAAGAGACGGATGTACTCTTCATGACCGATGACGGGCGAGATACGCGTGAAGGAAAAGTGTAAACTACGCGTACCTCTCTCTCTCTCTCTCTCTCTCTCTATATATATATATATATATATATATATATATATATATGTGTGTGTGTGTGTGTGTGTGTGTGCGTGTATATATATATATATATATATATATATATATATACACACACAAACACACACACATACTCCGACACCGTTGGACTGATCTCCATGAAAGTTGGCACTTCTACGTCTTTTTTCACTCAGAAGGTTTATGTTGTCAATTCTGTTTTAATTCCACTACATGGTGCTGTACAACAAAACTAAATATTCACGTAAAATGCAACCTGCAACACACTCGGCAGCATTTTGAATCTATCTCGTTAAATAACTCCTAAACGAGGCGTTCTAGAGCCTTAAAAACTAAAACGTTTCTCACACCGTACTCTACAGAATGAAACCTTCTTGAACATTCTATTACATTTTTGCTGGTCCGGCGCTTCCTGATATTACCCTACCTGTTCAGAGATGTGCAGAATCTGCAAATGTGAATGAGGACAGAGAGCGGCAGAGACAGAAAAAGGACAAGGTAGGGAGGGAGGGAGAGAGTGAGAGGGTGATGGGAGGAGAAAGAGGAAGAAGAAGGGCAGAACAACGTTTGCCGGGTTTTCCTAGTGCAGAAATGCATCATCAACGGTTTCATTAATTTTCTTGCATGCTCTCTTACCTGAAATGTGATTGTAATTTTTAGGGCCGAGGATGCTTTATCGAAAGGCTATGAAGTCGATGTTTTCAGCCTCCTCTGTGAGTGACGTCAGCCAATTGCACAGATTTTACGCGAGAACCTATACAGTTGGACAGCAGAATCAAGAACGCAATTTTCACACTTCCAAACACATTTATTATCAAAAAATATTTTATTCTAAACAAATGTAATTTTCATTAAATATGTGCTCATCTACCTTACGATGGAAATTGTTTTAAAACGTCTTTAGGCGTCACTATTTTATTCTAATAACAAAATGTGGAATTCTTTTACGGAAAGTAATTGAACAATTTTCGAAACATAATACTTTTTTTATAAAAATATGCATGACCTTAATGAAATAACTCACTATAGAGAAGAAAATTTATTTGAACGAATAATCTCTACCTTCAATTTCGTAGTTGTAGGAAGAAGCCGAAAAAATTCAAACTTTTGGAATTTTCGAAGAGTTAACAGTGAAAACTATATGACCTATGCCTATGAATAAATTAATTTTTATTATGAAATGAGATTCAACAGGTATATAAACCAAATTTTCGTGAGTTACATTCAAATTTACAAATCATTATTTTAATATCGTCAGGTTTTCACAATAACGATTGAGATGAATAGAAATTACTTATGTTTGGCCATACTTTTAAATGCTTGAAGCACTGTAGTGTAAAACAAATTTAATATTTTGTAATACATTTTAATATTATTATATTTTAATTACTATTATATTTAAAAACTTTATAATATTCTGAAATGTTTTAAAAAGGGCCTTGGTGGGTGAGGGGTTAGCTTACTGGCCTCTGAGCCCCCAGTGCGCGGGTTCGATTCCGGTCGAGGTGCCCAGATTTTCGAAGGGCGGAAAATCCACAATCCAGAAAGGCGGAAAAATCACAGCCACACTTGTGGCATGTGAAAGAACCCTGACGGTATGCCCGGCAAAATTAAATCGCTTCGACAATATTCGACCTAACGATATCTCACTTTCCTCCCAGACAGTTCGAATATAGTAACAGAGACCAACACCTGGCGGAGAAAGTGAGAGTCAAATCCCAGGCGCATTAGGGGACAGCCCACGAGGCGCACCTGCTCCATAAGGACTCCAGACCCGTGTCGGAGGTAGGCTTCTAAAACAGTCTGGGTCGAAAACTCAGGGAAGGCAACGGGAAACTACCCTGAACTATACGTTTCCAAGAAAACCCATCATGGGTCACCTAACTTCCGTCCATGGAAGACAGCAAAGTAAAAAAAAATACAGCAAAGTAATAAATATTTTAAAATCCTCACAGTTCATGGTAAATTATAAAACTTCAAACAATAGTACAAATATTTTTATTCTCTTTCATTGTTATTGTTGACATAAAAACGAATTATTTCCGTGTTAACGTGATCCTTTAGAACACCAAATGTATGGCAGGACGAGTACGTGCATGTAGAAACGCATCCAAAGCATCGTTAGTTTTCGTCTAAGAGATATAGCAACTTTTTCTTGTTAATTGTGAGTTAATTTTTTGTTCAAATTACTAGTAACATGAATAATTTATATTTTGATTAAACAATACAAATGTTTCAGTGAATTAAAAGCATGGTCAAAAATGAGGATTTCCTAAAAGAAAGGCGGTTTACTATATAAAAACACAAATGGGACACAATATAATTTTTGGAATATTTAATCTCAGAAATCTACAACTAAGCATAATTTCCTTTCCCAATTTCATCTTAATCAAATGTAATGAATGCTTGTCCACTCTCCTCTCTAAACCAGCTTTTGGTTTCATTTTTTCTCAAAACATCTAATGAAAATTCTTGCACTAAACGACTGCAATAATTCTTATTAGAATTTCCAATATTAATAGTTCTCATTCCAAACTATTGCATTTTAGACATTCACACCGTACGGTCAATTCGAATGAAAAATGAAATTTCGTTCACTGAATGTGTCAGGAGGATTTCCCAAATTCAGGCGTGATAAAATTAAAAACGAACAATAAGTTATGCCTTTCTATCGGCACCACTCTTGATATGCACACTAATATTTAAACATTTCATTCGCAACCCATTGCTCCCGTCCGTTTTAATGTAGTGGCACATTTTTCACGATGTGATTTCCATTGATAAATTAACCGCAGTGATTACCAACAAAAAAATTAAGAAGAACCGAAATTTTGAACGACTGATTTATCAAAAGTTTCAAAAAATTAGGACGATGTCTCATCTCATACTTTTTTCTGGAGTTCTTTTAATGCGGTTATTGTTACTGGAAAGTTGTTTCTTGGCCTTGTAAGCAATCGTTCTCAACACTGAGACATTGAAAACGAAGTGTGAAGCAGTACGAGCCAAACTAGCCTGAATCGACCTTCCCGGGCGTCGATCAAGTAAGAGGTGATGCAGAAAATTGACATCAGGTATCATCACAAATGATTTTGTTCCACTTCTTTCTAAAAAATAACGCGCTCTTTATTTGGCCTTGCCCGCATTTGATTGAAAATGTTCTTCTTAAATCGAACAAAACAGTAACTTGGCTTAAAAAGTTTGCATCTAGCCTCAATGTTTGCGAGTTTTATTTAATGAAACGGAAGTTGGAACACTTTATTTTATGCATTAAATATTTTTAACTTAATCACGAAGAAAATAAAATTTAATATAAATACGAGTTTTTTATGAGCTCCCTCGATGCTGATTAATACTCATACACCTTCCAGAGTTATCATTCTGGAGATCTATGCTGCATGAAATAGACGTCGTCTTTGAGAACATTTTGATAAAAGGATAAGTTCTGATAAAAACATACAGATTTACGAATAGACAAAGGCAGTGGCAGTTTTACATTCAATGCAAAGAAACAAGAAACTACTAAATGAACTAAACTTAAATAGGTATGAAACAAATTAACTACGCTTGCCACCTTAGAAACCCGTTCTAAAATTTTGATCAAAAACAGGTTAACAAACATCTTTCGTGTTTGATTTCTTCATTTCAATTAAAAAGTGGATTTTTACAAACATGACAATAATTTTAAAGTCATTTACTGATTACAGGCTCCACGATGCATCTGAAGTTTATGTCTCTTCAAAGATCTACTTTGACTGTAACAAACGCTACACTGAGAACACACATAGGGCTTCTCCCCGGTGTGTTTCCGCATGTGCACGTTCAAGTTGCCGAGCTGCGACGTGGCGAAGGGGCACAGCGCGCACTTGTACGGCTTCTCGCCCGTGTGCACGCGCTGGTGCGCAGCCCAGGCGTGCGAGTTGTTGGAAGCGAAGCCGCAGTGGCAGTCCTGGAAGCGGCCTCCACGCGGCGCCACCGGCGCCTTTCCGAGACCAGACGTCGTGTGAACTCTCCTTGCGCACCCAAGGGCAAACATTCATTGCACACCCTCTGCGTTAATTCAATTACAGGTCAGTGAAGCCTAATTTTATGTGTTGAGGCTAAGGCCTCAGGCCTGCTCTTTCGCTTGTCGTGGCTGGAACTCAAAGTTTATGCCTCTTCAACGATCTACTTTTTAACCAACGCCACACTCTTCATGCGAATTCGGATGGTATAACGGTCAGCGTATCGGATAGTTGTAACCAATATTGCGGGTTCAAACACAACCGAAGCCGTGGATTTTTAAGGGCGAAAAAATTCTTCGTACGCCTTCCTTCGGAGGGGAAGTAAAGCCGGCTGTCCCATGTTAGTGGATTATACTTGCATGTAAAATTACCTCAAACCTAAAAGAAGCCTCTGAGCTAAATTCAAATCGCCTGTTTCGTCGCCCGAGATAATACCTTCTTTCTCCGCTACTTGGTGAAAGGAGCGTGGTCAAACGGAAGAGCGGGCCTGATGGCCCGAGTTTCGCCACGTAAAATAAGGCATTAACACTCTTAACATACATAAGGCTTCTCGCCGGTGTGTTTCCGCAGGTGCCGGATTGCGACGTGGCGAAGGAGCAGAGCGTGCACTTCAGGAACTCTACAGATAGGAGACTCAACTTCAGTGGTGGGATTATGTATCGAAAACGTCGGCAGCTACTTGAAAAATAAAACATAACTAGTCTTCCTGAGCTTCAGCGACATAACGCGACGAATGAAAGAACCCCGAAGGAACCTATCAAAGCAGCCAATGGCAGCAAAGCCAAGCGTTTCCGCGGAAAGCAATATTTATATACGAGTATTAACGGGACACCCTCTTGACAATAATGATAATAATCATAATTAATCAAACAAATTATTATAAATTTCTCACATAAATACAACTGCGTAAAGACCTGTCAAGAGAGCTGCAATTCACTGTCTTACAATCTTCTAGATGAACCCGAAAAATAAACCCGATTCGGTTCCAAATCGGCTAGCACTATAAGGCTGCACCGTTACCACTTCTTTTCCATCTTATTGTCTTGGATTGAGGCACGCCCTAAGACCGCCCCAGCAGTGCCGAGCGCCAACATGCCAACACGCGCCATTATGCAACTGACCGGCGCCTTCGTAGGTTCCTTCACCCACCGCATGATGTCGCTGAAGTGGGAAGGAGTCTAGTTTTGTTTTGTTATTTTCCAAGGAACTGCCGACGTTTTTCGTACATACCCCCACCATTCCTCCAACAGCGGTGTTGAATCTCCCACCTGTAGACTTCGTGGGGCACTTGTAAAGCCGCGTCCACACGATGCGTCTTTTCGTTCAATTTTGCGCATGCGTCCAACGCATGCGTTTGGGGCATGCGTCTTTTCGTCAAAACGATGGACGCATGCAATAGCGCAAGCTTCCCAGAGCTGACGGGAATCTCGTTCGTCTTTCTCGTGCGCTTCCTCCAAAGAACGTATATTTTATAGCGAAGTCATCCGAAATACCGAGCTATACGAACTCTGAGTAATCTTGTGGTAATCTCCCGATCGTGTGGTGTGGTGTCGTGTGGTGTCCTGTGTTTTGCGAATTTCGTACAGATTATTCTTTTATCATATATTTACGGTAATATACATTTTCGATTTAAATTTATTAAGCTATATAGTGGAAAATATTAATAATGAACATTTGTTTATTTCTGTTTCTAGTTTGGTGTGTTGCAGAGTGTTATCTTTCCTCCTAATTTTCATTTCATTTTTACGGTAAATATCAATGTACAATATATATTGATTTATCTACGTAGTTGTAAATAGTAATACATGTGATTATTTCTGTTTCTAGTTTGGTGTGTTGCTGTGTCTTATCTTTTTGCCCCCTAATTTTCATTTCATTTTTACGGTAAATATCAATGTTCAATATATATTGATTGAGCTATGTAGTTGTTACTAGTAATATGAACATGTGATTATTTCTGTTTCTAGTTTGGTGTGTTGCTGTGTCTTTTTATCCCCTAATTTTCATTTCATTTTTACGGTAAATATCTGCTTCAATATATATTGATTGAGCTATGTAGCTGTTACTAGTAATATGAACATGTGATTATTTCTGTTTCTAGTTTGGTGTGTTGCTGTGTCTTCTTTTTGCCCCCTAATTTTCATGTCATTTTTACGGTAAATATCAATGTTCAATATATATTGATTGAGCTATGTAGTTGTAACCAGTAAAAATGAACAAGTGATTACTTCTGTTTCTAGTTTGGTGTGATGCAGTGTCTATCTTGTTCTCCCCAATTTTTATTTTATTTTTACTGTAATGCCAATTTTTGAAATTGATTTAATAAGTTATACAGCTGAAACAATTAAATGCAATAGATTTCATTCAAGTTTTTGTATTTTCAGAATGTCTCTTGAAAACAAAGAACTGACTCTTCAGTTCATTGAAGACTACAGGGAGAGAGAAATTTTATGGAATTCTTCCAAAAAAGATTATTGCAATTAGCAATTGAGGGAAGGTAAGATTCTAAAAGTAAACTGAAAATTGTCAAATTAATCACATATTTGAAAATTATTATTATTATAATTATCATATTATTGCAGATGCATTGAACGAGTTAGCTGTGAAATACAGCTGTGGAATAATGAATATAAAAAATAAACTTAAAAGCCTCCGCTCCTACTTCAGCAAGGAATTCGACAGTTTCTAAAAAGAGAGTGGGAGTGGAGGAAATGGTTTCCAAATGGTTTGGTTTTGAACCATTGCCGTTTTTAAAAGATATATCTTGTCCTGGAGTGACGAGAGATTCTGTGGGAGTAATAAATCCAATAAATTCTCTGGAAGTGAGTATCATTTTATTGACAACTATGTGATTATAAATATATAAAGGTTAAATAAAAAACAATTTACATAAGCTTAGTTCAGATATTTATGTTGCCACGGCACTGATCCCATATCTGACATGAAATACTCCAAGTATTCATCTCTAACATTGGTTGCATGGAGTGATGGTCTTCTTGCAATATTTACTAGAGGTCTCAGACCTGTGTCATTTTCTGTAATCTCCCTCCATGACCCCAATATAATTTCTCGACTATTAATATCCTCAGAATCGAGACAACCAAAAGGAGCATATCTGCTTCTCGATGACACACTCTTTCTTAAAAAATTGCGTAGATATACACAACAAAGTGTAACATCTATTATATTTTCCAATTTTAGTTCCATTGGCTTTCTAAAAATTCTGAAAACTGATGCCATCAAACCAAAAGAATTTTCCACTATACGTCGGGCTCGGCTGAGCCTGTAATTAAAAACTCTCTTGGGAGACCCCTTGTTCAAATCTACTTTAAAGGGCTTCATGATGTTTGGGGATAGGACAAAAGCATCATCTGCTACCAAAACAGGTGATATTGGGGTAACTCGCCCTGGAAGAGGTTTTGGTTCTGGTAATTTTAATTCATTATTGGAAAGTTTCCTACTGAACTCTGTATTTTTAAAAACGCCACCATCGGAAATTCTGCCTTGGCAGCCTACATTACAATAAATAAAACAATAATTGGCATCTACTACCCCCATGAGGACAATGCTAAAATGCCCTTTATAATTAAAAAATGTGCTTCCACTATTGTCTGGACATTGTATGGTAACATGCTTCCCATCTACAGCCCCAATGCAGTTAGGGAAATTCCATTTCCTGTTAAAATCTTCAGAAATTTTTTCCCATTCTTCTTCATTAGCTGGCATCTGAAAAATAAATTTTTCTTAATTTTTGCAGGTTGTATTAACAAATGAAGAGGAAGATGATGGGACAGAAGTTAGGGCTTTAGAAATGAGCCCACGCATGGATTCTTCAACACCCACCCCCCATCGTAGGTCCCAGAAAAGGAAGAGGGATGAAAAAGAAGAGAAAGCATATGAAATAATGGAGGCAGCGTATTCCATGATGAAACCTTCAACAGAGTACTCCAGTTTTGGGGAATTAATTGCGCAAAAAAATTCAGAATTTAAAAAGTGAAAGATTGAAAAAGATAGCGCAATTGGAGTTATTAAAAACTATCACTTCGATTGAATTGAGTGACGAAAATATGCAGTCACCAACAATGGTTTGTGTGCCCCAGTCCTCCTCCTCCTCCACCACCACCACCCAGCATCCTATAGTTTCTGTGCCCCAGTCCTTCTCCTCCTCTTCCACCCAGCATCCTATAGTTTCTGTGCCCCAATCCTTCTCCTCACCCTCGCCCTCTTCTTCCTCCTCCTCCTCCTCCTCCTCCACCACCACCACCACTGTTTTAACGATTCCTGACCATGACTATTTATTTCATATGTAAAATAATAAGAAAATAAATAAAAAGTTTTAGAAAAACGGCCTACCTTTATGTAATCTTGAAGAACTTCCTTAATGCTCCTTGCACTTTCCGGAATTATTTCAGAAATGCTTTGTTTGGATACATGGAACATAAAACTTAAACTCGAGTAAGAGTCACCGGTGGCCAGATACCGCAAAGTAATTGCCAGCCTTATTTCGGCTGGAATTGCATTCCTCATCACGGTATTTTGTTTTGAAATCTGCCCTCTCACTAGCTCCAACAGTTGAGAGAAATCGTCAGGAGACATTCTTGTAAAGTTTTTAAACAATTCGTGATCGCTCCGCAAATCACGAATAATTGCGTGTCTCTCATGTTTAAAATATTCTCGCATCCACATACGCCTCTCCCTTTTCCTCTTCTTTCGGCTAATTATAAAATAAGCTGCCGAAATTGCCGCGCAAACAGCTGGATCCATGGTACACAACACCGACACCGCAGCAGAGAGTATATAACCTCACCGCAGTGTTGCAGCGTCTGGACAGGGTAGCGCACGTGCGCTGGGTTGAACGTTCGTCTTCAACTTTGCGCATGCAATTTTATTCTCATGACGCACAGGAAAAGACGCATCGTGTGGACGCGGCTTAAGGTCCGTTTTCACGGTGGCTTAAGTCATGGCATATTCCACAACACTTGAAAGTCACGTCGTTCAAAGTCGGGACTTTCCTTAACGTCGAAAATGCGCATTTACACGTTTACATCTAGTTCCACGACTTTTAGTCATGAAGTAGACGCGCCAGTTTCGGTTTGAATAGTAACATCATGAAACTCTTCTATTAACAACTACAATAAAATACTATTCAACCAAAATCAAAATAACTATAGTGCAAAAAATGAATATTTGAGACATTATATTATGAGAATTCTTCAGTGGCTTAACTTTGACATTGGCCTTCTTGAAAGCGAAAAAACACCGTTGCCTTATCATGGAACACTTTCCTCGCAGTGACCAGAACTGTAGTGAAATTGAATGAAAATCAAAAAGAAGACTCCACGCTAGGGTACCCAGTGATTGGAACAACTTATTCAGGCCAACCACAGCCTGATGAGTGTTTCATGGAATGACTTAATAATAATTTATTCTTTATTTATTCATGGTGATTTGACGGTGGGGGAACAATTTTAACCAGTACCACACATGACATAACATTTAATACATACAAATAAGCCTCAGTGAGAGTGTTAAATTAATTAATTTATTTGTTTTTTGCATCCGAGTTTTAGTTGTTTAAAATTCACGAGGGAAGGCATAAATTATCTAAATATGATCCACCGAATGAAACACATTCTTGGTCGGATATTTTTGTAATTCCAATTTTAATTTAGTGCCCATGTTCTTTCATTTGTGAAAAAGAAATATTACTGTCTCCAAGTTTAAAAGAGCTTTTATATTTTAACTTCAGATGAATCCTTTTTTCTATTTTACTCAATTAGTACTAACAGATTCTACACATGATAAGACATCAATTGTAATAAATTTTGTAAAAATCATTTTTAATTTATTTTTCAAACTTTTTGCCTAAACACTGAATGAAACTGAGCAGAAAAGTTCTAAATGGTCTCAATTATAAAAATACTTAATCATTTTTTGATTCTCGATAAACATAGAAAATATGCACTTCAAAATCCAGACTCTACTTCTCATTCAAGAAGCCTGTAGAACACCTATGCATCATGTTAAATTTTGAAAATTTCTGAAGAATATTATTAAAATATTAATATATTCTTTACTATTAAATATGTATATCAATGTGATTGATTTTTTGATTTTGAAAATAGATATATTTCAAATTTGGGCAGAAATACCCATTGTTGCCCGATAAACAAGAATTGTTAACATTCGTTTTCAACCTTCATCCCTGACAGACTTGATACAAATTCATACATTGATGTCTTAAAATGTCCAAAAAATGTCCTTATTTTTACAAAATGCAAGAATCTTAAATAAAATAAAGACATTTCCAGATATTCCCTTTAGAGTTACCACACAACATGAGACACATTTTAACTCAGTTTCATTTCGCTGTGTATTACTACTCTACTTCAGGTAAGAAATTCAATCACTATTTGAAAGTTGTGAAAGTGTTAACTAAATACGAGAATTGACTTCAGGTGTATTTTGTAAATTTTTGACAGTGAATCATTAGTTTGATGTAGGACGCAGCAAATACTTTTGATTGGGAATTATTGAAAAGTATATTACTATGGCAAGTTTTACTAATAATTTACCAATTACGTCTATAATATGGCCAATGCAAAGCTGTTGATTTTATTTATTTTTCACCATTTCTACATTTTAATTCGGTTTAAGAATAGTTCGCCAGGGATTCGGTCTTCAAACAACTTTTCTTCTAGACAAACAGTACGCATATTGAGGCTACGCAGGTAAAAATTATATTAATTTCTTCTGAAAATCTGTTAAAATATTTTAATTTTGAAGATATTGCGTACAATGAAAATTCAACGGAAATTTTCACAAAAAACAAGAACTAAATGGCAATTTTCTTTAAAAAGTTTGTGCCGTTTTAAAGAAAATGTCGTTTTAACGGTACTACAAATGCGATGTTTGAAGCTCTTTTTCACAGAAAATTTTTGAGCTTTCAAAGTACTTCATTTGAAGTTATATGAAGCACTTACATTCACAAATATAATAATGTTTACAAATTGCTGGTAATGTGCATATTAAAGATGTGAGAGATCTTTCAAAAAATTACATTTGTTTAATTTTTGAAAAAACAAAAAAATCCTCATAATAAACTTTATATCATATTAAATTCGCCTGAATAACATTTTTTCCATTCAGTATCAAATAAATTGCATTGCCAAAAGACATGCTTGATAGATTCAGGCCCTTCACCACATTCTCAAATTGTACTACTGACAATTTGATGCTTATATAAACTGCTATTAGACGTATGGTTGATGCTATTGCAATTAATAGTGATAACAGCTTTGTGTGGAATATCAAACAGGTAAAACCGAGGCTTCTTACAATTATTAAATTTGATATACTGGACATCTTGGATCAATTGATTTATGTACCCCTTTGCAATTGGAACACTTTGGCGTTTGAGAAGTTCATTTGCTCTCGTGTATAAGATCCCCACAACAAAATCAAATTTCTTTACCTTTACAGGATTTGATTTATGCCCAAAGTGGAAACATTTGAAACATTGCATTGGGCGAGGCACAAAAGGTTCTACTTTACTTCGAACAAAGAATATACAGATTTCAGTTGGCGTCGACTGCTCAACGAAAGTGATCAGTATGTTTTGGCTCGGGATTCATTCCTCACCACTACCCGCATAAGCATTTTTATTCGTTCGGTTTAATTTTTTTACTTCTAAAATATGTATTTCTGAGTGGGAAACTTCTTTAATTTCATTTGCAATTCTGCACGAATTCCCTTTATAATTATTTTTCTGCATTTTCTAAAACTGAGTACAAAAGCTTGCAATTCTTGTGTCTGCAACACTTGGTGTCATGGCATTTTTCAAATACCACTTCTAGTTTCATCATGCACTACTGTAATAAAAATATTTGAAAATGGTCAGGTGGAAGAGCAGGCTAAATTGCCTGAGTCTCTCCACCAATAAAGACATTTATTTATTTTATTTATTTATATACATACCTTTATTTCTGACATCGAAGTTCTTGTATTTCTTCAAGAGATAATTTCCAACCTTGTAAGCATTGATAACTTCATTGGTTATGATTTTTTAAACAAACCTGAAAAGGTCTGTGGTTGTTATGATTGAAACAAACGTCAGTTTTCGAGAAATCAGAAGACTGACTGTGGGATTAGATGTTTTGGAGGTCTTGTTAGGAAATTATTATACACGTCTTCTTAGGAAGATATTATATTATCTTTTATTAATAACTTTTTCATTAATATAGTCTTCTCGTTCTCTCTTCGATTTCGACCGAATGGTTTTCACGAATGATACAATCTTCTCTTCTTCATCCATAATTTGATATCATTTGGTATTTTGTTGATGGCAGCTTCTGACGGACTAGATGTTGTACACATAGTCAATAAAGAGGTACGTTAAGCTGTCAGATGAAAATATAACTGTTACCAAGTTTTGGAAGTAGAACTTTCTAAAATCTTACCAAAGTGAAGAGGAGAAAGTCCATACATTTCATTCACTGCTGGACCATCTTGGCATGTGAGTACACGCGCACACACACATGCAGGTACTTATCCACACACACACATTCCGACAAAAACGCAGCTATATTGATGTTACGTTCACCACGGACTCCTCCCTATGCGTACAGTGTGGTTGTACCGCAACGCTGGTGTGGAATATATTAGGAACCTACCTCTCAGTGACATGCGAAAAATAATGATCGAGGTGTATCTACCAGCACTTTATTTAAATTATTTATTTTCCGCAAAATTTTCCCAAATTTTGCAAAGACACTGCGTCAACTCCTAAAGAAGAGCCTGTGATTATATTTCGTGTCTTTGAATTAACTTTTATTAGTGTATATTTTTCAACTATTAATAGAGGAAGACAGATTTTTATTTTTCGGTAATTAACGTGAATCTTGGTAAACGTTCTCAGTAAATTTCAGGTTTCCTCTCACCAACTCCAGAAAAAAATCTTTGAAGCTTATCATCGCCTTCTTACCTTCCCTTCCTCTATACAGGTTTCGCAATTTTTTCGTCTTCTATCAGTTGGATACAGTAGGGGTGCAATTCCCTACACAACAGTAGCACATCCTTGGAGTTTTATGTCGATTGTTTCTTTCTTTTTTCAAAAACGAAATCTATACTTTGCACATTACATAGGGAGGATAGAAAACGGAGCCATCAAATCAAAGATCAAGAAGAATCAACTCCACTAAACCCACAACAAAAATCTTCACAATTAGACAACATTTCTTCCCGACAGCTAATATTATAAAGTACAAACCAACAAATTTAGTACTGAAATCTTTGATAACCATAAATATTAAATGCTATAAAAAGATTATTGGTTCTCTTCTCCTGTACGCATATACAATCTGTATTTACCCGGCCAAATTAATTTTAAATAAAATAGAAGTAATAAAATCAAGTTATTTTCCAACGTTCCAAGCCATTATCCAACCATTAATATTCTGGCTTGGATGTTTACTGCGTAACTTCATTCAATTTCAGATACTAAAATGTTATGTCATTTTTTTATCTGAATTATTAGTAACAACTTAAAAATGAGGAAAAGTTCCGGTATGCCGCGCATTCTCACTACTTTTCATTCAGAATACAGTACCATATTCATACTAGCGAACCTGTGCGAGCACTCTCGCGTGTGAAACTCCACACTCTCCGCGATTCTTCCATTTTCATATTAAGGGGGAAAGTTGTTAACGAAACGTATTCAATGTAAACGAATACGTTTGTTGCAGAATCTGCACGTTTCTGAGCATGTGGGGTAGTATTGAATAGCCCCGGATCAGCAAAATGTAATGGAATGTCCAAGAAGCTCTCATCCTGTAGATTACGGTGCGAGGAACTTGTCTTTGATGCCACCGGCCTCAAAATTTGCAGATTTTAAGGCCCTAAAACGCTTCGTTTAGGAGTTATTTTACTAAATAAATTTTAAGAATGCTGCCTGAATGTTGTGGATTGCATTTGACGTGAATATTTAGATGCGTTTTCCCCTGACAATAGCAACATCTGTATTTTTTAACAATTCCAGAAAAAGGTATGCACGTTAACCATAAAACGCGCTGGTCCTTCAAAAGCTGTCAAAGGTGATCAGGTATCAGGGAAGTTAGGTGTCGTTGAATCCGTAGGTGATCTGCCTTCAGTCCACACAGCCCCCTAACAATCTAATAATTCCCTTTATTTGACGCAAATTTATGCGAAATCTTCTCATATATTTGAAAAAAATGTACGTCACTTTATTTCAACATCTGCTTTTAAAGAGCAGATTTCATTAAGGACACAAGTCTCCATCTTCAATATTGTTTTCGTAGAAACACGCCGAAAAAAATTGAATTTTTGCAATTTTCGAAATGTTAGAGATTGCAACGAAAATGAGGTCTGCACCATTCTCTAAAGCGTTCTTTATGCTACTCGAGAACAATTTTTAATCAAAACATTTGGTGTCTTTTTGCGACAATTTCGAAAACGTTGAGGTTTCACGTAAAAGACCCTCAAAAACAAAAATATTCATTTCAAGCTCCAAGGCTTCGAGTTGCTTCAGATCGATCGGGGAATAGCAATTTTGGAAATAATCGACTGAACGGCTTAGGCAATACCGTTGACCATAGACGGACGGGCAAACAGACGCACAGACATTTTGCCGTCAATTGATTCTTCGGCATCAAGAACCCACAAAACATGGATTCTGACAACACAACATTTTAGCGAAAGTAATTTACTATACGTAGGAACAATGTTTATTCAATTTGTAGTTACCAACGCTCGACAATAAGAGTTTTTTGTCGAAAATTCATCGTTTTCCGGCGCACGGTCACAATACTATCTCTTCTTACGAAGTAAGTTCAAGAAAGTAAAAATTGAGAAAAAATTGTCGCTGAGACGTCTGCAATATTGGGGTACATATGTACCCCAATCTCGCTTTTTTTCGTGTCGTATACATATGTCATATACACCAGTTGGGCCCCTGGCGCGTCGACCTTAAGGCAGGATTGGGTGAAGGAGACCTTCTGGGGTACTTTGGAATCCTCATATACAAGTCCGGCTGAAAATTGCCTACCGTCAGGTTGCCTTGGTTGCGGTCCGACCCAGATCGTCAGCCGGAAGGTGCAGGCAGTGGGAGACGGCTGGTATCCCGGCGCATGTGAGTGGCGCGTTGTCGGACAGGCAACATTGACTCCGGCACTAGCCCGGATAGCTAGTAGCTCTGAGCTAGCAGGGCGGCCTCCCAGGCATTGTATGGGGAGGTTGCCGCGAGGGCGAACTGCTTTCCGGCGAGATCCGGATGTTATTCAGAAGGTGTACTTGTACACCTGATGAGGGTGAGGATAGAGACTAAGGCTTAGGATCCCACTCTGGGTCCCCTAATACATTACAAGTGCTGCGGGTGCCAAATTATTGCAAGCACGTTTACATTACGATGCCGTATACATTTCGCTTATTATGAGATACTGAAATTTCGTTACATTGCTTTAAACTCCTCAGATGAAAATGAATTATTAAAAAGAGTAATCGTTTTCAGGTGATTTACGAGTGCTAACTAAAACAATCACTTGGATGCTTTTGTAACAGGCTTGGTATTCCATATCACTAATTTTTATTCCTATAAATAATTTTGAACATTATAGTACTTCTTGGATTGGGACGCAAATCTTTTGATTCAGATGAAAGTGGCATAATTGAAATGCATGCAAGTTTCGAGTTAATCGAATAATCGCGCCAGTCTATCAGTTGTAGTGGATGAACGTTTCTAGTTCGTGTATTTTTGCATCCCAAAGGACAATGTAACTGATAAAAAAATGTAGTTGGACCTGAGGCAAGAACTTATTGAAACTGAAGTTAAAGAGTGTTTAAAAAAACTAAGAATTGACCGAAAGCACAAAACGGACTGCAATGAAATGTTTGCTTGGAGAGGAAACGGCGAGCTCTGCACTTCGTGAATGATCTTCACCGCCCAAGTTGGATGAGGCGCTCTGGGGGTGAGAACAAGAAAGAGAACGAGTAGTACACGATGTTTTAAGTGTTCGTCATGGACGTGTAATAAACATTCTGACGCTAAAACAATGAAAGCATGCAACAATACCCTAAAAGAGGAATGATCTTAACCTTCCAGCGGGCGGGCGTAAAATGTTCACACCAGCAGGCGCGTGTCGTAAATTTTACGACATTCAATCACTCTCGAAAATATCAAAGAAATTGGAGAACAATGGAACTTTATGTCGCATTATAATATCTAAGAATGATATTTACTACCAAAAAACATATCCGTTGATAAATGTGCGTATTTAGTATCAAAAAGATCTTGTTCCGAGCCAGTATCGTTCTGATGCTCGTCTATATTTTCAACATTCCTCTACTGTCACTGTCACTATCCAATTCATGATCTTCCCCCGATCAGACCGCTCTTGAAGGATATTCTGATTTTCGTTCACATGAATTCTTTATCTGGACATTTTACAGAAAATTTCGATTTGGCCAAATTATTATACAATATTTTAGCACAACAGCCGGCGCGCAGCGTAAAGTTTACGTCACTATGCACTTATCCCGAATAGAGCGTTTCAAAAACTGAACATAGCGTGCAAACTAAACAGTGGCTGCAGGAATGCATCTCTGAAGACACCTGCAAGAAATACCAAGAACACAAAAGTCTTTGACAACAATGAGTTGACAGCAAACAAAAAAATCTGCTATTGTCGTAAAATGTACGATAGCGCGCCCGCTGGAGGGTTAAAAGAGGTATTCTGATTCGTGGTCCGCTTGGTATTGGTAGTTACATTTAAAACTTGATCTGCGGAGTGTTAAAATACTGATGTCTGAAGTAGCTAATGTTCATTCAAGAAATCTTCCTTCTTGTCACAAACAGAAAATTTCGATTCACGACCAACAAAAACTCACAAGGTTCACATTGGCAGTTAAAGTTGAATTGTAAAATCAAAAACGGAAAATTCTTAATTCCAAATGTATTTATTAATCAATAAACAAACACTACATCATTTCAATTCTTCATGTCCAATCATTTCACCAAAACACAATATTAGATTATCTAATTAGAAAGTACATAAAGATACGCATGAATTAGCCCATAGCTTTTTATTGAATACAGAAAACACCATGAAATTGGTCATTATGCTTCCACAACTCTTCCGTCTGACCATAATGAATTCCCTATGCTTACCGTACATCTGCCTTATCTCCGGAGTGAGTAAGCATGTGTCTGTTTAAATAGCCGATCTGTGCAGATGCGTAGGAACAAAGCGTGCACTTGTATGGCTTCTCGCCGGTGTGTTTCCGCATGTGCGCCTTTAAGTGGTCCTGCTGCGACGTAGAGAAGGGGCAAAAAGTGCACTTGTAAATGATGTTCCTGTGTTGCGTACGCATGTGCTTATTCAAGTTGCCGCGATATGTTGCAGCGTAGGCGCAGACCGTGCACTTGTAAGGCTTCTCGCCCGTGTGCACACGCTGGTGCGTGGTCCAATGAGAAGACTTGTTGGTGGCGTACCCGCAAATGCTGCACTGGAAGCGACCGCTCCGCGGCGCCACCGTCGCCTTCCCACGCCGTGCACCCCCTGCGAAACCAAGGACAAATGCTCATTGCGCGGTTGTAAGTAGAGGATTTGATGACCTAAAATATCGCCAGAAACGATCAACAAAATGCTCTTAAAATGTTTTTAAAACGCCCCAAAAGCAAAGAAAAATGACGTAAAATGTTATCAAAAACAGTTCGGAGGAACATCTCAAGCTGCTGGATATCCAATAACCAACAGATAACATATTTGACTGATGTAATCGAGACTTCTTCCTTTTATTCAAATGAACTTAGCTTGCAAACTTATCAGGATATCTCTGGCTTTAGTTATCCCGATATCGGCCGAACCGACAATGGCGCTGATAGGCGACACAGGAACCTTGGACCATCACAAGGCGGACATGGCCATTTCTGAGCGAAGAAATCGAATAGGCTACTCGGGAATTCTGTGGAGAACATTTGTTGCATCTTGTTAATATTATTTATTTATTTTATTTTTTACATTCGTTGCGTCTACCTTTCGTCGCAACGCGTCCCTAAGCCCCATTTGGGGCGTTGATGCGCTTTCTGGGAGTAATCCTCCATTACAAGAATCAATTGAAGTCATTGTCACGTCTCGTTAGTCGTCTAGAGGACCGCCAGGTAGCATCTCCGCGTACGCGCCTCCTACTACGCGCCCCTGCGTCACTACCCAGCGGCCAGAATTGGGACAACAATTCAACAATTCTTTACAATTATTTCAAGCAAGTACCATTAAAATGATATTAAAATCAATGAAAAGTTCATTAAAAAGGCCGGAATAAGGCAAAAAGTGAGTTATTAGTCGCAACCAGTGAAAAATATTAAAAAATGATCTATAAAAATAGGTAAATTCCTTTTGTTACGTGTTTGAACGTGTTAAAACCGATGGTTGAAGCTGATATTAATTGAAATTTTGGTTAAAATTTTGGATCATCATTCGGAATGTCTTGATACTAACAAGTCATTGATGTAAGAAGAATGTTATCATTAGGTTCGAGTTTGTCATATGTGCGTCATGTGTTACATGGGCAACGTATTGTTGATTGACATTTACTATCCGTGGCGGATCCAGGGGGTCATGGGGGCCTTGCCCCCCCCCCAAAGGTCTAGGGTTTTCGTTTGTTACCTTCCTTTATTTGGCAAAATTGATTTAAATATTTATGTTAGAATTATATAATCCTTACCATATATACGCTAAAGAAACAGTATACTGTATAACAACAAATATGTTCATTATGTAACAAAAATCTATGATGCCCCTTCAAAATGATAGGCTACGTCGGACCCTGTTTATTGTTCCATATTTCTAGTCAAAGCCAAACATATAGATTAATCCAAAACACACATTTTACACATTTTTTGTTGTTAATAGCTTTTATTACACACAAACTCAATACTGCGATGATAAGGGCCCTTGTATGATTATGAACAGGACATTTATTTAACATCGGGGCAGTGAGTTTCTCCCCTCTGCTTTGTTGAATTTTATACATATCCATCCTCCATGCATGCATTGTTGAATTAATTTCTGTCGCGTGAACAGGTGCCCGGCTGCATGCTCTCTGGTAGTCACGTTTAGGATTACTACATATTTGCTCACTTAAACACGTTGATTGCACATGCAAGATACTGCCTCTAGTAGAGTTTTGAAAGTGGTAATTAAAAACAGATTTGATTGATAAATAGGTCATTTACTACTCTACGTGAAATTTGGATACAAATAGGCCAATAGTCGCAATCAACAAAGATTCTGATACATTTTTCTAACAACAACAACTACTACTACTACTACTACTATGACAGCTACAAGTACACCAAATTACAAATCTTTTTCCCTAGATTCTTGACAAATGTCTTTTTTAACATACCCTTCGTTTCCAGCTTCCTTCTCGTCGTGGGTGTCGGAGAGAGAGAGACACACCCACAGAGAGAGACACAGAGAGAGAGAGACACACACACACAGAGAACAAATAAATCAGGAGAAGAAATTAAAGCAAAAACATCATGAGGACTGTTACTATTGCTTTTATTAAAACATAGGTTTATTCACCACAACTGAATTGATAATTTTAGGGGGAGAATTACAATCACTATGTTGAAAAAAAAAAGAATACTGTGTTCCTTAATCATCAAAAATAATCAACTCCAGTTTGCTTCTTAGTTCATCAAAAGCACTAAAGATATTTCATTTAATCTTGCAATTTTTCTTTTGCGCTGTCTTCAATAGCAGCAAGCAAATACTCGTTTTCTAAACGCAATTTCTTTTCTTGAGGACTTTCTCTCTAAGAAGTGCTTTGGCAATTCAAGTAAGCAGGACAATAAGGCAACAAAGAAGGCATTGCTTCATGGTAGTCTGTGAAGGCATTGCTTTGCGGTATGTCTGTGAAGGCATTGCTTCACGGTATGTTTTCAAGGAAGGCTGATTTTTAGTCTATTACCACAATAGAACACTGAAGCCTTCTCAGATTCCCATGTTCGTCAATGAATTGAACCTGCAACCCTCAGTGTGCACCCTGGTTGGCAGCAGCGGTTTCCACTTACAGGAGTCCGAGCGCGAGGCGAGCTGGTGGCCCTGACCTCGGTTGGATGGATCATCAAAGTGCCAGTTGTTTGGCTTTAGTACGTCCTCAATTTCGGCAGTCTGGGTCCACACATATAACTCACACTTGGGGTTAGACACAGGGCACAAAATAAAACACAACACATTATCAATCCTTTACTCCCATATTCGATATAGCCTTATATCTAGATAAAATAGACTTTTGTCTAATCGCCCATATATACAGGTTTCACTTGCGCATTTGGAGGCTGTACCCTCCATCGTTCCCCGCGGCAAAAAGGATGTCAATCCGATAGCAAGTTTATGATCTTAACTCCGAATAAAATCTTTGAAAGAAAACCGCAAAACAATTCTTTACAAAGCTTGTAACCGCAGCACAAGAACATACGCATATGAAACAGGCAACGGCGGCTAACATCAGGCTGCTCCCTTTACAACGCGCTGAAAATAGATTCATTAGAACTTCATTCAAGCCCGAAAGAAGAATAAAATGTTTGCAACCGCTTCTCTTTCACCACTTTTCCAATGTTACAAACAATATTACCAAAAAGTCATAAATAAAAAAAACACCTCCGAATCGCCGTAAAATTTCTAAATCCACCGCAACTTGCCCTACACGGACTGGCGGCATCTTTTTCGTTTCTTTCAGAACTCCAATCTAAAAACTCTTACAATCTATACTTCAACCCAAATTATTTAAATTAATTTATTCTGGAACCGCTTTACGTTCATTAGTATAGTTCGCACTAGCACTAAAACAACACTCTAGCAGACGGCTTCGAGGTCTCCCAGCAGCAGCTAGCGAGGCAGAGCCGCCATTGGTCATGAGCGCCCCTTCCCCAGAACACCGCGACGGAAGCGAGCCAATAGGCGTCGGCCGCCTACATCGCATCAAAACACAGCACGATTATACATGGCGCATCCTTCTGTGCTGTTTTTGCTCCTTATGTGCAGCACTAGTTCACTTCACAAACCACGTGAATACACCACGGGCACTTCGTTTGAAAAGCCAGGCCAGACGCGGGTCGTCATGTTGCATGGTAAGCGAGAAGTGTTGAGAAACTTGTTAAAAGTGGCATGAAGTGAACATTTTCAACCGAAAATAACATGAAGTAGGTGTTACTGAAAGAAAAGATGCAATATTTTTAAAAAGTGCTTCATAGATCTGATTGAATGACTGTAACAAGGTGTAAATTATGGAGTCTGGCTGCATTTAAAATTCCCGCTAATATTGTGACGCCTGATGCTCTGACGATGCACGGCCCATGCCTTTCTATCACATCTATACAATACGTTCGTGCATGTAGCACTCAGGAAGATGGCGGCACGGCCGAAACGGTGGCATTTGTGCCTAGGACGCCGCGTTTCCCAAGCAGCCTAGCTATTGTGAAACGTTACACCAGTGGTGTCAAGGTCTTCTGCTGGTGGCAGTGGCACGCGATGTCGCATCGTGCCGTGCCACGAGCTTTTCTGCGCAACTAGCATCGGGAAAGGGAAGTATTAGTAACCCCGCCGTTTTACAATAGGAATGGCGTTGTCTGGTGGCAGGGTAATGAACTGCGTGGAGGGGAGTTTTCGATCTGGCACTCGTGCCACGGTCTCCCGCTCGTGGCATCGACCTTGACAACACTGCGTTGCACGTTAAGGTTCGATAGTCAAAGTTGGACTGCAAAATTAAAAAAGGAAAATCCACAATTCCAAATACTTTTATTAAATCAATAAACGCTCGCCACAGCATTACCATTACTTCACGTGGAATCATTTCTGAAAACATAATATAAGAGTATGTCAATACAAACTACACATAATGAATATTCATGAACATTAATAGAATCTTTTTAATGACCAGAACTGAGTATGAAATTTGTCATCATGCTTTTACCGCACAAATGCCTATACGTAGGTTTTTACTTCTTGGAGCGTGGGGGTTTGTCTTCAGTGTTGCGGCTGTGTGCGACGTTTCGAATTGCGCGCCTAAACATCAGCGCGAAGCGGCAGTTTGCGGAGCAGCGAACCAAGGAAAGAGCGGACGAACGAGGAGCGGGCGGCCAGCCAGCGGCGCCCCAGATACGAGGCGAGGCTACGCCGCCAGGGCGAATAAAAGCGGGCACCGCCACCGGAGAGATAGACATTTTTGGACTAGAGTTCCCAGTGGTTTCTAGTGGTTTACGGCTGTGATTGTAAGAGTTCGACCCGGCGAATTGTATATTGGACTTTCTGACGGTTTATTGTTGAACTCTGCTTGAATTGGTACATCTTCTGGATAACGGTAACTTGGCTTTGATTTGTGGACTTTTTTTTGGGGATACCGGAACTACATTATTGTACTGCAATTGTCTTTGTGAATAAAAACTGTGTTCTCGTGATTCCTGTGTTTTTCTGGATATAACATTCAGAATGGAATATCTCACGGTATTTCGGTCGTGCCGCTAGGGGTCGCAGGATCGACAGCACTGCTCCATTCAGTCGCGATCATGCGACTCCCAGCGGTACGAGTGAGATTGACGCGAAATACCGTGAGATATTCCATCGTGAAGACAAGCCCCCACGCGCCAAAAAATAAAAACCCAAGTAAAATAATCGGAATGTGGACGCAAGTCTGTTTAAGTGGTAGAGCTGCACTGTCGCAGAACGTGCACTTATGTGGCATGATCACAGGTTGGTTTATACTGCGATTTTTCTAAGAGCGACTCTCAAGGAAACTCAAATCCCATCTTCGCGATGGAATATGTCACGGCATTTCGCGTCTTTTCTCGGTCTTGCCGGTAGAAGTCGCATGATCGCAAGCACTGCTTCATACGGTCGCGATCGTGCGAAATCTAGTGGAACGACTGAGAAAGACGCGAAATGCCGTGACATATTCCATCGCGAAGATGGAATTTGAGTTTCCTTGAGAGTCGCTCTTAGAAAAATCGCAGTATAGGCATGTGCGTAAATAAGCTTCTTGACTCCGTCGCAGAGAAGCGGTAGAGCCTGCACTAGTAAGGCTCCTCACCCGGTGTGAGTACGCATGTGCGTTTTTAAGTGGCCAAGCTGCGTCGCAGCGTATTGGCAGATTGTGCATTTATAGGGTTTCACGCCGGTGTGTATTCGCATATGCTTTTTTAAGTGGCAGAGCTGGGTCGAAGCATAGGCGCACACCGTGCACTTGTAAGGCTTCTCTCCCGTGTGCACGAGCTGGTGCCTGGTCCAGTGAGAGGAGATGTTGGTGGCGTAGCTGCAGTGTTGGCACTGGAAGCGGCCACCACGCGGCGCCACCATCGCCGTCCCTCGCAGCGCAGGTCTTCCGCGAACACTCCCTGCGGACCCAAGGGCAAACACTCATTGCGCGATCTTTGGGCAAAGTATAAACCTCCACGCAAGCAAAATCGTACTGACCCTTAGGGTACAAACACGTATAACGCTGGCACGTCGTAGCTGACGAGAAGCGCTGCTCGTCCAGCAAGGGTGGACACGTAACACGCGGATTCGACAGTGTCGAGATCTAGCGGTTCTTCCTAGTATTTCACTTCCATGCGTGAGCAAGACAGAGCGGGCTACGGAGCAAGCATTTATCGAAATTATTTCCAGCGATAGCCAAGAAGGAAACGCACTGTTTTTATAAATAACAGTAAATCAAAATATGTAACCAGAGAATAGTAGAGTTAGACATTATATGAGGCGTTCAGAAGCCAATCTGACTAACCCCATTTTTAAAAAAAATTGTCAATAATAATATGGTTGTGTTTCGCAAGTAATAAACCGGAAGCCAGCAAGAAAATCGACGTATGATAAGCTCAAAGCTAAAACTTTTTGAGAAGTTAGCCAGTGTTATGAGGAACAAGGAAACGCACGTATGGCGGCCTGTAGGTGTCGGAGTTTGCGCGGCGCAATTTTTTAAATATGTCAAAAAAAATTGGCCATTGGGCAATGAGTACACAGCTAACTCTAGTTGTATATTGTTCGTCAAATAGCCAAAGTGTGAAGTGCCATACCGAAGCGGCGTCTCGAACTGTCCGCCTCACTGAATTGAAAGTGTCATTTTTTATGCCCGCTTGGATCACGAGCTCAAAGCTATTTTTGTAGTTTTATAGTAGAAAATTCTTTTTCATTGCCGATTATGTATACGCCATACCGTTGCGGCGTCTCTAATTATTCTTCATTTAATTAATGCAAAATAGCATTCTTTGCTGATGATACATCTTTATTGACTTCTCCCTCTGATATTACGACAGAACGTGATAATTAACAAGATCCATCCTGTTGTTCATGGGTATTGGTCCATAAATGAAGACAATATTATATCACTTTGCCAACATTTCGGTGTTTTATTTCTCCATCATCAGGGCTAAATACATTAGTAACACCACTAGAACAATATGTAAAACACTAATTGTTAACACGTTTACACTTACCAATCACACATTACCTATCACAAATTATTTGGTACATATATGAATTACAAGTTCAAAATTAAAAATTCAAATTCACTTACGCCTACATACACTTACTGTTTGTCGAAAATATTATACAATCATAGTACCACACGCTCATGAATGAAAAAGTATTCAAACCTACGAGCCCAACTCTGACTACAAAGACACCAATATCCTACAACTTACATCAATTACCTTCCTACATAACATTATGATATGCATTCAATAATTAAGATACATGATACATGAGTATTAACATCCTAAAAAAACAATGTAATAGTATGAACGAAATTGGTCAGATATGATTAAACTTACTATTAGTATACAGTGTGGGCCATTTTAATCTATCGGGGCAAATATCTCAAAAACTACACATTGAAGAAAAGATAGGTAATAAAAGTTGCTTGTTTTGGCAGGGGACATACAATGATACCAAGCTCCACACCCTACCCACACACCCCCGGGGTGGGGAGGGAGAAAAAATCTTAAATAGGAACCCCCCTTTTTTATTGCAGATTTTTATTTTGGTTTCCTCAAAAAATGTGACATATGATTAATGTCATTTTTGGCTGACAGATGGCGCTGTAATCGACAAAAATTAAATTGGTAAAAAAAAATCATAAAATATGGGGATATTTCGAGAAAAACACATGATATTAGAAAAATAAAAGTAAATGTAAACGATATTTTCAAACTTGATATCCTGGGGCACCATTATTCACCGACGCATCCCATCCCTTATAGCTGCGGATTGGTGATGGAGTTGGATAATTGATAAATCCATCTAAAAATAAATTTGCATCAATAATAAAAACAAAACATTCAATTCGGTACTGGAAAACCAAGATTTGATTAAAAAAAATTGGTTTTTCATTGAAAATTTTGAAATAATTTCCACTCCCGTAAGTGGGGATGGGAGTGCGTTGGTGAATAATGGTGCGCCACGATATCAATTTTGAAAATATCGTTTACATTTACTTTTATTTTTCTGATATCATCTTTTTTTCTCGAAATATCCCCATTTTTGATGATTTTTAACCAATTTAAGTTTTGTCGATTACAGCGCCATCTGTCAGCCAAAATGACTTTAATCATAGGTCAAATAGGCTAAATTTTTTCTGGGGAATCCAAATCTGCAATAAAAAAATGGGGCTTCCTATTTAAGATTTTGTTCTTCCCCCTCCCCACCCCCCGGGGGTTTGGGTAGGGGGTGGAGTTTGATATCATTGGACGTCCCCTGTCAAAACAAGCAACTTTTATTACCCCTTTTTTTGATCCGATGCGTAGTTTTCGAGATATGTGCTCCCACAGATTAAAATGGCCCATTCTGTATTATTAATCTTACTTATATGTGATTACTTATAAACTTACTAACATATGATTAAACTTACTACCAAATAATTGCGAACTGAAAGGCAATAAACCACATGAAATGTCCAAGACCCAAGTACTTAGTAAACCATAAGAGAATGTTGCTTAAAGTGGAGCACATTGATTTATTTATTGGTTGTTTATTTATTTGTTGTTAAAAACTTGATATTAATTTATATTATAAATATTACATTAAGTAGACCAAACCGGTCAGAACATATTGCACCTGTATAATCTTACTGACCTGATCGAAGACCAATAGAATTCAAACTGATGTGTATCGTATAATGAAATATCATGACCAATTTTCACAAAAAAGGTCACTCAATTAATTGATATAAAATGAACAATATATTTAATACTCATATTTAATCATGTTAATATTTACTCATATTTAACAGACAAAAAACACATTTGTATCTAAAGCCAGCAACCATACTGGCTAAGCACGTAGAACATTTATTGATGTTTGTTTGTTGAAACATGATATTACATTACATTATATTAAGCCAAAATAATCAGAAAACCCGTTGCACCTGTATTTACTTTAATGTCTTGTTCGACACAATGTCATGTTCATTGAATTACAGTTTCACCTCTATCGTGGTGCGTTGTGCATATACAGTTATTTATTATCCTATCAGTAAGTGCGAGTTATGAAAAGTCGGATTCGCAATGGGGAGGTCCGGGTTCGACCGGAATGTTCCGAGGGAAACTGCAGGTCTATGCTGGTCAGCGCGTCACCGAATGGCTAATATGCCAAGGGTGGGGGTTGAAAAACAAACAGACCTAATGCTGACATCACACGGGCGCTTGCATTGTCGCTTCGAAAATTGCCGGACTTTATGCTGCCAGCAAGAATGAGTTGTGAAACACAAAAGTGATTAGTGTCAAATAGTATAAAAGATAATAGTGGAAACTACAGCGCAAGAATTCGTGTGTGCTAACTTACAAGGTGTGAAAGTCAAGTTTGTTCGTAGTTTTCTGAGAGATAATTTGGTAGAAGAATATCTGTGTAGATATTGTTATTTGATGCTCTGCCGCAAGTACTTTAATGTATAAATTAAAACCAATGTTAATGATGATAGATAACACGGTTGTATTCTATTGGCAAGATTTACGCCTGTCTTGTAGTGTACACTTCACGCCGCTAGGGGCAGCACAATCACTTGTCGTTTGTGCCACCCATGTTGATTTGCCAGAGTTTCCACTATTATCTTTTATACTATTTGTTAGTGTCACGCAATGTCCGCCTACTCTATGCAAATGGTGACTGTAATCTTTGTCGTCAGACAAAGAATAGCGTGTGAAACCTAATCACGAAACTGCTTGTTTATATTTTAAGTTACATTGCACAGTGTTTAAACTGCAATATTCATGTATGTGCTGGTGCAGACGAGTTCAGAGGTGCCACCTACAACATTCGTCACGTTCGTGTCAACTCCACCAGTGCGCCATAGCTTCTGGGCACGAAGATATGCGCAATATCACTCCAGTGTGATCCCATGCGTCGCTTGCCCGGTGCTTCCCAGCCGAGGCCTCGACTTCAGGGGTCACCGCTGCGACTCTCATGTCCGCTCGAGGAGCAGCAACCGTACCGTGGCACTATCTACGCGCCACTACCGTCAATATTACTAAGGTCCGATTAAATTAAGAAGGTGATTGACAGTTCTGTGTGACGTCAGGACGCCTCTCTCGTTTCCATGGCAGCTGCCAACCAGAGAGACAAAACGTGACGTGTCAGGTCGCTCAGTTGCCACTGCCGAACACGGGGAACATTTGAGCATCGCACAGCGACTTCCCTGCCGCCGCGCCGCCCGCGTTTCTGCCTGTGCTGCGCGCGCAATGTGTACTGTGTTGTGATGAGTTGCGTTGAGGTTAGGCTTTTGTCGTATTTTTTTACACTTTTACACGTATTTTTTGAAGTGTTTGTTTTCGTGTCCCGATAACACGTGCTCAGTGGTTTGCGGCCTGGCAACGTCGCTCTCCTCCACTCACAAATGTCAATCACCTTCTTAATTTAATCGGACCTTATGCTTGCACTTTTTCTTGATCCTCCAGCTCCCTAGTTCTCGCTCAGCCCGGCACAGCACCGCTCGGCAGAAAACATGAGCCCCACTCGGAACGTCACGGCTCAGTTTGCAGTGCTGCTCACCTTCTTCCTTTACAATTCGGACTTCTCAGTTTTCGCTCTCTCTTTCTAACGACCTCTGCGTACCGTGCACCTTCTCGTTACACAATAATTTCTACAATTATTAATTATTTCTTCAGAATTAAAAAGAAAAACAACTTGAGTTGTTTCTCATTGCTATCTAGTCCAAGACGCGCTTTTACGCTGAGTTTTCTGTGGATGTTGACAGCACTGCACTGCCGTGACGTAAAGAGAACCTGCCTCCCCTCGCACCCCCCGCTGTGGAGTATCAAGAAAAAGTGCGCGTATAGTAATCGTACTGTATGTTTTTGCATTGAATCTTTTATTTCAGCTCATCTGCGGTGATTCTATATTTCAAGACTGTGGCTCAGTTTTGTGCTTTTATTAAATATGGTTTCAATGGCCATTTCTTTCAATTCAATCTCATTAAAACACCTACGGCGTCATTATTGTCATTTACTTACTCTCACAAGAGAACAAATTCAGCCAATCTCTTTTCACGTATTACTTATTTAAAGTCAATTATACGTTTTAAATTCATTCATGCCTACTGATTCTTCCACAATAATATTTCCCTGTAAATGTAGTAAATTGCAGGAATGTGCGTGTACATTTGCCTCGAATATACTGGTCCTTCAGCTATTGAGGGAAGTGATCGAGTAGGTGTTCCTTTTAAGGCAAGAGCCTTCAAACAGTTCACTGCCAACTAACCCAAATCATCAGTAAGATTACACAAAACACAGATATGTGAAGTGAACAATCTCGCAAAGCCAAGCGAAAATCCTCCCAGATACGTAGTTTCGATAGACTAACAAGAACAAACGATCAAGACCCGGTGGTAGCTGAAGTTGCACAGAAAAATTAAAAAAGGAAAATCCACAATTATAATTACATGTATTAAATCATTAAACGAACAACACATCATCACTATCACTTATGGTAAATAATTTCACCAAAAAATATTGCATTACCTCATCAGAAACTACATACAGATAAGCACAATTAACCGAATGTTTTATTGAATATGGAAAGTACTATGAAATTGTTCATTATGCTTCAATTCTTCCGTCTCCCCATAATGAAATTCATATTCTTACCATACAAATGCCCCATTCCCGGAGTGAGTACGCATGTGCCTATTCAAGTTGCAGAGAAGCGCTGTCGCGTAGGGGCAGATCGTGCATTTATATGGCTTCTCCCCGGTGTGTTTCCGCATGTGCACATTCAAGTTGCCGAGCTGCGACGTGGAGAAGGGGCAGAAAGTGCACTTGTACGGCTTCTCGCCCGTGTGCACGCGCTGGTGCTTAGTCAAAAGAGAAGGTTTGTTGGTGGCGTAACCGCAGTGGCTGCACTGGAAGCGGCTACCAGGCGACGCCACCGTCGCCGTCCCGCGCCGTGCACCCCCTGCGCATTCAAAGGCATAGTCTCATTGCGCGCTCTTTGGGTTAGGTATAAGCATCCGCGCATGGCAAACCTCTTTGGCCCTTACCTAGCTTTGAGGTATTGAATACATTCTGTGTTTGGGTTTAGGCTTCCGCGTATGTAAAATCTCCTTTGGGTTTTCGTTTAGTCCTCAGTGAACGAGAAATACCTCATTTGGGCCTCTCGGTATAGATTTAGGTCACCGATCAAGAAAAAATCCTTAGGAACTAGATTGTTTTTTTATGTATACATTCGTGCCTTGGAAACCTCTAAGTTTAGTTTCATGTCTAAGCGCAAATAGTAAGCAAGAGGATACGATTCCAGTAGTATACTATTTACGTAGTTACGTAGTTTTTCGTCTGAAATCAACTGGATGCAGAACACGGGAATAATTCTCTCCTCAGTAAAATCCCTGCGGGATTTTCTGAAGATGATTTTTATAAATTATGAAAAGCCATTATCTATGTTTAGCGTATTATACAAAGAGAAAGAATTATTATACAAATAGAGAGGTGTCATTGAATGAAGGTTTAGTGCGATTTATTGAACTTCATGGTGATCAAATGAGATCAGATTGTTTCAAATCTATTTCCCGCACTCATACATGGAAATTGTACTTGCCTTCCCTGAATATTTATTGGAATGTGTTACTTTAAGGTACGAGAACGGCAAAATAGATTTTGCTGACGGCGTGCCGGAAAGAAATCATGCTCCTGTAAAAACAACATGCGTACGTGAGAGAACTCTCGCATGTTAAACCCCATCCTTTCCCTATCCTTTCCATTAAGAAGGAAAGTTGTTAATGAAACGTGTTTATTTGTTTAAAAAATGTATTAATGCACTTACAGAATATCAAACAAAAGTAACAATGCAATTGATGTTGGAAACATTTTGAATAAAGGTTTATTCAGCAATATAGAGAGTTATTCTTGGAACTATTCATACTTCTTTAAAAACATTTGAAGAAATTATTCAATCTTCCTTGAGAGTTAGCTTTTCGCGTTCTTTGATAGTCACAAAAATATTAGAAAAGGTTTTTACTCTTGAGAAAGCCAAGTAGTGCGAAAATATCGGATCGGGTAAGTCCAACCCTCCTCTTTGCATTATAATTTAATTTTCCTTGATTTGTTATGAGGAACAAAGGGGGTTTTGGAGGGTGAGGCATCCAGCTTGCTAGGGTGCGAAAACTGAAAAATTGTTTGTATACTAAAGTATTCGATTTTTTTTCTGCGTTCTGACGTACTTCAAGAAAAGCAATTCCAAACCAAAAAATAATCAAACTAATATTTTTACCTTTGAGTACTAAATACCATTTGTTATCAATAGAGACAATTTAGTAGGCTTAGACTTCACATCAGTACATGGGAATGTTGCTTAAACGGTGTTTGAGTATTGAATACCGTAACGAACCGACACCTTGAATTTAATATCAAACGGTTAATATAGAAATGTGTTTAGATTTTAAAATGCCTTCTAATATCACATTCAGTTGTTATTATAACAACAAAATTATTTACTTGCATCTTGAATATGATTCAATTACGTGTGGTCGTGGGATTGCATGTTTTTTTTCCTATTTCAAGACATCTTTTAATAGATTTTGTGTGTCTACGGGGACGAAAGGCGGAGCCGCGGTAGCTCAGTGAATTAGGGCACTGGCTTCCTAACCTGAAGGACTCAGGTTCGAATCCCGGCATAGGTTGGGATTTTTTTATTTGGTGCCTTCCCTTCAGGCCAGCTCTGGGGTCAACTCAGTCACCTTTCCAAGTGAGTACCAGGATCTTTCCGGCCGGAGCGTTGTGCTCACCACACAACCTCCTCCTTGTGCCGACGGCGGCGAAAAGGTGGAGCCTTACCTCCCCTTAGGGCCACATCGACCTGTATGCAATTGCACACATAACCTTTTTACTTTCCCGTATATGTACGTATACACGGAGTGACATACGTAGTATAGGGAAAGTTATGTAATGCTGCGCGAAAAAATGGCCAATTTTCGGCGGAAAAAAATTAATTGCCGGGCCGTGAAAACGAATAAGTGGATAAAACCAGTTGCTAAATTAAGAAAAAAAATCCTCTATCTCGTGGTGTGGTCAAAATCCATGATTTGTTGCTTCTTTATACTTAAAAATCAATTGACGGCATTCCGTCCGTCTGTCCGTCTGTGGTCAACGCTAGCGCCTAAACCGTTCGGTCGATTTTCTTCAAAATTGATATTCCCCAGTCGATCTGATTCTAGTCGAAGCTTTGTGATTTTGAAAAAGATTCTTTAAAATTTGGGGGTACTTTATATAAAGCGCCCCGGGGA
This sequence comes from Acheta domesticus, assembly GCA_031308135.1. NCBI lineage: Eukaryota > Metazoa > Arthropoda > Insecta > Orthoptera > Gryllidae > Acheta > Acheta domesticus. Next base: position 83,105,710 of record JAHLJT010002630.1, on the reverse strand, counting down.
TTTTCAACATTTTCTCAAATAGGCTCCAAACTTTTCTTTAAATTTCTTGTATGAATAGAGGAAAATACACTTTTTAACATGGCATAGGTCCGATTTTCACGTACAGCTCTGAATTTTCGAAAATTGTGAAAGTTTGAATTTTTTTCGGCGTCTTTCTCCAACTACAAAATTGAAGATAGAGATTTTTTCTTCAAATAAAATTTGTTCTGCATATTGAGTTCTTTAATAAAGGTCATGTAAATGTTTTTCACAATTTTGGTAGTTTTCGTGCAATACTGCGTGCAATATGTGCAATTTTAAAAATTACAAAAACAAAATTTTCTCAAAAACGGCTCCAAATGTTTTCTATAAACTTTTGGTAGGGATAGTGGTAAATGTACTCTATCAATGACATAAAAGCCATATTGCTCTATCGGTTGGTTTTTTCAAAAATTACCAAAATGTAAATTTTTTACTTGTCTCTCACGTCGTTAATATTTACATTATCGGCGATTTTTTTACATTATTATATTTACGAGTATATATGCTTTAAATAATGTCAAGTAAAGTTTCTCGAAAACACTACCGTTTTCTGTGAAAAGTAGCTCAAATTTCGGCATTTTCAGAAATGCTCAAACGTCATTTTCTCGTATATGGCTGCAATTTTTTTCTTGAAACTTTTGTAACGGATAGTGCTAATTACACTCATTAGTATAGCGTGAAGTTTATTTTGAGTTTTTTTGTTTTATTCAAAAATTATATAAATGTAAATTTTTTGAAAGATCTCTCACATCTTTAATATGCACATTATCCGCAATTTGTAAAGATGATTATATTTGTGAGTGTAAGTGCTTCAAATAACTTCAAATAAAGTATTTTGAAAACTCAAAAATTTTCTGTGAAAATGAGCTTCAAATTTCGCATTTTTAGTAGTGCTAAAACGCCATTTTCTCTTAAACGGCACATAATTTTTAAAAGAAAATTGCCATTTACGGCTAGGTTTTTGTGTTCTTTAATATTCTAAAATTAATGTTTCTATTCTACCAATAGAAAACCGAAAAATTAAGAAAATGACAAAAAAATGTACTTTTGGCGATGATAGATGGTAGCTGGCAAGAAAGAGTATGTGGCAATTCCGAATAGTTAGCGAAGACCCAGGAAAATAGGAAACTAATACGGGAAAGTCTGTGCCATTCTGTAGCACCATTAGTTTTCTTCTTTTTACCGGGATGAAAGGTATAAATGCAGGATTTATTTATGATTTTTCGTCGAGCGGGATGTTTGAATGTCATCCATTGGTTTCAGAGAGTGGGATTGCTTGCGTGTCGACGTGTATGTCATGTTCGCAAGGGAGGAATGAAATTTACTGAACGGTTAGGGCAGACGGTTATGAATGGACTTGTAGAGTGAGGGGAGAGAATGGTCATAGCGTGAAAGTTTCAGTGCGAAAGGATTCTTGGTTTTAAAAGAGTAATTTGGAGATATGGAAGGTGCTTTTCATTACCTACATGTGAGTGATGGAAGCCAAGGTTGAACACATGTTTGGATTCTGATGTGTGTGAAAGTACTGTCACTGATTGGATGAGTTCTGTCGAGAGGTGTGTTTCGAAATGATTGAAGATGAAAGTGGGTGGGTGGAGAGGGTGTTGTGATGGAAATTGATGAGAGCAAGTTTGGTAAAAGGAAGTAGAATAGGGGAAAAAGAGTAGAAGGGAAATGGGTGCTTGGCGGTTTTCTATTGGTAGAACAGAAACATTAATTTTAGAATATTAAAGAACACAAAAACCTAGCCGTAAATGGCAATTTTCTTTTAAAAATTATGTGCCGTTTAAGAGAAAATGGCGTTTTAGCGCTACTAAAAATGCGAAATTTGAAGCTCATTTTCACAGAAAATTTTTGAGTTTTCAAAATACTTTATTTGAAGTTATTTGAAGCACTTACACTCACAAATATAATCATCTTTACAAATTGCGAATAATGTGCATATTAAAGATGTGAGAGATCTTTCAAAAAATTTACATTTATATAATTTATGAATAAAACAAAAAAACTCAAAATAAACTTCACGCTATACTAATGAGTGTAATTAGCACTATCCGTTACAAAAGTTTCAAGAAAAAAATTGCAACCATATACGAGAAAATGACGTTTGAGCATTTCTGAAAATGCCGAAATTTGAGCTACTTTTCACAGAAAACGGTAGTGTTTTCGAGAAACTTTACTTGACATTATTTAAAGCATATATACTCGTAAATATAATAATGTAAAAAAATCGCCGATAATGTAAATATTAACGACGTGAAAGACAAGTAAAAAAATTTACATTTTGGTAATTTTTGAAAAAACCAACCGATAGACCAAAATGGCTTTTATGTCATTGATAGAGTACATTTACCACTATCCCTACCAAAAGTTTAAAGAAAAAATTTGGAGCCGTTTTTGAGAAAATTTTGTTTTTGTAATTTTTAAAATTGCACATATTGCACGCAATATTGCACGAAAACTACCAAAATTGTGAAAAACATTTACATGACCTTTATTAAAGAACTCAATATGCAGAACAAATTTTATTTGAAGAAAAGATCTCTATCTTCAATTTTGTAGTTGGAGAAAGACGCCGAAAAAAATTCAAACTTTCACAATTTTCGAAAATTCAGAGCTGTACGTGAAAATCCGACCTGTACCATGTTAAAAAGTGTATTTTCCTCTATTCATACAAGAAATTTAAAGAAAAAATTTGGAGCCGTTTTTGAGAAAATGTTGAAAATCCCCGGGGGGCTTCATATAAAGTACCCCCAAATTTTAAAGAATCTTTTTCAAAATCACAAAGCTTCGACTAGAATCAGATCGACTGGGGAATATCAATTTTGAAGAAAATCGACCGAACGGTTTAGGCGCTAGCGTTGACCACAGACGGACAGACGGACAGACGGACAGACGGACAGACGGACAGACGGACAGACGGACAGACGGACGGACGGACGGACGGACAGACGGACGGAATGCCGTCAATCGATTTTTAAGTATAAAGAAGCAACAAATCATGGATTTTGACCACACCACGTGTTAGGGGATTTTTTTTCTTAATTTAGCAACTGGTTTTATCCACTTATTCGTTTTCACGGCCCGGCAATTAATTTTTTTCCGACGAAAATTGGCCATTTTTTCGCGCAACATTACATAACTTTCCCTATACTACGTATATCACTCCGTGTATACGTACGTATACGGGAAAGTAAAAACAAACAGCGCGTTGTGATCTGCGATGGCGTCGACACCGTTAGCTCGACGACTCACGCGGAACTGTCCCTGTGATCGTTCGCGATCTTTTTTCTTTGTTGTTGTATTTTTTTGGAAAGGACAATTCAAATCGAAGGATCTCACAAAACTGTACCGTGCGGGACATTCAATTTTTGTCTTAAAATGCGGGATGTCCCGCCAAAAGCGGGATGTCTAGCAACGCCGTTTCGAAGCCAGTTCTTACGTTTGTCAGTAAAAGGTACAGAGGATTAACATAAAAACTCACCTACCCCTAAAACGAACAATAATAGTAGTAATAATATGCAGTCAAAAATTTCGAGGCAGAGTGGAATAGCAACGATTCACTTTGCACCTCTCGACACTAGCACAAAATGTTTCAAAATAATGACATTCGCCTTGCTTTTGTTCGAGAAATACATTAGCCGTGAATTATAATCTTATAAAACTAAGGCATGAAAACAAATACTTTCGTACTTCTGCATTGTTATGCCAAAGACAATATTTCACATTATTTATGTTTTTGTAAGGCACAGAGAAAAATCAGAATAAACAGCAATATTTCGCTCTTCTGATATTCTAGCTCCATTACACATTCGCACAGTCGTGCCAACACTCTTCTCGACAAAATACTTCTTTTAGAACTGAAAAGCTCCAAAACTGTGGAATTAAAAAGCAAATTCCACTTTGCCCCAACTTTCCCTACTGAAAAATTCATTGCAAAATAAAAAAAAAAAACACGCACGATACCATATACATTTATTAAATCACCACACCAAATAATGCATCAAAGCCAATCAATACAAAAAAAATAAAAAATAAAAATTCTAGATTACATTATATCAATGAACATTAAAGATAGAAGTGAATTAAAAGTATTTCCTGATAATTAACTGGTCATTATGCTTCTCCAAAACTCACTTCCGTTGATAATCATACCACACTCTTACTGCCTATCGGTACGAACACGTAGAACGCTGGCACGTCGGCATCGGCATCCTATGCTGATAAGCAGCGCTGCTCGTCCAGCAAGGGTGGACACACAACACGCCGATCCGACAAGTCGAGATCTAGCGGTTGCTACTGCTTCACATTCATGCGTGTGCGAGGTATTAACAGGAGCGCGCTGCGAACCATGCATTTATCGAAATTATTTACTGTGACAGGCAAGAAGAAACTGCACTGTTTTCATGAATAACAGTAAATCAAAATATGTAACCAGAGAAAAGTAGTGCTGTTGAATGCGCATTTCGACAATTATATTCAAAATTAAATTGAGATTAACCTGATATAGACTGATGTTAAATTACAAGAATGAAGTACAGATGTATTTTACAAAACACTATTGTTGGTAAATTAGGATTTAATAACTCTCCCGATAACGCTGTTCAATTGGATTCACGTAACGTTACAAAGCAATGTACAGAATGGCCGTCCAATTAATTAATTATGGGAGATACATTTCTTAAATTCGTGTTTAATCAGCCGATTGTGTACACTCCCAGGAGCTCCGGCAGCTGGCCGGCGTTGACGACTGACGCCGAGCGTTCGTTGTGTCCGCCACCATTTGATCACATGACGCCCTCCAGCTGCAGAGTGACATCACTCGGCGCCAGGTTCTGCCGCGCGGGAAACCAGCGTTCTACGCGTGTGCATCCTATCCGCGGAGTGAGTACGCATGTGCCTATTTAAGTTAGAGGGCTGCACCGAAGAGTACGGGCAAAGCGTGCACTTATACGGCTCCTCCCCGGCGTGATTTCGCATGTGCACATTCAAGTTGCCGTGCTGCGTCGTGGCGTAGGGGCAGAGCGTGCACTTGTACGGCTTCTCCCCGGTGTGCACGCGCTGGTGCGTGATCAACGATTGGGACTTCTTGGCTACGTAACCGCAGAGGTCGCACTGGAAGCGGCCGCCGCGCGGCGCCACCGTCGCCCTCCCGCGCCGCACAGGCCTTCCGCGACCACCCCCTGCGCACCCAAGGGCAAACACTCAATGCGCACTCTCTGGATTAGACACTTGCAGCTGCGCAAGGAAAACCTGAGTGGCCATAAGCTAGGTTGGAATCCAGACCTACGCGTAATATAATTAATAAGTAATTTGCTAGTTAAGTAAATAATACGTAATTTGCTAAATAATAAGTAATTTGCTACTTTTATTACCTTATTATTATTGTTATTATTATTATTATTATTGGTATTAATGATCTATGTTACTGAGAGATACTATCTATCTATCTATAAATTCAGTAGGCAGAGCTGGGTTTATATTTAATATTTTGAGCCCAGAAAAACCTACTGAGTACCAGACGAGGTAAAGTTTGCTGAGCAAGCAAACTTTAACTCGTCTGGTACTCAGTACTCAGTTTGCTTGCTACACAAACCTTAACTCGTCTGGTACACAATGGGCATTTCTTCAAAGGATAACAACTTCAACATTCAAAGGATACAGCTGCATATGTATTTATGGATCCATTGACGAAAAAGTTCCAATTTTTGTACATAAGTATGGCATAATAATGATAATAATAATATATTACTGCAATTGAGCGTACGCTCGGTGGCAGTTAATCAAAAAAGAAGTACAACAATAAAAATTAGAAAAAACAATACATACAAAATAAAAAAAAACAGATAAATTATATGAATACAAATAAACAAACAAAAACAAAATAAAATAAAAACACAAATACAACAATTATAAAAAATAGATAAAATATGGCCATCTCTATTCCGTACCCAACTCTTCACTTCTCTGCCAACTCATGTAGCATGGCATTTCAAGTCTTTCACTGACAGCTTTCCATGCAGGTTGCTTTGTGTACGCCTTGAAGAGAGCACACAGTCGTGCTGCTTTCTACGTGTAACTAATGGTTACCAGTTTATATTTACCACGTCATTTCTGTTCGCGTATTTAGCCCCTTTCTCTGCACTCTATTTAAAGCTCTAACCGATTCGTGCCTCTGGGGAAGTGAGGCATAAGTTAAGTTTGCGGTAAAATGGTAATATGCTGCATATTTTTTTTCGTAAGTGCTATTACTTATTCGAAAATCCTTTAAGAATGGGCAATTTGAATACAATAAACGCATTGAAACAGAATGGAAGATTGGAATCGCTCTCTTTCCGTGGCATGTAATTTAAGACACTGCTCCGGCATCCGCCCAAATAAAGAAGAAACGCGACTTCATAGTTGCTCCGTTTTGGGAATATTATTCAAGTGGTCAGTCAAATATCTTCCAAAGGTTGCACACAAATGTACAAAGTTACAGTACTAGACTAACAACTTCACAAAGTAAGGCACCTGGTGGTAATCGTAGGTGGAGAGCAAAAATAAACAAGGATATTTCACAATTTATAACATATATATTTATTCGTCATTGCTTTACTACAAACTAAGTAAAAGTGGTGTGATTTAAATAAATGATATTAACTGATTAAACAACGCCGTGGATCTGGCTAATATGATTCTTTAAATTTTTCTTTTGTTTAAAACGAATCCCACACTGGGAACATCCAAATGGCTTCTCCTCGGAGTGTTTCGTCATGTGCTTCTTTAAACTGCTTCCATCTTTTGAAGCGTAGGGACAGACAGTACACTTATAGGGCCTCTCCCCAGTGTGTTTCCGCATGTGCACATTTAAATTCCAGGAATGTGCTGTAGCGTACGGGCAGACAGTGCACTTGTAAGGCGTCTCGCCCGTGTGCACGAGCTGGTGTCTTGTCCAATGAGAAAGGTTGTTGGTGGAGTAGCTGCAGTGGCCGCATTGGAAGCGGCCGCCCCGCGGCGCCACCGTCGCCATCCAACGGCGAGCACTCCCTGCGCACCCAAGGGCAAAGTCTCATTGCGCGCTCTTTAGATTAGGAGTAAGATTCCAGGCATGAAAAATAAACATTGCCCATTAGCTGTGTTTTAATTGAGGAGCCTGCGTAAGCAAAAGACATTGAGCACGTTCTGCGATTACGTTTAGACTACCGCACACGTAAAAACTCATCTGCATTTACTAGACTGATTAGTGCTCGGTGCATGAAAAGCAATGCTTTGGGTGCCAGCTGATTTACGAAGAAGCCCTCTAAGAAAAAACCGTAAAGAACTAGGTTATATTATGTATAGGAATAATAATAATAATAATAATAATAATAACCCTACACCCTGTCATGTCTTTTAAGGTATTCGGTCTTTGCTAGGATTGGACAAGCTGAGACAATATGATCAATGGTTTCTACTTGCTCCAGGCAAATGCGGCATTTATCATCTTGGGAAATTTTGAGAACCGCTTTATCATAATGTCGTGTTCTCAAGGCCTGATCTTGGGCAGCTATTACAAGTGCTTCCGATTCTGGCTTCATCCTTCCCCTTTTAAGCCACATAAATGATTGATCTTTATTGATCTGCACCTTGTCCATTCTTTTTAGGTATTGACCGTGGAGTGGTTTGTCTCTCCACGATTTCTTTAACATTTTTTGTGTCTCACACTTCATGTTTAGCAGCATCAGAAGTTCAGTGTCTGTGTTATTCGACGTGTCTTGCCTAGTTTTCTTCGCAATGTTTCTTGCTACACTAACAATGCCTCTGTTTCCCATTCTTCGGTCAGATTTCATGACCTGCCTCATTAGAGGGTCGTCTTGATGGCTGACTACATACTTACCCAACCCGACTATTGCGTTGTGCCAGGAGGCCTCAATTTGTCTGAGGCCTCTTCCTCCTTCCTTACGTGCCACATAAAGTCTATGTATATCAGCTCGAGGGTGGGAAACATGATGCATTGTCAGCAGTTTTCTGGTTTTTCGATCCATGGTGCGAATTTCTTGCTCAGTCCAGTCCACTAGTCCAAAACTGTATTCGGCTACAGGTACCGCCAAACTACCTATTGCAGATATTTTATTCCTGGAATTCAGAGCGGACTGCAGGACCAGTCTCACTCTTCTATAATACTCCCTACGAATTCTCTCTTTCATTCTGTCATTCGAGATGGTTTCACATTCTTCAATGCCCAGATATTTGTAAGTTTTACCTGGCTCAAGATCTTGAATCACAGTGTGCGTATCAATTTCAATGTTCTCAGACGTTGTGAGTTTCCCTCTTTTTAAATTGATTTTTGCACACTTGTCAAGACCAAACTTCATGTGTCTCTTTCATTCTGTCATTGCTAAAGTCATTCACGACAGACAGCATTTGGGAGAGAATCGCTTCATTCTTGGCAAACACTTTCAGATCATCCATGTAAAACAAATGTGATACTGGCCTTTCATCACCATGGAGCTTAAAACCAAAGTCAGCTTGCGACAACTGTCTCGATAGTGGGATCAAACTAATGCAAAACAGCAGAGGGGATAGTGAATCTCCTTGAAAAATACCCCTGTTAATCTGAATACTTCTGGTTTCTACTGCTTCCTTTCCGCTGTGGATTAGTAACCTGGTACTCCACGACTTCATACTAGCCTTGCAAAACTCAACAAGTCTAGGATGAAATCGATAGATCTCCAGGGTCTTCAAAATCCAATCGTGTGGTACACTGTCAAAGGCCTTTTGGTAGTCAATCCAAGCCATGCTCAAATTACGTTTGCGTTTCTTTACATCATTCAAGATGACTTTATTCAGTAGCAAGATTTCCTTACACCCATAAGAGCCTTTACGACATCCTTTTTGTTCAGCTGGCATTAGATGATTCTTATCCAGATGTCTATACATTTTGTCAGCTATAGCTGAAGTTATAACTTTGTACAGTACTGGCAGACAAGTAATTGGCCTGTAGTTCTTCGCCAAAGAGCTGTCTCCCGCTTTGGGTAGCAAATACGTGATGCCGCGTGTGAGCCATTCCGGGATTTCCTTTGGGTTTTCAAAAATTTTATTAACAGCCTTTGCTAGATGAGAATGTATTGCTGTTAATTTCTTAATCCAATAAATCTGGATCTTATCAATCCCGGGGGACTTCCAGTTTCCCATGTTCTTAATTGCTTGGAAGAGGTCCTCTTCCGAGAATTGGTGAACATCTTCCACTGTTTCTACAAGTTCAACGGCAGCATCAACTTCAGATTGAAGCCAAGATGCGTCTTTGTTGTAGGATCTGCTCTCTTCCCAGATTCCTGCCCAAAATGCTTCGACGTCATCTTTTGAAGGAGTAACAGCTTTGCCATTCGGTTTTTGAGTCAGATTGCGATAGAATCTCTTCGCGTCTGTTTCAAACAACCGGTTCTGTACACGGAAATCTATTCTACGTTTGTGCCTTCTTATTCGTTGAGCCCATGCTTGAATTTTCTCTTTTAGCTTCTCAACTACCATTAGCCTGCTGGTGTCATTTTCAATTTGGTATTTTTGTTCAACATTGAATATTTTTCGTTGAACTTTAGAGGTGTGCGTTGATTTAGAAGATGCCTCAGCTAAGAATGATATTTCACGCCGGGTGTCGGCTATCCGTTTCATAATTCTGTTCATCCATGGGGGTACAGAGCTGTTTACTCTGTTTTGCTGTCGGCCGTCGGTGTTCTTGGCTGGCCCCAAAATTATCTGAGATACTAGATATCCAGTTGCATATATGATGTGATTGATTTCAGTAATATCTAGATCTCTGCCTGGGGTCTCCACCACCTCATTTAAGACAGAATTCACTGTTTCTATCACTCTTTTAGCTTTGGCATTTTCGTATATTCTCCTCAACGGTTCGCGAGATTCAAACGGAAGTTGACTAACTCTTTCTATCTCGCGCCGAAGGAGATTTCGCATCATGTCCTTATCGTGTAATTCATTGCCAGATGAGTTTTCACCACTGACGTGTGTTTCACTGGAAAGCGATGAACCTTCCACGGGATCATCATTTTCAAGTTCTACATGTTCGTCATGTGGATTGTTCGAGCGAAGTACATATTCCGCATTTCTCTCAATGTCAGCAAGTTGATCTGCTGTGAATTTTCCACTGCTGAGTATGTATCGTCGTTGACTGGCAAGCTTCTTTGAGTCTAGGGTAGGTCTCATATCTGGGTTCCGCTCTCTCCATACCTTGAAAACTTCTATTTCAGAGCCCCCATTTTTCGCTTTTGCGTAGTAAAAGCACCACATCACCTCCTTTAATTCATCCCGGGTCCATCTCTGACGATGGCTTCGAGCTACTGCCGGCTCTGGGTCCCTGGGACTAGCATCCGTGGGATGGCCAGACGTCGACAAGGTGACATTAGCTCGGTTTCTGAGCAGGTATGGGACATTGGTAGAACAAGGCACGTTAAGATTCATTACATTGCTTGTTCTATCCATTTTGCTCATTGGTTTGAATTGAAGATTCGCAGGACGCAAGTTCGAGTTCACAGATCACACTTAACCCTCGGGTTGTTTCCTGCCATCCGTTACTGCGACCCACAGTGGCCTCGGGGCATCCCCCCGCAGGGCCCAGCAAGGGGTCCCTCCGATCGCCAGTCGGCATTACTAAACCCTACGGGATTTTCACTGACTGCTGAAGGCAGCCTCCTTCGCTGGCTAATGCAAGGTTCGGGCCTCCACTCTAATCAGTGGCCTGGTGTGCCAAACCAGTTTCTCTCCTGTACCCTCTATGGGCCGACAACAGGAAGTCCAAAGGTTCATGACCCTTCCCTCTCTACTTACTTCCCACTCTCCTCAAAATGGAGTACTTCTTCGTCTGACCCCTCACCTTCAACCCATTCAGCAAGGGAGGCCCCACCGGTAGCTAGGCTACCACTGACATAGCTTTAAGGCTCATGGGGGTACTCAAGCTCCACCACCAACTGCAAGGTCGTGTACTCCCTAGGTGGAGGTAGCTACCTCCACTGGCAGATCTGTACCGCCCTCGAAGTTCCAAACACATGCCCCAAGTGGTACGAACACTCACCGAAACCGGTGACGTCTGTTGGATTGTGTACGATATTGTACGACCAACAAATTCAAACTGATCGCACGATAGCGGCAAACAAACCGGATATAGTTATCCGGGATTTGGCCAAAAAATCGTGTTTACTTATCGATGTTGCTGTACCTTGCGATCAAAACGTCGTTACCAAGGAGGCAGAGAAACGTCTTAAATACAAGAGTTTGGAAATCGAGATCAGCCGAATGTGGGGCGTAAAAGCACAGGTCGTCCCGATAGTTATCGGAGCTCTGGGATTTGTTCCGCAAAATTTGAGTAAGAACTTGTCTAAACTCCCAGGTAATTCAAAAGACTGGGAAGTGCAAGAAATTGCTTTATTTGGAACAGCCCACATTTTGCGTAAAGTATTGTAGAGGCACTGATAGTCACCGAATCTGCTCCTTAGGTAGCTGGTTGCAACCTGGAGTAGATTTTATATTCAGCCGACTCATTAGATCTTTAGTCGTGATGTAATGGAATAATAATAATAAATGAGGGTATTTCCCAAGTTGACTCATTTAGCCCACTTCGTTTCAGTACGTAATCCACTGAGTCCGTGTAATCCACTCCGGTCTGTATGTAATCCAAATTTGCAACAAAAAAAATAACGTTGCAAAATACATTTACGATAGAGATATTTTTATTACATGAAATCTGTTCCAAAAAAGTCAGTTCTTTAAAAGTGTGTCATGTACGATTGTTTTAAAATGTGAGTAGTTTTGCTTAATTTTATTTTTGACCTTGTATTTCTGATTTTCCCGCGCTTCGTTTGACGATCTGACAGTGTGAAATTCTTTTGAATTCTTCTTTGTTGCACTCTCGTGGAAACATTACGAGGCTTTGTTTTATTTTTTTAGGAGTGAAAAGTCAAAAACAGTATGACGTACTACAACGAGAAATGTATTCTGTGAACGTTTTCGTAAATTCTGGTATCCCTACCCTAACCTATCTAGATGCTGAATTCTGAATACAGATGGAAACGAGAATTTGTTTTTCGATGAGTAATGAGAATTTGGGGAAATTTTCTTCAATGTGAAAACGTATGGAGAGCATTTAACATTACATGTTCAGACAAGTAGAAACGTGCAATTCAGGTTAACCCTGCTGTGGTCCTCGGGTCCATTTCGACCCAAATAAAATTTTAATTTCTTGTACCGCTTAAGAAAATTGTGCGATCGTTCTGATACTCCATGACAATTATTTTTTGACTGTTTTCTACCAGCATATAAAATGTCATTTATTTATTTTTAATACGAAAGGAATTATAATTTCTTTTACACATAAGTTCTTCGGGTCCATTTGGACCCGTGATATTTTTCATTTTGAACTCTCGTTAGAAATTTCATATAATAGCTCAGTAAATTCGTATAAATCAACTATGGAAGGATTGTATTATTATTGGAGACTTTATCTTCTCAAAAGTTGTACAATGACAATATTTTGTCGAATAATACTATCAAACTTCGAAAACACTATCGAAGTACTACGAAGAGCTGGGAGCAATCTCAGCTCTCTAAGCTACGGATACGGTTTTTCTAAAACTTGAACGTAGTATTCTGATGTGTTTCTCCCTCTTCCGATATTGTGCAATCTTCAATTGTATGTAAAAGTCAATGAATTATTAGGCGTTTTCCGAGTCAATTGTCCATTTCGGCAGCACATGCCAAAAAGTTGGCAAATAGGGAGGACAATTTTGAATGAAACACGTTACATGTGGGATGCACAACCTCTGGCAAACAAGAAGGGCAGCCTAAAGAACAAAATTTGGGAATAAAAGTTGTGCTACAATTATTCTCACTTCTGAAGGATAACAATATAACTCCTGACAATTTCTGTACATCATACCAGTTGGGTCAGAAGCTTCTCAAACGGGACATAACTCTCGGTAGAACTATTTTTACATAGAATGGATTGATTTTTCCATAAGATATGTGTAAATATTCCTTCTTTTCAGCAACCACGTGGCTAAGCAAACAATGCCCAGGCACTTTTCCTAGGCTAATCTTTATTAACCTGCCATTTCAAACAATTTTGAACTACAAACTTGCAAAAACAAATCTTCTTTACCGCCAAAACTTCTCCAGACAAAGGGCACAACAAACTAGTATTCTACTTTCGATTTTGCGAGTTACCCGACATTAGTATCCTATGTGCCACGAATGAACAAGAGTGTTGTCCTTCAAAGCACTCTTTACAATGATGCAAGAGGCTGCGAATCTGGAGAAAAGAAACCAGAAATAATGACAACCTATAATTCTACAAAGGGAGCTGTTGATACGATTAGTTCTTATTCATAGAAAAAATACATTTTTGTGGCCTATTGTGGTTCTCTCTGCCAAAATAAACATTTTACAGCAATTCAAACGTTTTTTTCACAAAAGCAAATCCGAATTGCTAATAAAAATGTTATCAAAAAATAACACTTTCTATAAAAAACTTGGGGAATCTTTTGTAAAGCCGTTATTGAACGCAGAACATACCTGCCACAAACTTCGTCATCAATAGAAGTCGAAAACTAGAAATCCAATGCAAAATTCACCGTCTTCAAAACTAAGTTTTTTTAGATCCTATTCGAAAAAATGGAAAACGGAGTGTGTTGCAAAACAGATAACAAAATTACTTTTTGTTGCTCTAAGTAAAAACTTTTACAGGTAAAAATCATGTCAATCACATTTGTACTACATGTTTGTAATGCAATTTTTTTACATGTGAATTTCATTATTTTGCTATCACGCATGTTCAGAGACCATTATTTTTCATTATTGCACAACCTTATAAATAAAATAAATGTGTATAATTAACATTTCGGTGTATAATTTTAATTTCCTATTATCAATACTAAATATGGTCATTGGAAAAGTAAATAATCTGCAAGACAAATCATGTGGGTCCATTTGGACCCAAGGATCTTGGGAAGGAGTAAATTTGAGGACCGCAGCCGGGTTAAAACGGGCATTTCTCGATAATATTACAATACTGATATATTTAATAATTACTGTTATACTTTTTCGATCTATTTGCTTTTGTTTGCCAACGCCATCAGTGTTACTGCGTAGTAAAACGTACATGCCAAACAAATTGTCCACTCTTGCTTTCAAGCAGTGATGGCAAAAACGCGCTGTAGTGTAAGCCGCTGACGCCGTCGGCTTCGCCGCTGGTGGATCGTATTATTTTGTGACGGTACAGAATAATCGGAAAATACGCGAATAATTCTGTGTATGTTTTTTCTCTGCGCAATGAGTCAGGCTGTAGGTTCGCGTTTCGCTGCCTTCCTTACAGGCGGCGGGCGTGGGACTAATTCGTCACGGGTAGGTGCAGGGTCGCTCCCGCCAGGCCGGCGCCGGCCCGGGGAAGTCCAAAAGTCTCCGTTGTTTTCAAGACGAGCGCAATCTCTTGGGGAATATTTCAGCGGAAATTTCCACGTGGCCCGGCCACTACCATACATGTGTTTATCACATTGCTAGAGAGAGAACGCTTGGCGGAAATTTCCGTCATTGAAATTTGTAGAACGTACGAAGCGATTGGCTCTTCTCGAAATCAGACGTAATTGCTCCGGGCCAATAACGAGCAGCCTTGTAAAATTTTGGTAGAATGTTCTAGAAGCTTTTGAAAATGGGAAAGGGGAGAGAGGAGCCTGTGCGAGATTGAACTTGTAAGATTATCATCCCTGTGAGAACCTCCGTGAGGGACTGTCGAGTCGAGGGGGAGAGCTTCCGAGTGTGACTCAGAGCCAAGATCGCAAACTTTACTTTGTTTTATTTCCTGATGTGGCGAGTAGCCGTCAGAGAAATTCAAGGGAATGTGACTCCCGTCAAGTAATAAAACTGAACCTCATTAATTGCAGGGCGAGTGCCCATATTTTAAGTTTTATTCGGCTGAACATCAAAATCAGCCAGGCGATCCGTCATCTCGCTGTTTGTCGATAAATTCGGAGAAATTGCCTGAGTGTCTGCATCACCAGGACGCCGAAATGTCGCTTCCGCCTGCGCGACGAGGACAGCATTTTGCTACGAGAACGAGGGAGGCCCTGTCGGCGCCCCGTCTGCAGTGAATGAAAGGAGCGCCACGGACATTCACCCCAGGAGGTCAACGCCCGTTCCGGTGATTGTAAAACTTACGGCCGAGCTCCGGCCCATTGACATTCGCCTTCACAGGGCCACCCAATGAACTGGAGACCTTTTCTTTGTACTGCATGGCGTAAATTCTTTGCTGGGAATGAAAGGTCGCGCCTGGCCATCTTTCCTAGTTAACTCTTTCCAATTAAAATTGTACTGTAGTCATTAAGGTTGCTAGTTGTAAGACAAAGTATTAGATTTGTGTTTTTGCTCTACTGCGCCTTAAGATGACGCAAAGCTACGTCCGCTGAGCTCACGCGACGGAAGTAGGTTAAAGGTTTTGTTCCATTTCTTTTGAAAGTGTTAAATTATCACTTCAAATCTTTCTAATTAAAATTTAATTATTCAAAATCATCAATGACATGTGTTCTCATACTGGAGTGAAGAGTCAAGCCACGTCCATCCTCCCAACCAAAATTTACAGATTCTCCATCGCTAACTACTGCTGAGCTGGCCGGCAGCTACTCAGGTAAGGTGGTGATCCTGTTCGACGCTGCCTGAGTTGGGTTTAACGTCACTGACGACGACCGCGTGCGTGGGCGCGACCGAGGTGGCTCACAATTTATTACTTTTAATTATTTTACTTTCTCGCGTACGGCTTACGAAGTATATTTTAAGGCTAAATGAACATCGCGAACTTTCCTGACCACCTGAATACCTTACACACTAAATTCAATGACAGAAACATATTTTCACTTAAATGTTTGTATAAAAACAATTTCTCACACTTCGTTTACTTACGAGATAAAGTGAATTTGAAGTGAAAGAAAGGCATGAATTCTGGCATACTAATATTACATAACGATAACATTATGATGTTGGAGAGAAAGTATGTGCTTTGGTAACACATCTACTTTGTACTTTCTCCCTTTTTTATTTATATTTGGGACGGCAGATACTGGGTGTTCTGACAGATTATATGTGTCTATGTATGCAATAAATCACAAAATCATTAAGAATAGTGTATTTTAGGCATAGGCTATAGGCAGTCCAGACAGGATAGGATGATGAAACAGTTGAATTCTCAGGAAAGTAAGACACTGAGCCGGGTTTTGCCAAAAATTAATCACAAGAAACAACACTTCAGAGTAGTTTCATTTCGCAAAAAAGAAGTGGTCGCTCAATTTTTAAACAACTGGTCACAAAGAAAGTTTCGGCACCGGTCTAGCACTAACCCAATATTAAGGTAAGCGGAAGTGCTGAAAGCAGCATTGCGAAATAAAAATAAAATGAAAATTCACAATACGAAATGCATTTATTAAATCGTATCAAATAATGCATCAAATTCAATCATTCTACAAAACACAAGACTAGAATACATCATATCAATGTAATGTCATAAAGATAGACATAAATGAAGAGAGGTTGTTTCCTGATTACTAAGAAACTGGTAATTATGCTTCTTCAAAACTTCCTGATGTTGATAGTGATATCCGCACTCTTACCGCGAGTCCCCATCATGAGTACGCATGTGTCTATTTAAGTTGAAAAGCTGCACCGTCGCGTACAGGCAAAGCGTGCACTTATAAGGCTTCTCCCCGGTGTGTTTCCGCATATGTTTATTTAAGTTGCCAATCTGTGATGCAGAGAAGGGGCAGTACGTGCATTTGTACGGTCTCTCCCCCGTGTGCACGCGCTGGTGCGTGACCCAGCGAGAGGAGTCGTTGGTGGCGTAGCCGCAGTGGTGGCACTGGAAGCGGCCGCCCCGCGGCGCCACCGTCGACGCCCGGCGTCGCACACCCCCTGCGCACCCAAGGACAAACACTCAATGCACACTCTCTGGATTAGACACTTGCAGCCGCGCAAGGACAACCTCATTGGCCATAAGCTAGGTTGGAATCCAGACTTGCGCTTTAACCAAAGACATTATGCAGATCTAGGCTTAAGTTTAGTACTTTGAACACTGAAAACCCCATTGAGTACCATCTGAAATAAGGTTTACGCCTCAGAACAAGCTACATTTAAAAGACACAATCGGTATAAGTTTATTGATCCATTGAAGAAAAACAGTGCTCTAAATGCTTAACTTGCCAGCTTTTAGAGAGGAATAAACTTTTGGGATCACATAGGTTTAAATTAAGAAATCACATTAAAACTTTACCTTATTCGCAATTTCTTTTCGTAAATTTGTGTGGAATAAGTGTAGTTTGCAGTACATGGGTAGTATTCAGCATATGTTGCTTGTTGCAAATGCAATTGCCTCTACAAAAATCCTTTCAGAATGGGCGATTTCAATACTAAACTAGTGTTGCTACAACATCACATACATTCTCGCATTATTTCTATATTTCTGGCATTAAAAAATACAGAGTTCCCTGAAAATGAAACCTGGCCATTCTTCTAAGCGTTTCTTGTTCTGCAAAACTAGTGGCGGTCATTTAAGACACTGTTCTGGCATCCGCCCCTTAATACAGAAGAAACGACACATTAGAGGTCCCTTCGGAAATTGTATTCAAGTGGTCTGTCAAATAGTCCTTTTTTTTGATCATCTATTTGAAGCTAAGTTCCAATATTGGAATAGCAACTTTTCAAGGTAAGGTGCCCGGTGGTAATCGCAGATGGATTACAAAAATAAAAAAAAGGAAATTGAACAATTTAAAATTTATTTAATCGCCATTACATTATTACTAAGTAATGGTGGCGTGAATTAAAGTAATGCTAGTTATTAATTAAAAACCCTGTGGATCTGGCGAGTATGATTCTTCAAATCTTTCTTAAGTCCGAAACGAATCCCACACAGTGAACACACAAATGGCTTAATCCCGGAGTGTTTCAACATGTGCCTATTTAAAGTGCTTCCATCTTTCGAAGCGTAGGGACAGACAGTACACTTGAAAGGCTTCTCCCCGGTGTGTTTCCGCATGTGCCTTTTTAAGTTGGGGAGATGCGATGTATCGTAGTGGCACAGCGTGCATTGGAAGGGCTTCTCTCCCGTGTGCACGCGCTGGTGCCTGACCCACTTGTAGGAGTCGTAGGTGGAGTAGCTGCAGTGGCTGCATTGGAAGGAGCCGCTCCGAGGCGCCACCATCGCCGTCCCTCGCCGTGCACCCCCTGCGCACCCAAGGACAAAGTCTCATTGTGCGCTCTTTGGGCTCTACGTCAGCATCCGCGCAAAGAAAAACTCATTGGAAAGGAAGGTGGAATTCAGAACCGCGCGTTAGCCAAAGTCATTAGACAGAGCTGGTTTTAAGTTTAGTATTTCGAGCACAAAAATCGCTTTGGGTATCAGTTGAGTTTGGGTGTACTTCTCAGAGCAAGCCACATTCAAAAGACACCAGCGGAGTGTATGGCTGTGAATCCTTTGACGCAAAGTCGGGCTGTAAATGCTTCAGGTGTCCTCTTTCACAGATAGAAACACTTTGGGGATCATATGGTTTTAGATTAAGGCTTCTAATCAAAACTTCCGTCTCAATAATTTTGGAAAATTTGTTTGCCATAAGTGTAGTTTGCGATTTAAGTCTACGGGTAGTATAGTATACTTTTTTGTTATAAGTGCAATTACTTTTAAAAACTCGCTTTTACAATGGGTGATTTCAATACAAAACTAGTGGTGCTACAACATAAAGTTTCTCGCATTAGTTCCAATTCTGCAATTACCGAAAATTCACAAAATTCATAGAAAATGAAACTTGGCCCATTCCTTTAAGCATTTCTTGTTCTATCCATGGATAAAATTTGAAGAAACACTGTAGTGCGGTTTTTGAGAAAATACTATTTAAAAAAAACTGCATAAATTTCAAGCACATTACGCAAAAACTACACAACATAGTTTTCAAAAATAATGACGTTTCTTATAAAGTTAATTTTTTAAAACACATTTTTCATAAGACAAAAATTTTATCTTATATATTATAGTTTTGTAAAGTTTGCAATTTTGCAATTTTTGAAAATACAGAGAGGTCGCCCAAAATAAGACCATCACAAATTTTATCGCTTTTTGATAAATATAACGACAAAATTCAAAGAAAAATTTTCGGGACATTTTTGAGAAATATATTGTTTAAAAAAATTAAAAATTGAATATATTTCACACAAAATTACACGAAAACTACTGATTTTTGGCACATTTTATAAGAATGTATTTCACAATCTGTCTTTAAAGAATAGATTTCATTAAAGATAAATACCAGTCTTCAATATGTAGTTCTGGGATGACGCCAAAAACAATTTTAATTTTTTGCAATCTTGGACAAATCAGAGATTTCAAAGAAAATGAGAGCTGCACCAATCTCTCAAGCGTTCTTTACCCATCCGAGGATAAACTTTAATAAAAAAATTGGAGCCACTTTTGAGAAAAAGTTGAAAATATTGTGGAAGATCCATACAAAGCAAACCTCTCCAAATCAAAATACCCGTTTCAATCTAAGAAAGCCTGGAGTTCATTTAAATCGATCAGAGAATATCATTATTCACGACAATCGTCTGAAGAGTTCAGGGGCTATCGTTGACCACAGTCACACATATGGACGGACGGACGGACGGACAGACAGATAGACGTTTTGTCGTCAATCGAGGTTTTCACCAAGAACCTACAAAACATGGATTCTGACTACACAAAGGTATTATAGGAAGTAATTTACTATTATACATGAACTATATATATATATATATATATATATATATATATATATATATATATATATGTTCGTTACCAGGGTCCGACAATAAGAGTTTTTCTGTCGAAAATGCACGATTACAATACTTTCTCTTCTTACGAAGTAAGTCGGTGAAAGTAAAAAGCATTGAAACATGTTGGAATAGTAGAATTTCTCGCGTGTAAAGTAATTATAAGGATGAAGTGTGAAAAGTAAAGTCAACTGCTCCGGCACCCCCCTCCAAAATACGGAAGAAACAACCCTTTAGAGAGGCTCCAGTTTTTGGATTTTTCTTAAGTGGTCGGACAAATAAATATCTTCAAACAGCTGGACAAAAACGTACAGAGTTTCAGTGCAGGACAAGCGACTTCACAAGGTAAGGTGCTCGCTGGTAATGGCAGGTGGATTGCAATAATAAAATTTATAACACCTTTATTTAATAGTCATTACATTATTACAAACTAAGTAAAAATGGCGTGATTTAAATTAATGCTTTTTACAGATTATAAACCCAGTGGATCTGGATAATATGATTCTTCAAACCCTTCAGTGATCACGTGGATTACTATTGTAATCCAAACTTATTCATTCTCTGTTTACAGCGAGAGTTGACACTTTTGGGCATGGACTTTTCAAAATGTTCAGTAGAGGGCCCCAGCTATTGAATTATAGCAAACTATGACTCAAGAAAGATCTGCTGCTCTAGCGACAAGCGCCAGAAACAGCTTGGATTACGATAATATTCCACGCGATCACTCACAGTTCAGATTTTGACATAAATTGACACCATAGATATCGTTGCAATCAATGCTCTGAATGTTTATGTAAAGAACAACAGTGGAAAACTGTTGACTAGAAGGGGATTTCCAAAGTATCTCGCTTGAGGCATTAGTAGTATTATATTTTAATACACCTAGTGCTTCAAAGTGAATAAGAAACCTAAAATACTGCGTTTTTAATTGGAGGATAAAAATCAGCAAATAGGCAAAAATTCGCAGCTTACTTATGAAACCAGAAATGAAAAGGGCGTTCGAGAGAAAAATCTGTGTCAACAGCAGTAAAAAACGCGCGGGAGACTTCTGCTTCGAATACGAGAAGGGGTCGAGGAGCCAGCGCAGTCACCAAAGGGCAACGGGACATTGATATCTCTATGGACGTCAAGGAAACGACAGCACTCAACAGTACTGCGTAAATTGTGTTCGGTAGGGGTACCCATAACACCTCTAAGATGTTTATTTGATATTGACATTAAAACACCTGCAGAATAGAGGCTCCAAATATTTAAAAAATTCTCTCAACCTGTTTTTATTTAATAATCGAAATGCAAAGTATATCAAGTGCACAAAACGTAGGAAAAACAAGACTTTTTAAAAAACATTTACTCGCAGGTATTGAAGAATATTTGTTTAAAGGTGTAATGCATGCATTTTTGTGTAACATTTCACAGAATTTGTAATATACCAACGTTTAATACATTTAATAATATTTTGTTGTTTAATACATTTAATACGACGTTACACCACGTTTAATACATTTAACAATATATTGTATAATATTGTGGGGTTGGATTTAGAAGTTCGCTTAGACTTAGAATTGTGTTTTGTTGATGAAGTTGTGGATTGTGGTTTATACAATATTTAAACCCACCTCCTAATTTATTTTTGTGTTGAATCAGAGTTAAGGTTAAAACTTTCGCGTATTAATAAAAAAAAACTTATCTGGGATTGGATTTCGACTTCTGAGGTGCACCCGTCTTAGATTCGTGTTTTTGGCGAAGTTGTGGTTAGTGGTTTACAAATAACACTTTGTTTTGCGAAAACAAGCGATAGAAGGACTACCAGTTGCGCCCAGGAATGTACGCCACTTTCCCGGCCAAGTTCTTGGATTCGTCTTCCCTGCCCGAGTGTCGAAACACCAGAACCTCCATTACAAAGTTCAAAGTAGATATTTGGTAGAGAAGAAAGAACTCTCACTTTCCGATCTCGGAGAAGGCAAGAGGACGACCATCTACAGAGTATACTCCACCATCCGAGTTCCGAAGGAGCAGCAGAGAATTCTCCCACAGAGCATCCATACGATCAACACGAAGAACGATGCCACACACTCGGTGTTCTGAGATTCTTTTCAATTTGGCTGTGTATGCAATTACTCATTCGATAAATCTTTACGAAAGGCTATTTTAGAAACTAAGGCATTAGCCCATTATTGTACTGAAGGAACTATAGTTTACAACAGTTGCAAAATTATTATGAAAGTGATCGGTGAAACATCATCCAACGATATATCACATAGTTTCATTACAGGACTACCAACTAGACGCAGTAAGTCACTCGGTGATGTAATAGTTACATCTGGATTAAAAAATTAAAAAAAGGAAAATTCACAAATTCAAATTTTATTCATTAAATCATTTGACTGAATATTACATATTTTCAATCATTACACAACATTAGATTAAATCATTCCAAACTTCATTAAGATACACGTGAAGTAAGGAATGTAATTTTTTCTATTACAGAAGCAACTATACTCATTATCCTTCAAAATTTCTTTGAGACTGTAATGAATCCCACACTCTTAAAGCACATATGACTTCATCTCACTATGAGTACGCATGTGCCTATTCAAGTTGCAGAGATGTGCCGTTGCATAGTTGCAAAGCCTGCATTTATGCGGCTTCTCCCCGGTGTGTTTCCGCATGTGTCTTTTTATGTTCCCAGGCTGCGACGTGGAATAGGTGCACAAAGTGCACTTGAAAGGCTTCTCCCCCGTGTGCACCCTCTGGTGCGAGGTCCAGCAGTTGGAGTTGTTGGTGGCATAGCCACAGCTGCACTGGAAGCGGCCGCTCCGCGGCGCCACCGTCGCCGTCTCCCGCCGCATAGACCGCGCTGCGGCATCCCCTGCACACCCAAGGGCAAAGTCTCATTGGGCGCAAACTTCCGTGCCAGAAAACCCCTCACTGGCCATTTGCTATGTTTTAATTGACGAGTCGCGTCTTTCTTTAATACACGATGACTCGCGCGTTGTATTATTTACAACCAGAGGCGTATCTACGGTATGGTAGGCATGGCACGGGCCGTGGGCGCCACTCCCAAAGGGGCGCTACTTGGAATATATACGCTAAAGCAAACAACAACTAACTTAATTAAAGTATCCTGACATGGGGCGCAAATTCTATGCTTGCCATGGGCACAAGAATACCTAGATACGCCTCTGTTTACATCTAGAATTTTTGGCATTATTGTTTTTAATAAACAAATTTCCATTCTATTAACATTTATTTAAGTGTTTTACATAACTTTGAATAACAATGAGACAACATAAACAATGAAAACAATATTTAAATTTAAACTCTCCTACATTGCAAACACTAGTGGTGCTAAAACAGCACGTACGTTCTCGCCTATACTTTCACGCAAAATTATGTGAAAAATATTCAAATTTTTGACAAATTGTACATGACCTTATTTCAAAATCTATCTTCATAGAACAGACTTCATTCAGGGAAAAATCTCTATCTTCGTAATTGTAGTTGTAGGAAGACATCCAAGAAATGTTTCATTTTTGCATCATTCAAAAAATCAGGATTTCAACGAAAATGAAACCTGCAACTTTCTCTTTAACGTCCTACACACTACCCCACAACCAATTTATGAAAAAAGTATGGAGTCACTTTTTTGATAATGGCTCAGGAGCTTCATGTAAAGTACCCCCAAAATTAAAATTTCGATTTCAAATATAAGGGGCAGCGACATCATACAAATTGTGGAATATCAATTTTGGAGAAAATTGGCTGAACGGTTAGCCGCTAGCGGTGTCCACAGATGGACGGAAAGACGTTTTGCAATCATTTGATTTTTCGGTATCGAGGACCCACAGAACACGGTGTCTAGGTACTTCACTGTTAGAGGTTATTTTTCTAAATTAAGCAACTCGATTTATCCACTTTTTCGTTAATTTTTCGTACATACAGGACCACTTGAAAAAATTAACACCAGAACGCATGTGTTGTAAAATGTACAACAGCAAAACCTTGGCTGTCATATTCCTCTCTTACTTGTCCACAAACAATCTCTGTTTCTGCTATAACAATGAAGAAGTATCAGTAAACGAATACCTAGAAGAAATTCGCTACTGAAGCGCAACATTTCATGTAACTATGAAAAATATTCCATTCTTGTACATTTACAACAGCGCGAGTGTTCAAAGGTTAAGCAAAAACACATAGGCCATAATTGAAGATTAGGTTTAGGCATCCGCGCACGTAAAAGCTCATCTGAATTTAGATTGATCAGCGCACCCGTGCGAGAACTCTCGCGCGCTATACCTCACCCTCTTCCTTTTTTCCCCATTTCCATACGAAGCCTGTAATATACATTTTTCTTCAAGACCCTCTTATCAGCTATCACTTGTTCTATATGTCACCTTGTAATTGATAACAATATAATACACCCTTGTCAACATAAACTATTCTTATTTAACTTTATAATCGAAAAAATTTATTAATTTATTTAACTTTATTATCGAGCACTTTATTATCGACCCGTGTAATTTTTTTAAATTCTGGGCCTCAAGAAAATGTGCGCAGATAAATCCCTTTCCCCACACGTCATATACAGTTTTTACTGTTTTTTGACACATAAATAAAATAAATAAATAAAAACCGCATAGAATATCAAGTAATTAGTAATTTCATATACAGCTGTAGATTCTACAGGCTCTGATCAGGTGGGTAGAATCTAGAAGCAAAAATATAATAGATCTCATCCTGTAAATTACGATGCGAGGAACGTTTCTTTTTAAAACAAAGTTTTAGTTTTTAAAGCTTTAGAACGATTCGTTTAGGAATTATTTAACGATATAGATTCAAAAATCCTGACGTGTGTTGCGGGTCGCATTTTACAAGAATATTTTGATGAGTTTTTTAAACAAATTTTTCATATTTTCAAAGACAAAGTATAATTCGTCACGTCCCCATGAAATTCTCTTTCTTTAGAGACCTCATTTATAATCGGTGTCGTTATAATTTCTTTAGAGACCTCATTTGTGGTCTCTAAAGGAACGTATTAGGGCACCAACAGCATCCAATACAATTATGATGTAGGCCACTAAGAAGAAAGGGAAAAAAGGAGAAAATAATCCGACTACAAACTAGATGGGTTTCGATGATCTATTCGAGCCAGCGAAATTCCATTGGGCCGCAGCTGAGTTTAGTTTCATGTCTAAAAGAAACCAACGATTTATGAGGTCCCAAATTGAGTGTAGATATATGCTTCCACCCGGATCAGTAATTCATTGGGCTCCGAGTCAAGGTTGTAGCGTTCGCGAATGCAAAAACTCAATAGGCGTCATTTGGGTTTAGATTTACGTATGTAACTTATGCCTGCCTGAGTAATAATTTTTTGGTAAAGTTTGGATTAGGCTTTACCCGGTAATTAAACCAATGGTTCAAGAAATGTTCTCTCGTACTATGTAATTCCAATTTCTATTGAGTCGAGAGTAGCATTTTGTTTTTGACCCAAAGTGATATGTCACTGCTCTGCCTCTGACCAAGTGGTCCAAGGTTTCGAGTCCCGACTACGATTGACGACAATTGACAGACAGATGGGTCGAAATCAGCCGCTGTCTGAAGGGGAATTCTAGCGGTCTGCTGCTCTGATCGGTAGTTTTCCATGGTTTCTCCGATCAACATCAAGCGAATTCCGGAGCAGTACCCTTAGTTTTTACTTTAACTAACAAACGCGATCTTTCGGTCCTCTTCCTTCTCCTATTCTCATCCTTTACATGCTCATACACTACCAAAAATTTCGGGAGACTAAACGGGAGCTCAGAACTTGTCCCAGTGTGCTCCGCTGGTGCGATGCCTAATAGGAAAATCCCGCTAGACGACTTGTATATTGGCACCGGAATTCACAACCCAGCTACAGAAAAACAACGCCACCACCTGATAAAAACATGCACTGCACTTACGGTATTAGTGATCAAAGCAATTGACGCACCAGAAAAAAAACATCAACAATCTTGGTGTCTTTGTCCCACTCAGCCGGATGGTGTCTAAGGGAACCATTAGGGACTTTTATATCCTCCCGCGGTGACTACTGTTCCCCTGAAAACAATTTTCGGAGAAGCGCTCTCCCCAGCTGCCGAATATCTCGTGCAGTTAGCCCATAGACACTTTCGGTTCTGTGTATGCCAGTCACAGCGTGCGATCCCGTCTTGGCGCTCGTTTCCTTGTTCTCAGTGTAAGTTGCCTCACATAGAATTAAAAAGCAACAAAAACTCACACAGATACCAGTCAGGGCAGGTGATAATATAAGGTTTAGGGCAGGGCTTACGAAGTGGCGGCCCGCCGGATCTTTTTGGGCGGCCTGCGACTGCTTTGAAAAATTTTATTTTACCAACAAAATACAACACAATCATTAAGTATGTTGAATAAACGTCGTATCTAATATATATTTACAAAACTTTTGTATTATATTTTTGTGGAGTTGTAGAATTCACATAGATCTGACAACACTGCGATGGAAACAGTGAGTTGTAAGCTAAAATTTTAGTAGCACCTAAAGTACATATATATATATATATATATATATATATATATATATATATATACCAAATATATATATATATGTATGTGTGTGTGTGTGTGTGTGTGTGTGCGCGCGACAATTACATACAACACAAAATTGTAAAAAATTAGATAGCAATTAGAAAATAGGAAAAAATCTCTGAGACGACTGCGAACAAATATGCGAAAAGGGAATCAAAAGATAAAAATGATACAAAAATGCGAGAATTCATACAAAATTACCATTTTATGAAAAATTAACGGAAAATGACCAGAAGGTAAAAAAAGCCAAAATATGACTTTATATGACACATGAAAACTGCATAATTTTAGTCATTGTTGATAAAATCATGCTCATATTACATTCTCCACGGAAATAACGCAAGGAAACTAGTGGTGCTACAACAGCACTTACTTTCCCGTATTAGGGGAAACAGCTACGTAGTAGTAAAATATTGTACTTTAGGTGCTACTAAAATTTTAGCTTCCAACTCACTGTTTCCATCGCAGTGTTGTCAGATCTATGTGAATTCAACAACTCCACAAAAATATAATACAAAAGTTTTGTAAACCTGTATTGGAAAAAGAAGCCTGATACCCTGGACAATATAGAAATGCATTCCATAGGGCCATGATTAGAGAAGAGTATTTTAAAACCATGCAACAAATACTCTACTCGCTACAAATGGTACAGCATTTGGTGCGAAAACTAAATATTTTCATGCAAATATCAACATAAATTAGACAATTATAACTCCTTTTCATACAGCTCTATCAGGTCACAACAATGACACTAATTCACAGATATTCGCGAGCGCGAAGTGAATTCCATTGTTGCAGACCCTGCATTCCCGCTATTCTGAGAGCTATTTATTTTTTTACTTATTTCAAATATTTCAAAATAAACAATTTCTAAAATATTAATGTGTAAATGTATAACAAAACGTCCAATGTAAGAAATGAACAAAGAAATAATATACAAAATTGCACATTCTAATTTACAACGCATCCAGTCCGAAGCGCAGTGAATTTACAGTGGGCTATTATGTTTGCCCACAAAAGTATAGAAAAACCACTCGTATTTTGAAACATTAAGCATATTATTTGAATATGTAGTTTTGATAAATACATTTAATTGAGAAAAAAATGTATTTTTAAAATTGTAGTTGTAAGAAAACGACAAAAACGAAGCGCAGTCAATTCCGAGCGGGCTATTATGTTTGTCAGGAAATTATACTACTCATATTTTCAAAAAATTCAACATGACCTTATTTGAAGATCTGTTTTTGATGAGCATATTTCATTAAGAAAAACAATAGTGTCTTCACAATTGTAGTTGTAGAAAGACGCCAAATTTTTTACGTTTTATTTTTGCAAAATCAAGCATTTCAACGGACATAAAACCTGCACAACTCTCTTAAGCTTCCTTTGTTCTATCTCAGGTCCCAATTTAATAAAAAACGTACGGTTTTTAAGAAAAATTGTTTAAAGAAAATAAAAAAAATGTGACACAATTTTTCGAAAAAAAAAATTAAGTTTTTGAAAATTGAAAATGACCTTATTTGAAGACCTGTTTTTTATGAACACAATTCATTAAGAACAAAAATTGTATCTTCATAATTGTAGTTGTAGGAAGATGCCGAAAATGTTTTTAATTTTTTCAATTTTCGAAAAATCAGAGTTTTCATCCAATATAAGACCTACGCCATTCTGTTAAATGACCTTCAGCCTATCCAACAACAAAATTTAGTCAAAATTGTTGGCGCCATTTTTTTTTAATTTTGAAAATGTTCCAGGGGCTTCATGTAAATTACCCTCCAAAATTAAAATATCTGTTTCAAATTCAAGGGGCCGCGAGAATATTCAGATCGATCGGGGAATATCAATTTTGGAGAAAGTCGGATGACCGGTTTAGTCGCTCGCGTTGTTCACAGACAGACGGACGGGCAGACGTTTTGCTTTCAATTGGTTTTTTGGTATCAAGGACTCAAAAATTAGGGATTCTGGCAGCACAAAAGTTAGGAGCTTTTTTCTTAATTTTTTCTAGTAACTGGATTTATCCACTTTTTCGTTACCAGGGCCCTGTAATAAGAGTTTTTCTGCCGAAAATACGCCGTTTTTTCGCGCAGCATTACATAACTTTCCCTATACTATAAGCACGTACGTATAGTATACGCGAAAGTAAAAATTTGCTGCCAATTTAAAACAATATTTGTTAGCATTTTTTTAAAATTGTCCCGATTCCACTCAATATGACATATTTTTAAACGGTGTACATGCTATAAACGTATTCGAGCCATAGATAGGCCAATGGGTGAATAATCATTATGGGGGAAATCCTATGTATGGTTTTAAATGCCAGGGTTGTTCATAAAAAGGGAGACGTTTTGCCAAAACCCAATTTTTCGCCGTCAAAGGCCCACAAAACGTGGATTCTTACTATATTACATATTCAAAAAAGTAATGTATACAGACAGAAGCGATATTTTACTTAAAGAAATGAGGAAAATACATTTTTATGGTATCAGAGGTACACAAAATGTGGTTTTCCTGTTGAAAAACTACACTATTCGCTGCAGAACGAAACCTTTCTCGTTACTATGGGGTAGTGTACAAGTAATAAGAAAAATCATCATTTCAAATCTTTATTAAATCATGAAATGGAACATTACATCATGTTCACCCAGTATTTACACATTATATTACATCATTACAAACTAGTACATAAGAATAGGCGTGACGTAAATGGAATGTTATTCATTGACTACAGAACCCACTATGTTATTGGTCATTATGCTTGACCAAATCTTCCTTGTGCCCATAATGAATCGCACGCTCTTACCGCATAAAAGCCTTATCGCCGGAGTGAGTGCGCATGTGTCGGTTTAAGTTGCACAGCTGCGCTGTCGCGTAGGGGCAGATCGTGCACTTATAAGGCTTCTCCCCGGTGTGTTTCCGCATGTGCACATTCAAGTTACCGAGCTGCGACGTAGAGAAGGGACAGAAAGTGCACTTGTACGGCTTCTCGCCCGTGTGCACGCGCTGGTGCCTGGTCCAACAGTAGGAGTCGTTGGTGGCGTAGCCGCAGTGGTGGCACTGGAAGCGGCCGCTCCGCCGCGCCACCGTCGCCTTCCCGCGACGCACACCCCCTGCGCACCCAAGAGCAAATTCTCACTGCGCGCTCTCTGGGGCAGGTACAAGCAACAAGCATCCGCGCACAAGGGAAACTTCACTGGCCAGCAGATATGTTCGAATTGGCGCCGCACGTCAGCCCAAATTCATTATTTTTTGGCAGCTGAGCTTATGTTTATTACTCGGAGAAAGCAACATTCAGAGGAGACCTGTGGATGGTGATTTGCAGGACAATCGAAGGAAAAGTGTGCTTCAAGAGGCTTAATGAGTACGTGTTCGAGTATGAAAAAACAATTGGCACCATCTGGGTTTAGATTAAGGTGTTAAATGATACGCAGTTACTTGGGAGACTTTGAACCTTTGAACATGTAAAAATATGTGAGGGAATACAGAGTACACTCGGACACAATCTCCGATGAAGCTGCCAGCCATTAAATTGTTTTGCTCTCTTGGAGCCATCTCCACCCTGCCTCTATGGCCACCGTTGCCGCCCCGACCCATGCGACCAACCGCATCCACAGCCGACAGTTCTCAACACGGAGGAATGCGACCTGCAGCCACCTCATCGTGGGGAAGACAGGGGTGAACTCCTCTGGAGCACCGATTTTTGATCATTCTGCGCAGCACCAAATACATCACAAGCCATGTGACCACAATACGGGTTCTTCGTTTGAAAAGCCAGGGCAGACGCTGGCCGCATACTCCATGGCAAGCGAGATGTGTTGAGAAACATTTGAAAATGGTATAAAATAACAATTTTCAACGGTGACCAACGAAAAATAGCAAGACGAATGTGTAGTTGAAATAAAAAAAAGCAATATTAAAATACTTCATATATCTGCTTCAATGACTTGTAACAAAGTGATAATTGTTTTGGTATCTGGCTATATTGTTCCGCTAATATTGTGACGCAAACTGGAGCATCAAGCTCACTGATTGAAACTGTGTAGGCTGCGCAGCGGCTAATCCTTGTTTTTGCGTTACTCCTACACCGAGACTTGGACTCTCATGGGATATCACAGATAGGGACTGAGAACAGATCCCTGTTCTCAGTTTTTACTATGTAATACCCACTCAAACACGAAATCTATAAGAATGGGCTAATTTGGAAAATACGAATTCAATACAGAATGGGATGGGAGAATCACTCGCATTCCGTGGATAGCATTAACGATACTGCTCTAGCTTCCTCCCAGAAACTAATCAGAAGTTTGTGTATGACATTTAAGTGATAGATGATAAATTTTACAATTGGACGTAAACCAAAGTTTCGGGAAGGTACTTGCAGCCTTAGACTGTAAGGCGCCAGCGGCAGTAAGTGGGATTATAAATTGAAAACGAAAACATCTGTATTTCAAATATAAATATTTAATCATCACAAAGTTCGTACAAAGATTGGCGTAAAGAAAATGATAGTTATTTACTGATAAGAGGATCCACTGTGATCCTTGCTAATATGCCTCTTTAAAGCATTCCTCAGTGCAAAACGATTACCACACTGGGAGCACACATAAGGCTTCTCTCCAGTGTGTTTCAGCATATGCACTTTCAAATTCCAGTCGTGTGTCGTCGCGTAGGGGCAGAACGTGCACTTGAATGGCCTCTCTCCGGTGTGAGTACGCACGTGTACTTTTAAGTTGCAGGAACGGGATGACGAGAAGGGGCAGAAAGTGCACTTGTAAGGCTTTTCCCCCGTGTGCACGCGCTGGTGATTGGTCCAATAGTTGGAGTGGTTGGTGGCGTAGTTGCAGTAGCCGCACTGGAAGCGGCCGCTCCGCGGCGCCACCGTCGCGGGTCCTCGAAGCGCAGACCCCGCTGGCACTCCCCCTGGGAACCCAAGGGCAGAGTCTCATTGGCGCTCTTTGGGGTAGTACTAGCAACCGCAAAAGAAAAGCCTCACTGTCCATTGAGTTTAAATTCATATCTGCACGTTTGCCACAGTTCATCAGACGGGGCTGGTTTAGGTATACTCCTTCGAGCAGAGAAATAACCGTTGGGCACCCATTGATTTTAGATATACGTATCAGAGCAAGCAGAAATTCAGAGTACACCAGAGAGGTGTAGGCTGATGTTTCCGTAGAAGAAAAATTGGAATCTGAGGTTTAAGCATTCAGGGAAGGAAAAACATCTGGCACCATCTGGGTTTAGATTAAGACATCGCAGCATTGCCTTAGTATACACTTTTTTACTTTTACGCATATTACTGAGACTGTGATATAATATCTTCTTCTCCTCACATTGTACAATTATTTAAATGCATTTTTTTAAATACTGGGTCATAATCCAATTTTCCAATACGGATTGTCGGACAATTTAATAATTATACTGAAGGAAAAAATGATTGGCCTTCGATTAATACTATAACGGGGCAGCCAAGTATTTTTTCTATAATACGAAAGCATTTTTAATTGCAAATACTTTTACCAAAGATTATACTCGAATCTGTTATCCAAAACATATAGAAATAACTGTAAAAAATATGGAAATTAGAACCTATCACACATACCCTTACTGAATTAACAATTTATCCCTTTAAATTAGTTTTAACAAAACGTATGTTTATTACCCCACCTTCATCATTCATGACTTGTTTAAATTTTTCCAAACATCTTTCAATTAAATACCAGATTTATTTTAATAGGACTATATTTACAATCTCTCACATTACTTGTTCTTCCTACACAAATTACTAGAATTTTTAGTTTCCTTTAATTGAACGCTCAGCGTTGTAAATGCATGGTCCACCAAACACTCTCGAATTTCGAAATAGGTTTACGAAATAATTTTCCCAACTCTTCAATAGTTTAGTGAGTACTGTGACTGCATATTTCATAATATACTAAACCTGCGACCACCTTTTAAATGGCACATTAAAAACAGTTCGCTACACGCGTCTGACCACTCAGTGAGCTCCGCTCAATTTTTTGTCCTTCTATTTCACCAAACCTTTTTCTCCCCATCCATTGTTTACCATTCTGCTCGTGTTGATCGGTCTATTTCCATCGCGTCGCTTTCTACCGTCCTTAAATATTTGCTGACATGAGCACTTTGATACAAAATACGTATCATCTTGCTTCTGCAGCTACGTAACCGTCTTTTGTCTCATATTTCCTTTAAGCCTTATTTTATTGATCATCAGTCCAAATATGAAAAATGGTATTGTTTTTTTGCCCGCAAATAGGCCGACTTGGACCATGCGTGCATGCACCTTGCATTTACCGGGGCTCGATATCATTATCTCGGGGAGCACGTAATTTTGTCGAGGGCATTTAACAATCAGCATTTAACTGGATCCGAGCTTTATCCCCAGAGTTGTTAGTCCTCGGGGTCTGGAAAATGATATGATAATGAGGAGTGAAAGGACGACACACTTAACGTGTACAGACATACACAATAACACCCATATCCGAGGCGGGACTCGAACCCGCGATCCTTCCGTCCTTACAAGTATGTAGAGCTCTGGGGTTATTTTCGCAATTCATACCTCCTACTCCTAAGCTCGCTGCTCTCCATACTCTGGGCTAGTGCAGACCCTCCGCCCCGGCGCTGTACCGTGCCGTTAATCGCAACGCTCTCGCCACGAACGAAGTCTACAGGAAGGAGACTCAACTCCGGTGGTGGGGGTATGTACCGCGATCCTTCCGTCCGAGTTCGCTACGGCGCAATTGCTTTAGCGATCTCGGCTATCGGGATCGCCGGCATTGATTTTATTTTATTAAAATATTCTTCGCCCACAATTAATGTTCTTTCCATCTAATGTTTATATTTAAAATATTGTTTACGTTTTGCACCAATTTACGGCGAGGAATTGCATCCATATCGTCCATGTTTTCAAATTTCTATATAAAACCTCATTAATGAGGTAAAGTATACCTCAGTCATTACATACATAATGTACAGAAAGGAACGAAATACTCTAGCGACAAACGTAATTTTTTTCAGCAAAAAAAATCGTGCTGTAGGCACCTGAATCCGTAAAAGTCGATTTTCAGTCCTATAAACAGTAAATTACTTTCTCACTCGATCTGTAGTCACAATCAACATTAATCCCGAAAATGTGGTCTACTTGGATTAATCTTCTAATCGGGTATAGCAAAGTATGCTTAAAACTGAAGCAGGTTCGGTTTCTGTTGAATTCTTTGATTTTCCGAAAATAACAAAAGTTAAAAATGTTCGGGGTCTTCCTAAAAAAGAGTTTTTATACTGAGTGAATAAACGAGAATATAAGAGATTTCTTTTCTGAAAGAAAATTGTTCTTCAAAATTACATCTAGAAATGAGGTAAAATACATTTTTTTCCAAATATGAATTTTCCCACATTTTTGGGTAAAGCAAATACAGTTTAAAAAACAAGATTTTCTCAAAACCCGTACCAAACTTTTTCTTTAATTTTTTTGTACGAATAGTGCATAAGTCATCGAATAACACGATATTTAAGAAAAGCCGTTTTTGATATATTCGTCAAAAATTATACAGGTGTATTTTTTATGTCTTTCATCTCGCTAAGATTTACATTCCGGGAGTTTTTATGCATTACTACATTTGTGAGTACAAGTTCTTCAAATGATTTTTTGATGAGGTTACTAAATATCTCAAAAGTTTTCAGTAAAGATGAGCTCAAAAGGCACATTTCAGACACAGTAAAACTACATTTCCTGGAGAATGACTTACAATTTTTCAATAAAAAATTGCGTGAAGTATCTTGTTTTTAATCTTCTATAATATGTTTAAAATTATATTTCAATTCTTCTATTAGAAAACCAAAGAATTAAAAAGTTAAAAATTGTCTTTCACGCGCCGATAGGGAGCATCTGGGATGTATGAGGCGATATCGAAAGTTTAGCGTAGTCAAAAAAAAAAAAAACTAGTGGGAGAAAGTTTCTGTCACTGCAACACCACTAGTTTTTGTAAATTTTCTGATACAAATGAAGTATGTGTTAAAATTTCTATTTGGTACTGTATGCCTTTACTCATTCTGTAATTCCTTGGATAATGACTTTTGGAAACTACGAGCATTGAAGACAAGGTGGTATAATCTCCCGCAGATCGTGTTACGAGGTTTTTGCCACTGCCCCGTCATCCGCCCGTAATGAACCAAAAGAAATTACTCCTTACAACAGGACTAGCCAGCATAAAGAAATTTCATGGAAGAATGGTCGACCAGAAATCATACAACGACTGGTCACAATCATACGCACTTTCAGTACGGATCTAGCATCGACACACGATTGGCATTAAATGATAGTACCAACAAGAATGCAAAATACAAAAGGAAAAATTCTCAATTTATAATACACTCATTAAATCGTCATTACACGTACATCATTACAAACCGCTCAAACATAGGTGTGAACTACATTAAAGATTAGTTTACTGATTACAGAATCCACTATGGTCCTTGATAACATGGCTCTTTAAATGTTTCTTTTGTGGAAAACGAATCCCACACTGTCCACACACGTATGGCTTCTCCCCGGTGTGAGTACGCATGTGCACAGTTAAGTTGCCGGACTGCGAGGTGGAGAAGGTGCACAGCGTGCACTTGTAGGGCTTCTCGCCGGTGTGCACGCGCTGGTGTCTGCTCCAATAAGAGAAGTTGTGGGTGGCGTAGCCGCAGTGGTGGCATTGGAAGCGGCCGCCGCGCGGCGCCACCGTCGCCGTCCCGCGCAGCGCAGAACTCGCCCACGTGCCCCCTGCGCACCCAAGGGCAAAGTCTCATTGGGCGCTCATTGGATTAGACACTAGCATCCGTGCAAAGAAAACTGCGTTGAGCATTACATAGGCTGGAATTCACGCCTGCACTTGAGCCAAAGCCATTAGGCAGGACTGAGTTTAGAATTGCGTCTCAAAGCAAGAAGTAACATCGACAAACCCAGCTGGCTATCTGAAAGAAAAATTGATCTACCAATTGGCGTAAGGTATAAACATTTGGGAATGGAAAAACATTTGGCACCATCCGGGATAGATTAAGGCGTCATGGACCCACGCCTTAATATGAAATGTATTTGCGGTGTAAATTCCCACCGACCACTTTACCTCGAATATTCTTTTTCCCTGTGCACGATAATCAGCGCTAAATTTCCGACTCGTTCTATCCTTGATGTTTCAAGGGAAACACCGCTACACAATTCACGATACTGATGTTGCTGTGTGGTGAATGTGGACAATTCTAAAGAACATCCTCTAAGAATTCTAAACCATCAACAGTCTCCGTATCTGCAAAGTGTCCACAGGAGTTTAGTTAATTTACAACTCACAGACGTTAAATATCTTCAAGCAGTTACCAGAACCATTAAGGTTGAAATTTTTGGGCCTTTTAATTGTTAACATTACAGGTTGATTTTTTTTTACTTTCTCCTGTAAATACATATACCGTAGTAATATACGTAGAATAGAGAGTGTTATGTACTGCCGCGGAAAGTCGATTTCAAGATTTCAACGGAAATACAAATTTTTGTGATCCTGACACAAAAATTGTGTTTTTTTCTTCAAAACGTCCAACAGTCCCTGTCTTCGTGACACTAGCGCAACAAAAACAATTCGTACGATATTTCCAAAATGAATTCCAGATTACTCGTACTTGAATTCCCCGGACGATCTGTCAACTCAAGCTCTCAATCTCGAAGCACAGAGATTTTGAAAAAGATTCTTTAAATTTTCGGGGTACTTTACACGAAGCCCCTCGGGCAATTTCAAAATTTTCTCAAAATCGCTCCAATTTTTACTTTCTCACTACCTCGATAGAGAGAAAGTTATGTAATGCTGCGTGAAAAAACGGCGAGTTTTCGGCAGAAAACTGTTATTACAGGGCATTGGCAATGAAAAAGTGGATAAATCCAGATGCTACATTTAGAATAAAAATCTTCAATCACGTGGTGTAGCCAGAATCCATGTTTTGTGAGCCTTTCATGCCGAAAAAATTGATTGACGGCAAAAAGGACGTCTGTCTGTCCGTGAACTACGCTAGCGGCTAAATCGTTCAGTCGATTTTTTCAAAACTGATATTCCCCAATCGATCTGGCTCATGTTGCGACCTCTTGTATTTAAAACCGATATTTTAATTTTGGGGATTACTTTACATGGCATTTTCAAAATGGGCCTGGGACATATTCAAAATTTTCGAAAATATGGTACCAACGTTTTTGATAAAACTTTGTTATTAGATAGTGTGAAGGAATTTAAGAGGACGGCACAGGTCTCATGTTCGTTAAAAACCCTGATTTTTCGAAAATTGAAAAAAAAAATTAAGGTTTTTTGGCGACTTCCTACTCTGTTAAGAATACAGTAACCGTTAACGCCCGGTGTATAACCTGTGATACAATACGTAACTATGAAACAAATTTATCAATTATCTGTCAGAGGTGGTCTACTTAGAGTGAAAAATAATCAAAATAATTTTTACTACGTGTAACACACTATGCGGGAATCAAAGGGTTAAGGAATTCCTTATAGCGTTTTTTTAATTCATAGTCGCAACGTATCCGCGCCCTTAAGGAACTTCTTAAAGCTGTAAGGAAGGTACAGCCTTCACTTATAGCTATTAGTGAAAGCTCTCTTTGTGGATTGAAAATTGTCCTACAAACAAATAGCTGCTCAGGGGGCCAACGTACAAGGACGGCTAATGACGATGTGATGTCATCATGAACGTCACTTGTTTACAACGACCGATTCCTGACTTCCAGCTGACTTTTTCAAAAATATAAACAAGCTAAACCTCATTACTTCTCGTGTTTACATGGGCGATTCTGTTCGTCAGCTGACTTTTTACTTTTCCGTATATGTACTTATATACGGAGTAATATAAGTAGTATAGGGAAAGTTATGTTATGCTGCGCGGACGGTGGATTTTCGGGAATTTTCGCCTGGTCCAACGAAAGACGTTCTGGGTGGCGCAGCAGCAGTAGCTGCACTGGAAGCGGCCGCCCCGCGGCGCCACCCCGCGCAGCGCAGAAATCGACAACGTGCCCCCTGCGCACCCAATGGCAAAGTGTTATTGTCCGCTCTTTGGGTTAGGTTAGTAGCATCCGCGCAAGGATACCTTCGTTGGCCACAAATTGGCTTGAATTCAGGCCTGCACGTTAGCGAAAATGCATTAGGCAGGGCTGACTTTAGGTTTAGTGATTCGCAAAGACAAACAAGCATGGATTCGCCGAAGAAATATTGGGTTCTAAATGCTGACATCTAAGCTTTAGAGGATGGAAAATCACTTCTCATTTGATTTCAGATTAGGACGTCATTAAAAGCTCAACTTGGTCTCCATTTTTTAAATAAATTGTTCGTGGTGTAAATATAGTGTGGTGTATAAGTATAACATTTGGCATACACTTTTTTTGTTATAATTACAATTACTTATTCATTAATACGTTTAGAATGAGATGTTTCGGATTTATCTTATGGCAAGCGCACTCGCCCCAGAAAACAACAGATGCAATCCAGAACTGTATATCACACTCAAAAACTATACATTACAATGTGACAACACAATAATAAAACGGTCGGTTTTCAAAGAGGTACAATAAAAGGTTAGTCCCTAGAGAGGCACGTCCAGCTTGTGAATCCATGCAACTGCCGTCGGTGTCAGACAGAAAATCCGCCGCAACCCCTCGAGAAGGCTGTTAGTTCACGTTTCCACTAAGGGACGCACGGTCTGTGGGGCATCACAAATTCTTGGGACGGTACCACACCCTATTTGAAAAAGGAAGCCGCCTTCCATATCCAGAAGGAATGCCTTTCATATATTGTGAGGCATATCAAAGCTCGAACGCTGTGGGCTCGTGGGCTGTTTGGGAACTAACAAACAAACAGGATGAGACAGTGGAGTCGCTCACGGTCTGTGGAATATAATTTCAGACTTGGCAAACCCTGACAACCCCACAAATTATTTCTTTTCTTCTAACAAATGACCATCAAAGTTCCCCCTTAGAAAATTTTTTTGTTGTGGGACAAAAATCTTCCAACTGCTTGGTTTTTTTGATTGATTGGTTGATGTTTCCGGGCGCGTCAACTACTTGGGTCATTAGTTCCGTAAGTGTAGTGCGTGTTTTCTCTCGGGAGGTGGCGGTGATGTTTTCCCCGCTGGATGGCGAGATCTGGTGTCGACCTACTGTCGACTAGCGGGGTTTCCCCTCAATCAGGTATCTCCCACCAGCGGGACACCGCCCCTGCCGGGACAAGCTGTAAGCTCCCGACCGGTTTCCCGGCATGCGTGGTAGTGTAGTGCATGCTAGTGTAAGTGTGTGTGTGTAAGAGGGGAGGATAGGACAAGGAAGAGGAAGGAAAGATCGCGCGCGGTCCGTGGCCCATTTGTTAGGGTACTGCTCCGGCATTCGCCCGGTGTTGATCGGTGAAACCACGGAAAACTACCGATCAGAGCAGCCGGCCGCTAGAATTCTCCTCCAGACAGCGACTGAATTCGACCTAGCTGACAAGCTAGTGTCGAAAATCCTGCCGCTGTCGGGACTCGAACTCAGGACCTCCCGGTCAGAGGGACTGCAGGAACATCAGGTTGATGCACTGAGCTATCTCTCCCGGTGATATTGTTTTGAGTTATGTAGTATTTTCTATTATATAATCCTTAATATTGTTATTAAATGATAAACATTCTAAATAATAATTACCAGTTAAAAATCGTAATGATCGATTTTCCAAGCGAACCTTTTTCCCCTCACTTCCGCACCATCATTGGAACACTTGCGCTTGCCGCCGCGACGGCTTCTAGCTTCGCTCATCGGTCGGTTCCGAGCGAGAGAGCAGATTTCTGAGACGTCACAGAGCATTGAGTTGGCAACCACTGGCCTACAATAACAAATAATTAGTTGCATTTCACATACACTTGTAGATTCTGCACGTCTCTGAACGGGTGGAGTAGTATAGAGAAGCGCCGGACCAGCAAAATATAATAGAATGTTCAAGAAGCTCTCCTCCTAGAGATTCCGGCGCGAGGAAAGTTTCTTTGTGGCCTTCGGCTTCAAAAATTTGAATGTCCATGAACGCTTCGTCTAGGAATTATTCAACTAAATAGATTTTAATAATGCTGCCCGAGTGCTGCGTGATGCCTTTGACGTGAATATTTAGATTCATTTTTTCAACAAATCCTTCATATTTTCAAAGCCAAAGTGCAAATCGCTACGTCTCAGTGAAGTTCTCTTTCTTTACAGATCTCATTTATGAAGATAGGCTGCGTGTTCGCAAAACTCATTTATACTACTCCAAAAATATAGGACAGTATTTTAAATAACATAAACAATAAAACCTGAGATGAAGTAGCAGCATCTGGACTATCATACGTTGTACCAACAATACTTCAACCTATTTCAATGATTAATATATCGATCTGTTTAATAATAAATTTAGATCTAGATCTTTCGCTAACCTGTTCAAAAGAACATTTAGAGTACTAAATGTACTACGAGACTGTAGTGACCTCAGGTTGATGCACTGAGCCATCTCTCCCGGTCCAATTGCT
This sequence comes from Acheta domesticus, assembly GCA_031308135.1. Taxonomy (NCBI): domain Eukaryota; kingdom Metazoa; phylum Arthropoda; class Insecta; order Orthoptera; family Gryllidae; genus Acheta; species Acheta domesticus. The sequence continues at coordinate 83,065,753 of JAHLJT010002630.1, read as the reverse complement.
TGGCACAAACATACAAAGCTTCAGTACAGAACTAGCCACTTCCCAGGATACAGCCCCCTGTAGTAATTGCACGTGGATTGCGAAAAAAAAGGCAATTTCACAATTTATAATACATTTATTAAATCATTACATTATTACCAACTGCGTAAAAGTGCGTTATTGAAATTAATATTATTTATTGATTATACATCCCACTGTGGATCTGGCTAATATGTCTTTTTAAACCTTTCTTGTGTCCATAACGAATCCCACACTGCGAACACACAAATGGCTTCTCCCCTGTGTGAGTACGCATGTGCGCATTTAAATTCCAAGAATGTGCTGTAGCGTACGGGCAGACAGTGCACTTGTGAGGCTTCTCTCCCGTGTGCACGAGCTGGTGCCTGACCCACATATGGGCGGCTTCGGTGGCGTAGCTGCAGTGGCTGCACTGGAAGCGGCCGCTCCGCGGCGCCACCGTCGCCGTCCCGCGCCGTGCATCCCCTGCGCACCCAAGAGCAAAGACTCATTGCGCGCTCTTTGGGTTAGGTATAAACGTCTATCTCATTGGCCGTTACCTACGTTTTTAAGCGAGGTCTGCGCTCAAGCCAAACTCAAAAAAAGGAAGAGCTCGGTTTAAAGCTTAGCATTTCGTGGAGAGAAAAGAAAGAAAAAAAAAAAAAAAAAAAAAAAAAAAAAAAAAAAAAAAAAAACCCATCGGGCACCAGTTGATTTTAAATTTACGAATCAGAGAAAGCCATATAACATTAGGCCACCAGGTCGGGTTCTGAATGCTTAACCCATTATAGCATCGTATGCTATATTATATGCCAATTTCTGGTCAACTCAAGTTTGCTTCTTTTGCAATATTTTGTGAATTTTATTTGTTCAGTAGACGTAGACACCCTCAACGAAACATATAAGCAAGTTTTTTCATTGTTGAATGCCAGATGTCGATTTAGCCACGATCGCTAAGGCATTGTATACTCCTGGCCCGGGTGTACATTTGACTTGGGTCAGTTCGAATCTTCATCTAAAACGGTGCTTAGCTGCTATATGCCTGAGGTGATGTCGGAGGGAGAGGCCGATGTAAAGCAAACGCATCGAAGTGGACGGGACCTATGCCTGTGCGCGCATGAAAGTGACAACAATGGACGAGCGCTACGTCCACAATTTTACTTTGGACTTTAATGGGCTAAGGTGTCAACTTTCAGGGATGGAGAAACAGATGGTATAATACGATTTTGATTACAGTAAAACATAAAAATCTCATCTTAGTTTCAGTTTTTTGTAAATTTTGTGAGATTTAAGTGTAGTACATGGCATACATATTTTTACTTATAACTGCAATTGCTAATTCGCAAAACCTTTTAAAATGGGCTACAAGGAAAAAAACAAGCATTCAAAATGGATAGGATAGTGCTCCGGTCCGTGAATGACTTTTGAAGTGAAAATTTTTGAATTGAAGACTTTTCTTCTAAGAAATCGCTCCTCATAACTATCCTAATTAAATTGTTGTTTCATTATTACAGGCCCCGTAAATATGCGTTAAGTTAATGAATGATATTTATTGATTACACATTCCACTATGAATCTGCCTAATATGATTATTTATATCTTTCTGGTGTGCAAAACGAATCCTACACTGTGAACACACATGGCTTCTCCCCGGTGCGAGTTCGCATGTGCCTTTTTAAGTTGCAGATTTGGGACATTGCGTTAGTTGCGAGCGTGCAGTTGTGCGGTTTCTCTCCGCTGTGAGTTCGCGCATGTGTTGTTTTAAGTGGCCCGGATTCTTTGTAGCGTAGGCGCAGACCGTGCACATGTGTCTTCTCTCCCATGTGCACGAGCTGGTGCCTGGTCCAAAAGAACAGTTAGTGGAATTGCCGCAGTGGCTGCACTGGAAACGGCCGCCCCGCGGCGCCACCGTCGCCGTCCCGTGCCATATATCGTCTGCGCACCCAGGGGAAAGTCTCACTGAGTGGTCATTGAAGATAGGTATAAGCATCAACGCATAGAAGACCTCATTGGCCGTTAGCTAGGTTTAAATTCAGGCCCGCGCTTTAGCCAGAGTACAAAAAAGGTAGAGCTTAGTTTAAAGTTTAGCATTTCCGGCAGAAAAAAAATTAGCCACCAGTTGATTTTAGTTTTGCACCACACGGCCAGCCATATTCAGACAAAAACAGCTGGATGTGTGCTTATAGATCCATTGACGTAAAATTGGCTTCTAAATGCTCACAATGTCAACTTTCAGGGATGGAAAAAACATTTGGTATCATGGTTTTAGATTGAGGTGTCAAGGATCTCGAGATTTTGAAACAAAATGATACATACATCATTGTGAAATGGAATCTTTTAACGTTTTGTTTCTTCCTTCATCCGCATGCGTCAAAATGGCTATCAGTTTGGTTATGTCTGTAGTTTGCGTTATAACTTTCGAACAAATTCAACTACGAGGGTTGAGTGAAAAGTAATGCCTCCACCTACGTAACTTGGGGTTGGACGGGAATATTTTAATAAATCTAACGCAGAAATAATGTTTAGAATGTGATCTACAATTTCTTTTATTTACTTTTCCATATAATCTCCAGACAATGGGATACATTTCTGCCAACGATTAACACGTTTTCCGAATCCGTCACGGAAGAAGTCGACACCCTTGTTTTCGCAACCAACGTCTCACAGTTCTCTCATTATCTTCATCAGAAGAATTACGATGTCCCCGCTGATCTTATTTCATTATCGGGAATAGACGGGGATCGGGGAAGTCAGACGATGCTAAATCTGGAGTGTAAGGAGGATGCCGTGCGGTGGTGAGACCCAGTCTCTGAAGTTCTGCTATGGTGGCGCGTGAAGTGTGTGGTCAGGCATTATCATGCTGCAGGAAAACGTTTCCCTTTTCCTTTCAGACCCTTTTTAGCCGTTGTTTCACAGTTCGAAGCGTTGTGATGTACCGCTCTGAATTTATTGGTGTTCCACATTCAAGGAAATCAACATGGATAATGATTCAAAATATGCAAATTCCTTACAATTTTCTTACATTTCCACCAAGCTGTTTCTACAAGTTTACACCACTAGGGTACACGATTTCTGAGAAAACGGAAGGCATAGGCCCAAATTAACACGGAAGGGATAGGGCTTGATGTCTCCTCTTAAAGAATGTATTATTTGCTAAACTACGAGGTTTGGAGAGGGATGGATATGGTGAAATACCGAGCGGAATGAACAAATTTACTACACTGTTCCTGCATCCCCTCAAAATAAAAAGAAGAAATCAACCGTTAGCGTAGCCGCGTTTGGAATTTTGTTTGAAAGTGGCCCGTCAGAAATCATCCAACGGCCGCACAGCAAGCTACATATAGAAGTAACAACTTTACAAGGTATGGTGCTCAGTGAGAATGACAGTGGGATAACGAAAATATTTTAAAAAACTGAATTTAAAACACATTTATTAAATTTGCCATTATATTATTACAAACTGCGAAAAATTTGGCTTAAAGTAAATTAATGTAATCAATATATCAATAATATAATCAATAAAAGCATTTATTGATTACACAACTCAATGTGGATCTGACTAATATGGTCATTTAACTGTTTCTCGTGTTCAAAACGAATCCCGCATTGTGTGCACTGAAAAGACATGAGCAACCTGGTGTGAGAACGCATGTGCCTGTTTAAGTTGCTGCTATCTTTTGTAGAGTAGGGGCACACCGTGCATTTGAAAGGCTTCTCTCCGGTGTGTTTCCGCATGTGGGCACGTAAGCTGCTCGTATCCGCTGTAGCGTAGGGGCACACCGTGCACTTAAAAGGCTTTTCGCCCGTGTGCACCCGCTGGTGTCTTTTCCAATAGTAGAGGCCGTTGGTGGCGTAGCCGCAGTGGTGGCACTGGTAGCGGAAGGTTGGCGCCGTCACTGTCTCCATCCCGTGCAGCGCAGATTCCGTGGGAACAGCCCCTGCGGACCAGTGGCGTGCGGTGATAATTTTAGTAGGGGAAGCACTTTTGAAGTTCAAGGTATAAAAAACGTAAAACAGATAAAGATGATATGAATGTTCACAAAATGTGAATATTAACCCGGAAGAGATCGCGTCTTGCGTACGAACGTAACTGGTCGCCCGGGAGAAAACAGACCGCAGGGAAAATTTTGTTGCCTAAATGCCTTCTAACATTATAAACAAATATAATTCGGTATTTATGTGACTTATCTCTTAACCTTATTTATCGAGTACTTTGTTACTTAAAATTAACACAAATTGATAAAATCTATCAATGCATTAAAGCATATTTTTTCTTCCATAAAATGAAAAATATGTTCATAAACTTTAATATATGGCGAACGTTGATTTGAAAACGTATCTACAGAGTTCAGTAATAATGTTTATCACAATCTTTACAAACAATAGATGTGATGTTCGTTTTACTGTTTTCTTAAACTTTTCACATTTTCTGGATCTCTGGGGTTCAAATTCCTCGGACAAATTTCACGTCTTGTTAGTTCTCTTTCTTGCAACTTGTCTTTCTTGTTTTTGCTCTGAATGCAAATATTGTGTTATTTTAGGTATCAAATCTCGCGACAATCCTGGTAGAATTTATCTCATAATAGACCAAGGGAGAATACGATCCAAACTTCCGTCTGCAATTCTTGTGTGTGGTGATTCCTCGAAATATCAGTAATGTTTTATTCTATTGAAAGTTGATCGTGCATACTTCGAATGTATCTCCGGAAACGGAGATTATCGCAAGGGATCCGTGGGCGTTGCGCCATGCCGATCGGCTCTGCATGTCAATGCGGGTTGACCCCACTTTCGTCGCTGTACTGCGCGGAATGAGTCTGCCATTGCATTCCCTTCCCGAAAGGGAGAACTGCAGAACGGTACACACAGAATTAGTTATTTTAGAATACTTTAACTTAATATAAACGTTCTCGGTATTATTAGGTACTTGATACTTTCATTGTATTATAATGTAGTTAGCACGTACATCACACACTCTCAAAACGCCAAAATAATAAATCCTTTCGAACTTGAAATTGCTACTAGTCGATCACAACGGAACGCATTTTAAAACTCATTCTGGCGCACTCACGAACCGAGCCGACATTTCACGAGGCATGACGAAGTCAAACGCTTGCACTCTCCAAGAACTAAGCTTCGCTGATGTCACGAAACGAATCTACACACCGTTCTGAAAACATCGATTGTTACGATTGAACCACATTTAGCGCTCAGAATCTGAGTTGAGTGAACAGTTTTGCTCTGGCCATAAGCAACGAATATTTCCAATATAGAAAGGATTTTTTCTGTGTTTTACTTAGGGGAATGACTCATTCCCTTCATTCCATGGAATGCACGCCAGTGCTGCGGACCCAAGGGCAAAGTTTCATAGCGCACTCTTTGAGTTAGGTACTAACAATGGCGCTAAGGAAACCTCACGACCCTTCGCCTAGGTTGAATTCTAGCTTGCACTTAGGCCAAACTGCATTAGGAGGACTTTAGGTCTAGAGTTTCGAGCACTCATTTCATGGACGCTGAGTTTAGATTCACGCCTCAAAGCAAGCAAAAATTACATGGTGATGACAATTACATGTGGATGTAGGATAATTTCTTCATCAGACCAAAATTTGGGCCCAAATCGCTTACGTACTAAGTTTTAGAGGATGGAAAACATTCGGATTTCAATTAAGAAGTTTTAAGAAATTGAGTACGGTTACTCAGGAATTAGTATCAAGCTTTTGTTGTAATTTAGTTGGTGCAATGTAAGTAGCGACTTGACTACTCCCAACTACTCTACCCCCTACATTAACACTTTCACAGGGTACACTAATAACAACAGCGCGAAGTTTCGGATAAGTTCGTCTGGCATCCTCGCTAGACTGGAATATTGAGATCTAGGCGTTCTTCGATATGACTGAGATGGTGCTAGCATAGAGTGAACATATGGGCAATTTTATTCCATATTCTTACGGTCAAAATTCTCTACAAGTGAAAATACCTAACGGATTTTGGATGATTCAGATGAGGAATCGCTTGAACCAGGATTATCGTAACAGTATTATAGAAGCGTTCTGGGGAAAAGAGAGGTATAATATAGCATGTGCCCCTTGTCTCCAGAATGCTCTCAGTTACTGACCAAATTTTTCTTCATGGATGGTCGATCCTCACGCAAGAACATAGTGACACAAAATCATTCCTCAATTATAATATAATATAATAATATTTATTATGTCCTGCTAATGAGCTTTCGCTCGGTGGCAAGGGGTGTACAGGTCATATAAAGATATAAGTACAACTTAAAAATACATATTAGTGCAAAACTACAACTAAGTGAGAAATAAAACACACATAAATATTTTGCATCACACCCAGTTCCCTAGACGATTCCGGAAGGAATGCACATTAGCGGGAAAAGTCGATAGTGCTGCCGCAGGTAGACTGTTCCAGTCAGTTATTGTCCGGTTTGCAAATAGTTATTTATGTATCAAGGGCGTTAAGTAGATGTTTTTGCCCCGAGGGCGACTTCCAAACCCGAGGGCCTCTGGCCCGAGTCTAAAGTGAAAAGACGCATTGTAACAGTCATTTGTCAATATGACGTCAGATAAACAAAACAGAGTGTATATCTAATTTCTATTGCATAATCGTTATTGGACTGATTTGTTCGTACAAAATGAAAGAATATTGTGAAGTTCCTGTGGAAATTCTCGCAAAAGCTAACAAAACTATGGACAGTGGTTTCCATTAAAATCTTGAGAAATATATAAAACTCTTTATGGTGTATTTGAGATTTACCAGCGTGAATAACAGTGTAAATTGCGCTGATGAAACGGTACTTTTAGGTTATCAGCGCCTATTGTCAAACGTTATTTAGAATATGTCAAAACACCAAAAAATAACATTTCGAGGATGTTAGCCGATGTGCCTTATATATCTTATTACTATTACGAGTACCGCCACTAAAGAAGAATATAATTATGTCACTAAAAAAGATGGTACGTAACAGTGAAATGCGAGTGAATGATGGCAATTATAAGTTCACGGAAACATTTCAAAATTTCAATTTTCATATCAAATAAGCAAAATAAGGTTTATAACAATTTATTTTATTTATTTAAGCATTATGCCATTTATTTATTGTATTTGCTTGCATCTTAACTTTACAAAATCGAATTCATAACTAAGTTCTGTGTGTTGTGTTGGTATAAGAGCGGGACATAAAGTATTCAAAAGGCCCTAGGGCATAAAGAAGCGAAAAGGCCCGCAAGGGTATTAAGTATACCGTTACGTGTTTTGTTTCAGGTCTGTAAACACACAGCAAAGAGTATTTACCTACATCGGTTTTTTGATTCCTATATGTAATTTTGTATGGATGGTCTCCCCTTCCGAAATACTGAGGGTGCCCTATCCTAGTTCGAATGTCGTTTCTCTTAACATCCAGTGTACGCTTTGAAAAGATTTACAAGCCTAGCTATCTGTCGACGTTTCCCTAGGTGTTCCCACGTCTCCGTCTGATCATTGTTGTTACCTACAAGTTTTATCGCTCTCTTTTGGATACGGTCTAACAAGTTTACCTGCCCAGCTCTATACGGGTCCCAACACACGGAGCTATATTCCATTACCGGACGTACAAGAGAAATTTACACTAAGCGCTTTGTGTTCGCGTTTCCTTTCCTCAATATCCGCATTACAAAATGGAGTGATTTCCAAGCTTTCCGCGCAACGTCATTGATGTGGTCGGACCAGTTTAGATCGCTTCGAATAACAACCCCCAAATATTTGAAGCTACTAACCTCAAGCACAGGTTGATCTTTAAGTGTGCATTTTAGTGAAATTTAGTCGCGTTTCGTACTGAAAGTTACAGCTTTGCATTTCTTGGGATTAATTTTCATTTCATTTTCTTCCACCCATTTCATAATTGTATCAAGATCCTTCTGCAAAATCTGCTGATCTCGAGCGTCTTGTATTCGTCGGTATAGTATGCAGTCATCTGCGAAGAGCCTAATCGTTGAATTAATAGAATCGGAAATATCATTAACGTAAGCTAGAAATAGAAGGGGCCCTAGCACGCTTCCTTGCGCAACGCCTGACGTCACTTGGATTTCATCAGAAATATAATCGTCTATCTTCTCTTTGAGAGCGACCGCGAAGGAAAGATTCGATCCAAGTGATTACTCTTGTATCAATTCCTGTATTTCGAAGTTTATTAAGTAACCGCTCGCAAGGCACTAAGTCGAACGCTTTTGTGAAATCTATGACTACTGCGTCCATTGTTTCCCCTGCGTCTAAAGACTCGGAAATATCTTGACAAACTGTTAAAAGTTGACTTTCGCATGAGTGGCCTTGTCTGAACCCATATTGCCCTGCGTATTCGCTGTTTTCCCAAACCGCTCTCATGTATTCTGCAACGAGTTTTTACTTTCCCGTATACGTACGTATACACGGAGTGATATACGTAGTATAGGGAAAGTTATGTAATACTGCGCGAAAAAATGGCCAATTTTCGGCGGAAAAAATTAATTGCCGGGCCGTGAAAACGAATAAGTGGATAAAACCAGTTGCTAAATTAAGAAAAAAAAATCCCCTAACACGTGGTGTAGCCAGAAACCCTGTTTTCTAGGTCCTTGATACCGAAAACCCAATTGAAAGGAAAACGTCCGTCTGTCCGTCCGTCTGTGAACACTGCTAGCGCCTAAACCATACGTACGATTTGTTCCAAAATGGATATTCCCCGGTCGATCTGGTTCTAGTCGAAGCTTTGAGATTTTGAAAAAGATTCTTCAAAATTTGGGGGTGCTTTATATGAAGCCCCCCGGGGGTTTTCAACATTTTCTCAAAAACGGCTCCAAATTTTTTCTTTAAATTTCTTGTATGAATAGAGGAAAATACACTTTTTAACATGGCATAGGTCCGATTTTCACGTACAGCTCTGAATTTTCGAAAATTGTGAAAGTTTGAATTTTTTCGGCGTCTTTCTCCAACTACAAAATTGAAGATAGAGATTTATTCTTCAAATAAAATTTGTTCTGCATATTGAGTTCTTTAATAAAGGTCATGCAAATGTTTTTCACAATTTTGGTAGTTTTCGTGCAATATTGCGTGCAATATGTGCAATTTTAAAAAATTACAAAAACAATATTTTCTCAAAAACGGCTCCAAATTTTTTCTTTAAACTTTTGGTAGGGATAGTGGTAAATGTACTCTATCAATGACATAAAAGCCGTATTTTTCTATCGGTTGGTTTTTTCAAAAATTACAAAAATGTAAATTTTTTTACTTGTCTCTCACGTCATTAATATTTACATTATCGGCGATTTTTTCACATTACTATATTTACGAGTATATATGCTTTAAATATTGTCAAGTAAAGTTTCTCGAAAACGCTACCGTTTTCTGTGAAAAGTAGCTCAAATTTCGGCATTTTCAGAAATGCTCAAACGCCATTTTCTCGTATATGGCTGCAATTTTTTTTCTTGAAACTTTTGTAACGGATAGTGCCAATTACACTCTTTAGTATAGCGTAAAGTTTATTTTGAGTTTTTTTTGTTTTTTCAAAAATTACATAATTGTAATTTTTTTGAAAGATCTCTCACATCTTTAATATGCACATTTCCAGCAATCTGTAAACATTATTATATTTGTGAGTGTAGGTGCTTAAAATAACTTTAAATAAAGTATTTTGAAAACTCAAAACTTTTCTGTGAAAATGAGCTTCAAATTTCGCACTTTTAGTAGCGCTAAAACGCCATTTTCTCTTGAACGGCACATCTTTTTTTAACAAAAAATTGCCATTTATGACTAGGGTTTATTGTTCTTTAATATTCTAAAATTAATGTTTGCATTCTACCAATAGGAAACCGAAAAATTAAGAAAATTACAAAAAAATGTACTTTTGGCGGTGATAGATGACAGCTGGCAAGAATGAGTTTGTGGTAATTCCGAATAGCTAGCGAAGACCCAAGGAAATAGAAAACTAATACGGGAAAGTCTGGGCCATTCTGTAGCACCACTAGTTCCATTTGTTTACCTACTACAGATGTTAGACTAATCGGACGATAGTTTTCAACTTCAGTCATTATGACTTTTTTCCCGCAAGCGCACCTCTGTGCATATTTCATGCACTGTACAACATTTTATTTCCAAGCTATTGGCCCTGTCTTGTCTAATGGACGCTGAATCGTGCACTTTCTGCGCTGTGCGCGCAGAGGCAGGAAGGTTGGTCACAAGCGCTGACCCCTACGTACCGCCGCGAAGCCGATTCTCAGAATTTCAGCACCGCTCGACCAAACAGCCGTGTTCCACGAATACACCATTTCCAGAAAATCGAAACTTTTAATTCAGTTTAATTCAACTGGGGAAAGCAGTCCCATTCCCTTCATGGCCTCAGGTATTCGCACCACAGCGAAATTTAAGTTAAATTAGGTTCTTACAGATCTCTGTTAAATTTACATATTGTTGACGTTTTCTTTTAAAATAACAATTTAATTATGACTCATTTTAATATTTAATATTTTTTCTATGCATTTGCATTTGGATGTCACTGCTATCAGGATAGATGTGTTGGAAAATGAATATTATAAAAAATGCAGCGTTCATTGTTTTGACAATAGGCACTAGCGGCCACAGGAACCGCTGCCACTGGTTGGTTTTATTGTTAACTGTTAAATTTATCGACGGCTAAAATGCCATCGTTGATGAGTTCGTGTACGTGAATACATCGAATTCTTTTGAGAAACATTTATGATTCGAGTATAAAAGGAACAGCTTACTTTTCTAGTAGGAAAGGCTGCATGGCTGATAAGTCGAGTGGCGCAACCTCACGAGCAAAATAATCACTTTTACCACGTGTCATACACTATTTTTAGACAGCCTTACTGACTTCCATTTTATTTAAATTCAAGTATGCAACTAACTTCATAAAACACTAAGATCAGTGATGGGATCAGGCGAAAGTATTGTTTTCTTTGTTGCATTCCCATATTTATCAGAGCACTTACGTTTCGTCTCATTTTTGGCACCAGCGTTAAAAATTGAACTTTAGCACGCTATACATCCTCTCAAAGAACCGCTTTTACTAATGGCTTTTTAAAACAAATGTTCAATTATACTTTGGCTGCATGTTGGCTGGTTAAGGCTTATCGCCGCGGCGCGGTGCGGTGCGTCGTCTATGCAATCCAGGAGAGGAAAGCTATCGGTCAGGAAAAAACCTAGTGTTGGAAAACTGAAGCTTACAAATCAAAACCATAGTCTTGAACCACTACAATAGGAAAAGGATCACTTCAAGTTTTCTTCTGTGTGTGTATGTGTGCGCGCAAGCGCGTGTATGCGTGTGTATGTATATGGGTTTGTGTTCGTGTGTTGTATCAGCTGCATTGCATAATATGAAGAGTAACGATGTTGTAACCTATTTTAAGTGCCTAAAACGTCACATTTCATGTCTATAGTGCCTAATTTCATAATTTTATTACCTATTTTAGGTGCCCAAATCCTCACTTTCTTGTGCCTAAAATTCCGAGGTCTAGTGATTATTGACCTTCAATTTATTTACAAATGACTGTAATGAATTAGATGCCTTAAGTCTTTAAGAAGAGGACTCAACTCTGGCGGGGTGTGTGTAAAAAGCGTCGGCAACTAATCAGTCACACTTAACCTTCAGCGACTTCACGCAGCGGATGAAGGAACCTTTCTCGGTATTTTTCAGCCAATGGCAGTCAAGCTCATGTGTCATGTCAACTCCATTTACATTTAAGGTTCGTTTTCACAGTTGCATAAGTCATGGTATATGCCACGATACTTGAAAGGCACGAATTTGAAAGTCGTGACATTTCTTGAAAGTCGAGAGTGTATGTTTACACGTTGACATCTATTGCCATGACTTTCATTCACGTACCACCGAAGTAGGCGCGCCAGTTTCGGTTTCAATGGTAGCATCATGAAACTCCTCTATTAACTACAATAAAATTCTATTCAACTAAATAACTATGGTGCAAAAAATGCAAATCTGAGATATTATGTTATGAATTCTTCAGTGGTTAAACTTTGATACACGCCTTCTTGAAAGAGAAAAATAATACCTTTGTCTTGTTATGATGGAACACTTTCTTCGCAATGACCAGGACTATAATGAAATTGAATAAAAAACAACAACTAACACTAAGGTACCTAGTGACTGGGACAACTTAATGAAACTAACCACAGCTTGATGAATATATCATGGAATGACTTAATAATAATAATAAATAATTTAGTCACGGTCCTTTGAGTGTGGTGGTACAATTCTAACTAGTATCACACATGGCATTACACTCAATGCATACAAATAAGTTTTAGAGTAAAATTACCTTATAATTTATTTATTTGTTTTTTGCATCCTAGATTTGTTTAAAATTCATGAGGGAAGGCATAAATTATCGAAAGATCATCCACAGACTGAAGTACTTTCTTGGTCAGATATTTACTGCCTTCCACTAATTGTATAGTATCGATGGACCATGTTTCTTGTTTGTGGAAACTAGAAATTACAGTCCCCCGTGTCAGAGGATTTTTTTTATTTAGCAAATCAATTTATCCAATATTTCGTTATCAGGGCCCGGCAATGAATTTTTTTCTGCCGAAAATCCGCCGTTTTTTGCGCATTACATAACTTTGTCCTACACTATATATATTATTCCGTATATACGTATGTATATGGGAAAGTAAAAACTGAGACAGTACTCCGTTAGCACGTCGAAAATCTATTTTAGAAAATTTCTATTTGAATTCGGCGCCAAAATTCGTTGACAAAAATATCTACAAACTTAACTATTTCCACAGTGTCTGCAATTTGTCACGCCTCATACATGCAATAGAAGTTGAGAAAAAATAAAATGTCAAATCACGTTCCTCATTGTATCTCTGCAACACGTAGCAAACAGGACGCTGATTTTTTGGGAATTTCCAGCATATTTTATTCTCTTTCATATGAGTATCGCATGATTTGACGTGGGGCAGTCTTCACCTTCTTATTCAGCTAAATTATGTTTGTGGTATAGGTTAAGTTTGCGATTTAAGGGTCGTATGCAGCACTTTTCTGGTAATATCACAATTACAATAGAGATGCGACATCGATGTCAATGATCTCAAATCATTGATGTTTTGTACTGTGAATGTATTGGGAACGTTAAAATATGATCTAATAACTGATAGTGTTACTTTCCTGTCAGTTCGTGACCGAACGAAACGAAAGCTGCTTGAACATTCTTCGAGCAGACTCGTCCGAGATGATCCAGACGCCCTCCAATAGTAAGAACTATTGCCGACAAACTGCACTAGAGTTGACACTTTTTTTAAATGTGCGATATTTTTTCTTAAATCTGGACATGAAAAAAAGAGACATGTGATTTTTTTTATTTGCCTGAAAATTGATTATTTGTGTAGTTATGCCTATATCAAATTTTGGAATTTACGCGTTCTTCACAAAATATGATCAACTGTTGCTCCGAATGTACTAAATATAAAAATTATTTTAAATATGTATTTTATTCGTCTGCAAATACATTTTTCAAAAAGTAATATTTCATTTTGAAATGTAATTAAAAAATGAAAATGTCTATATAAACACGATGAGATAAAAATTTGAAAAAATGTAGGCGTTTTTCTAGTTCATTTTTCTATAACCTACAAGGAAGCAAAGTGGGCACTCCACACGTACAGTTCTAAAACATTAATTGTAATGCAGTAATGAATTGTGTTCGGACAGTATTTGATCCAAGTGCTGAAGAACTATAAAAATAATGACTGCCTGATTAGGGTTTCAAAAGTTATTAGTATTTCAGTTGATTACTCGGCTCCCAGAATGGACAGGTGACAGCGAAACGAATTTAAATACGAGCCATTTCCCGTCAAATCGCATAAGAACACAGTGTGCAACATGAGTGGCGATCACAGTAGGAGACACAGGGGCGTGCCCCCCCTGCCTCTTTTGTTGCCATTCCTTTACTTGGCAAAATTGATTTAAATGTTAATTTATATTAGAATTATTTACAAAATAATATTGCATACTACCATTTTCACGCTACAAAAACAATATACAATATTATAACAAATATGTGTATTATTTAACAAAATCTCTGATGCTCCCCCTCCCAAAACGGTCGACTTAATCCGCCCCTGATGAGATACGACAGATATTTCAAACCATTTAATATTTCTGATCACGATTTTACCAAAAGAAAATCTCCAAGATACGTAAACCACGATTTACTAGTGGAACGTGATTTAGAAGAGTCATTATATTGGCGAATTTGTGATTCACTTCGGAAAAAAAAGAGTCGGCTTCCGAAAAGGCTTTTTGTTAGTGAAGAGAGCGTCGAGATCAGTGGCTACCGTGGCATTTAATTAACGAAAGGAGCGGAACGTGGAGTGAATATAGTAAAAACACCGGAAATTAAGGAAATGAGAATTTAAGTTCTTCAGATAGTTCATGTGTCTGAGAAATGAATGTAGAGAATATAAACAAGAGTTAAATTGCAGTAGGAAAAACCCTCGCCCAAGAAAAGAAAATTGCAACAAAAAAAGTTACATGAGAAATTTCAGAAAGTACACAGTGCTATCATAGATACATTTTTCACACTGAAAATTCTTCGATGTCCATTGAAAATTCACATTTTGACAATTTTTGAAAGTTCGACATACAATAAAATTAAACGACACTTCACAGCAAGCGAACACATGATAAAAGTGGGTAAAAAGTTGGCTGGAGAAAGTGAAATTTTGTCCAGACCCAAAAGTAAATTCTAGAAGGCATTACAACTGTGCGTTGTGACCAAAGTTCAGGAATTGTAAGGTAAGCCAGTACATATTTTTGAAGTGAAAAGTGAGGAATCAGAAAATATCAAAATGTCAGTCAAAATATGAGTCAAGAACCCGTCATTTAATAACCAAAAGCAATTGTGAAGTTGCACCACCTCCAAAAGTACTTAAATTACTGCTTCATCCAAAGAAACACGGCCAGTAATGCAAGAAACGCATCTGTTCCAGCAAACTACTACACAATGGTTCGTAAAATATTAAATTTTTTTTAAAGTTACTGAGATCTCACTTTGCTTTTTTCTGAACACTGTAGTGCGCTTACAAGTTTTTTTAAATTTAGCTCATCGAGTTTAGAAAAATATTCAATTTTCAAATTTTTTAAAATTAAAAAAAAAAAAAAAAAAAAGAAAATTCAGGAAATTAAATATACTGCAAAATCTCAAAAACTGAACATGTTTTTAAGTTTCGAATGGAATTTGAGCAGAGTTACTATAGTTAGTGTATTCAAATATGTATATTTTGAAGTTACTGATGCGCGTCATTTCTAGCAAATTTCATTATGCAATATTTCCCAACACAATAAAGTTCGAAAAAAAAAGTAAAACTACGAAGGTAAATTTTGGTCTTTTTGTGCGATTTGACGTGAATTGGCTCATATTTCCTATTTCGCACGTGGGGAGACGGGCAACGCAACGCACGCGCCCTGAACGTAGGGCCTGCCCCTTCTTCCAATGGCCTTCTTCGGCGAAGTGAGGGCTGACCCTTTGAGATAACCCCAGACACTCAGGTTTCATGCTTAAATTGGTGGTGTTTTATTATTGTTTCGGGTAAACATTAATTATAAATTTGAAGGAAAAAAAAGACAGAGAAAACACTGCCGGTCTCAAATTCAATTTTGACTTGCTCACGAATTTAATGTTAGAGATTACAACCAGCTATAAAATAACAAAATATACAATAACATATCTGAAAATAAAAGAAAGCAAATTTGTGAATTTAAAACAGTTTATTAAGTCGTCCATACAGAATTACAAACTACTTAAACAGTCAAGTTAATTAAGTTAAAGTTATTTATTGATTAAATAACCCTCTGTGGATCTGGCTAATATGATTATTTAAATCTTCCTTCTGTCCAAAATAAATCCTACACTGTGAACACACAAATGGCTTCTCTCTGTGTCTAGATATGTGCCTATTTAAAGTGCTTCTATCTTTTGAAGAGTAGGGGCAGACAGTACACTTATAAGGCTTCTCCCCGGTGTGTTTCCGCATGTGCACATTTAAGTTACCGAGCTGCGACGAAGAGAAAGGGCACAGCGTGCACTTGTAGGGTCTCTCGCCCGTGTGCACCCGCCGGTGTCTGGACCAATTCGAGGAGTCGTTGGTGGCGTAGCCGCAGTGGCTGCACTGGAATCGGCCGCCTCGCGGCGCCACCGTCGCCATCCCACGCCGTGCACCCCCTGCGCACCCAAGGGAAAAGTCACATTCCGCGCCCTTTGGATTAGATATAAGCCTCCAAGCGAGAAAAGCTTCAATGTCCATTAGCTGGTTAAGTGAGTTTTCCCCGGAAGCAAAATCCCATTCACAACAGTCTCTGTTTACAGGCAAGGAAAACCTCATTGGCCATTAAATAGGTTGGGTTTCAGACCTGCGCGTGTGAGTACTCATGTGCCTTTTTAAGTTGCAGATTTGTGATGTTGCGTACTCGCAATGCGTGCATTTATGGGGCTTCTCCCCAGTGTGTTTTCGCATGTGCTTCTTTAAGCTGCCGGTATCCGCTGTAGCGTATTGGCAGATTCTGCATTTATAGGGCTTCTCCCCGGTGTGTAAACGTATGTGCCTCTTTAAGTTGCCGAGCTGCGTTGCGGAGAAGTCGCAGTAGGTGCACTTGTAAGGCTTCTCGCCAGAGTGCACGCGCTGGTGCGTGGCCCAGGTGGAGGGGCAGTTGGTGGCGTAGCCGCAGTCGCTGCACTGGAAGCGGCCGCCCCGCGGCGCCACCGTCTCCCACCCACGCCGCTCACACGTTCCTCGAACATCCCCTGCGGACCCAAGGGCAAACACTCATTGCGCGCCCTCTGGGTGAGGTGTAGAACTGTCGCGGGAGGGAAAACAACATTAGCCCTTAGCTACGTTTGAATTCCAGCTCTCTTACGCAAAACTTCATTAGGTGGTGCTGCATTTAGATCTAGTCTCTCGGACAGGGGTCAGTCCATTTTAGGTGGTCCAGAATTTGATAAATTGGTCGCTCGACCATCACGAAAAAATTTCATATTTTGTACATAAATTTCCTTATGTTTGGGCTGTTAAAAACCATCTTCAACCTTTTTTTTATTGTATCTAGTTTACAAATGGCGGCCATTTGTGTTTAGCGCAGTGCGCTATTTTTCCCGTTCGCAGACATTTACTCTTTCCTAAATTGCTCAGCTCTCGGTTGTTCTAGCATTCTAAAGTTGTAATTTTTACTGAAGTTTGGTATGATAGCGGTCTAGCATGTGTGCAATTTTCAGATTTTTATCTAGTCCCCCAAGAGAGATATTACAGTTCAAAACTGGGAAAAAATCCAACATTCCAATTTTCAAGAGGTACATTATATACCAATGATATTTTACAAAAAGTAACTATACTGTTGTGTGTAAAAGCACAGAAAAAATTAAGGCTTAGATTCTATTACTTCTTTGAAAAATTACTCTTTGAAAATCGAATTTCGTTCATTCGCGTTCCATAGATTTGGTTGCAAATATTTCCCAAATAAAAACATAGAAAATAGGTAAATAATATTTCGATTTGCAGGCCAGAGTATGCTGAATCGAATGTTTTTTATTCTAGAATGCTAGAACAACCAAGAGCTGGGCAATTTAGGAAAGAGTAAATGTCTGCGAACGGCAAAAATGGCGCACGGCGCTAAACAAAAATGGCCGCCATTTGTAAACCAGGAACAATAAAAAAAAGGTTGAAGATGGTTTTGAACAGCCAAAACATAAGGAAATTTAAGTACAAAATATGAATTTTTTTCGAGATGGTCGAGCGACCAGTGCTGGACCACTTAAAATGGATTGACCCACAGACAAAGCCCTACTGGATACACGCTACACGTTTGTGCCCAAAACAAGCAACCATTCTGAAAACACAAGGTGGGTGTACATTAAAGTCTTCGTCAGAAGAGAATCTGGCACTAATTGGCTTATGCGGTGTTTCAGGGATGACAGAAATTTGGCTTCATCTGTGTTTAGTTCAAGGCGTCACTGTTATCTCCGTCTTACTAGCAATTTTTTTATTGTAATTTATTTGACGAGCGGTATAAGTTTCGACTTCACTTCTTCTACCCATGACTTTTTTATCCGCATGCATTAATACATGCAGGGCGTTTCAGACTAGTCGTACATTGACAGCTCACTGCGTGGAGAGCTAAGCTTTCTCAAAATGACGGATTGGATTTATGAGTAAGGTGAAGGTTATTCTAAGCAATTTCCTTACCGACCAAAATTAGCTGCAACTGTCAATTATCTACGGGATTTTGGGTGATTTGCAGTGCACATATGCGGAATATCATCAAACAGAATTACCGGAAATGAAATAGAGAAGTTTTCTGGGGACAAGAGAATTAAAGCAGCGCGGGTCCCTTATCCTCAGAATGCTAAGCCACATCGTTCATGTATCCATTACTTGTTCGTTCAATAGGTAAAGTCAAGATTTTGTATTTTTTTTCTTTGAGCATTGATCGGATTGCTCGATATGTTAACAAATGTCTATTATAAATTAGACGGAAATGAAGAGAGATATGAGGGCGGAGTTGATGACTGCAATGCAGGTTTGTTTGTTTTTTAAGTAGAAATCTGAAGCTTGTTGCTCTGCTTTTTCCATACATTTTCTTTCTTACAGTTCCTGTCCGTTTATGGAGGCGTGACGTCTTGAAAGAAAACATTAAGCTGAATATAAAACATTGTCCCCTTCAATCATGTAGCACCCTGAGCGTCTCAGATGTTTCAGAAAGTCTCTTCAAACATATATCTACAAAAGCGGGAGATTTCATAACATCCCTGTTTGAAGAAAGTTGAACTTCTGTAGAACTGAACACTTCAGGCAAAGAATAAACAACAGGAGCGGCAGAAGAATCAATTCGATTAATAAACAAGAAGCAAAGAAAACCTCGAATGACGTTATAAATTTTGAGGATCAAGATACGAGAAAGAACATAAGAATGTAGGAGAAAAATGTTTTTTTTTTCTGTAGAGTTTTCTTTTCTTTTGTACAAGATGTTGCACATTCAGGAAAATAAAGAAAATACTAGATTATTTTAGAATTGTGTTTATAATATAGATAGAAAAAGAATAAGGTGTAGATAGAAAGGAATAAATTGCTTCTTCAGTTATTGTTGGTGGTTTCGTAAAATCTAAAGTACTTTAACAATTTTGAATGAGAAAAAATGCGACTTTTATCGCGATTTCCCTAAAACAATCGTGTGCCTGTTCACCGCATGTGCATGCCAAAAACAAGTTGATTTCTCCGAGACTTCTTGGCTGTCTGGGAGACGCTGTGTCGTTGGCTGAGAGGCCGACGTTTCGCCTGTCATGTCGCAGGCTTCCTCAGAGACTGCTCTGAGGAAGTCATGTCGCATGTGTCAGCCCTGAGGAAGCCTGCGACATGACGCGTGAAACGTCGGCCTCTCAGCCAACGACGCGGCGTCTCCCGGACAGCCAAAAAGTGATGGACTCGAGCAGCGGAAGCTTACGTGTACAAGTTGATTTCTCCTTCTCTCTTCCCACAGGTATAAACTTTGCATTAAATGCTTTGGCGTTTAACACCACTTGGCTTTTAAATATTCTCCACGACTGTGCAAGCAAGTGGGTAGGATATCGGCAATTGAGCCAAGCAGAGAAGGCCGCTTTCCGACATGCAGCGCCGGTCGCCAGAACTTGCATTCCAAAGTTCACACCAGGCACCACGCAGAATGGGTGCTCATCTTCTTCCGCACACGGGAAAGACAAGAGGGTACACAGAGTACATTCGGCCATTTGACCCTGATGACGCTGCCCGCTGTTCACTCGTTTTGTTCTGTTGGAGCCCGATCCTCTGTGCCTACGGTGCTGGCGCCGCCGTCCCGACCCTGTGCGACCAATCGCAGCTCCGTTCATATCCGAGAATTCTCGACACGAGAATGTGCGAGGCTGCTCCCATAGGACGCCACCGTTTGGGTGCTCTCACATCCCTATACGCAGGAGTTTTCAAACTGCGTCGCGTCCTTATGGTACGAGCGTCACGGTGATTTATTAAAAATGATCTTTACATTGAACTAGGAAAACCCGGCAGACGTTGTTCTGCCCTTCATCTCTCTCTTACCCCTCCCATCTCCGTTTCAGTCTCTCCCTTCTTCCCTCCCTCACCCTACCCCTGTGTCTCTGCCGCTCTCAGTCCCTCTCATTCACATTTACTTGCAGATTCTGCACGTCTCTAAGCAGATGAGGTAATATCGAGTGTGTTGGAGATTAGAAAATTGTGTTTTCTGATATAGTACTAGGAAAACCCGGCAGACGTTGTTCTGCCCTTCATCTCTCTCTTTCCCCTCCCCATCACCGTTTCTCACTGTCTCTCCCTCCCTCACCCTGTCTGTCTCTGCCACTCTCTGTCCCTCTCCTTCACATTTACATGCAGATTCTGCACGTCTCTGACCAGACGAGGTAATATCGAGAATCGCCATATCAGCAAAAAGGTAATATAATGTTCAGGAAGAGCTTATTTAACTATACAGATTCAAAATGCTGTCGAGTGTGTTGCAGGTTGTATTTGACGTGAATATGTAGTGGATATGTAGCGCCATGTACTGGAGTTACAACAGAATTAACAACACACAAACCTTCTCGGTGAAAAAACTAGAAGTAGAAGTGCCAACTTTCATGGAGATCAGTCCAACGGTGTTGGAGTTTTGCTCTTATATACATATCAACATCCTGTTTTATTATATATATATATATATATATATATATATATATATATATATATATATATATATAAACGCACACACACTTTAATCCTTGCGTCATTTATGTCTACAAAATAATTTTGTACTCTCGTACATGTTATTTGTAACATATAAGATTTATTTTTCTAATTCATTGTGGGTTAATTGAACCTAGCAAGCTCTTTACCGATTAACTTCAGTAGCTCCTTTAGCATCGGTGTACATGCGAAGCGCGCATCGCGACCGGGGATATTTAATCTTTCTACCCACGCAGATCAAGAGTTATGTGTTATTTGTTATTTTAATTAGAATGGAGTCATTAAATTATAATTTAATTAGAATGGTGTACATAAAATAGCCTACTTAATCACTTGTTAATTTGTACTGAATAGTTATGCCTATATTAACCCTCCTATTTGAAACTTACCAGGGGAGCAGCGGGAAGTTTCGTTTAGGTCAAGACAGCCGTGGACGAAACCCCTGCGTGTGCGCGGATGTGCAGTTCCGTCACTCACGGCTAGACCGCTTCCTGCGAACCATTCGAGACTTATGAGGTGTCATTCGACGCGTCTCGGTCTCCTGATGGGGAACTGATAATTTGTTTTCCGATCCGGCCATAAGAAACGAAAACATTTCCAAAACACGTGTTTTTCCATGTTTTGGCGCTGCGATGTTTGTGAGTATGCCGGGAATTAAACCAACGTCACTTAAATAGATCTATAAGGCGTTGATAAAATCCCATTATCCCCTGATTATTTTTAGTCCCCGAAACCATAATTTTCTTCCATGAGGATGGCAACATTGATTTTTGACAAATGAGGAAACACTTAAATGAATATCGCCAGAATGTGAATTCTGAAGTATCCATGCGTACTTTTTTATAATGAATGTGCAATTTGGCTTGGAACATTTAATTTGAAGAACCTGAAGTGAATAAATAGGAAACAGGAACTGTTAACAAAACTAAACAATAAATTTCGTAAGTGTGCAAAGATTGATTTTCAATGTAATGTGACTTACAAAAGTAAAGAAAAACATAAAGAAAATAGTAATCTTTTAATGCTTATATGTATTCGCCTTCAGAGCACAAATCAGACTGAGTTTGTGGAGTTTTAAAATCTTAACAAAAAATAAAAAAATAAAAACCGGAAAAATACGGAAGTGTTAAGCAAACCAGGGGAATCAAAGTAGTTTTAGAAGATTTTGCGTCAGAATTTTCCGAACTAATTGAGAATGATCTTATATTAGCATTAGAGGTTAACGCAGAACAACAGCTCACAGGTGATTATTTATTTTCATATTAAAAAACAAATCGTAAAAAATATAGTTGCACAAAATTCTAACTATTCGCATCATTCATGTACCTACAAGTAATTTTTACGAAGACTATAATTTTGAAATTGCAATATTACCATTATATATGCCGTTTGAAGGTAATACGATACAACACCACTGGGTGTTGGGAATTTTTGAACAGAAGTATAACATTAACAGCTACTACGATTCATTCAATATCAGATATTGTAAGAACATGTTTGAACAGCTAGGCGTGAAAGAAATGAAGAAGGAAAGAAATGTTCAACTCATGAAAATACATTTAAAACAGTTTACAGCGTCGGCGTCTAGTTAGTTCAACTAGTTAGTGTATATTTGCTTTAGTCCCTAATTACTCATTTTATTAAAGGACAGGATTAAATTATGAAACTGTTCACAATGCGAGGCGAATCATTGAAAACAAACATCCGCCATCCCTCCAAACTACTCAGAAGAAACGACCGCATATAGAAAATTCATTAAAAGTTACGAACGTTAAACTTCAAATTACTTGAATGAATAATTGGGCCTGCCTTTCTTGGTATGTTTTTATTAATTTAAGAAACGATCGAACAAATGTCTTGCGACTGATCACAATCTACTAAGCTTCTGTACAGGATTAGCGAATAAACATGATGGCATGCGCTTGTATCTACAGCTGGAATTTAAAAAAAATCGCAATTTGGAATACATTTATTAATACTGATAAATACATTAGAAATTGCTTAAGGATCGAGTGAACTAAATGAACATTATTGATGGCAGGAGACATCGTGAAACTGAACAATATGCTTCTTTAATTCTTTGAGGACAAAACAAAACTCACATTACGAACATACAACGGCTTCTCCCTGCTGTGAGTACTCATGTGTCTTTTTAAGTTGCAGTGTTGCGACGTCGCGTAATTGCAGAGATTGCATTTGTAAGACTTGTTCCCTGTGTGTTGATGCATATGCCTGTTCAAGTTGCACAGCTGCGTCGTAGCGTAGGCGCAAAGCGGGCACTTGTGAGGCTTCTCTCCCGTGTGCACGAGTTGGTGCCTGCTCCAATTAGAGGAGTTGTTGCTGGCGTAGCCGCAGTGGTGGCACCGGAAGCGGCCGCCCCGCGGCGCCACCGTCGCCGACCAGCGTCGTGAATCCCCTGCGCACCCAAGGGAAAAGTCTCACTGCACGCTCTTTGGGTTGGTATAATCATTCGCCATACAAAACCTCTTTGGCTATTAGCTACGTTTGAACTGAGGGATGCACGTTAGTGGAAACGCGTTATCCGGAGAACGGATTAAATCTATTCTTTCAGGCTGAGGAAAATTCACTGCACAGCATCTCATATCAGGTTTACGTTCACAGTAAGAACAAAATTAGAGGCCAACGGCTGCAGATTGAAGGTTTATGATTCACAACACATACTTTCTGGTTTTATGTATGACAGATACCAGTATTCGCATTACAATATTAGAAATTGTATCTGTCATACTTGTGTGGGCCATTGCGATGGGCCGCGCGCTTTGTGCGCAGGCCAGCCCCCCTCTCCGAGCGGTGACTGGAGCGAAGAGTCTCAGTGTAAGTAAGGGGCGAGGAAAGAGCAAGGAAGAGAAAGGAAAGATAGCACGCGGTCCGTGGCCCGATTCTTAGGATATTGCTCTGTCGTACGTTTGGTGTCTAGTGGAGATATGGGCAGCCAGCAGCCACGATTCTTCCTTAGATAGCGGCTGAATTCGACCTAGCTGTCTAGCTAGTATCGAATATCCTGCACCAGTCTGTACTCGAACCCGTTTTCCCGACATTTGATTTTTCGGTATCAAGAACCCACAGAACATGAATTCTGGCTACACCACACGCTAGAGGATTTTTTCTAAATTTAGAAAGAGGATTTATCCACTATTTCGTCACTAGAGCCCTGTAATAAAATATTTTATGCTTTAAAAATTCGATGTTTTTTTCGCGCAGCATTTCATAACATTCTCTCTACTGCGTAGGCGGTGGCGAGAAAGTAAAAAGGAATATACTGACAATTTATTTTATATTTCAAATACAATTTATTAAATCATCATTATGTATACACAAACTACATGAAGATAAATGTAAATCAAATGGTTGTTTATTACTGATCACACAGCTCACTGTGGTCCTTGCTAACATGTCTCTTTAAATCCTTATTGTGTCGAAAACGACTCCCGCACGCTGAACAAGCGAAGGGCTTTTCTCCGGTGTGAATTCGCATATGTCTACTTAGGTTGCAGAGCTGCGTCGTGGCGTAGGCACAGAGCGTGCACTTGTACGGCTTCTCGCCCGTGTGCACGCGCTGGTGCCTGTACCAACAGTAGGTCTTGGTGGTGGAGAAGCCGCAGTGGCCGCACTGTAACAGCGGCTCCAGGGGCACCGGCGTCAGCAGCGACTCTGCAGCAACCAAGGGCAAACGCGCTTGGACTAGTCTCAGGCAACCCTTAGTACCAAGCGCTTGCAGCAGCCTCAGAACACCCCTTGCCCCACGCGCTTGCACCGGTCTCAGAAGTCATTAGAAACAAGCGCTAACACCAGTCTCAGGCAACCCTAGTATCACGCTCTTGCACTATTCTCAAACAACCCTTAGTATCACGCGCTTGTATCAGTCTCAGTCGGCCCTTAGTAACAGGAATTTGCATCAGTCGCAGATAACCCTTAGTAATACGCGCTTGCACCAGTCACAGACAACCTTTAGTACCACGCGCTTGCATCTATCTCTGAAAACCCTTAGCAACACACGGTTGTACCTGTGTCAGACTATTCAAAGATATACGCGTTGCACTATTATCAGAAACCCCTTAGTATGACGCGTTTGCACCAGTCACAGAAAACCCTAAAGACACGCGCTTGCACTTGTCACAGACCCTAAAGATTCGCTCTTGCACCAGTCACAGAAAACCTAATCATATATACAAATTACTTCCTCTACGTAGCTACGGGGTCGCAGCGGTAGTTGGCAATTGCGAAAAGGGACACTTTCCCACTTAATTGTTGAAATTTACAATATTGTGAGAAGGTGGGGAAATGTACAAAATAATTGCATTGCACGATAATTTGCCGCGTGCCTGCATTCCGTGAGTGCCCCTTCAACAACTGCTACACGAAAGCGATCGGAACTATGTCTTCGCGATGGGCGAGATTCGTTTGCACAATTAGAGAAAAGCACTTTACAATATTCCCAAAACACGTATTATCAAGTCACTCTTTTCTGCATAAGAAATAAATTTTACAATAAATGCACCTTTTATTCTATTGATAGATTGTAATATAGTAGCTATAGAGACCACGTCTATAGGAGACTCTATGACACGAGCAAAGGCCATAATAAAATGTTTAAAAAACTGTATTTATATGTTTTGAACCCACGAACTGCAAACCAACTCATGGGTCCTAAAAGCTCAACGTTTCGGCTCCAAACCCGAGAAATAATTTCATGTTCCTGTAAATTTGTTTGTAATGTTTTAATATTTTGATAATATTGGTGCTGATAATAAAAACTGATAATTTATACCTGAAAGTGTGCAATAATTACATATATAACCGTGACCACAAATGAATTTTTGATTTAAACTTGAAACTGACACACTGGTCTAAATTGGAGAATTTATATACTACTTTTCCAACCCTGACTGAAAAATGAATTTCATTACAATCAAATTTGTATAGCTTTTCAGGAATAAGCGGACCACTGCACAATCAGTTAAGTGCGAGGAAATATCGTGTCAGACCACTACTTTCTGATACGAGGTTTCCAGGCGGGATCCTCCAGACACTGTGCAGTCGGCCATGGACCGTGGACTTGCACATAATGATTCTTCAAATCTTTATTGTGTCCATAGCGATTCCCGCACTCTGAACACACAAACGGCTTCTCCCCGGTGTGTTTTCGCATGTGCCTCCGTAAGTTGGCGTTCTGCGACGTAGCGTAGAGGCACAACGTGCACTGGAAGGGCTTCTCGCCCGTGTGCACGAGCTGATGCCTGACCCACACATGGGCGATGTCGGTGGCGAAGCCGCAGTCGCTGCACTGGAAGCGGCCGCGCCGCGGCGCCACCGTCGCCTTCCCGCGCCGTGCACGCCCTGCGCACCCAAGGACAAGGACTCATTTGGCGCTCTTTTGGTTTTTTTAGTTAGGTTCTTTAGGTATAAGCATCCACGCAACGAAAATATCAATGGGCTTTAATTAGTCCTTTGCGCTCGGGAGCCATTTACTATCAATTTGTGCTGTAGGTCCAAAGGCATCGAAGAGATGAGCAATCCATCATGGATCTTGACTTGTGTCCTAGATACTTCGTTGCGGCCTTGTCACTCGAAAGGCATCTCCTAGATGACATATCATATTCCCCGTTTAACTCGTAAGGCATCTGTGAGATGACGCTTTTAATGTGCTGTTTTTTTTTAGATATAATGACGCAACAACTCTTTCCGTCACGCTGTTAAGATGTAGAGACGCAACCAAGCTCTCACTGTAAAATTTTCCGTGTTTTTTGTTTAGAAAGAATTCTGCAAACTGCAATAGGTTTCTTATATGTTTTAATACTTTATAATAAAGTGATATGTTTACACTTTTTCTTTGTGATAATTTTTTCCTGATGTATTGGTTTATGTAATGTTTAATTTCTTGGCATCAATTCCTCGAAAACCAGTCCCCTGATCGCCCTATGGTATTTCGGAGAAATGTAATTTACTGAAAACGCTTATATGTTTAATTATTCTTTGGACATACTCAAAACCATCATGTACTTCGTCGTTCTTATGCGGTACAATGCAGGACAGCGAAATAGTCAACATCTGGAATCCGAAGATTCTAGTCCAATATGTATATGATGGTAAAATATACGTTATATTCAGCAACTGTTTCTCACGAAATATTACAAGTGCTTATAAATGGTAATATTACCGTTTTGTAGGGCTACGCTTTTTTTTAGCAAATATTACAAGACGTTTATAATGGTAATACTTGGTGAAAACACGGTGCAGGACAGCGAAATAGTCAACATCTGGAATCTGGAGATTCTAGTCCAGTATGTATATGATGGTAAAATATGCGTTATAATCAGCAACTGTTTCTCACGAAATATTGCAAGTGCTTATAAATGATAATATTACCGTTTTATAGGGCTACGCTTTTTTTTAGCAAATATTACAAGACGTTTATAATGGTAATATTTGGTGAAAAGACGGTGGCTGTATAAAACTCGAGCATGTGTGCGAGTTTCTACTTGTTTATCGCTAGCACACGCTTGGCCAACATTAGCTCAGTAATGTTGGCAGAAGTCTCACTTTTATTTCCTGCAAGAAGGTGCAAGGGTAGAGCGCGGAATTGTAAGCGTCTCTACCTACTTATATGAGAGTCTGAAGGCCATGATTAGCTCATTGGCTTTCCACAAGGTGTGTTGCAGAAGGGTCCACCTACAGATTACGAACAGAGGAACACAGAAAAATAAGGCTGAGGAACGTCTAGCTTGATAAGATGAAGTTTTTTGTACATACAGTACAGAGAACGAGGAGTGGAGTCCCCGGACTAGGACAAAATATCACATGCAATCCTTCCATGCCCCATCATATTTCCACTTGTTTGGCTGCGTTAAAAGATACGAGAGAGGAAAATGGTTCTCCAGCAACAAAGAGGAACTCGATGTTCAAAGATACCCGAGAGGGGTCCGAACTGAGTTCTACAGGAAAAGTATTTCTACAGTACCACAACTCTAGTATATAAGAGTTCAACTGGATAGATCCGATAGAATTGATGCAATATATTGATAAAACGGTTAGAACAAATATTGCAAATTAGGGGCCTAATAAAGGTTTAACTGTACTGGGTTACAATGTCTTTTATTTTTCAGCGCTTTTATTTTTTTTTAAATGTCGACCATAACTATGCTCCTGGTACTTACGCTGAAGCATGCGTAAGTAGCCACATGGTCTACAGAATATAAACACTTTCACATTTCCAAATATATTTATTATCAAATCATATTTTTGTGTGTAAAATGTAAATAACAATAAATACATATATATTCAGTTCTATCCAAATCAAGACTTGCTTCGAGTATTGTTTTAAAACATCTTCAAAGGTCTCACTTAATTTCTAATACATGCTGCACTGATAAGTCAAACACCATAAATAATAATCAGACCTGCCAAAGTAATTTCTTCGGAGAAACTAAATTAAACAGATAATATCTAATTCTCTGCAAACAATTTTTTGTAAGTCAATGTTTACCAAGGAGGATTTACATAGACAATTGACAGTTTGATGACACTATTAAATGCCCGAAACACTATATATTAAACTTCAAAGTTTAGAATATCAATTTATATTCTAAACTTCTAAGTTTAGCCGAATTGCCAATTGCCGCAATGTTCACTTGGGGCAAAATCACAAACTATTTTCTTGATAAATTATTTACAATTCCCAACGTACTTTCTTGAAAAAACAAATTACATGCTGCAGAACCAACAACATAAATAAATACCCTCCATAACATCTGCACACTCATATATCTTCTCTGAACCAAACCTTGCGAGATGATTGTTTCAGAGGCCATACGACGTATCAGAGCTCGTGACAAAGTCCGGCGAGCTAACACTTTGACGGCTATGACTGTCGATTCCCCCTACAACTTACCAAACGGAAACATAAGTGCCATGTTGGTAAATCTTTACCTCTAATATTGAAACAGATGTGTGAATGAAATTAGTAAACTACGTATTTCACGATTCCAATGGTTACGTGTATAATGTAATTATATGTGTAATGAAAACTGGGATATTTCCGTAAAATTGGAAAATTTTGTCCATAATATGAAAAAAGTATTTCATGATATAAAAATTGGCTTTTAGATTTAAATTCAGCATTCCATAATTGGCTTAACTAATTTTCTCAAATGCGCTACACTAGACCTGCACTTCCAACCTTTTCACTGCAAATATTTAATTACAAACACCCACGTTTTCGCAGAATTATAAATTAAAAGCTCCTCTTGTTATTTAGGGATGGATGTGGTGTTCTCGAGTTTAGGACAAGTTAGAAATAAATAATTCTACATTCTTCTTCTGTTTTTGGTTCTAAAGTTTCAACTCCTACTCAAGAACTTGCTAACGCGAACTCAAGGACACCACGTCCATCCCTATAGAACTCAGAGGTCGAAAAAAAAAAATACAGTCGCCAGTAAGGCGCTGTCCCGGACACTTCGCCCGAGACCTTGCAACTGAAGATGCCCACCGCAGTCGTGGGCGAAACGTTTGGCAGTTCCACGCCAACTGGACCACGGCCCATCAGCCCGGAAGACATCAAGAATAAAAAAAATACTGTTATTAATTTATTTAAAGTTCTGTCGTACTTCAGAATGCCTAGAACTCTAAACAATTACAGAAAGTAACAAGCATCCACTTTCACCCTTGGTTTCACTTTTATTTCACATCACCCTTCGAAGATCCATGTCAAGTGTCCAGACCAATTCCAGTCAACTTTCTAATACTCATAATAATTATCCTGTGGGATTTTAACAAATTTAACATTCAGAAATTTCCTAATATACATTCCGGACTAATATTAATTTAAAAAAAGTTATTGGAAACAGCATGTGTCAGGAACTACAAACTATTTTTCCTCATTCATGTGTAATGAATTTTAACACCAAAATTACTTACGCATCATTTCCATGAGCCTTCTACTAAGTTGCGTATGACACCTCACGAGATAAGAATCACTTTGTAATAGACGCCGCTCTACGATGAAGTTAGATAAACGCCACAGGTTAATAGGACTGGAGTATTAGTAACAGCATCTGAAGAAGTTTAAGTGAATTACACGAGTGCTATTTATTTGGTACAGGTTCCACTATGGTACTTGCGATTGTGGTTTTTCAAAGATCCCTTGAATGCATAACTAATCCCACACTGTGAACACTGATACGGCTTCTCTCCGCTGTGTTTTTGCATGTGCACTTTGACGTTGCCGAGCTGCGACGATGAGTAGGAGCACACCGTGCACTTGTAAGGCTTCTCCCCTGTGTGCACGCGCTGGTGCCTGGCCCAGCAGAAAGAGTTGTTAGTGGCGTAGCCGCAGTGGTGACACTGGAAACGGCCGCCCCGCGGCGCCACCGTCGCCGTCCCGCGCCACGCAGATGGCGCAGGGACACCCCCTGAGAACCCAAGGGCAAAGGCTCATTGCCATAGGCGGGCGCAGCCTAAAAGAAGAGGGGGCACTTGATTTTGGGGCCCGTCTTGACCTCTCACCCCTGTTTCCATTAATCAGTTTTTATTTACATTTGATACATTTGACAAAAATTAATAAATTAAAATAATCAAACAATATAAGAATAATGAAATTATAACTTTAATGAGTCAATTAATTAATAATATCAATTACAGTTTATATCGATTATTGAGTTCATTTTGATCCATTTGCAGTGTTGTCAAATGGTACAAAGAACCTCTTCCCCAATTGTTATTAATTCTCCGAATTATCAACTTGAAGACGGAGAAAAAAACATTAACTGAACGTGTAATAGAAACAAAATATTTATTACGCGGCGGGGGGGGGGGGCTATAGAATTTTACGCGGGAGGGGGAGGGGTGCAGCGCCCACCCCTGTGTGAACATCTATTCTCATTGGGCACCTCTGCGGGAGGCGTTAATCCTCCGCGCAGGGAAAGCCTCATTCAGACGACTTGTTCGGTCGAAAGCTTTGAGATCAAGTAAAACTATTTAGGAATATGATAATATCGTATTATATTACCAGTTAATGTCAATAACTCAAATTCTCAAAAAAATTGGGTTAGTCCGCTTGTGCTCTCAGAGCCTCGTATATAGAGTGGCCGTAAAACATTTTGTTCTAGGTAATCATTTCCAAAGGTCCCTTGGATATAAAAAATAAGATTGGCATGCATCGCAAGCCTTGGTGATAATGAAGTAACGTGCAGATGAGCACACGCGGCCCAGATCGAGGTCGACGGTGCCGAAGGCGAATCCTGGTGGAGATAGTTTGGAAAGGGCAAGACAAGGAGGGTCCTCGCCATTGACAAGCGTGGAGGTGGGAGATACAGAGATAATTAGGGCGCGCGGCCCAGCTCTAAACAATAACTATTACGACCAAGTTGTGAGAACCTCCCGAGACGAAACACCTGCATCACGCACATCACAAGTGCTCCTTTACAGGACGCCACTCAGTGGCGCAGAGGTGTGTCTCAGGAAACCTTCCTCTCTCGCGGTTGGCTGTGGCTGTCTGAACGACTCTGCCGCTTCTCGGTGGCGCTACCGAATGGTTCCGTGTGAACGCACCCTAAGAACCGGAAGGGGAACTACGAAACGAATACCTATTCGTGACAAGCCCAAGACAAATTGAGAAAAGCCACGAAGGGTAAACTCTCTTGATAATAAACCGAACCACGTAAATACAGAATAAGATGTGCGGCGACATCGTAATATAGACTTGACGCTCTTTATGCGAACGAACAAGCGAGGTAGGAGGCAACAATAGTAAGAAACGCGCGTTGGGCAAGCAGAAAATAAACTCGTTACCACATAAACTGACCTATTTCACAAACGACGCACCACTGATCGCCGAAACAATAGCACCAATCTTCTCCAATGGAAGTGAAAAGACAGAATTAGAAAAAAGAATAGTGGGAGCAGTCGAGATTCATAATAACAGACGCGAACATCGAATTAAGAAATATCCCTGACAGGCGACAGACATTCCATAGTCAGAGACTAAAAATCGGCTAGACTAGTACAGAAGTTCGAGAGAGTTGTTGTACACATATGCGAGTATCATCACTCATACATCGACGTTTGTGCACGACTGACGGGTTTGGAAATGTGTGCACTAGCACATCGCTCGTGACTCCCGAATTAGTTTCAGTTTTCTCACTATAACTTGCTCGGTAACTTAGTTTGTCATGTGCTGCTGACTTAGTTCGCAGAGTCCGAGGAACGCTATTGATAAGCATTATTTTCCAAAATACACATTAAAGAGTGGGAACTCTATCTCTCACCGTCTCTCTCCAGTTGGCAGCAGTAGTTTTACCTAAGGGTGAAATATTCGAGCGAACAAATGACTTTTTTGCGCGATGTGTCACAATGAAGTAAATAAAACGACAGGTTTCAGAACCAATAAACATTGAGCAAAACAACCAGAACCGGTGAGACAAGAGAATTACAATATTTTATAATTAGTAACGAACTAGAGTGCCCTATGATTCACGGCCTCAACAATGTATTCGATTTCAATTATTCATTAAAACGGACAATTTTTGAAAAGTTGAATGTCTTACATTATAATCTACGCTTTCGTTCTTCCAAATTTAGTCAAGACATGTAGGGACTTCGCCCCGGGAATATTCTGATAACTGTGACAGAGGTGTGTACTCTCATGCTTCTCAGACTCGTCCGTAGCAGGCAGAACGAGTCCACGGATTTTCTGCAGTCGGCAGTAAGAAAGACCTAACCATCATGACATTGCTATGATCCATCCATCAGTAAGATCGATCAAGACAGTTACATAATGTGTTACAAAAATGTCTCAGTGTGAACAGTTGAGAGAGAGCCTGTTTACAGAAAATAATGTAATTATTAATCGCTCATCACAATTTTCCAGATAAGAATTTCATGAAAATGTAAATCAGCTTAGTCAAAAACCTCTAATTTATTAAAAGTGAACAGGATCCCCATCATAAGAAGCAAACATAAATTATTTACATGAATCACATTTCACCTACATATTACATGCTAACTTTGACAGTGACGTTTATGATTCTTCAAGGATATGCTCTTTACATAACATTTGCCACACTGTGAACAGGCATAGGGCTTCTCTCCGGTGTGTTTCCGCATGTGTATATTTAAGGTGCCGAATTGCGTCGCAGCATACGAGCAGAAATTGCACTTGTATGGCTTCTCTCCAGTATGGGTACGCATATGCACATTTAGGTTGCAGAGCTGTGTTGTAGCGTAGTCGCAGACAGTGCACTTGTAAGGCTTCTCTCCCGTGTGCAGGAGCTGGTGCCTGCTCCAATGAGAGGAGTTGTTGGTGGAATAGCAGCAGTGGCTGCACTGGAAGCGGCCGCCCCGCGGCGCCACCGTCGCCCTCCCGCGCCGTGCACCCCCTGCGCACCCAAAGGCAAAGACTCATTGCGCGCTCTTTGGGTTAAGAACAAGCCTCCATGGGAGGACAGATAATACGGCAACAGGTTCGTTTGAATTCGGGACTGCGCATAAACCGAGCCAAAAAAAGTGGTACAGAGAAGCATATTGAAATAAAGAGATCTGAAATCAGAATACGGCACTCCGGTCGGAATTGAATATAAGACAACCAGAGCCTGGCACAGTTGTTAGATCGGTTACTGCTGTTAAGAATGGCCGGTTATCTCGATTTAAATGAGATTGAACGTGGTGTTATAGTCGGTGCACGATAGGTGGGGCATAGCATCTCCGAGATTGCGATGAAATTTGGATTTTCCCTTACGAGAATTTCACAAGTGTACCCTATATATCGCGAATACGGTAAAACACCAAACTTCCGGCATTGTTGTGGCCGCGAAAAGATCGTGCAAAAACGGGACCGACGACGACTGAGGAGAATCATGACACTTGACAGAAGTGCAACCCTTCCGCAAATTGCTGTAGATTTCAATGTTGGGCCATCAACAAGTGTCAGCGTGCGAACCATGTAACGAGACATTGGCGTTTCAGAGCCGATGACTCACTCGTGTACTAGTCGCGCGACTTTTCTTGATGTCTCCCAGCGCGGGGTGCGGGGAGAGGACGTTACTGCCTACGTCACATCAGACGGGTGTTGCCAACTGTAACATTATTAATGCTATTCGCGCCTCTTTCGCTCTTAATACAACAGGATATTATAGACGATAAAAATAGAACAAATAATAATGTAATTAGTAGCAACCACAAGTGAAAATAATTAATGATAATATTGCTCATTAATGAAATATGATATTCTTAGTTTTCATCTTATGAATAATTTGAATCATCGCCTGAATCCGAAAGCAGCGGTAGGCAGCCGTGATAATCTTGTCGTGCCGTTCCATGTGAGACCAAGATTTTGACCAGGCCGTGCCGAGTCGTGCTGGGTTGAGCACTAGGGAACTTTACACCTCGTCTGGGTCCGTCAACGACGACTACGTTCTCTTTGCTTTATAATCGTCCTAAATATAAAGAATAACATTAGTCGCCTAATTTTGACGTCCAATTACTCCACAAATACGCATATTTTGGAAAAATTCAACTTGACCTTATTTGAATATCTGTTTTTGATGAGCGTATTTCATAAAGAAATTGTATTTTCACAATTGTAATTGTAGGAAGAGGCCGAAATTTTTTTAATTTTTTAAACTTTTTGCAAAATCAGATATTTAAATGAACATAAAACCTGCACCATTGTCTTACGCTTCCTTTATGCTACCTAAGGTCGAAATTTAATAAAAAATCTGCTGTTTTTAAGAAAAAATGGTTTAAAGAAAATAAAATGTCCTAGGTTTGATACAAAATTTCGTAAAAAAATACTCATGTTTTTGAAAAAATGAACATGACCTTATTTGAAGTTCTGTTTTTGATAATCACATTTCATTAAGAAAAAAATTGTATCTTCATAAGTGTAGTTGTAGAAAGACGGCGAATTTTTTTTAATTTCAATTTTCGAAAAATCAGAGTTTTCAACCAACATGACACCTACGCCATTCTCTTAAATGACCTTCAGTCTATCCAACAACTAAATTGTTGACGTCATTTTTTTTTTTGAAAATGCCCCAGAGGCTTCATGTAAAGTACCCGCCAAACTTAAAATCAATTTCAAGGGGCCATGAGATCAGTCAGATCGATCGGCGAATATCAAAGTTTGGAGCAAATCGGCTGAACGGTTTAGTTGCTAGCGTTGTTCACAGACACGGACTGACGGACGTTTTGTTTTTAATTGATTTTTCGGTTCCCGCAGGGGGGGTGGTCGTGGCTTCGTAAGTTGACACGACCTCTGGTGGAGCTCAGACGACCACCCATACCTCTAGTCTCGCGGCCTCACTCAGGTCGTTAACTTAACGTGTAGGCAGTGAGCAGGCGATGCTAAGCTCCTGGTTGACGGGTCAACCCGGCAACCCACCAGTTGGGCCCCCGCGCGTCGACCTCATGGCAGGATTGGGTGCAGGAGACCCCCAGGGGTGCTCTGAATCCCACAATTAGAAGTCCGGCGGTTAAACGACCACCCGTCAAGTTGCCTTGGTCACGGTTCCACCCAGATCGAGAGCCTGAAGGTGTAGGCAGTGGGTAGACGGGATGGGGGCCCCGAGTCGCCTGGACCTTAGTTCGGGTGGCCCCCAGTTGGGCTTTTGGTTTCGTCGTGGCAGTGGCCCGTTACTCTGGGCATAGAGGAGGGACTTGGTGTCTCGGCGCATGTGATGACAATTTGTTATAACAATTTTCTGCCGAATTTAAAAGAACGTCCTGTCGAATCTGATGTTTCGGTTTTGCTCCAAACTTGCGCAAGAGTCGTGCCCAAAGAGGGTTCACATCATTACTTTATCATATTAGGGCGCATCATTACTTTATCCAGAAATATATAGTACAGATCAGAGGTACAGCGTACCAAGAGGAAGCAAATTTTTTGGTCAAGCTCTTGGCGGGTTATTGGAGAATTCTCTAGCCAAGGCCCAATTCGATGCAGAACCAATACTACGCAAAGGCGGATACAGAAAGTATTTTTGTATGGCAGCGAGCTTGATTGAGGGGATCGATATCCGACACTGCGCTTTTAAAGTTTAACTTGAAATAAAAAATGTACAAATGTTTTCGTAATGGGAATATTGCTTTAGGTGAGATGAGATCCATAGGTGGTAATTAGTTTCAATAAATTGAATAAAATAATACAAAAGTTAATTATAACAGCCAATAACAATTCATAATTTTTTATAAATATACTGAAAATCGCCAAATTTGGGATTAAGACACTCTGAAAATAAATATTATAATACCTCGTGAAAAAGCGTTTCTGCAGCAGATATTCACCTAATGCTGAGAGAGTGTAACGGGAACAGAACATTGAAGCGAAAATCGTTAAAAGATGCACATTATGGGTGCAAAATTTGCCATTGATTATCATCCTCGCACTGGTAGCCTCCAATTGCAATAACGCGAATCGTGTCGCGGAACTAAGCACAGTACACACACGTATTTCTTCTAGGGAACTTGCACGACTGGATGGAGTTGGAGACACAATGGTATCCAGGTGCAGATTACCACCAGCAGAGCCTATCAACTCGACATTAAGATTGGGAACAAAAGTCTAGATTGCAAGGGTGGGGGAGCTAGTGACTTCGGATACAGCTTAGCCAACATGCTAATTCAAAATACTAAGCATTGTAATTTTCAGACTTATGGGAAATTTGACGCAGATGTGTGGTATATGGGTATCACCTGTTTAATATCTTGGCATCATTTCCTCGAAAACGAGTCCCCTGACCGCCCCATGGTATTTCAAAGAAATGTAATTTACTGAAAAAGCATATATGTTTAATTATTCTTTGGACATACGGGAAACCAGCTTGGACTTCGTCGTTCTTATGAGGTAGAATTGTTCGACTTACAGTAGAAGGATAGCGAAATAGTGAACATCTGAAATCCGGAGATTCTAGTCCAGTATGTATATGACGGTAAAATAAGCGTTCTTTGCAGCAACTGTTTCTCACGAAATATTACCAGTGCTTATAATGGTAATATTAGCGTTTCATAGGGCTATGATTTTTCCCGTATACGTACGTATACACGGAGTGATATACGTAGTATAGGGAAAGTTATGTAATATTGCGCGAAAAAACGGCGAATTTTCGGCGACAAAAAATTCATTGCCAAGCGCTAATAACGAAAAAGTGGATGAAACCAGTTGCTAAATTAAGAAAAAAATCCCCTAACACGTGATGTAGCCAGAACCCCTCTTTTGTGGGTCCTTGATATAGAAAAATCAATTGAAAGGAAAACATCCGTCTGTGAACATTGCTAGCGCATAAACCATACGAACGATTTCTTCCAAAATGGATATTCCACGGTCGATCTGGTTCTAGTCGAAGCTTTGAGATTTTGAAAAAGATTCTGTAAAATTTGGGGGTACTTTACATGAAGCCCCCGGGACATTTTCAAAATTTTCTCAAAAACGGCTCCAAATTTTTTCTTTAAATTTCTTGTAAGAATAGAGTAAAACACATTTATTAAGGTGGCATAGGTCCGATTTTTACAGATAACTCTCAATTTTCGAAAATTGCAAAAGTTAAAATTTTTTTCGGCGTCTTTCTGGAACTACAAAATTGCAGATAGAGATTCTTTTAAATAAAATTTGTTCTTCATAGTGCCACAGTGAGTTCTTTCTTTAAGGTCATGCACATTTGTTTGAAAATTTTAGTAGTTTTCGGGCAATATTGTGTGCAATATGTGCAATTTAAAAAAAAATACAAAAAGAAGATTTTCTCGAAAACGGCTCCAAATTTTTTCTTTGAACTTTTGGTAGAGATAGTGCTAAATTTACTCTACGAGACATAAACTTCATTTCTTCTTGATTTTTTCAAAAATGGCAAAAATGTAATTTTTTTGACATGTCTCTCACGTCGTTAATATTTTCATAAGCGGCGATTTGTTCACATTATAATATTAATGAGTTAATGTGCTTTAAATAATGTCAAATAAAGTTTCGAGAAAATTGAATAGTTTTCTGTGAAAACTAGCTCAAAATTCCGTATTTTCTGAAACGCACAAACGCCATTTTTTCAACAATGGCTTCAAATTTTTTGTTCAGACTTTTGGAATGGATAGTGCTAATTGCACTCTTTAATATGGCGTAAAGTTCATTTTGGTTTTTTTTTTTCAAAAATTACACAAATGTAATTTTTTTCAAAGTTCTCTAATACAATTAAAATGCACATTCTCAGAAATTTGTAAACACTATAGAATTTTTGCGTGTAAGCGCTTCAAATGCAGTTTTTCGAAAAGTCAACACTTTTCTGTAAAAAAGAGCTTCAAATTTCGCATTTACAATAGCGCTTAAACGCCATTTTCTTGAAACGACTCCAAATTTTTCAACGAAAATTGCCATTTAGGGCAAAGTTTAATTGTTTTTTTTATATTCTTAAAATAGTTTTGTTCTACTACTGGAAAACCGAAAACTTAAGAAAATGTCGAAAAAATGTAGTTAGGGCGGCGATGGATGGCAGCTGTCAAGAGTATTGGCAAGTCCGAAAAGCTAGCCGAGATCAAACGCAACAGAAAACTAATATGGGAAAGTCTGTGCCATTCTGTAGCACCACTAGTTTAGCAAATATTTCAAGACGAATCGCCAGCACACGCTTGGCCAACATTTATAAAATTATAAATTAAAATTTCTCCTTGTTATTTAGGGATGGATGTAGTGTCCTCGAGTTTAGGTCATGTTAGAAATAAATAATTCTACATTTTCCTTCTTTTTTGGTTGCTAACGTTTTAACTCCAACTCAAGAACACGCCAACGCGAACTCAAGAACACCACATCCATCACTATAGAACTTGAGAGGTCAAGACTAACATCGTTATTAATTTATTTAACTGTCGTACTTCAGAATGCCCAGAACTCTAAACAATACTAGCTTATTTGTAACTTATAACTCTTTTTTTAATTACTGAAAGTAGCAAGCATCCGTTTTCACCTTTGGTTTCAGTTTTATTTCCCATCGCCCATGGAAGATCCACGTCAATTATCAATTATCCAATCCAATTCAATCCAGTCAACTTTGTAATGCTCATATTAACTGTCCTGTGAGATTATTATAATTTAAAGTTCAGAAATTTCACATTTTTGAAAACAGCATGTGTGAGGAACTACATACTAATTTTCCTCATTCATGTGGAATGAATTTTAACATCAAAATTAGTTACGCATCACTTACTAGAGCCTTCTACTCAGTCACGTATTACATCCCACGAGATAAGAATCACTTTGTAATAGACGCCGCTCTACGATGAAGTTAGATAAACGCCACAGGTTAATAGGACTGGGGTATTAGCAACAGCATCTGAAGAAGTTTAAGTGAATTACACGAGTGCTATTTATTTGGTACAGGTTCCACTGTGGTACTTGCGATTGTGATTTTTCAAAGATCTCTTAAATGCATAACTAATCCCACACTGTGAACACTGATGCGGCTTCTCTCCGGTGTGTTTTTGCATGTGCACTTTGACGTTGCCGAGCTGCGACGATGAGTAGGAGCACACCGTGCACTTGTAAGGCTTCTCCCCTGTGTGCACGCGCTGGTGCCTGGCCCAGCAGAAAGAGTTGTTAGTGGCGTAGCCGCAGTGGTGACACTGGAAGCGGCCGCCCCGCGGCGCCACCGTCGCCGTCCCTCGCCGCGCAGGGACACCCCCTGAGAACCCAAGGGCAAAGGCTCATTGCCATAGGCGGGCGCAGCCTAAAAGAAGAGGGGGGATTGTATTTCGGGGCCCCTCTGGACCGCCGCCCCTCTTTCATTAATCTTTTTTATTCCCATTTGAAACATTTTACAGAAATAAATAAATAAAAATAATACAATACAAGAATAATAAAATTATAACTTTAATGAAACAATTAATTAATTAATTATATCAATTACAGTTTATATCAATTATTGAGTTCATTATGATCCATTTGCAGTGTTGTAAAATGGTATAAAGAACTTCTTCCCCAATTCTTATTATTTCTCTGAATTATCAACTTAAAGACGAAGAAAAAACTTTAATTGTATTAGAAACAAAATATTACGTAGAGCTACGGAGGGGGGGCACACGCATTTTACGCGGGAAGGGGAAGGGCACACGCATAATAGCAGACGCGAGCAGCGGATAAAGAAATATCCCTAGCAGACGTAGTAGGCGACAGACATTCCATACTCAGCGACTACAAAACGGCCAGACTAGTACAGAAGTTCAAGAGAGTTGTACTCTTACGCTTACGTACGTGCACGACGAACGCGTTTGGAAATTTGTGCACTATAACTTGCTCAGTAAATTAAACAGTTTGTCATGCGCTGCTCACGTCAACGTATTGCCCATAGTACGAGCAAGGCTAATGAAAGCACTATTTTCGAAAACAGACATTCAAGAGTGACTGATTTTTTCTCTGCAGTTGCCAGCAGCAGTTTTACCTAAGGGGGAGATTTTCGAGCGAACAAATGACGACTGTTATAATGAAGTGTTATAATGAAGTAAACTAAACAACAGGTTCCAGAACCAATAAACATTGAGCAATAGAACCAGAACCGGTATGAAGAGAGAATTACGATACTTTATAATTAGTAACGAACTAGTGTGCCCTATGATTCACGACCTCAACAATTTGTTCAATATCAATTATTCAGAAAAACGGAGAATTTTTGATCAACTGAATGTCTTACATTATAATATACGCTTTCGTTCTTCCAAATTTGGTCAAGGCATGTAGGAACTTCGCCCCGGGAATATTCTGATAACTGTGACAGAGGTGTGTACTCTCATGCTTCTCAGACTCGTCCGTAGCAGGCAGAACGGGTCCACGGATTTTCTGCAGTCGGCAGTAAGAAAGAGCTAACCATTATGACATTGCTATGATCCATCCATCAGTATGATCGATCAAGACAGTTACATAATGTGTTACAAAAATGTCTCAGTGACAACAGTTGAGAGAGCCTGTTTACAGAAAATAATGTAATTATTAATCGCTCATCACAATTTTCCAGATAAGAATTTCATGAA
Organism: Acheta domesticus; assembly: GCA_031308135.1. Taxonomy (NCBI): domain Eukaryota; kingdom Metazoa; phylum Arthropoda; class Insecta; order Orthoptera; family Gryllidae; genus Acheta; species Acheta domesticus. The sequence goes on along the minus strand of JAHLJT010002630.1, from coordinate 83,024,986 downwards.
AATGTAAATCAGCTTAGTCAAAAACCTCTAATTTATTAAAAGTGAAAAGGAACCCATCATTACAAGCTATGTAAACATAAGCAAAAATAATAATAAGCATAAATTATTTACATGAATGACATTTCGACTACATATTACATGCTTTACTCTGACAGTGAAGTTTATGATTCTTCAATGATTTGCTCTCTATATAACATTTGCCACAATGTGAACAGGCATAGGGCTTCTCTCCGGTGTGTTTCCGCATGTGTACATTTAAGTTGCCATATTGCTTCGCAGCATACGTGCAGAAATTGCACTTGTATGGCTTCTCTCCTGTATGTTCCCGCATGTGCACATTTAGGTTGCAAAGCTGTGTTGTAGAGTAGTCGCAGACCGTGCACTTGTGAGGCTTCTCCCCAGTATGTTTCCGCATGTGCACATTTAGGTTGCAAAGCTGTGTTGTAGAGTAGTCGCAGACCGTGCACTTGTGAGGCTTCTCCCCAGTATGTTTCCGCATGTGCACATTTAGGTTGCAGAGCAGTGTTGTAGAGTAGTCGCAGACCGTGCACTTGTAAGGCTTCTCCCCAGTATGTTTCCGCATGTGCACATTTAGGTTGCAGAGCTGTGTTGTAGAGTAGTCGCAGACCGTGCACTTGTGAGGCTTCTCTCCCGTGTGCAGGAGCTGGTGCGTGGTCCAATGAGAAGATTTGTTGGTGGCGTAGCCGCAGTGGCTGCACAGGAATCGGCCGCCTCGCGGCGCCACCGTCGCCCTCCCGCGCCGTGCACCCCCTGCGCACCCAAAGGCAAAGACTCATTGCGCGCTCTTTGGGTTAAGAAGAAGCCTCCAAGGGAGGACAGATTTGGTAACAGCTTCGTTTGAATTCGGTGCTGTACGTGAACCATTTTGTTAAAGAGAACTGTGTTTAGGTTTGCGTTTGAGAGCAAGAAAAAGCTCAGAGGACACCAGTTCAGTGTAGATTTATACCTCTGTCAGGGCCAAAATGAATCGGCAAAACCTGCCTTGAGTTGAAGGTATTTATGCAAGAATATATACATGAAGTTGACTATAAGAGGCGAATATTTTTCTGCGATAGCAGACTATATCGGATTCAACAAATGGCGAGTGGACATTTTGTGTATTACGGTGCCGTGATAAATAACTACGATTTTGAGATTAGGCACGGCTCGTAGGGAAATTTGGGAACTTTCGGCATATGGACGCGTATAATTTACGAAGTGGCAAATATGTTGTTTTTTTTAAACGTAGTGAGCGTATTTCGAATGTTGTCAAAAGACAGTTGACGGAAAATCTTTAATGTACGCGAGCAGGAGGAAGCCCAGAAATTATGAACTTTAGGACAGAACAACCTACAAAATTTGTGTTTCGAGTGGATAGACGATTTAAACGAACATTTAAGAATGTTATGGTGAATACTACAAATCGGGGGACGCCGGAGAGGCGTGAATAGAAAAGATTAAAAGTTAGGAAGAAAGAGACAAATGACGAAGACACTGTTTGGTTGGGGCAAAAGTGTTATAAGGAAACCCAACAATGCTTTATAGGCAGATCGTATTTAGTTGTGAAGGTGGGTGGATCTCGGATGGCGACTAACGCCATTTTGATTTGTTTTAAAAAAATAAAACTTTCGTGACAGTGCGGGACGTTAAGATCGAATAACGCCGCGATACATACTTGGAGTAAGCAGGAGGAGGAACGCCGAGACTGCGTGGTGGCCAGCGCGATCATCTCCGGAATTGACGACGCCGAAGACCGATGACTGGGCAACGCGACTCAAGGGAAGTTGACTACATATTTTCACTAAATTCAACGGAAGTCTCCACTTTTCAAGGCCAGGCTTGTTATTAGTTAATAAGAGATGTGATTAAGTACGAAAATTGACATAAAAGGAGAATGCGTATTTCTCGTGATAGTGAATGTGTCTTGTAAATATTGAGTGGATGAATGAAGTGTTTATTCGTTGGTTCATTTGTTTATGTTATGACTGTGTCATGTGTTGTTTATGTGTGAAAAGAAATAAGTTCTTGTTAGTAATTTTTTGCGAAACCATAGAAAGAAAAGAAAGCTAAAGTAACGTAATAAAACAGCAACGAACACAAATGTGTTTGTTATTTTTTTTTTCAGAAGGAAAACTGAATTATTATTGTAGATTGGAGAAACGCCCGTTATTATTAAAAATGATAGCAGGTCTCGATCCAGTATTGGACGACTTGCACCAGTCTACGACCCTTATAAATTTTATGTATTCAGTCACGTCCAACATAAAGTGATATTAGATTTTCATTGAAGAACAGTAATAGTGTGGGCGTAGTGTCAAACGTGCGCAATAGAATTATTAAATAGTAAAGTTATGCGACAGCCCACAAATCCAGAATTGCTACAGAGGGGTTCCAGGAACATTCTTCTGAATTCAAACACTTCCACTGGGCACCAAAATCCCCAGACATCAACGTTATTGAGCGATGTGGGACGCCTTGGAATGTGCTGTTCAGAAGAGATCACTACCCCCTCATACTCTTACGAGTTTATGGACAGCCCTGCAGTATTCATGGTGTCCATTACCTCACTATTTCAGACATTAATCGAGTCCGAGAGAGAGAGAGAGACCGTACCGTAGATGCATCGATTCACGCAAGGAGGCTGAAATGGAAATGGTGTGCACATGTCATCTGGATGGGCTCACATGACAATGCTGGACCTACATCACAACAGAATGGGATTCTATGGAGGGTTTGCTCTATCTAGGAAGACAACATACAAGATTTTATCCAACTTGAAAAAAATATTCATGGCAGGAAGTTGGGCTGCGTTTCTCAACAAATAAAAGGCTCATGTGTGAAGTCTTAGGCTTCCGCGGGCAGCGTTGAGACCTTGGCTGTCCGGGTGACGCCGCATACAAGGCTGTGTAGGCACACAGGCTACATACGTTTTCTTTCGAACATCACAAGAAAATTGTAGAAATGGAAATTATACAAGTGCATGATTAAGGGTTTTTTTTCGGAGAACTTTTCCAATCAATGCACGCTTCGTAGCCACAAACAGATTGTTTTACTTATTATACAGGCTGTTTTGTGCACGATCAGAAAGAAGATTTTTTCTATGCATTCTTGTGTGTCTCTTGTATGTTCTGCGACGAAAACAACGGCCGCACTTTCTCATCAGAGCGAGGTCGTGTATTCGACGCTTCCGTACGTGGACTTCGCCACCCCGACAGTGGAGTCGCCGGTTATTGATGCGTCTACGTATCGCCCAGCCTTGAATGAACACTATAGTACCTGGACCCGTATTTGCATCTTTTGTGCACGACAAAAGGATGCCCGATAAAATTTGGTCGAATAGGATGTTTGTAAATTGGGTCTTTGCCAGCACACCTGCCTTCAAGACATTCCTTTAGGTCTCTCCTATGGTTCTCGTTCAGTGAGCCTCCGAGTATTATACAAAACAGAAATTATTTTTGTGTTTCAGCTACCACACAAACATGTTTCAGCTGTTACTTAAACATCCATATCAACTGAGCGAAAGATTTTTTTTATATTTCAAAAATATTCAAAACTAACAAATGAACAAAATAAAAATTAATAATGCATAAAAACGTAGTTTCTTAAAGTAAATTAAATTGTTAAGTGTTATACAATAATGCTTCATCTGAACCGTTGAAAGATGTCCAATTTACACCGATGAATGTAATTATTGGTCCCATTATATAATTTTCGATGTGATATCGACGGAACTCAGTTGTGTCAAGAAGCACAGATTTATTAAAAGTGAAAAGAAACGGCATGATTATACAAGCTGCGTAAATTCTAGAACACATTAAAACGGCATTTACATACTTATTACACACTCCACTAGAAGTCAGATTTATGTTTCTTCAAGGATACGTTGTGACCATAACATTTGCCACAGTATGAACAGTGATATGGCTTCTCCCCAGAGTGTTTCCGCGTTTGCACATTATAGTTAACGCGGTACGTCGTGGAGAAGGGGCAGAGCGAGCATTTGTGGGGCGTCTTCCCCGTGTGCACGCCCTGGTGCCTGCTCCAATCATACTAAGAGTTGTTGGTGCCGCAGCCGCAGTGGTGGTAAAGAGAGATTCATGTAAGAACAAGCAATTTTGACAGCTAGTGCTGGCAACATAACCGAAGGTTCTGTGGTCGTTGAGTCCTTGATCCCATTCAACTCTCCTTCCTCGATTCGTTCGTTTGCAGTTGGCTAACTTGTACGAAAATGGTTTCCATGCTTACTTTTGTCATGTCCTCGTCCGACAAAAATATAGTGCGCCACGAGAAATAATTGAAATTAGGAAGTGCAGTGCTATGTGCTCTTCTGTAAAAATTTATTTCTTTCATACACATTATATGGAATTTACTTTTTGCGTGATAAGTATTATGTTTATTTTAAAACCGATTCTTGAATGTAAGGTGCGTACTGGTGCACGTGTTTCTGAACAGCTGCCGCGGCGGAGGGATACTTCTCTGAATTACATGTGATGTTCACTTGTTTAGCGAACTGTCACTTTTGCTTTTTCTTACGTGAATTCTTCTATACTCGAAGCGGCCGTCCCGCCGCGCCACTGTCGCCTTCTCGAGCCGAGCACACCCAGCGCACCGAAGGGCAAAATGTCATTGCGCACTCTTCAGGTTATGTACTAGCATCCGTGCAAGGGAAGCTCATTGGCCAATACCTAGGTCTGATTTGGCTTTGCGCGTAAAACTTCATTATTCATTATCAAAAAGGAAGCGTTTAAAACGAGTATTAGTCAGCACACCACTTTCAAGACAACCTAACTTCTCTCCAACGGATGTTCTTCACGGTGAGCCTAAAATATTTAATAAAAACAGCAATCACGAACGATGTTTCCGCTAAGTCTTTTATTACAGCAACGAGTCTACCAATATTTTATTCACCTCCGTTGATTAAAATGTACTCCAAACACGCACACTCACTCTGAAATTAATTTTATCTTTGCCAAATGCTTGTGGATATTTCAGAACAATTGAACTAAAAAAATCGAGCTAACATTATTTGATGACGCATAGAAAACACATTGTTTTTAAAAGTAAAATAAAGTATAAAGATTTTTAGAGGTAAAGTAAAGTATTATACATTAAGGTTTAACCTGTACAGTTGAAGAAATTCAGGTGCATGATGATGAACTTAGTCGCAAAGTCCAATTTTTAGATATGAATTTCACGAAAAAGGAAATTACTCACAAAGCTCGAAAGAAGGCACGAAGCACACATTTATTAAAAACGAAAAGAAACGGGATCAATACAAGCCAAAAAAAACAAACAACAAACAAAAAACGCAGACATACATTAATTACATGAAGGTATTTATTTATTATTAGGTCCACTATGACAGTCCAATATATGTTTCTTCAAGGAGGTGTTGTGAGCATAGCGTTTACCGCAGCTTGAACACGCATAAGGCTTCTCCCCCGTGTGTTTCCGCATGTGCACATTTAAGTTGCTTCGATCAGTTGACGCGTAAGGACAAAACATGCACTTGTATGGCTTCTCCCCGGTGTGTTTTCTCATGTGCACTTTTAAATGGTCTTGTTTTAGTGTAGCATAGGAGCAGACCGGGCACTTGTAAGGCTTCTCGCCTGAGTGCACGCGCTGGTGCCTGGTCCAATGAAAGGGGTGGCTGGTGGAGAAGCTGCAGTGGCTGCATTGGAAGCGGCCGCCCCGCGGCGCCACCGTCGCCGTCCAGCGCCGTGCACCCCCTGCACACCCAAGGGAAAAGTCTCATTGCGCGCTAACTGGCTTAGGAATAAGCCTCCAGGGGAGGACAACTAATAGGCCAACACCTCCATTTGAATTCGGAGCTGCGTCTAGACCAAAACTCATAAAACAGAGCTGGATTAGGTTTGGTCTGCCATGCAGGCAAAAGCAGATTGGGCACCAGCTGAGGTTTGGTTCACGTTTTGGAGGTTTGGTTCACGTTTGGAACGTTTTGGCAAATACTAAATGGGCATCATTAGATTTGTATTAAGCAATGAGAGTCACGACCACATTGTTAAGATATTATGTAGACCCTATGTAGACCCATATGGCTCATGAACAGCGTGCTACCTGAACATTTAGTTCTAAGAACACAATATGTTTTCTATTCTTCATTGAACATTTTCTTTACCCCATTTACTCGAGTTGATTTTTTCTGAAATATTCACAATATGGTTCAGCTAAGATGAATGTTTGGGTGAGTTTATTATTATTATTATTATTATTATTATTATTATTATTATTATTATTATTATTATTATTATTATTATTATTATTATTATTATATTTGCAGTAAGTTTGCTTTTAATCAACGGAAGTATAGGTCAAATAAAACTAATGGTGCTGCAGAATGGCGCAGACTTCTCTGTATTAGTTTTCTATTTCCTTGGGTCTGGGCTAGCTATTCGGAATTGCCATGTACTCTTGCCAGCTACCATCGCCGCCCTAAGTACATTTTTTTGACATTTTCTTAATTTGTCGGTTTCCTAAGGGTAGAACGTAGGGTAGAATATTAAAGAACACTAAAACCTCGTCCTGAATGGCTATTTTCTTTGAAAAATGTGGAGCCGTTTTTAAGAAAATGGCGTTTAAGCGCTTCTAAAAATTCGAAAATTGAAGCTCTTTTTCACAGAAAATTTTTGAGTTTTCGAACAACTTGATTTGAAGCCATTTGATGCACTTACATTCACAAATACGATAGTGTTTAAAAGTTCTTGGTAATGTGCATATTAAAGATGTGAGATCTTTCAAAATACTTACATTTAGGTAATTTTTGAAAACAAAATACTCCAAATTGAATATTACGTTGTATGAGAAAGTGCAATTAGCACTATCCGTTCGAAAAGTTCGAAGAAAAAAAAAATTGGAGCAATTTATGAGAAAATGGCGTTTGAGCATTTCTGAAAAGGCGGAATTGTGAGCTCGTTTTCACAGAAAACTGTGGAGTTCTTGACAAACTTTACTTGACATCATTTAAAGCACATGTACTCATTAACATAATAATGTCAACAAAACGCCGCTGATGTAAAAATTAACGACGTGACAGACAGGTCAAAAAAATTAATTTTTGCAATTTTTGAAAAAACAAAATAGAGCAATATGGCGTTTACGTCATCTAATAGAGTACATTTAGCACTATCCTACCAAAAGTTTAAAGAAAACATTTGAGCCTTTTTGAGAAAATTTTGTTTTTGTATTTTTTTATTGCACATAAATATTGCGCGAAAACGACTAAAATTTTCAAAAAGATGTACATGAGCTTTAAAGAAACAACTCACCATAGTGAGGAACAAATTTTATTTGAAGCAAAAATCTCTATCTGCAATTTTGTAGTTGGAGGGAGCCGCCGAATAAAATTCAAACTTTCGCAATTTTTGAAAATCCAGAGTTATCCGTGAAAATCAGATGCATGCCACATTCTATTCTTACAAGAAATTTAAAGAAAAACTGTGGAGCCATTTTTCTAAAAAAAAATAAAATAAAATGTCCCAAGGGCTCATGTAAAGTACCCCCCAATATTAAAATATCGGTTTTAACTCAAGGGGCCACGAGATCAGCCAGATCGATCGGGGAGTATAAATTTTGGAGAAAATCCGGATGAACTGTTTAGTTGCTAGCGTTGTTCACAGACGGACGGACAGACATTTTGCTTTCAATTGGTTTTTCGGTATCAAGGACCCATTAAAAAGGGATTGTGGCTGCTCCACGTGGTAGGAGATTTTCCCCCTTAATGTAGCAACTGGATTTATCCACTTTTTCGTTACCAGGGCTCTATACGTACGTATAGTATACGGGTTAGAAAAAACGATTGTGTTGGTGCCGATGTTTTTGCAACGAAAACTAACTTTTTTTCGCCAAGCCATTGAATTTTATTTTTTTTATTTATAAAATTTTAGCTCTTGAAACGCGCCCTATATTAATTAATAATTTAATAGAACTAGTAATATACTATAATACAATTTAAAAATTATTATCATACTTAATAACATTAGTAACAGTGACTATTAAATTTGTAGAAATGGCACTATTAAGTGGAAAATTAATTTTGAGTTTACAAATGTTAGTCGAAGTTGACACCCACGCGCGCGCGCTCACACACACACACACACACATATATATATTAATTAATAATTTATATGTGTGTATATATAATATATATATATATATACACACACACACACAAATATATTGCGACGGAACACGTCGTGTCTTTGTGACGTGCCGGCATTAATCAACCTTCGTCGGGTCAGGGCGTTTGTACCCCACGAGAAGTGTTTCTGGCGTGGGTGTCACCGGGACTGTGCGGCGCTCCTGTCGCCGCTCCGTCGCCAGGCCCTGCCGGTTGGTTATCAATTGTTTTCAAGGATTCTCCCCCCCCCAGGAAATCCTAATTGATTAGTGACAAGGGGATAACACAGTTCACAAGTTCTTTGAAATTTCCTTCATTGACTGAAATAAGCTCTACACAATTTACAATTCGCCGCGGGCAAACCACCGCTTCGCCGCGTGCTGACTATACACATTACATGCAAATTAATTCTACAAATCCTGCCTCCAGCTGGAGCTATCTGACTACTACCTTAGAAAATTAATCATTACTCTGATTTGGGTGGCAGTAAGCATCGCCTTCCACATTGAATCACATTTACAATAACACTTTGAATAAAAAAACTAATTTCAAACCCAAAATTGTCTGTATTAGTCTCTCCTGAATTATTAACAGTTTCTACCTTTGCGTCAATGTATGTGATTTTACGGGTACTCACGCTCGTTCTTCATAGGGCGACGAAATACCTCTACCAACCTCCCCTCTCTCGCGTTCCGGCGGGCGTCAGCTCGCCTACTAGCAGTCGGGACGGGCGGGGTGGATGACCTCGCCGGTTTCGCAGCCGCGCGGAGGGATGGGCTCCCGGCGCGCTTGCAGGGAACGGCGTTGCTGCTGGCGACCTTGCGATGCAAACGGCGAGTTGTCCCGTAGCGCCTCTCGTCCTCGCAGGATTCCGCGTTCCGGACCAGCTTCTCGGATGCACCTCCAGTCTTCTTTCTTTTCCCCCACGTGCAACTTACTTGTAAATTCAAAGAATTTGGACGCCGTTAGTCTTTGCAATTCATGTTTCTTCGAAGGCTTTCCGGTGTCGGGCGACTAGTTTTCGGCAGCCTGGGTGACAAGGCAGTGGCCTGGGGCGTCTGCTTTCACGCTTTTGCTGCCTCGGGAATTATGTAACTTCCCGGTGAGGCACAACTCCAGTCTCGCAGTCCGAAATTCCTGTCCTCTCCGGAATCTTCCTCACGAATTAACTTCGATTAATAGTTCATTGAATAACTCTCTCGAAATCCGGTCCGCGTAGCTTTACTCCCGCACACTTTCAGACATCTTGTTCCGTTGGAAACTTCTTACGAGGATACGTCTAGCCCCGTCGGAAATTGTTACGAGAGTACTAGCGTACGTCTTGCTTCGTCAGAAATTCTTACGATACTCCTGGCATACGTCTTGCTTCGTCGTAAATTTTTACGAGAGTCTTTCCCTATGCAGATTGCCAGGATGCCTTTTCCATCCTCCCCTGGCGTGACCTGCACCGGCCAATGGCTAGTGTGGGTTTATCTGCCTTCCTCTTATTGGTAACCGTCGTTCCGGTCGCTTATCTTGAAAATAGCTGTCGCCTGCGTCACTCTCTGACGTCGACGGCGCGCGGTTTTCAAATTGCATGGGCTCTTATGGCGTGCGGATACAGCACGGATTTATCACGGGACGGCTGGACTTCGTCCATTTCGTCTCAATATATATATATATATATATATATATATATATATATATATATATATATATTCTAACGCCACCCCGTGTAACATACACTAGACATCTAAAGGGGTCGCAGATGGACGCTCAAAAATGCATTAAATTTACCTCAGGTCAGTGGGATCTTTTGGTGAAAAAGGGTCTCCACACACAATGAAATGAAGAAAACGTGGCACATGTATTTTAAACAAATTAATAGCAAATACACTTGATAAGATACGAAAAAAAACCCAAAAATTATTCACTCTCTTTGTTCGTTGCACAGACACTTGTGAGCACTGAAATAAACTATATTTTAAAAGCAATACTTTTACTTTGTATTTTATTCGTGCGCGTTCAACACTGTAAATCCTCTTGCTCTTTTAATTTAACTGATTCAAGTTCTAAATTTAACCAATGATATAATTACAATTGTAGGAACTATAATTATAGGAAATTTGAATGAAAGAATTCATAAAATACAAGGAAATATCATAACAGGAACTATCTCCTTTCTCATTTAACAAAAGTTGAATATCATGTAAAATGTTGATACATCTCACTCATTATTTTTTGTAAAACTCTTTTGAAATCGTAGAACATTTGGTGCGGAAATTAAATAATTTCAAGCAATTTTTTATTCACAAATTAACAATTTCAAATGAAAATAAATTTATGGCTTGAATTCATTGTATACGGTATGCAGTGTATTCACGAACATATCGCATGGTTTTTACCCTTACAATATTCTTTGCAAGCAGTATGCGAGAAAGTAAAATAATTAAAAGTTAACAAATAATACGATACTGATAGCGTTGGCAAACAAATGTAAATAGATCGAAAAATATATAATAGCAATTATTAAATACTATGGTATTGTAATATGCAACAAATATACAAAAATATTAGTTTATATTACCGCGAACGAAAGGCAGCTGTCATTATCGTCTTGGGTTAACAGTAGGCGTTAACGCAACAATAACCGCTAATTCGTCATTGAGGGATACACATTTTGCCAGTTATCACTGTTGATACCCCAAGAAAATTAAAATGGATGGAAAAATATAAAAATTAAAAATATTTTTATATTCAACATTACTCGCTTTTTACATGCATTATTATCCGTTCCCACATCCTATTAAGCAAAGCAAAATAATTTTATTCGCTTTCACATTTAACACACTTAAAGGACGCAATTTAAAATGAAATAACATAAATATAACACATAATAAAATGAAATATGAAATAATATACAAATTCTAACTTACGTAGCATCCAACGGTGCATCGTAGCAGCACCATTCATTTTACGTTTACGACGCGCAGTAAATTGGGAGCGGGCGACTAATGTTTCCCGCCAAATTACAAAAAAGTATGCATTTTTAAAAAAATTAACATAACCTTATTCGAAGATGTTGATGAACACATTCCATTAAGAAAAAAATGTATATTTATAATTGTAATGGTAGAAAGACACCGAAAAAAATTGATTTTTTTGGGTGGAAAAATCAAGGTTTTCAACCAACGTGAGACTTGCACCATTTTCTTAAACGTCCTGCGGACTATCCAACAACAAAATTTTGCAAATGTCCCAGGTGCTTCATGCATGGTACCTCCCCAAACTAAAATACTGGTTTCAAATTCAAGGGGCTGCGACATCAGCCAGATCGATTAGGGAAAATTACTTTTGGAGAAAATCGGCAGAACGGTTTAGCAGCTAGCGTTGTTCACAGACACAGACGGATGGATGTTTTGCCGTCAATCGATTTTTCGGTACGAAAAACCCACAAAACATGGATTCTGGCCACACCACGTGTTAGAAATCCCCCCCCCCCAAATTTAGCATATACATTTATCCACTTTTTCGTTGCCAGAGCCCTGTAATAGGTTTCTGTTTGACTAAAATTGGACTTTTTTCGCGCAGATCAAATGGTACTATCTGCACAACGTATGCTCCAGTTGGTGAAATAAGTTACCTACTTCACAGCGCGAACATACTGCGTTTACATGTTTGTGGACATTATCTTGTTCGCTACCCTATGTACACAATTCCTGCGAAAAGTTTTCATTCATTACGGTGGAATTTTGCGTAGTGTTCATTAATTAGGTGCAATTTCGCGTGAAAGTGAAATGGAATATAATCTATTTGAGGATTCGCATATTAGACGCGTACTACAATTTTCAGATATGAATTCCAATAAAATAGAAATTAGTAACAATGGAAGAAAGACATCAGTAGCATTGATTCATTTAAGGGAAAGGAAACGGGGTTATTACAAGCTGCGTTACAACATACAGTAATTACGAGAATTACTTTCACCCTACGTATTACTTGCTCCGCTACGACAGCCAACTTGGTGTTTCTTCAAGGATATGTTGTATGCATAACATTTCCCACAATGTGAACACGCATAAGGCTTCTCCCCGGTGTGAGTACGTGTGTGCACTGTTAAGTTCCAGGCCTGCGTTGTGGAGAAGGAGCAGAACGTGCACTTATAAGGCTTCTCTCCAGTGTGTTTCCGCTTGTGAACATTCAAGTTCCAGGCCTGCGTCGTAGCATAGGGGCAGAGATTGCATTTGTAAGACTTCTCTCCAGAATGTTGATGCATGTGCCTATTTAAGTGGCCAATATGCTTTGTAGCGTAGGCGCAAACCGTGCAAGTGTATGTCTTCTCGCCAGTATGCACACACCGGTGCCTGGTCCAATCCGAGGCGTCGTTGGTGGCGTAGCCGCAGTGGCTGCATTGGAAGCGACCGCCCGGCGGCGCCACCGCCGCCGACCCGCGCCATGCATCCCCTGCGCACCCAAGGGAAAAGTCTCACTGCGCGTTCTTTAGGTTACGTACAAGCCTCCACATCAGAGTAGCTAATAGACCGTTTGAACTCGGGTCTGCGAGTAAACCAAAATTCAATAAGCACAGCTGGGTTTGGGTTTGGTCTGACGGGAATGGCAAAAACTTGTCGGGCACCAGCTAGGTTTAGGTTGGCGTTTCACAGGAAGCAAAAGCTCAGGGTACAACCAGAAGGGAGTAGTCTTACCAAGCTCTCAAAATTGATTCGGCAAAACCTAGGTTTAGATGTAGGTTTTCATGTTAGAGAATACATGGGGAGGAATTGAGGACCCCTTAAAATGAAAAGCTCATCTGGCATCATATTTAAACCTTCATCGCACACAAATATTAATTATCTTCGGATTTGACGTTAGTTATGGCCACACAGGTACGATATTATTTGCCTCGTGACTCCTGAATGTGCTAGCTGGAAATACATTTACTTCTAAAAACACGTAGCACGTTTTCTATTCTTTATAGAACGTAGAATTTTGCTAATTTAAGTGACATTTTTCTGAAATATTCACAAATATTTTGTAAAGCAAGTTTAATGTTTGGGTGTTTTTTACTTTTTTGGTTGTAGTACGTTTTTAATGAACGGAAGGACGTACAGGCCGAATTCAAAAATCGCGGAGTCTTTCGCTATTATAGAAGACATTGGTTTTAAATTAAGAAAATGTCCGATTTAGACCACATGAGCCGCATGTGTTCAGTGGATTTCTGTAGACAGAAAAAAGATCTATGTCAAAGAATTCATAGAAAAAACAAAATAACTTTTAGCTCTGCGACATTGAACTTAAAGATGTCTACAAACTATTTCACATTTATGTGTAATTCAGTAACTTAGAAAAATATCTTTTACCACTTCTAATTGGTTAAATAAATAAAATCATTAAATTAAAAAGTCAATTTTGTTGGACACTATTACAAGACTGTACTAAACTATAAAATGTACAAATCTAAGTACTGGTTGTACTCACAATTTAATAAATGTTACAGTTACATGAATAATAGCAATTATTTAAGCATTACAATAGCCAGATTTTGCTATCATCAAAGACATACTTTTTGTTCGAACCTGAAAATAAATATCGAGAGAAAAATGATTTCACCTGAAAAAACTAAAAACTAAAGTCTTGGTTTCTACCGAAATTAGAATGCTTTTACGATTATTGTCAGTCTACAGATATGTGCTTGGCTGTCAACTGACAAAGTTTGAAAATATTTAATTAAAGAAATTATGTAGAGGGGCAAATCTTTCAATTGCCCTCCCGTAAAATTTACTGCGGTGGCGATCGAACCTTTTTACTGCCTGGCTACTGCAGAAGAGGAAAAGTTATGTAATACTGGGCGAAGAAACGACGAATTTTCGGCAGATTGGTTGACAGGTTCTCAGCCTTTTCCAAACAAGACTCCACGAAATTCAGTTGTTTGAGAATCTGCAGCCGAGCGGTGTTACAATGGGTCCCCTTGTCAATATAGAAGCGATGAAATACGTGCGTATCGAGTGCAGTGAAGGTTGTATTATTACGCAAGGTTGGCAGCGTTTTCAAAGCTGTATTCTCCGGGCACCAGCGGTTCATGTCGCGCCAAAAGAGCGGCTACTCCGTGCGCCACTTTGTTACTCAATAACAAACAGGAAACTTCTTCCTTTCGCCCAGACAAGGTAATACTGATTTCTTTAACACTTAATGTTTCTTACGTTGAGATATACTGACAGTTTTTAAATACTTCCGGTTTCAGAATTTTCCCTTGAGTCAAAGAATTAAAATTGACGTGTAACAGTCTCTGCAGCACGATATCCTTAGAAGCCCTCCCAAACAAATCAAGCTACATTCGGTGTCTCAACACTCATAGTCGAGGAGCAAAGTCTGATTCAGGAGAGCGCTTAAAAATATAAATAATAGTCATATGGGTGACCTGGTTTAGTGTTTATCTCTCCATGACATGACAGCCATGACACCCAGGCATCCTTGGTCCTAGGTTTGGGTCTGGGTGTCATGGCCGTCTTGGTATTTACTTATTGGTCACGAGTCGATGCCCAAAGCCAGGTTTGACTGAAATAATGAGAAACTCACAGTGGCGCTCGCAGCTTCAAGAGAGTGAGATAGGTTGTAGCTGTGTGACGGAAGATAAAGCTCAGGCATGCCAATTAAGCAAGTTACGATGAAAAGAATACGTCGTGATTGTCTCATGTCCTCCTTTCCCCAGGAGTGGATAAATTTCCCCACGAGTGGAGGGGTTCGAGTTGCCCGGACTAGGAACACCGCTAGCTGGTACAAGTCAGATTAATCCCATCCCAAGTGCCAAATACACACTTCACGAAAATACTAATTTCTCTGCTTTAGGTTGTCAATACTGGGGTGTAATACTAGTTTGGGGTGTCATGACCGCTTTGTTTTCACTTCGGTATTGGCATCTTTTCTCGCCCCAAACATATTTTATCATAACTTCGGTGCACAAGGTAAATACCTTTTCTTTTTCTGTTGACTTGTAAGTGACGTGTTGACTCGTGATGTTTTCAGAAAAAAATATACATCACCAGATTAAAAATCCGTATAGATAATGTATAAAACAATTGTGTAGAAAGCAAAACACTTAGTTTTTCACTGCGAAATACACACCCTCGCTGATATTAAAACTGTTCTCCAGGAAACCCTTATTTACATTTTTCATGTGCACAAAGAATAAATTTAAACTCGCACGGCTCGTAACTGATTTTCTCTATACACTCCATACAAGCTACAATGTTCTTGTAACCAATGGAAAATTACCTATTTCTTCTAATTAATTCTTCCAATTTGTTTTGAAGACTCTGCATGACACTCAGACACACCGCGATTTTTACCATGACTCGTCTGCTGCGAATCCTACGGACGCACACCTTCAATGTGTCCGAGCCTTTCATTATAATCAAGTGTAAAGCATCATTAGAACAGTGGAAAGATATGCTGTCTACACTGTCGATCATTATTAGCCCCATATCATTATTTTCGACATGTGAATTCAATAAAAATGGAATTCAGTACAGTCAAGAAGCATTGATTTATTAAGTGATAAACGGCTTTATTGCAAGACGCGTACCAGGCATAGTACATTAATTACAAGAATGGAATTTAGCCTACATACGTAGGCAAGTCAATAAGTCGCAAACGTGTGTGTGCCGTATACTATTTGCCATTTCGCGCGCCAGTTTCGCCAGCAGATGGCGGCATATGTGTGCTTGTCGTACGACATCTCGCAGGCACTGAGTCAGTCCGAGGCTGTTAGTGCACGATGGCACATGAGTTGCATGAGTGTACACAAGAAGAACAGCGTGCAGTTGTGCAATGTTTGTGGGCCAAAGGACTGTCCACAGAAGAAGTGCATGAAATGCGTCCCGTCTATGATGACAAACGTTTCTCACGGAAAGCTGTGTTCAATTGGATCCAGACGTTTAACCGTGGAAGGAAAAGCATCAGAGATGGGGAGCGTCCTGGTCGTCCTAGTCTGCTCCTCACAATGAAACACATAGCAGCGTGTGGATCAACTCATCGGTAATAAATAAATAAATGTCTTTATTTGTGGCGAGGCTCAGGCCATTTAGCCTGCTCTTCCGCCATACCACTTTCAAAATTTTATTACATTAGTGCATAATAGGAGGTCATTCAATGAAAAATACATACGCAATTTGGATGAAAGTTTTCTCACATAGGAATGAAAGTGAGGGAGGAAAGAGTTGGTGGAGGAGGAATGCTGTCACAGCATTTGTATGTTTAAATTTATCAATTTCCAGTTAGGGGTGTAATTTAAAAATTAATCCCAAATATATGAAGTTAAACACTACGAGATTTTACTCAAAATTTAGAGAAATTATCTTTCTGTGACTAGGCAAGTTACATAATGAAGAGGATTTGAAACAGATTGTATAAATGTGATTTGTTAATATGTACTTCTAATTGTTTCAAAGAGGTTTTAGTAGAAGCTATGATTGCGTACGTATTACTGAAATGACCGGCGTGTGACGATTGATGACATAGCGCGTGCTGTAGGTTGTTCACATGGAACAGTATGGAAGATCGTGCTTGAGCAGTTGCAGTTTCGTAAAGTTTGTGCATGATGAGTGCACCGCCAGTTGACTGAGCAACATCAACTGAACAGAATGGGTCGGTCCTGGAGTATCTCACTCGGTACACAGAGGAAGGAGAGGACTTTATGGCACAAATTGTTACGGGGGACAAGTGTTGAATTTACCACTTTCAACCCGAATCCAAACATTCGTCTATGGAATAGAAACATACCGCCTCCCAAACAAGAAATAACTTCAAGACGATTCCGTTGGTCCGCAAGGTTTTGCTCATCGTGTTTTGGGACATACGAAGAGTCACACTGCAGAAATTCCAGCCTCATGGTGAAACTGTGAATGCCGCGTTGCATTGCACCACTCTGCGGGAACTCCGACAGGCCATTCGCCGAAAGCGACCTGGATTCCTGTCAAAGGGTGTGATTCTTCTGGATGACAATGCACCCCCTCACACAGCAAGATCAACGCAGGAGCTGTTACGGACATTTCATTGGGAACGCTTGGAACATCCACCGTACAGCCCTGACATAGCCCCCAGTGATGTTCATCTGTTTGGGCCCCTAAAAATTCATTTTGGTCGCTGTCATTTTGACATAGATGATGCCGTAATCTATGAGGTTACACGTTGGCTGCGACAGCAACTAAAGGACTTCTTTGCTGCTGGCTTTCAAGGACTTGTAATGAGATGGGATAAGTGACAGAATGTACAGGGTGATTATGTGGAAAAGCGAAATAAATGTCAAAAAGTTATTCCGATTATTTTTGCCTCAATTCCGTTTTGCGACTTATTTACTGACTTGCCCTCGTATTACATGCTCCACTATGATAGGTCTGTTGATGGTTCTTCAAGGATATGCTGACAGCATAACGTTTGTCACACAGTGAACACTGATAAGGCTTCTCGCCGGTGTGTTTCCGCATGTGCTTCTTTATGGTGCCGTTATCCGCTGTAGCGAATTGGCAAATTGTGCATTTATAAGGCTTCTCGCCGGTGTGTTTCCGCATGTGCTTCCTTAAGGTGCCGGTATCAGCTGCAGCGTATGGGCAGATTTTGCATTTATAGGGCTTCTCGCCGGTATGTGTACGTATATGTCTATTTAAGCTCTCGAGTTGGGACGTAGAGAAAGGGCAGAGCGTGCACTTGTAGGGCTTCTCCCCGGTGTGCACGCGCTGGTGCCTGGTCCAACAATAGGAGTCGTTGGTGGCGTAGGCGCAGTCGCTGCACTGGAAGCGGCCGCCCCGCGGCGCCACCGTCGCCGTCTCTCGCCGTCCATCCCCTGCGCACCCAAGGACAAAGTCTCATTGCGTGCTCTTTGGATTAGGTATAAGCCTCCAAGCGAGAAAAGCTTCAATGTCCATTAGCTGGTTTCAAGTGAGTTTTCCCCGTAAGCAAAATTCCATTCACATCAGTCTGTGTTTACATCTGCGCCCTGAGGCGTTCATTCACTCTCCCAAATAGGTCGCCAATAAGTGACAGATTAATTTGATGTTTCTGTGAAATGACATCAATTGCTGCCCTGCGCCGTCTCAGCCGGTCTTACGTTGATATACTAACATGGACTGACATTTGAAAAACATACGCATTTACACTCTCCGTCTTCTGCTTATGAACTAGCGAACATATTTTTTAAAAGTGCGGCTTCATTAACACTGGATATCCAACGAACCTATTTGGGCAAGTGCGGTTGTAGACTCTTACCAAGCACAATATCGTTTGACTATGGAGAGCTAACGTAAAAAAAAGAAAAAAAAGTCGAAAACAACGGAAGTAGTCCTTCACGACAAGGACCTTGTCAGAGGATCAGATGTATAAGTCTACAGAGAAGTGTACACAGTACAATCAAACCGTAATGTGAACACGAAGGGACGGATGCTCCGAAAAGATAAAGATGCTCTGGAACTTTATTTGGGAGAAATGTCTGTGCTGGGTGAGTACTGCAATTAGAGAAACTTAGCCTCCGAAAAAGCACAAGGTGGGTTTCGTCTATTTCAGAAACTCACCAAGTACACATTTTAAAACTTTTCAAAAACAAAAATTTTCTACTTTTAATATTGAAAATTTTTACCTAGAACAAATTATAGAATTTCTCAATGTATTTTAGAGATAAAGAATGCTTGTATTTAACTTTTAGAGTTATACTCTAGTCATAAAAAAAACTGAATTTGACTTTTTTCTGCAATAAAATACCTTTTTTTCTGCACATACAATTTTTTGGTAAAATGACTTTTCAAACGGTGCGAGTTAAATAGAAACACATACTTTATATTTATTAAACACATTACACTAAAATTTATTAAACAGCAAAAATAACAAATAGAAAAGTAAAACTAATTAGTTTTTAGTTAGACTCAGATTTTTTTGCTTAAATTATATTCTATTACACTTAAAATCACTATCAACAGCATAGCATCAACAACTATCGTCAATTTATAATATAAAAATATCACAAAAACTTAGGCGAACTTATTTGTGTGTACAATAATTGTATGGTGGTCAAACATATTGATCTAAGCGCCGAAGTTCAGATTTGCTCTTTTTTTATCTCAAAGTAATGTAATTGCCAAGGCCAAAGCAGTGCTATTGGCTCTGAATGTCAAAACCTTTCAATTTAGTTACAATCTGCTACAAAACGCGGGGTCCCTTTATTTACAGTCTGTGAACCTCAGACAATTTCATCCTGTTTCTCACAAGTTTTGTTTCCGGTACTTAGATCAATTTGCTCGACCACACTACAATTAATCAGCCTCATACGCCGTCTACGTTCAATTCAGTTTCTGTTACAGGCCATTGGAAGATGTAAATATCTTCGTACCCTGTAGCACATTTGGCCATTTTTTTAGGTCATTGATTTTCTTGATATTGCAAACTTTGCAGATGGACATACAAGCACTGTAGGGAGCTCCGGAACAGTACTATATTTTTTAATGTGAACGTTGAGAAGGTTAAACCGTCGATAAAGTGCTTAGCAACCAGTTTTACTTGGTCAGCTTTGTTCTAATTAAATTTTTTCTATGTGGCTACTTTAAAAGGAATCTTGACTCTTTTTGAAGTCCCCTTCCAGAAGTTCCATCTACGGAGGCCACCAAGTATTAAAACTATAGATCATCTCGCTTGTTATTTGGTGAACAGTGAAGCGCCCTGTTTTACTTGATGTAAGAATCATCTCAGCACACTGATTTGGTGTGAAAACTATACACCCCAAATCACGATCACAGTGTAAAACTGTAGTGACGTGTGTGTGTGTGAAAAAAAAAAAAAAAATATATATATATATATATATATATATATACACATACACATATATTTAATGTTTAAGGCCATATATATAGTGGCGTTACCGAATACGTTACATTTAAATAATACTAAGAAAACACGGCAGATTGTTCTGCCCTTCATCTCCCTCTTACCCCTCCCATCACCCTTTCTCACTGTCTCTTCCTCCTTTCCTCACCATTTCCCTGTCTGTCTCTGTATCTCTCTCTGTCCCTCTCATTCAGATTCTGCACGTCTCTGAGCAGGAGAGGTAATATCGGGAAGCGCCGGACCAGCAAAAATGTAATAGAATGTTCGAGGAAAGCTCATTCTGTAGACTACGGTGTGATGTTTCTTTGAGGCCTTCGGCCTCAAAATTTTATTTTTTTAAGGCCCTAGAACGCCTCGTTTAAGAATTATTTAACGATATAGATTCAAAATGCTGCCTAGTGTGTTGCGATATATATACATACACACACACACAAATATTGGAATGTAAATATTAATACGTAGAAATGTTCCGGGACAAAATAAACAATAAATATGGGACATTAGAGAATCTTAGCACAATACAAACACAGCTTAGATTTGGGACGTAGACATTAGAAAAAAAAATTGAAAGCGTCATATAACGACACACAAGGAATAGAGTTAGCCAATTGTGACAGGGTTTAGTAAAGACATTAGCGTCGAGTGAAGATAATTGACTAGCGTGAAACGAGTTACGAAAAATGACAAAATTGGTAGCAACAATTTGGAAAACAAAGGAAAACGAAGTTGACATGTTGTACCCGGGTCATGATTTTGAGAAGACATCATGACCCGGGTGCAACATGTCAACTTAGTTTTCCTTTGTTTTCCAAATTTTTGCTACCAATTTTGTCATTTTCCACAGAACATCTAGCTGTTGTGAACGAGGATAGTCTTTAGTAGGGATGTCCACCAGAGACATTGTAAATTAGTTACGTGAACACTGTGAGTTATTTAAAATCACAATTTCTCCGTACGCTAAATTATCTTTGCACAGAGTTAGGAAGCAGCCTTGTTGCTGTGCTAGATATGCGTGAGTTGTTAAAGCTCCTATTTTAGTTAACAAATTTTCTAAGAATTCTTCCACATATGACACTAAAATTTCCAAACTATTTCGTTCAATGTAAATCCACTGCCGATACGTCAGACATTCAATCATTCTCACTTCAAACTTTTCCTGCAACATTTTAAGTAGTTCTTCTGTTCCAGGACATTTCTCACACTTTTTCAAGTAACATTCAATTCTTAGATGGTCGCAAATAACTCTTGTTAGGTAGTCCCGATAATCCTTCAATGCATTATCATCCGCTGTTAACTTCGCGAGGCCTCCTCCGCCAAACAATAATTTAACGTTTCTATGGTATGCACAAATACACATTGTATGTGTACCGTTAGCTTCGGGTAAAAGGCAGTGTTTGTCTTAATTCAGCGAAAATTGAAAATCTTTATTTATTTCGCTCATGATATGGCTAACGTCATCTGAACAATAAAAAACCCTAATACACTGGTATACAGAATCGTCGATATCTCTAGATTTCACATGACGAGTTGACTGTATTTCATTTGTTAATTCAAAATTTAAATGCTAAGGCTTCAACTGAAGTATCCTAATTAAAATATTTGTTTCGAATTCGCAGAGCCGAGTTCCGCCAGTTCGATACAGAATATTGATTTTGGAAAATACTGAAGGGATTCTCCCGCAGCACACAGACGGACATACGTTTCGCCCTGAGCTAATTTTGTGGTATCAAGAACTCACAAAATACAGTTTGATTACACTAGGAGATAGAGGAAGTTATTTACTACGTAGAGAAAAGCTATTTCCACTTTTTCGGATTCAGGAACACAAGTTTTCTGTCGAAAAATCGCCGTATTTTTTTCTGAATTACAAAACTTTGTCAAAACGTAGTATATGAAAAAGTGAACTAGCGGAGCTACTACAGCACATACGTGATCAATATTATCGCCACTCAGCTGAATCGAGTCGCAACGGTTCATGTAAATAACGCAAAGAGAATGGTGGTTCTCAACGATTCACAAATGTACTCGTAGGTGCATTGAAACCCACAAATACTCGTGTGCTTCTGGAGTTCTTCTTGAATACTCTAAAGCACGCACATCCAACTCGGCCTCTCGCGAGCATGGGCGCCCGCGTGCAATCGTAGCTAGCCCAGGAGGTTGCGGAGGGGGAAGCGCTCTTATCGGGTTCGCTTTTCTTTTCGTAGACCCAATGTAAATAGTGCGATGGCCGGCAGAGGAAGCCACAACCCCTTTCTGTCTCACCAGATACCATTGTCGGGGCAGTTGGAGATAACAGATCTGCAGAACTCCCTACTTCTAAAGAACAGATATTTTAATACCCTTAAGTTGAGATAATATCAGAATTTACAAGTGGAAGTCTTCCCCAAGTTTGATAAAATGCAGCTAAGAATATGTATGTTTTTGCGTAAACATATTATTGTGAGCAGTTTTTCTCTGCAATGAAAAGAATAAAAATCAAAGAAAGAATCCAACTTCAGGACAAGATATTGAAGATTCTTACGTTTCGCAACAGCCGAAGGAATGACACCAAATATTGCTTCACTTGTTAAGAAAAATATGTCTAAAATTAATTTCATAAAATATTGTTGAATTGAATCGAATTTTACGTTTCCTGTCAACATTCCGTCACTCGCGCCGTTGGATAGCCAAACAGAAGTTTATTTTCTAGTTAAAGTAAAATTAGCCTTCCACGAATAAAAACAATGCTTTTATTCCTCTAACGCTGTCTGAAATGGGTATCACTAAACGTTTTATCGCTGTTATGCACTGTTTCGCCATACCCTAAAGTAAAATCGTTGTGCCTGTTTGACACTGCAGAATGCAACATGCGAGTACTGGCGCATGAAACAGTGTTCTTGCATACGTGATTAAGACATTTTTTTTGTAATATGTGTTTGATATTTTAGATGTAGCGTTTATGCGTTTCTCTTCGTTACTGTGGAAAAACGTAAATATTAAAAGATGTAGAAAACTAAATAATGCGGGCGTTGGACGTAATCTAACGCGCGAATATTCATGTTAAGAATGGCCTCGCGAGTGACGAAATTATAATAAAAGCTTCAAATATGGTTACTAACTATTGTTTCTTTCGATTGTGTATTCAATTATAATATAAGCACTGATAAATAAGTGTATTAATGATATTATTAAAAAAAGAAAACTTCATAACGCGCGAGTACTCGTGCTACGAATGGCCGCGCGAGTGACGGTATGTTAAAATTCAAAATTTCTTTCTGAGTATGAGCCCCGGCGTACCCTACTCTCCCCAAACTAAACGCTCCCCGCTTCGGCTAACAGCGACGCGTTGTCGTCAAGCCAAGGCCAACTCGCGCCCCGAGGGCTTATATTTCGGCAGGCATCGGCAGCGAGTGTGGACAGCAGTCTGCGCCCGCCAGTCTCCGCCAGTGCCCGCGGTGGCTCGCGGGCGCCCGCGTGCCCGCCTGCGGGCAGCTGAGATGGAACAGCCTGGCCTAGAGGGAACCTTCTAAGAAGTGTCATTCGATTTGTATTTAGTGAATTCGAAAGAGCTCTTGACCACTTCTCTAGGCGGCAGAAGTCACCAAAAACAAGGATTTTCTTAGAATTTTCAGAATGGATCCGACAAAAAAATCAATTTCTCATCACGAGTCAGAGACGCGTTGAATGACTCCTCACTTGATTCGAATGGTGGACCGGAAGGGTTCTAACCATGAGTGACGGGCAGACGAACAGACGGAGGTTTCTAGATTACTAAGCAAAGAGGAACAGGGTATCACTAGCTGCGGAGAGTGAGGTATATGTGATGACTTTTATTAATTACAGGGTTTCATTATGGAACAAGAGATGTTTCTTCCAAGCTTTGTGGCATGCATAACGAATCCCACACTGTGAACACACATACGGTTTCTCCCCGGTGTGAGTACGCAAGTGTGCATGTAAGTTCCAGGCCTGCGACGAAGCGTAAGGACAGACCGTGCACTTATATGGCTTCTCCCCGGTGTGTTTTCGCATGTGCTTCTTTAAGTTGCCGTGGAACCTTGTAGCATAGGCGCAGTACGTGCACTTGTACGGATTCTCGCCTGAGTGCACGCGCAGGTGGGTGGTCCAGACGGAGGGATAGTTGGTGGCGTAGCTGCACTGGCCGCACTGGAAGCGGCCGCCCCGCGGCGCCACCGTCGCCCTCCCACGCCGCTCAGACGTTCCTCGAACACCCCCTGCGGACCCAAGGGCAAAGGCTCATTGCGCACCCTCGCCGGAAGATGTAGGGCAGACCCAGCTACACCCATGAACAATCCCCAAAATATATCGGACTCATATTTCGGCAAGCGCTGGCAGCGAGTGTTGACAGCAGTCTGCTCGCCAGTCTCCGCTAGTGCCCGCGGTGGCTCGAGGGGCGCCCGCGTGCAGCTGAGTTGGAACAGCCTGCCCTAGAGGGAGCCTTCTAAGAACAGTGTCAATCGATTTGTATTGTGACGGTACCGAATATAACATAAGTGGATAACTTTCTGTACGTTCGCTTCCTACGCAATAAGTCAGGCTGGAGAGCCGCGTCTGCCGCCTCCCCTAGGCAACGCGAGGGGCTGATTCGCTATGGCGTACGTGCGGGCTGCCTCCCGCGACAAACCGGCGCCAGCCCGGGGAAGAACTAGCTTACAGACAGGCACCATCCTCTGAGAATATTTCGGCGCGCAGTTCTATTTGGTCCAGCGACCACCCAGCAAGTGTTTATTACATTGCAAGAGTGAGAGCGCTCAGCGTAAATTTCCGCTGTATAAGGGACGCACGAAGCGATTGGCACTTTAGAAAAATGAGACGCAATAGCTCGCAACCAATGGCACTCCGTCTTTTAAAAATTCTGTGGAATGTTCTCGAACTTCTCCGAAATGGGAAGGAGAGAAGGGGGCTTGGGCTAGTTTTGCGCGTCGAGAGAAAGATTCCGGTGAGAACCTCCGAGGAGGTCGGTTGAGTCTTAGAGGAGAGCCTCTGAGAGGGGTCCGAAGGCGAGATCGCGTTTTTCTTTTGTTTTCCGATGTGGCGAGTGGTCCTCAGTGGAGATTTCGGGGAGAATCCCGCGAAATACTAGTACTGAATTTCGTTGGTTGATGGGCGAGTGCCCACACGTTACTTAGAATTCGGTTGAGCAGTTAATTCAGCAACGCGATCGTCCGCATCAATTATTCGGTCGCTTCACGATAAGCTGGAGGTATTCGCCCGACCAGCTTCATCGCCTGGACGCCGATCTGTCGATTCCGCCTACACGCCGAGGGCAGTGCCTTTCACCCCGTCTGCGGTATGGGAAAAGGATTCCGGACAGCCACCCCAGCGGTCGACGCCCGTCACGGTGAATCAGCGCCACGGCCAAGCTTCGGCCCATTGTCATTCACGCCCATCAGGCGCCCTACTGTGTGAGAGACTTTTACTTTTCATTGTAAATTTTGTTTTGCTAGGAATGAATGGCCTCGCCTGGCCAACTTCTTAAGTAATTTCATTTCCATTTAACCTGTAGAGTAATAGATGTAACCTGTAAGAGTAACAATTATTAGTTTTAAGATAGATTGTAACAATTGTGTATTTTTTGTAGCGTGTCAGAATATGACGCAAAAGTGTGGGAATCGATCGCTAAGCTCACGTGACGAAAGTAAATTAAGAAATTTTGTTCTTTGAGAGTAATTCAAAATGCAACTTTTAAGATTTTACCATTAAATTTCTATTTACTAAACTCAGAGCAGAACTGTATCTTTATTTGGGGTAAAAGATCGAGCTACGTCCATCCTCCTGAGTCAAAATTTCAGATTCCCCATTGCTGACTAGCCCTGGGCAGGCCGGCACCTCTCAGTAAGGCAGGAGAAGTCGACGCCGCCCGAGTCAGAGTTGATGTTACAAACGGCGACCGAACGCGCGCCCGCTGACGTCACAGTATTTATAGAATTCGAAAGAGCATTTGATCACTTTTCTAGGCGGCAGAAGTCACCCAAAACAACGAATTTCTCAGAATTTTCAGAATGGAACCGACAAAAAAATAAATTTCTCATTACGAGTCAGAGACGCGTCGAATGACTCCTCACTTGATTCGAATGGTGGACCGGAAGGAGTCTAACCCTGAGTGACGGGCAGACGGACGGACGGACGGAGGTTTGTAGATTAATATGCAAGGAGGAACAGGGTATCACTCTTCGCGGAGAGTGAGGCATGAATATATACATATGTGATGACTTTTATTAATTACATTCATTGTGGAACAAGAGATGTTTCTTCCAAGCCGTGTGGCATGCATAACGAGCCCCACACTGTGAACACACATACGGTTTTTCTCCGGTGTGAGTACGCAAGTGCGCATGTAAGTTCCAGGCATGCGACGAAGCGTAAGGACAGACCGTGCACTTATAAGGCTTCTCCCCGGTGTGTTGCCGCATGTGCACTTTTAAGTTGCTAGAATGCGACGTGGAGAAGGAGCAGACCGTGCAGTGGTAAGACTTCTCTCCGGTGTGAGTACGCATGTGTTTATATAAGTTGCTGTGATGCTTTGTAGCGTAGGCACAGTCAGGACATTTGTACGGCTTCTCCCCGGAGTGAGTACGCATATGCACTTTAAAGTGGGCAGAATGCGATGTGGAGAAGGAGCAGATCGTGCACTGGTAAGGCTTCTCCCCGGTGTGCACGCGCTGGTGCCTGGTCGAATAGGACTCGTTGGTGGTGCAACCGCTCTGGAAGCGGCCACCCGGCTGCGCCACTGTCGCCATCCCACGGCGCACAGTCCTTCCGCGAACGCCCCCTGCGGACCGAAGGGCAAAGGCTCATTGCGCACCCTCTCTAGGAGATGTAAGACAGATCCTCCGACATCCATGAAGAACCCCCAAATTATATAGGGCTCATATTTCGGCGAGCGCCGGCAGCGAGTGTTCACAGCAGTGTGAGCGCGCCAGACTCCGCCAGTGCCCGCCCGCGGGCAGCTAAGATGGAACAGAGGGAACCTTCCCTAGAGGGAACCTTCTAAGAACAGTGTCAATCGTTTCGTCTTTAGAGAATTCGAAAGAGCTTTTGATCACTTTTCTCGGCGGCAGAGGTCCCCCAAAACAAGGAATTTCTTAGAATTTTCAGAATGTAACCGACAAAAAAATCAATTTCTCATCACGAGACAGACGCGTCGAATGACGCCTCATTTGTTTCGAATGGTGGACCGGAAGGGAGACTAATCGTGAGGGACGGACGGAGGTTTGTAGATTACTATGCAAGGAGGAACCAGGGTATTACTTGCGGCGGAGGCAGGAATACAAATGTGATGACTTGCATTAATAACAGGGTTTATTATGGACGAAGAGATGTTTCTTCTAAGCACTGTGGCATGCATAACGAATTCCATTGTGAACTAGCGTTGCCAGATTATTTTTCGTCTAAGTCGTGATTTTTAAAAATCTTAATGAAAAAGACGTGATTTGTTCGGAAAAAGCGGGACAATATGAAACAAGAATAAGTGTTAAGGCAGCGATATAGCCCCTTTTTCCAGATTTGGGTTATTTTTCAATTTTTGGGAGAGCGTTCATAAGTTTGGTTGGTTACGGCGAGACGAAATATTCGTTCGCTCGTGCGATCTCTGAAAAGACACAGTATACCCTTCTTATTAGAAGATAATATAATCCATAAATAAGCAATCAGGGAATAAATCGTTCAACCCGTTACCTGAGTCTCACACGAAAAGCAATGCCTTCTTTTAATCTGTATTACACAAATCTGCTCATGCAATGTGTAGGTTCCCGCGAAAATATGGCTTCTCTTTGAAAGTCTTTCTAAAAGGCGACAGGTGTGCCAACCTTGCTAAATTGCTAAGGGCCTGGGACGGAACCCCAGCAAGTGCTGCCCCCTGTCGAAGACAGATGAAACTATTACGACCAGAAACTAGGCGGACTGCAATTTCGACAGAAAACAAAGGAATTTTATATACCCGCTCTTTTAGCGCCTTGCGCGCGGTTTTGGGGGGAATTTTTTATAGGTCCGACGCGGTACGTTCAAAATGCAAATTCTGAGCTAGCAATTAAGGGCCAAAGATCGTTATTAAAACACAATCTCCCGCCACGGCGCCAAATATGAACAAATAAACAATGTATGTGCCAACAATAAGTAATATTTTAGTTTTAGGTATCGAAACATTCAATTTTAGATTTTAATCACAAATAACGTAACCAGTAGGTTACCAAATTTCAATAGGTGTTTTCATCAGAAGAAGTACCTGGCTTGCAAAATAGTCTTAAATTTTTTGCACCAAGAGAGCTCGTGATCTTTACGCAAAAACGTGTTTTCGAGCACTACTTTGAGATAGCATTTAGTCCCCCATGAGAAACACTCCACTCTTTGTTACACAGTCTACAATATGGTTTATACTCGTTAGACATTACCTCACACAGCCAGTGATAATCACGTTCCCATTTAATGTTGTATTTTGTTAACCGCGCCGTTTTGTTGCGCCGACAAATCGAAACTGTTCGAAGAATTATAATCTTTTTTACTCCTCTTCAAGTGTGAAAAAATAACAATAAAGTACAGTTCCATCTAGGGGGTTTGAGACATTCAACAAGCTAAGCAAACGCACAACATTTCGTTAAAAATGAACAGCGCGTCGCGATCTGCGATGGCGTCAACACCGCAATCTCGTCGACCTACTCGACAGACACCCCCATTGCATCATGTGACGATCGACTCACCCACTACTGTTGCTGAGATTTCTTTCGCGTATTTTTTCTGGTTTTCTTTTTTCTTTTTTCTTTTTTCTTTTTTTTTTTTTTTTTGGCATTGAGCCATTCAAATCAAAAGATTTTACATAAGCGTGATTTTGGCTGTACCGCGCGGGACATTCAATTTTAGTCTTAGAAAGCGGGACGTCTGGCAACGCTGTTGTGAACACACGTGTAGTAATCACCATATTTCCCGCCTCTTTTTCTGCTGTCGCATCCTTCGAGCGCTGCAATAGAGCGCGCGGAAGTTACATGCCCGCTCGCAAGGGCAGCTGTCGACCTCAGTCATGGTGTATAATTTTACGAATCCGTAACGTCAAGAGTTCTATATACGCAAGGGGGTCGTGGCTACGTAGGTGGACACGACCTCTGGTGGTGAGTTGGAGACGACCACCCGGACCTCTAGTTTCACGGCGACACTCACGTCGTTAGCCTCAAGGTGGAGGCAGTGAGCAAGCGAAGCTCCTGGTTGACGGTTCAACCCGGCAACCCAAGTCCCAGTTGGGCCCCTGGCGCGTCGACCTTAAGGCTGGATTGGGTGAAGGAGACCTAGGGTACTCTGGAATCCACAAACAGAAGTCCGGCGGGACATTACCTACCGTCAGGTTGCCTTGGTTACGGTCCAACCTAGTTCGATAGCCTGAAGATGCAGGCAGTGGGAAGACGGGATGGGGGCCCCGAGCCGCCCGGACCTTAGTTCAGGTGGCCCCCAGTTGGGCGCTTGGCTTCGTCGTGGCAGTGGCCCGATACTCTGGGGCGTAGAGGAGGGACTTGGTGTCCCGGCGCATGTGAGTGACGCGTTGTCATACATGCGACATTGACTCCCGCACTGGCCCGGATAGCTAGTAGCTCTGAGGTGGCAGAGCGGCTCTAGACCCAGGCATTGCATGGGGAGGTTTCCGTGAGGGCAAACTGCGTTCCGGCGGGATCCAGATATTGGCCCGAGGGGGTACTTGTACCTCTGAGGGGGGTACAGGTAAAGGCCACCGCCTAGGGACTCACCCCCAATAAAGTACTAGTGCGAGGGTTGCCATTTGGCATGCACGTATGTGTGTGTATATATATATATATATATATATATATATATATATATAATACATATATACACACACGCGCGCAACAGCGCGCCGGCGCTAGCCGCCAGTCGCGCCCACATTTCACGCGAGTTGCGTGAAGTAAACGAATGTAGAAGAAAGTTTTGTTTACAAATTTCGCAAATAGTAGCACTTCATCGGCAGCCGGAGTACTTGGAATGTAGGAATTTTCGGTCCCGGAACGCACCCCAAAATTAATTGTTAATTTAATAGAAATAGTTATATATTCATAATTTAATAATAATTCCTGAGGTACCGGAACGCCAGAAATCAAGCTGTGTATATATGTGTGTGCATATTAAAGTTTCAATGGGTGCGGCAGTATTTCAGTACTTATTCAGTAATTATTCAAAATTGTTTAAAAAATAGATGCGAATGCGCCCTATTCGTCATTTTGTTTAATCGGCCTAAGAGCCGCATAGTTGTTTTCCTTAGCGTGGTCCTTAGATCGAAACAATAGTCTGGGCCACCCATATATATAATAGTGGATGTTGGTATGTATGTATGTATGTATGTATGAATGTAAGAGCTGAACTCCGACACCGTGAGACCAATCTCCATGAAAATTGACACTTCTACATGTTTTTCACCGAGAAGGTTTATGTGCTGTTAAATCTGTTGTAACTCCACTACATGGCGCTGTAGAACAAAACTTAAATATTTCCGTCAAATGCAACCCGCAACACATTCGGCAGGATTTTGAATTTTTATCGTTAAAGAACTCCTAAACGATGCGTTCTATGCCTTGAAAACTAAACTTTTGAGGCCGAAGAGAAACGTTTCTCACACCGTAATTTACAGGATGAAAGCCTCTTGAACATTCTATTACATTTTTGCTGGTCCAGCGCTTCCCGATATTACCTCATCTGCTCAGAGATGTGCAGAATCTGCAATTAATATGAATGAGAGGACAGAGAGCGACAGAGACAGACAGGGACAGGGTGAGGGTGAGGGAGGGAGAGACAGTGGGAGGGTGAAGGGAGGGGAAAGAGGGAGATGAAGGGCAGAACAACGTCTGCTGGGTTTTCCTAGTTAATTGAAGACTTGTAAACTACTGCTAATTTCAGCCATTAACTAGAAATCTGTGTGAATTTATTGAATAGGGTTTACTGGTGGATCCGTCCTGACGAGTAGCTCATTGGTCAGCGTGCTCGCTTTCCATGGAACAACCCTAGGTTCGATTACTGGTCGAGCACGATTTTAGTGTGCGTTTTCCTTGCAATATCCTAGAATATGTTGCTGTATGAGGTTGAGAAAAGTCACTTCGCAGGTTGAGAAGACCAGTAGGGATGTCTATGTGCTAATCACACGTACACTTAACCCCATGGCCGCGACGCCGCGCCGGGACGCAGCTGGTAGGTCCTGGTCCGTAAGGGCCTCTTGCGCCAGGAACATACGTACCGGTACATGCTTCAAGCGAAATATTTCGTATTGTGTTAATAAATAGACGTTCTGTCTTTCGTAATTAATTAAATATTTTGAATATCAGAGAGAAAATCCTTCACTGAAAAGTAATAAACTTAGTAAAATAAGTTATACATAGATTCTCCACGATTCTTACCTCACCAACCTCGCCCAACCCAGTTTCCATTGTAATTTCATAATTAGACCTAGGATTTTAGCACCAACGCCTATTTAATTCCTTCAGGAGATTGCGGAAAATAATTACAGATGTTTACAAATTATGAAAAAAATAGATTACTGAAAGCATGTAATAGAGCCTAAAACGTCCTCAAAGGTTTTTTATGTCGATTTTAATTTTTTGGCCTAAAACTGCCTAAATCAAATAATTTTGAATTATATTTCAATTACTATTTTTTTAAATTTTTGTGTACCGAAACGCGAATATTCCCTAATCGAATACATAATCGACTACACTCCGAAATCTCTCACTCAACAACCGAACATACGATGCTCAGCACGTTAATGTACATAGAATGTTTCAAGCTCGTCTCCGATCAGCAGGCACTTCTAAGGTGATTGCACTCATTCCCGACGCAGCTGCGCTGTTGATAGGTTGAGGTTTGTCGCCGCGGCGCGTCGTCTACGCAATTCATGCGAGGAAAGAGTGGCCAAACTCTACTGTACGAAGGGTGAAGCTTATAAAATACAGACCAGAAAAATACAAATTTTCCATGGCTGCACTCAAAAATACGTAGCCAAGCTTGAACGCAAATGAAAATCTTTGGCAGATTAAGTGACTATGGTGCAAAACGCCGAAGTGAAAATAAGTGCTGCTAAAGGAGCCATTGGGAACAAAGTAAAGTGCAAATAGAGCGTAATAAAAAAATCTTAGTGTAATGAGTCGTCTAGTGCAAGTTTTGGTAGGGAAGGGTGGGGAAGTTCCAGGAGAAAAGGGCATAAGAAATGTTACTAAATTTAAGTTTGCTCCCATAACCTCTGTCAGTGGAAATCTCATATTCAACTTTCATAATGATTTTAGCGGCCGTCCATAAATTACGTACCGCAAATTTCGAGGATTTTCAATACCTGCTTAGCTACACTGCCTCAGACCTCCCCCCTTCGCCTTTAGCGTTACGTAATTCATGGACGACCCCTTAACAGAAAAGACACCGCCTTAGTGTAGAATATTTGGAGAAAATTTGTATTATACAATGTGCTGCTAATTATCAAAGTGAATAAAATAACATGAATGTAGTCACTTTCATAAAAGTAAGAATACTTAACTTTCCTGAATACAATAAAAATTTCACAATGTAATTGTGCTCCATTTTGGAGGCAAAAAAAATTTCATGTCCAACATTTTTAAATGTCTCATTTAAGCATTTTGTAACCTTTTTTGAGTGTCTAAAATTTCGAGGTCTAATCACAACACATTCGGTTTCTCCTTCGTGTGTTTCCGCATGTGCGCATGTAAGTTACCGGCCTGCGCGGCAGCGTAGGGGCAGACCGTGCACTTAAAAGGCTTCTCCCCGGTGTGTTTCCGCATGTGCACATTTAAGTTCCAGGCCTGCGACGTAGCGTAGGAGCAGACTGTGCACTTATAAGGCTTCTCCCCGGTGTGTTTCCGCATGTGCATCTTTAAGTGGCTTGATTGCGACGCGGAGAAGGAGCACACCGTGCACTGGTAAGGCCTCTCCCCGGTGTGCACGCGCTGGTGCCTGACCCAACGGTAGGAGTCGTTGGTGGAGTAGTCGCAGTGGGTGCACTGGAAGCGGCCACCCGGCTGCGCCACTGTCGCCGTCCCGCGCCGCGCTGACCTTCCGCGAACAACCCCTGCGGACCGAAGGGCAAAGGCTCATTGCGTACCCTCTCCGGGAGATGTAGGGCAGATCCAGCAACATCCATGAAGAACATCCAAAAATACTTAGAAAGAAAGCACGATCTCTGTTCTTCACGATGATACGAAAAGAAGTTGGCCCTTACCAGAGTATTTTTTTAATAAAATTTATTTAAATTAGTTCAAGCTCATACGGGGAGACCAGATTTTAAAATAGTGTACGTTTCCGAGAAAAGTTTCAAAATGCTCTTCCAACGTCATGTAAAACACAAAGTGTTAAAGGAAGTTTAAAAAAATCTAGTTTTTCGGTACCAGGAATCCACAAAATATTATCGTGGTCACGTGCAATCTAGAAATGCGCTCCACTATAAAAACGTTTTCCAATTTTATCGACATGCAACACCCTAACCTGATTAAAATTACGTACGCTAAACAGATTTTAATATTCATAGCCTGTTCTCTAAACCGCAATCTCTTTCAGTATTTTATGTAAGGAATGGGTCTTAAGGTGTGTAAGCCACAACAATATCCAACAAATCAAATAAAATTTTATTTTACTATGTTTTGCACATCAGTAATGTTCACAACGGTCTCAACACATGATCATGTATCTTTTTGAATATACAGTTGGACGTCGATTATCCGAACTAATAGGGACCAGGTGTTGTTCGGATATTCGGTAATTCTGATACCGAACATAAAATTTGCAAGTGTACGTAAAACGCTGCCAACAATTCTGAGTGAGTGACAACTGTTAAGCACTTACGATCGGTTGTTTAACAATGTACGGTTAGTTCTCTTGCACTTAAAGGTGGTGAAAAGCGTTTTTCTCCTAATAATAAACATTCCGAGTTCTTAAGCATTTATTGTAGGAGTTGGCAAAGTTAATTTAAGCCAGATGATTGACTAGAGTACAGAATCTCGTTAACATTTTTATCATTGAAACATATCGGAGATCATTCTCAAAATTCAGTATTACAAAAGAAAATAAATAGGTATAGTATACGGTATCTAATTAAAAAAATAATTATTCAGATAAAATATGAGTTCGGATATTTGACGATTCGGATAATCGACGTCTCAATATATAAGATTTCATTCGCGAAGACTAAAATGAATTCAGTGTACTTGTTAATTTGTAATACAAGACGTGTCCGGGAAGTAATGCAATTTTTTTTGTGAGGGTAATTAAAATGGCCGCAACGCGTTCCCATCAACTGGGTTAAATATGTGTGTGTGTGGGGGGGGGAGGACTCTCGGCTCCAAAGCGATACCGTTGGCAGTCTGCTCCAAGCAGTTGGGGCGTCAGGATCGCTGTCTCCGCGTACCGCTGTTTAGTGCCTGTGTCACGAAACGGGATAGAATCATCCCTCGAGCATTATTATGCCGTAAAGGTTTGTTCGAAATTCAACAAATCTCTCGCGGAGACTCATCAATTGATTGCTCAAGCTAGTGGGGTCACGTTTCGAGGTGGATGAAAGCGTTTTAAGCTGGCAAGAGGTGGTTCAACCCCGCTCTAAATGGCCTTCAACCAGCACACCGACAATTTGGCCCTTGTGCGCGATATGCTAATTCTGATCGTCGCTTGAGTGTCCGGATAATTGCAGAAACCCTCAATATTCCCAAAATAATTGCACACAAACTGGTAACCGATAAATTTGACATGAAGGTGTGTACCAAGCTCGTTCTCAAGCTGCACTACTGTCCTGACGGACGATCGGAATTATAAGCAGATGACTGTCGCAAGTGAACTTTAGAACGAGTGGAAATTGAATAACCTTTTTTGGATTACCGGAGATGAAACATGGTGTTTTGACTATGGCCCAGAAACGAAACGTCAAAGCTCAGAGTGGCACACCTCAGCATCCCCGAAACAGCAAAAAGCAAGAACGAGCATTTCGAAAGTGAAAACAGCGTTGATTATTTTTTTTCGTTGCCAAAGATGTCCACAGAGACTTCGCCCCTCATGGTCAAACCGTGAACGCTACCTACTACGTCGATGTCCTGGGAAGACTGCGAAAAAGGGTTGCCCGAATGAGAAAGGAGATCACCGCTGTCTAGAATCTCCACCAAGGCAATGTTCCAAGCCACACCGCAATGAGATTTGTATCAGGTGAAGCATAACTTGACAACACTGTCCCAACCTTCCTAATGTCCTCACATCGCTCCGACCGACTTCTCTTCCCGAGGATTGAGACCGCCCTGAAAGGAATCCGTTTTGGATCGATTGATGCCATCCAAGTCCCCATGATGAGAGCCCTTCCCGAGGTCCCCGTTGAAGCCTTCAGGGACGCTTACAATGCGTGTCAGGGGCGGTGGAAAATGTCTGTGGATGCCCAAGGAAACTATTTCGAAGAGTATTAAACGTTTGTAACAATATCTTGAAGCAATATATAGGTTTTAAAAAATTGCATTACTTTCCAGACACACCTTGTACACACATGAACTGTCCTGGCGAATTATTGTATTTGCGACTTCACAAATTTTGATTTTCGTCCGTTGCATGTATCATGTTCTACAACTAAATATTCAAATTTCAGTCGAAAAAGAAATGAAGGAATTACGCCTCATTTCCACGAGCCACCTGTTTCACTTAATATCCATACAAGTACAAAACATTTTACTGCCTCTCAGGCAATTCTCGCTTAACAGGTCTGGCATACACGCCAGACCTGTTTAAAATTATGGCACGTGTCGCATGTGCGTCTTGCTTTCATTGACACGAAACTCAATTCACTTTACCTCTACTTTCCGGGAAGATTTATCAGAAAAGTCCCGATATCAACGCCGCTATCAAAATTGAGTTGTACTATCTTAAACACGTACGCCAACTTTTCTAATATCGCCCTAAAACATCTTTCTCGAGTTTTTTTTAGTTGATGTCAGCAATCGTCAAAATGGAAACGTATTAAACACGAATGACTGAGAAGCATTGTAAGGCAAGCCTTTTTTGAGGGCGACAAGTTTGAATTTCTACAAAAACTGGGCATGTCAGCGATCATTAACTAGCGCTAGATTCATCCGCGCACTTTGCCAGATCTTCGGTTCCCATTGACTCCAAGCGCGAAAAATGTTTACAAAAGAAAACGTTCTGAGAAATTGAAGAAAGAATGTGACATACCTAGAGAACTGAAGATGTTTCCGAAAAAACAGCTGATTATTTCTTGAATCTTATTTTTTCCTAGATTGAACTCTGTCTCTCGTACTCCTTTCTCGTCTTTCGTCTCGTTTCTCCTATTTTCATCATTTTTATTCAACGCTGCAAACCCAGATGGAAGGGTAGTTTGTGAAGTAGCTGCCGTGGCTAAACTGCAAGCGGCCGCGCCGCGGCGCCACCGTCGCCGTCCCCCGCAGTGCAGACCCCGCCCAAACACCCCATGCGGACCCAAGGGCAAAGTTTCACTACGCTTTCCCTGGGGAGATTTAAGGGTCAACGACAGGAAAGCTTCAATCACCAGCTACTTTTATGTTTACATCTCTGCGAAAAAGAACCTTGCTCACTCATCGGGGGAAGTTTGAAGCCTCCTTGCAAGCAACGCCTCATTGAAAGCCAGAAAGGATTAGATCAGAATAACCAAAAAGAGGCCTCAATGTTAATACACGTTGACTGTTTTGACTAATTTCAAATTCCACTGTGGCATACAGAATAATGTTTCTTCAAAGACGACGGGTATCCGAAACGACTCCCACATTGTGAACACACATACGGCTTCTCTCCGGTGTGTTTCCGCATGTGCACATTTAAATTCCAGGTCTGCGTCGTAGCGTAGGGGCAGACCGTGCACTTGTAGGGCCTCTCCCCGGTGTGCACGCGCTGGTGCCTGACCCAACGGTAGGAGTCGTTGGTGGCGTAGCCGCAGTGGCTGCACTGGAAGCGGCCACCCGGCTGCGCCCCTGTCACCGTCCCACGCCGCACAGGCCTTCCGTGAACGTCCCCTGCGGACCCAAGGGCAAAGGCTCACTACGCGCCCTCTTGGGAAGGGGGGCGGATTTAAGGGCCAGCGAAAGGAAAACCTCACTGAGCTCTCCTTAATTCCTTGTGTAGATTCTGGCTTGTCCTTTTACATAACCTCATTCGGGACAGCTCGGATTTACTTCCCTATCGTTAAACCCTAAAGCAAAACTGAAGGTGTCAATAAAGAGTGGATTTATTCCACCACGCATGCACACACTTTTCTGGCACCAACCTGAGCTACAGACCACCGCGGATTCCAAACTTCTTAGGGCCTCAACTTGATTTACATTTCCATCTCGTGCACACGCGCGGCGACCGGCAATGAGAAACACGATGGGACGCAACGATTGGCGAAATCATATTGAAGCAAATACGTTATAATAATTGTGACACTCCTTGGAACGATGTAATAGAAAAATGTATTAAGTTAAAGAGGGAA
The DNA here is from genome assembly GCA_031308135.1 of Acheta domesticus. Taxonomy (NCBI): domain Eukaryota; kingdom Metazoa; phylum Arthropoda; class Insecta; order Orthoptera; family Gryllidae; genus Acheta; species Acheta domesticus. The sequence goes on along the minus strand of JAHLJT010002630.1, from coordinate 82,987,550 downwards.
AAATTAAGTTAATGAGAAAGAAAGTTAGGATTCCTTTAGCAGATGCGATTTCACTGTTTAGCCGATTCAATTAGTTACACGCGGGTAGTCATCTGCATGGATGCATATGACTAGTGCATTATGTGAATAGGAGTGACTTCATGGCGTGTCGGAAGATTCAAGATACAAGGCATCAAGACTAGAACTGGTAACTGGTCGGTCGGAGGTGATGGTGTGGAAATACGCGGCGTCCGAGCGAAGCATCAAACGATACAACGGGAAGAGAGCTCAGGTCAATGTTAGTACGAACAATTATTTTATTTTTCATGGTCAAGACCAAAGTCAATAATTTTTAAAGAGTGTTGTTTCGATTCAAATGAAATTTTTGATTATAATAAAATCAAATTGTTCTAGTGCTAAAGAAAGTACAAAAACTTGGTTATTATTGTGCAATCTAGCACGGCATTAAAATTACTTTCAGGTTTTGTCGTTTTCCTTATGGATGCGAGCCGACAGGGGGCAGATTGTGGTTGAACAATGAGGTAAGCCAAATTATGCTCCTTGCATATTCGAACCCATGACAGCTAGAAGCACAACGTGTTAATAGAGAGATATTTTATCCGTTCCAATATATATATACATATATATATATACACACACACACACATTGAAACGAATTATTATAATACGTTTAGCATAATGAAGCGGCGGCCGACCCTGTTCAAATGGCGCGGCAGTTATGGCCGTTGCCGCTTGGCCCGTTCCGAACAGGTCAGAAGAGGGCGCGAACGAGAGCAGGCGCGTGGTCAGGATAGCAGAGGGGAGTGTGAAAGAACTCAGCAGGAGACGGGGCGGACGCGTTGGCTCGAGTGATCTTGATAGAAGTCGAGGAACTGAGGGGACGTTAAGAGTGATAACGGACAGTGGACATACTGGTAACCAGCGTGTGGATGAATACGATGAACAATATTCGACATCTAACCGGGATTCGCAATATAAAGAACTGAGCAAATGCGAAATATCAATCGGGAAGCGAGTTTCGCCACGTGTCGATGCAAATGATGAAACATCTGACGAGGACCGGAGATAACTGTTTATTAGTAGCGTGTTCACCGAATAGACAGTGTGGGAGGGGTGGACGGAAATAGAACATAAATAGTGCCTGGAAGGAAAGTGTGTTGAGGGAACAACTTACGAAGGCGCGTGGGCCCCGAGCTGCATGCAGCGGCGGTCGCCCTAGCTTCGGCAAACGACTGGAACCGAGGGCAGCCGAGCAATGCCGAGCTGGTCGGAGACGCCGCTTCGCCTCGGAGTTAAATGTATCGCCCATATAAATATCAAGGTTTTTTTCCTTTGTGTATGGAATAGTGTCTCAAGAATAAAGGGGAAGTGTAACCGTGATTTAACTTTTAATATTAGAAAGGTGCGAAGTAACACACAGTGTACAGAATCGTTGTGAAATGAAGTATTGTTCATGTTCCTTGTATTTCAATGTGTATTTCTGATGAATGTGCAAAACCCAGAGCCCATTCGGGTACAAAGATCACATGTCCCACCCATATCTCATAAAATCAATGTTGAAATGAACCCACAACAGAAACGTTTCCACATATATAGATGGACTCCGAAATGTACTTCTGAGCTAAAAAACACATCTGGTATACACATTTTGATGAACAAACTTTACGGTCGCTATTTTTTCTCAATACATACATTTGATTTGTTACAAATATGTTATGTTTCTAGACACCGAAACCAATCAATCACACAACCAAAACAGTGCTCCTTTAACATAGAATTACAGGCAACCTTAAGGTATGCCACTTTTGATATCGAATATCGGCTACGAACGGAGTATCATACTTGCGAAAAGGGAGTCATCAACGCACGAAATGATGACTTTTACTCATTACAGGTCTTATTATGGAACAATAAATCATGCTTCTTACACGTTTTCATGTAGGCACAATAAATTCCACACTGGGAACACATACCGAATCCCTCCAAGGTGTGTTTCCGCTTGTGCACATCTAAGAGGACGAGTTGTTTTGTAGCGTGTTGTCAGACGAGTTGTTTTGTAGCGTATTGTATGCATTTATAGGACACTTCCCCGGAAGTGTTTAAGCATGTGCCTCTTTAAGTTGCTACTATCGTTTGAAGCGTAAGCGCAGACAGTGCACTTGTAAGGCTTCTTCCCGCTGTGTATGCGCTGGTGCTTGGTCCAATGAGACGAGTCGTTGGTGGCGTAGCCGCAGAGGTTGCACTGGAATCGCCCAACACGCGGCGCCACCGTCGCCGTCCATCGCCGGGCAGTTCTCCCGCGCGCACTCCCTGCGGACCCAAGGGCAAGTTTCATTGCGCTTTTCCTGAGGTGATTGAAAGGACAGCGAAAGGAAAACCGTAATTATTAACTAGGTTTATGTTCAGATCCCTGCGCACCCTTTCGGGGACTATTAAGCCTCCGCGCAATCGAAGTCACATTGGACGCCAGATAAGATTAGATTAGATATACCAAGAGAGGCCTGAATGATATTACAGGTTCATGGTTTTCACTTCTTTGCAATCCAGTATGGTTCACGGAATGTTTCTTCACAGGTACCGCGTGTCTAAAACGACTCCCGCACTGTGAACACACATAGGGCATCTTCCCTGTGTGACATAGCAATAGGAAGCGTGACGACTACAAGTTGATTGTTGCAAATCTTTCGAAGAATTACCACAAAATGAATGTCTAAAGACGTTGAAAATCCATTTTTTTCATTCCCATCTGGATTACTTCCCTAACAACTTAGGCGAAACAAGCGACAAGCAAGAAGAATGATTACACCAAGATTTACAAAGAATTGTGAAATGTTACAAGGATTTTTGGACGAAAAGATGCTGAGTGATTATTGTTCTTCTCTATTTATTTACATATCTATTAGAAGAAAATTAGTATGTGGCGTACGAATTAAATGTTGAAGGACGATGTGACACCTACAATAGAAGGCGAATTAGTTAATTTAAAATTAATACACTAGACTCTCGTAAGAGTTACGTACGTCTTTCAGAACTAATTCATTTTTCTAAGTGTATACTCTTGACAGCATTCTCAACATGCATCGCAACATCCACGTTGTTTCATTTCGTCCAAACCTTTTTTACTTTGTAGATCTTTATTTTAAATGGCCGTCACCAATTTGTGGTATGCGTATGCAAAGTCTATTCTGACAAACTTCTACCGCATTCATTAAATAGTGAAGGTAAGTACGGTACTAGTTTCCAAGCACCAGAGCCAAAATGAATAATAATGAATATTCGAATAGTAATACCTTCTTCGACTTGGAGCAACTGCTACAAGTCACAGCAATGAGCAAGGGAAAGTACAGGACTGTACAGAAGTCCTCTCCGCACGTCTTCAGCCCGTTTCTCAACATGTAGTAAAAAGTAGTGGTGTAAACATGTAGTGGAAAGCTTTGCTGAATTCCGCAACAGGGGCAACTAGGCATAAGAACAAGTACCCTTTATTTTGCAGCTTCCAAAACATTGAAATTGAGTACCGAACACTAAAAACCTTTAAAGAAAATAGTCAAAATTCGTCGTAGAAGCAATTGCACATCTTAGCACTTCATGCAATCAATGCACCAATTTCTGTTACACCATTTTGGCATCTCCCTCGAAATAATCACAGATGACGAAAACGACCTGTTAGAAGACTCTCTCACTAAAAAAAGCTCATTCAGAAAGGGTTCGGTTTCGGCTCACCTACTCGGCTAGCGACAAAAATCCCTCCTGCTGGCCGCACAGCCTGGTTCCGTGCAACAAAAGAAGCTAAAGACTGGCACGGACTTTTTCGTCCTAGTTTTCTAATTTCTTCGGCCTGTACTAGCCTTAAGGTTTGCCTCATCCGCTTCCCAGCTCCCATCTACGCCAGCCCCGGGTACACTTTTTTCACGTTTGCTCAATTTTTCGTTTCCCCAATGGTAAAACTCAACAATACTATAGAGGAGTAAAACGTCCACGTACATGGCAAGTACTATGTTGAAAAATTTGGAGCCGTTTTTCAGAAATGCACTTACAGAAACATTTAAACGGCGACATTTGAAACTCATTCACAGAAAACGTTTGAGTTTTGAAGAAACGTTTGGTAATCATTTCAAGAACTTTGATTCACAAATGCAATATTGTATTCAAATTGCTGGTAATAAAAATATTAACGGCGAGACAAATATTTCCAAGATAATTACAATTGTGGGTTTCTTTAATAACCGAAAAGAAAGCATCAACGTGGCATTGATTTCATTTCGTTTGTCTCATTTAGCATTTTCCGTTAAAAAAATTGAGCTATCTCGAGAAAATGGCGTTTCATCGTTTCTGAAAATGAATTTCGAGCCCATTTTTGCAGAAAACATTTGAATTTGCGAGAAACTTCATAAGACATAATTTGAGAGCACACTTTAGGGTAGAGCTATAAAAACCCTCCCCAGCTCTACGAACTGCAAACTTTCACCTCAGGAAATTTCGAAGACTGAAGTGAGGAGCCGTTGAGGAAATGCAATGATGCTAAACTACGTAGTTCTCTAGTCACTCGACAAATGTCAGCACCATAAAAAGGCGACAACCTTGCTATCTCATTTTCCTACTTCTTCGTCTACTACTTCGCATAATACGTAATGAGAAAGTAAAAGCCGGGTCACAAGAAAATAGAATAACGCATCGCGAGGGTAAATAAAGATCACAAGAACACACTATAACGTTAAAGGATAAACTTATAGCAAGTTTGTTTAATTACAAAGAACATTTTACATTTCCAAAAAATGTATTATCAACTCGACTTATCGTTTAACAAAAGCGTGTCACAAACCAACTTTATTACAAGATTTCACGAAACTAGCTCGAAAATATTAACAAATGGACTCAGAAATTTACTTCTTAGCTAAAAACACATCTGGTATTTATACATTTTGATGAACAAAATTTACGGTAGCTATTTGTTTCCAATACATCCATACATTTGATTTGTTACAAATATGTTATGTTTCTAGAGACCGAGACCAATCAATCACACAACCAAGACAGTGCTCATTTTGCATAGAATTACAGGCAACTTTAAGGCATGCCACATTTGATATTGAATATCGATTATGAACGGAGAATCATACCTGCGAAAAGGGAGGCATCAACGCACTAAGTGATGACTTTTACTATTTACAGGTCGTATTATGGAACAGGAGATCATGCTTCTTCCAAATTTTTATGTAGGCACAATAAATTCCATATTGGGAACACATATTGAGCTCCTCCAAGGCGTGTTTCCGCATGTGCACATCTAAGAGAACGACTTGTTTTGTAGCTTATTGTCAGATTATGCATTTATAGGACACTGCCCCGGAAGTGTTTATGCATGTGCCTCTTAATGTTGCTACCATCATTTGAAGCGTAAGGGCAGACCATGCACTTGTAGGGCTTCTCTCTGATGTGAGTACGCATGTGCACATTTAAGTTAGAGGCCTGCGTTGCAGCAAAGGGGCAGAAAGTGCACTTGAAAGGCTTCTCTCCCGTGTGCACACGCTGGTGCTTGGTCCAGTTGGAGGAGTCGTTGGTGGCGTAGCCGCAGTGGTTGCACTGGAATCGCCCAACACGCGGCGCCACCGTCGCCGTCCATCGCCGCGCAGGCCTCCCGCGCGCACTCCCTGCGGACCCAAGGGCAAGTTTCACTACGCTTTCCCAGGAGTGATTGAAAGGTCAGCGAAAGGAAAACCTTAATTATTAACAAGGTTTATGTTCAGATCCCTGCGCACCCTTTCGGGGACTTTTAAGCCCCCGTGCAATCAAAGTCACATTGGACGCCAGATAAGATTAGATTAGATTAGCAATACCAAGAGAGGCCTGAATGTTATTACAGGTTCATGGTTTTTCACTCCTTTGCAGTCCAGCATGGTTCACGGAATGTTTCTTCACAGGTACCGCGTGTCTAAAACGACTCCTGCACTGTGAACATACATAGGACATCTTCTCTGTGTGAGTACGCATGTGCAGATTTCAAGTTGTGCGAATGCATTGAAGCATTCGGCCTGATGAATGGCTTCTCCCCTGTGTATCCGCCTGTGCAGAATTAAGTGGCACATTTAAGCGTGTTGTGGCAAGCACATCCGTATCGGATACGAACTTCACTGAGATTCTACGGATACTGTTTTTATTTCGGGGCCAACTTGATTTACGTATTGTTCTCCGCTGATACCGAACTTCATTGGGTAATCGCTGGATTCTCTTTAACTCTCCTGGCAAGGAAATCGTCGTGGGATTTTCATAAAAAATAATACATTTACACACTCGCACAAGAAAACACCCTCTGGGACATTTAAGTCTCCGTGCAAGCAACCTCACATTGGACACCAAGGTAGAATTAGAACAGAGGTGGACACGAACGGAAGTGGCCTGAGCACCAGAATTGCCCAAGGGGTAAGGCGTCAGAGCGAACGGCGAAGTTGCGCATGGTGTATCAAATACGTTAAAGTAATTGGAAGACTACGTGACGCATAGTCATTAACAAATTTAAGTAAAAGAGGGGGAGGAAAAGATTGGAACATTGATTAGCATTTCTTCCGATTTATTAGCATTTTTCTTCGTGGATTAATAGACAATATTATCTATCTTAACCCATAAAAATGAAATACAAATGTTAATTAAGGAAAATTTACACTTTTCGTCACATCCCAACAGATGACAACAGATTCACCAGTCCCAAAGACGACGCGAGAATCGGTATGGATCACGTGACCCTAAAGTACATTCCTTGATGTACATCAAGAATGATTTCATGGAAGAAAACATCAGATTACCTACGAAATAAGATTTCGGATTTATACAAAAGCCCTTCCCAGGCAGACTTTTAATTTCGAACCGCATACTTAATTTTCTTTGAAATCACGGTCAAAAGATGTATGCGTATGAGTTCTCAGTATTGTATGATTTTGCAGAACATCAGCATATTTTCTTTCGACAAGGAAAACATGCGTTTTGATGACAGAAAGGACAATCGCTAGAACCACCACAGGAAATGAGAGACTTGAGAATTCTACGAAGTTAAAGAAAGTCTTTCATTGAGAATTCTTATTTCTTCGACTTCTATGGAAGATTAACGACTTCGACCCTGCAACCCCTGAATAAGAGTAGGTAAACGCTCATTCACAATGTAAATCTAGTAATTGCGTTAGTACAGATACACTGCAATGAAGGACTGAAGAGATTATATGCCCTACCAGTGTGCTCAGCGAAGAGTAGGCTTTGATGAATTACGCAAGACTGGCTACTAAGTGCACATCTAATCCCCTAATATTCATACGTTCCTCAAACGTTTCTCAGTTACAAATGCATTATCCACTCACATTTTTTGTGCAACAAAAGTAATATTTACAACATTACTATTTCAACATCTCTCTGAAATCCCTCGAACATAGTAGAATAACACAAACTCGAAATAAATGTTTCTCAAAACGAAACGGGCAAGAAGTTAAAACCTATTTTTGTTCAACATAATTTAAACTCTCAATCTGTTTGTAACACAATCCTCTTTGTTCGGTTTATAATGTAATAAGTTTGTACATAGTTAAAAATCATTTAACACACAAGAGCAAAGTACACGGTTTTCTTGGGTTGCCTATTTCTACATGTGTCCATCAACTTGCAGTATTTTGAATTCAAATACTTAGGCGTGAAGAACGAAATCATTGCGAAAACGTATTTGTCAATGTAAAATATAATCTTTGAAACACGGGAGTTTGGAAGCAAACTTTTTTAAGGAGTAGGACAGGTATGAAATATTCAATCGTTGGGACACGTGTTGAAGTGCGTCTCGCTTCGCTGCCCATGTAGTTATAAGCTCTCCAGCTAAATAATGATAAGTTCGCAAGTACCAAACTCCAGTACTCCATGAACAAATCACAGAAAAATCAAATAAGAAAACACGGAGTGATGTAATAACACAGGTTTGGACCAGAGACAACAAAAGTGTATTCTTAAGTATTTTCGCGCGCTGAATTCAAATCCGTAGCTCATATCCCGCCATCAGGTCAGGTTTCTTTAATTTTCACGTTGACGGTATTGAGTTCTCACGACTGCTGATCGCGTCAATACCGTGGTTGTTTCATTCGTATTCGAGGCGTGTTTTTATGGTTCGAAAACAAATGTGAGTGAAAATGCCAGGAAAGTCGTGTAAAATCAGTGGAGAGTATTTTTGTTATGTTTGCGACGGTTGGCAAAAAGGACAAAGTCATTACAGATTTTTTGAAGACTGCATGTCTGCACTACTTCGGATTCAGTTGCACAGAAAGCCAGGGGTGTTAAAATTGTTTTGGAACAGGTGTCGAACCAAGCTGTACAAATGGTCGGGGAGCGGGAGAATCTATGTTCCATTTTCATTGCGGATGTTATGGAGAAAATCTCAGAGCTATTCGGAGAGGTAATTTTGCTTGAACGTGGTCGATGTAAATTCCACACGTCTTACGACATTAAAATATCGCAAAGATTCACGAGTGTCGAAGCCAGAATACACCAGGACAACAAAGTTACTGCGCTACACCTTTGTGTGCCAACTCGTGTGTTAATTCCACCTTTACACATTAAACTTGGTCTCATAAGAAATGTAAAGGCCCTTGACCGAGATGGGCCAAGTTTCCAGTATTTGGTAAAGCTCTTTCCTAAAATGCCCCGCACCAAACTCAAATAAGGTGTTTTTGATGGACCAGATATTAGAAAACTGATGACGGATGGCAACTTCACCAAATGTTTGTCGGCCACGGGAGCAGCAGGGTGGGAGTCATTCAAGAGTGTTGTTCGAAACTTTCATGGAGTGACGACTACAAGTTGATTGTTGCAAATCTTTCAAAGAATTACCACAAAATGAATGTCTAAAGTCGTTGAACATCCATTTTGTTTATTCCCATCTGGATTACTTCCCTAACAACTTAAGCGATACAAGCGACGAGCAAGAAGAATGATTACACCAAGATTTACAAAGAATTGTGAAATATTTCAAGGATTTTTGGACGAAGAAATGCTGGACGATTATTGTTCGTCTCTTACACGCGAGACGGACCTAAAAAATTACGCAGTTTCACTGCACTTCATTTCTGATTTTTTTGTTTTTTCCAGATACAGTAACGATTTGTGGTTGAAAATTGCAAAACATGGTTCATTAATTTATCTAAGAAACCTGACTTGATTTGATTCCCGAAAACGGATTACGGATTCGTAATCCGCCCAAAAGTTACTTTAAAATATGCTTTCAGCTCCTCTGGTCCAAAACCGTGTAAACATGTGTAATCATTAATCATGACAATCATCGATAAATGCGCTATAAAAATTATTATGTACTGATACACAAAAAAACAACTAAGTACACAACAAACCAACTACGAAAAACATTGTTGAATTACTTACGCGACACTTCTTGGTAGATCCCCAGTTTTTATAAGTTGCCACCGCTAACACGTTTTGTACAGAACCTACAGCTCTCCCAACAACGAAGTTCACTCCGCTGATATCTTGGACAACTTGAAATGTTGAGACACATCAAAACATGCGAAACTGCAACGACGAAGTACGCTTCTTTTGAACGGCCGAGCAAAAAATTAATTAAAATGACATTTCGTGCTTGCATATCGCTTAGCAAGCTACTAACTGTATTGGTTTAATTCTCGTTCGGCAAAAATTAGTGCAGTCGATAAGTCATTTTTACCCTAAGTTTTCCATCTCGAAATACTTCAGGAAAAGTTTTAGTAGCAGAAGAAAAAAAAAGGCATTTTTTGGTTTTTGCTTAATAACTTTTTAATGGTTGTATCTGAGCGCAAACGTAATTATGTACAATTTTACAGATCGTAAAATTCTCTATAAACTTGCTTTATAAATCATTTTTCTGAAGTAAATAGTAAGAGACTTACGAGTTTTTAAAATTTCACAACGTTTTCCTTTTTATTCTGGAGTTGCCCAAAGTTACTAACAGTCTTTCTAATATATGAAGATTGCTTTAAATAATGATAGAAAGTATCAGGGTAAACTTGGTGATGCAACAAACTATTGCAACATATAAACAATAAATGCAATAAAACCATATAGTGACTACACAAACACAAAGCATAATTTTACAAGTATAACACGTATAAAATACGAAAAGTAACATAAAAAATAAACTCTTATTCACACAAACGAATTTTGTCAAGAAAGCGTTGTAAATAAAACATTTCTGTAATTTTCTCATTTAAAAACGTAATACCGCATTTTTTACGCGGTAGGAACTGGAAGAAGCCATAACTTGACCATGAGAAGATAATTAATTGCAGCTCTCTCAAATTTTCATTAAAATATTTTTCTTTGATTTCCTGAATTTTCCCAAATCATCTCTTGGTTCAACGAAGCGAAGGAATGCCACGAATCATAATTAGGAGAACCGGAGCGCCATGTTTTATTGGCTGCATCACGCTCCATCACATGGAGCTGCTTTACACAAGTTGTGAAAAGCATATTCTTTTTCAATACAATGGTCCTTCCGACCACATTAGTTTGTAGCACAGGGCGATTGCTGCAGAGGAACGTAACCCGCGTTTTAAGATTTCAAACTATTTTAAGTCATTATTAAAATCAGTTTTCATTACAAGAATGATTATTGTTATAGTGCTTATAACATGCCAAGTAAATCAATCACTTGGTTCAAATATTAACTTATTAACAATAATTACATTTCGCCATTGATAATTAGTAATTAAATATCACATTCACAATCACCTCACCGCAAAAGTGGAAGAAGAATGTCCGTCTTTCCAAACTTACTATGTCCACGATAAGACTCTCCCGGCTCCCACAGTCCCCTTCTCTCAAATTTCTGCCAACTTCATCTCTCCCCTCTCCATTTAATTAAAAAAAAAACGCATTCCACAACAGGCCACCTAGACAGGAAGGCGACGGACCCTAGGCCGGTGCACTGAGGACGTAGTAAATATAGTACAAGTCGTCGATAAAGAAGTATTTGAAGGGCACTGTTGCAACCCCCCAGCGCCGCATCTGACGGCCGCTGCTGGTGCACGCTGAGGGGTCGGTCTCGTCGTCACAGCTCCAGCGAGCGGGCCACTCGGCGTGCCCTAGCACCTGCGGCCAACCGGCGCGTGGCCCCGCTTCTTGGCGAGGCAGCCCCACGGAAGCGAAGCGGAGGAAGGGTTCTTAGACGCGATCGCCTCTTGTCTGTTGATAGTCCAGTCAAAAGGTATCAGACGCAGGAAAAATTCCAGAAGTTTTTCCTCTACGGTTCAATATGTTTTTGAGGGTGTTGAATTCGAATTTTATGTTTGCCATCTCAGCACCCTCAAAAACGTATAAAACCGTTAAGAAAAAACTTCCGGAATTTTTTTCCAGGATCGGTCCCTTTTGATTTACTGGATTATGACAGGCCAGTGGCACGGGGGCCAACTGCAGCGGGCCACCGCGCGCACTTTGGCCCCATTCGTGCATTTAATTGGCCCTGATCGTACTCCATTTGCATCCCTCTCCCCCTCAAGTGGCGCAGCCTGAGACTGAGGCTGCGTTGATCCTGCCATTCTCGTTAGGGCTCCAGCGCTTGAGCTCCTCGAGTCGTCAGGGGGGAGCATTCGCACCCTGCCTAGATTGGCAATGCTGCCCAAGTGAAGTCAAGCAAAAGAGAGATGCAACGCAACTCTCGACTTCACTTGAGTGGGTACGACAGCATTTCCAAATTACTCTCGGATATCTGTTGGTAGAACTTAATTTGATTGCTAGCCCCAACAGTTTTTATTTGCAAAAGTAGATGATAATTGATAGGTCATTTAATATTTTCTGTAATAATGACCGGAAATGATGTTTTTATCAGGTAAGCCTTTATGACCAGGTTTAATAATGTGAAAAGCATCCATGAGTATATACTCTTTCATTCAGCGTACAGAGATAACACAAGTGAACCTTTAAAGGCTGCTTACTTGTTAAATCTCTATGAAATTTGCCTTACTGCTGTTACTACCAACATCAGAGTAGCTAGTGCATCTGTTTTTGATCATATAACTATTTAATGCTTGAGCTAATTAAGGTAGCTACCATCAAGTCTAAGTTGTTTTCAGTATTGCTCAGAAATGTGTAAAAACACCACTGATAATTGTAATATATCAAGTGTAACACAAAGTAATAAGGTTGTGTAGAAGTTTACGAATGCAGAGAAATATTTCCAGTGTCATCTATTAAAAATGTTCTTTAAATGTTTAAAACTACTTTCATATAAGACAGTAATTCATCTTCTATTACTCTTATCTGTGAAAAAGAATGAGAATACAACTGCCACGTATGCAATACGCCTCAGAACAAAGTGATAGTTAGATGGCAATTTCTTCGCTACTCCAGAGACCAGCGAAGGCATTACCAATCTTGGTATGTGGTCTAGGTGCCTTAAGACTCTTCATGCCTGGACCTTGGTACCAAAGCTTCCGTCAACTTTCTGTAATAATGTAACCTCTAATGAGCTCCGGTGTCAGTTCAGTGGATTCCAAGGGCAGAGTGAGCGCTCTTTATCGCGACCACTCCCGCTTCACAAACGCACCGCCGAAGTTCCCGTGCACGGCGCACGCGAGGCGAAATGTAGCTGATTGAGCACTGGCTGCGCGACGTCGCCATCTTGCAGACGACACGTGCGTCATTGTGTAATGGCTTCTTTCCTCTACGTAACAATACCAAAGTAGGTGCCGCGGATAGTACGGATGAAAAGATAAAAACGATGTTACTAATGCAAGTTCTGGGTTTCTGCGGATTTAACAAGCGACTCTCTGCTAACCGAAATGAAAGACATTTCATGGCAATACTTCACTAGCAAATTAAAAAGACAATAGGGTCACTTCACAATGACGCTGGCAACAAGTGTGAGGAGTCAGCAGGGAGTTTCCTCACAGCATAATATTCCTGAAAATGTTTCTTCTGTTGTTTTCTTTTCGTCGTACATCAATAAAGACCGGATTATATGCAAGTTAAGGTTACATTTGCATTCATATGCTGCTTATATTTTTTAGATTTTTGCTACATCTTAATATTGGCATACATTAACATTTTGTCGGAAGAAACAGGACTTATAAATTGGAAAATTTCTGAGAAGTGAAGTCCGTTGCGTTTATTTCATAATACCTAACATCTTAGCGAGATATGAACTCCAAAAATTCTGGATATAATCATTCCATTGTTCCTGTTCAATTCTTGAAACACCAACAATGAGTAACGCCCCTGTATCAAGCGCCGAGCGCTTTCGCCCGCAAATGCAGGATGCAGTACTCGCCGAGAGACGCAGGAACGCCAATGAAAGGGTGGCGGTAGAGAGCTGGCTTAGAGTTCACATTCCCACATTATTTTCCGAATAAAATCTCTTTACACGTAGTGAGTTAAGAGAGAGAGCAATGTTACTTAAGCGGGAGCTTCAAGTTTTGAAATGAAAGCTCCCGATTAGATAATAGGGCCTCCTCGCATAACGCAAAAAATGTGGAGAAATTTGAATCAAAGAATTAACGACATACAGCGCGTAAAACAGTTTAAAAATACCATACACCACGTAAAGAGCATTTGTGTGAGATGCTTCGAATGCGCTTGTGGCATGTGTGTGGGGGAGTGATTTTGCGGTACGTATGAGAAATTTGTGAATGTTTTCTGCTGCCTCTGAATGAAATTCGTAGCTAATTTTGTGTATACAAAGTCTACTACACACCTAGCGACAAAGTCGCGGAACACGTTGTGATATACCAAAATGGGAGCCATTAACATTACGAGGAAATGTATTTCAGAAGTGGAGTATAGCTGAGACAAGACACGAACGCGGCAGTCGCTACGGGAGCAGAGTAAACAGTCGTTATTAGGGTCAATTTTGGTAACGAAAAAAGATACATATGGAAATCAATAATCGAGGCGGAAGAACATTCTTTTGTTGTGTTGGAAATAAAAGAATGATACAATAGTTTTCTTAAAATTTGTAGATGACGGGGGACAGTCACTCTTGCTCACGATACGGCAGCGAGCAGATCAAAAGACTTTGCTGTGGGTGGTATTAATTTAAAATTATTTGTTCATTGTGGAACATTACGTGTGTAGGCGTCCGTCAGTGACGCAGGCAGAGGATAGTTAACGTGATTGATATTACACTGTAATGGACGGTACAGTTGGATATTGAACAAACGGAGATTTATTAAGGAAAGAAAGAAGTCATCGCGGGATAGCTGAGAAGATTCTACGAGGCGCCGTAGAATGGGAACTGAAGACTGCGCGCGAAGAATTATTTGGTGCACAGGTCTTTGTTTATTTGAACTATTAGAAATGCAACACCGGTCATGACCAACAAAAGGATTCGAAGCTGGTATAACTATTGTGTTCCAAATTAGCGTTAACTGGAAAGTTGAGCAATTTGTTTTTATAATAAATCACACTTTATATTTTTGAAAGAAAGCTGATTATTTTACAATGAGTGCAATCCAGAATTAGGCGTTCTTTTAACAGAATTTTCAGATTCCTCGCCACTCCGTACGGATGGCAGATTGAATAAGTGATTGCAGAACGGGTAAGCAATACTTATAAATTATAACCCGACCGACTAAGCAAGTACGGCACAGTGAAGGCTGTTAAAATTAATCTGCCGACAAGAACGAATAATCTCATATGTAATTATTTCCTGCCGCCCACATTACCATAAACAGATAATTAAAAATATTCGGAAGTACTTACGAGTACTTAGTGAGATTTGAGATTTTAGATAGTATGTTTCAACGTGTATCACAAGTCCCAGTGATTTCCCGCGACATTTTTTCCCTGTTTAGACCTGTCGCGATACAAAAGTTGTGTCGCAGCTCTCCCAATCGAAATGGGATACATGATACTCGTACGATGTTGAGCATCATGATGTAGCGTGCACATGATGTAGTGTGTAGAATAGTAGTACCTCTATGAGTATGCACGTGTAACGATACATTGATCCGGGCCACGCCAATTCAAGTCTACAGATGTGCTGCAGATAGCCGCCACGTGGCGGCGTTGTGTTCTGAGTTCGGTTGTTTCGAGATGGAAACTATTCTAACAAGTGAAGATTTTCACACCTTCCCTTTTCTTTGTGACGGCCCAATATAAAAACAAGACAAAAGGAGGGAAGCAATGGAGTTTTGTGGCTAAAAAATGACACTATATTCACGCACGAGATAGAGAAAAGGATCCACAACATTAAATCACAATTTACGCGAGCACATAAAAATTCGGAATCCAAAAAAAGTCACTCTTCCCCCAAAAAGTCAAACAGTTTTGGTCACCAACCTTTAATGTTTTTACTGCAAGGGATAGAATTGAGAGGAAGTATTCGTAGAAGCACTGGCGGCAATGAAGGCGAGGAAAGTCAAAGTAGGAATACATTTTATTTTCTTTAAACAATTAGAATGAGTACTTATTACTCGTTGACATTTACTAATAATAGGGAAGGTTCGAAATATTGAAATACATATTTGTTAAAAAAAAAGTTTGTATTCATATACAAATTTAATATAAATGTTATGACAACGCTTTAAAAGGTTGTTTTCCCGAGGAACAGCTCCTTCTTGAATAAGTATATAGTAGGTAAATAAAATTTGTATTCTAAAATACCTTTACAAATCCTTTTAGCGAAGTAATTAGGGCCTGACACAGTTCCAAAATGATACGTGAAATAGATTGATTGAAATTCAAAAGGTGTACATTAGGCTGGTAAAAGATTCACTACTGGCAAGGAACCAGACAGTGACTGCTAGCCTAATAAATACTGGAATAGTATCCTGAAATACATTTTGATTCTTTAAAATCTATCCTCCAATCATTTGCAAATAGAAAAAAATATAATAATTAAATATATTTTTATATACATCAAAATTACTCAGTTTGTAGATGCATTACTTTTTATTCCTACATCTTATTTAGCAAAGCGGAATCTCTATTCTTTTTCACATTTAACTCAATTAAAGGACGCAATTTAAAATGTTTTAAATAATCTCTAGAAAATTAATTTTAAAACTTACAACAAAAGCTCGAAGAAGAAACGAACAAAGAAATATGAAATAATGCATAAATTCTAACTTAGGATGCATCCAATTGCTTAGAAACACGATTCATTTTACGTTCTTGAAGCGCAGTAAATTGGGAGCGGTCGAATATTTTTGTCGCCAAATCACTAAAAAAATACTCATATTTTCGTAAAATTCAACCTGACTTTATTGAAGATGTTTTTGATGAACACATTTCACTACGAAAAAAATTGTATCTTCATAATTGTAGTTGCAGAAAGACGCTGAAAAAAAAATTGGAATTTGTTTACGTTTTTGAAAAACTAAGAGTTTTCAACCAACATGAGACCTGCGCCATTCTCTTAAACGTCCTTCAGACTATCCAAAACCAAAATTTCATCAAAATTGTTGGCGTCATTTTTTTGAAAATTCTGAAAACGTCCCAGGAAAAGTAGTACCCCCCACCCCCCAAATTAAAATGTCGGTTTCAAATTCCAGGGCCCTTGACATCAGCGAGATCGATCGGGGAATATCAATTTTGCGATATTTGCCTCATATTGGGAGTCGCCAGCGTTGTTCACAGACGGACAGACTTATTGCCGTCAATCGATTTCTCGGTATCAAGGAGCCATAAAACATGGATTCTGACTGGACCACGTGTTAGAGGTTTTTTTCCCTCAATTTAGCACCTGGATTTATCCACTTTTCCGTTACCAGGGCCCTGTAATAAAAGTTTTTCTACAGAAAATTCGCCATTTCTTCAGCAGCATTACATAAATTTCTCTTCTTAAGAGCGAAAAAGTAAAATACGAAATCCCTTACCATCTTCTAATTTAATACTGTTAAGAATATTAAAGCCGACGACAATGCCCCCCGAAAAAAGGTTTCGCCTCCAGTACGGCTTATTGTTTTGATTTTTTCTTTGTAATAACATTAAGTTGTTTAAGTACAAATTAAAATCACATAAAGCAGTTTTTTGTGATATCTCTCGCCAATTCCTGTGGTGCAACTGGCTCTCTAGGTATGGACGCGCGACATTGTATCGCAACAATCTAGGGACGGTTGTCCCCATACGAAGACCCACGACTTTATTGCTAGGTGTGTACGAGGCTATTTTTGAATAGAAACAAATTTTACATATTAATAACAGATGTTTATTTTTGAATTGTATTAACTTAAGATTTTGTGTTCGGAAATGATAGAATAGAAGGCGAAAGTAAATTTATGAAGACAAATTTTACACAAGTGTAAATGGTACGTACTCGAAACATACATTCGTTGCCAATTATTTCATATGTATCATACAATATGAAGTAAATCTGCAATTACCAAACACACTTTAGAAAAAAAACTGAAATGCAGGTGCACATTTCATTAAAAATACATTTGCATATAATCCGGTCTCAAATCATCAGACAAAACACAATGGATCATGATTTTGTAAATCATGTGATCCTAAAGTTTGGGAAACGCTCTGTCTCTCTAGCTTAACTTCAGGAATGGACACCTCATATTGTAAAAAGGACAAAAGAAATAGAGGTAGGCCGGATTCACCATCGGTTAGATTTGTGGCGGAAAACGTCTTGTGTAAACCGTGTTGTCAGGAAGCAAGACGTATTTGTAAGTTAGATACGAAATGAGCAATGAATTGTAAGTCAGCCGGCAAATCTTTGCAAATTGCCACGACAGTAACCGCCAATGAGTATTTGAAACTACCACCTCAATTCGCAATCGTTATGTCATCGACTAGTTGCGTTCTGTCACATTTCATCTGTTGTAACTCCTACTGAATTTGCATCAGCAGTTGCGACGTTCGCGCGACTGTTACTGAGACTGCGCAACCTCCGTAACTCTCAATTCTTCTCACAGAGACCTTTAGTTCTCATTCATTTTCCTTGCACTTTGCTTCTTTTTCTCCTTGAAGCGTTTATAATGATGGAGAAAATTAGTCCTATTTTCTTCAATTCCTTTCACTATTGCGACACTAAATTAATCGTTATCACTTATCAAAATGTGACAAACGATTCCTTACTCCTCATACAATGCGTACACAAGTTATACGCCATACGTTATAGCCACGCGAGCATTTTTTAGTGGGGGGAGGAGTAAAATCCCACCGGCAATGGTGACATGCTGGCTCGTCATTTCACGTTCTAAAGCCTTGTGCTATAGATTTAAACTTGATAAAACTTGTTTGGTTTGCAGAAGAGCTTTCGCCACATCCGCCTACAGCCCACCCGTATAATGAAATCGGGGAGTAAGACGTTTTCCGTCAAAAGGTCAATGCACGGGCGCATAGTTGTGGACTGCTTTGCATTGTTCGCTGCAAAGAGCTTTTTATAAAAAAAGTGACGTACCTCCTTTTCTGTTTGTTTTCTAATTTCACTTTTAAGTTTATTTTTAAAACGCTTCTCCACCATACTGCCGCATACCCTGTTCAAAAATTGGATACTGTGTTCAAAAAATTCAAAATTAAAATTTCTATGTTAAATGGTATATGAAAACATGACTTCTATTGTATCTCACAAGACATCTGGAAAATGCCTGAAAAATTGTTTCATGGCACTTAGGAAGTAAGCTCTTTATTTACAGTTACTAGTGAATTACCTTCACAAATGTTAAGGTAATCCTACCCTCCCATCAACCTTCAGGTCCAGCGATGCTCATGTACGAGATACGTAAAATGCAGAGCGATCTCATCCTGCCAGAATACCTCCATCATCTCGAGGGTCGAAAATGATAAAAAAAAAAGCCTTGTGTAAGCAGTTGTCCTGTTCGGGAAGCGATCACAATGCGCACACACCACCAGCAGACGAACACAACACAACCCATTGTGGACGCTGAGCGATGAAAACAATCGTGGCGAAAAGAACACAGACCACGTGTCCCCTTAAGCAAAACACAACTGACGTACTCTGACAACCCCGCGACTATGCACCTCCGCACCCACGTGCTACTGCTTGTGCTGCCTGTGAGGAGTCCATTCCGAAGGTTTGCCGTTGAGGTTTGAGGGCCTGGATGCCACTCAGAGCGCGAACCAGTGATTCTCCAGGAAGAGTTTGGCAAATATACAGGGAAAAGTGCCATGCGTGCATTGGCAGAACTGCCTAAGAATACCCTCTGAAAAATCTTCGCATTCTGAGCGGATTCGATATTTTTTTAATCAAATGCGTTGTTTTAAAACATCAGGTTCAAATCATTATGTTATAATGATTAAATAAATAATATAAATATATTATTAACGCTCTAATTGTTTTCTTGACCCAATGACATAATATAATATGTAAGGTACTCGAGTTTGGGTCATTATTGATTGAATTCATTTTTATTGCAATGTACCAATCCAGCCATTATTTTTTATATAAATTATATTAGTGAAATAAAATTCTCAACAATGAATTCAATGTTTTAAATTCGTTCATATTGCAAAGAACGGAATAATTACGGACTCCTTTACTGTAATGGTTGACCAATATGTAATAACCAAAAGTAATCGAAACTTCGGTTGGGAGCGACGGCGTCGTATCCGCCAAACTCTTCCTGGAGAAGTAAATCTACACACAGGCGGATCCAGAAAGAATTCCACAGGGAGACAATTTTAATTCAAACTCACACCAATTTCTTTTCAATTGTTAGCCTGAAAACAAATGTATGCACGTATCCATAATGGAAATACTGCTTTCGATGTGCCAAGAACTGTATATGGTAATTACTGTAATGAACTGACTGAAAATGAGAAAACTTTAGTCCGGGAGTAGAGGGGGGGAGACATGGCTCCCGTGGGCCGCTGACGGATCCGCCCTGCGCAGCAGAGAAATGTGCAGCTGCTCACCCTGTCGCGCTGGGCCGGGGGCGGGGCCGGGGGCGGGCGCCGGGCCGGGCGTCGGGGCGGGGCCGGGGTCCGGGCCGAGTGGTTGCTCCTTGAAGAAGACGCTGGCGAAGTGCGGTCCTCCCGCGCCGACGCCGCCGCTGTCCTGCACCCACGCTGCCTCTGCGCACACGGAACGCCCACGCACATTCAAACACCAATGGACACAGATTCATCGCTTCCCACTCTCCCTCTTGCGTGTTCTTTTCTAATGTCAGTGCACAGTATTTTTCCCATTGTAATTGCCCAGAAATAAATTATATCAAGTTTTTTTGAAACGACAGTGTTCCCACGTTCAAAAATTCAGCCGGAACACGAAAACACCTGTATATACATATCCATTTTTTTTTAATACTCACTTGGTAATTGATTTCGAAAAAAAGTTTTATACAAAAGTTGTAGTAAATTGTATCTTCTTTAAAATTCATTTGAAACATTTTCTACACGACTTAAGGTTAAAGAGCTGAAGAGAAAAAACGAAACAAGTCAAAAAATACGGTTTTTTCGGACCTCCCGGAGTTATCACAGGGTCTGGGAGGTCAAAAACTTGTGGATTTAACTAGTGCCGGGTATTTACACATGTATTAAGGCGGCCCGAAGGTCTGGCGAATGGTCGGCGACCAGTGCTCCAGCGGCCACAATGTAAAACTTCGTCCGTTCGCTGCCTTCCATAAGGATCGGCGAAGTGCCGCGGCTGTTAGGCATACTAGCGGGCTATGGTATGAGTCAACGAGTTGGAGATACGAGAGAGGCAATAGCGTCTCCATCTTTGAAACAGTAGAGTCACTCTCCGCCATGTTAAAAGGTGCCAAACGTCAAAGAAGCGGGGAAAGAAAAGTTTGCTGGTTGGAAACATTTTTGCAGGTTCATGTAGTATTATATCGCGGAGTCGTTACAAATAATGCGAGATAGTGAATGTTCTGTTGTAGCATCTCTAGTTTTAGAACAAATTTCATTTAAGGCAAAAATATTTCATCAATATGGAAGTTCTGGAATGTTAACTTTTTGCAATTTTCGAAATTATACCTAGTTCACTGGAAATGTGACTATCACAATCCGTTTTATCTTTCTTTGATACATACGAGGAGTATATTTAAAGGAAAACATTGTAGCTCTCTTTTATAAAATAATGTTCTACATTTCACGAATTACGCCAAAACTACTCATATTTTCGAAAAATTGTACATGACTATTTTAAGATCTGTGTTTGAAGAACAGATTTTATTAAGGAAAAATCTCAATCATCAATATTGTAGTTGTTGGAAGACGCCGAAAAAAATTGAAATTTTGCAATTTTTGAGAATTGAAAAATGTCAACGAAAAGCGAGGCCTGTAATTCTTTTAAGCGCCTTTTTACGCTCTCTGATAATCAAGTTTGATCCAAAAACTTGAAGCTATCTTTGAGAACATTTTGAAAATATTTTTGACAGTTCATAGAAAGTGCCTCCAAAATCAAAATATCCATTTCAAACTCACAGAGCCTCCAGTTACTTTAAAATGATCGGAGTGTATCAATTTTTGAGAAAATCGCATGAAAGGTTTAGGCACTAGCGTTGACCAGACTGACGGGCAGACGGACAGACAGACATTTTGCTAGCTATGAATCGATTTTTTCGTACCAAAACATGGATTGTGACTACACAACGTGTTAAAGAAACTAATTCACTACATATAGGAATAACAAACTGAAGACCGGGCTAATACAGCAACATGATAATCACGCCATGGCCCTTAAAACATGGCAGCCATATTTCACAAATGTCACGTAAGGAGCGCTGAAACAAGGCTGTTTGCCTCTTTACGTATCTCCAGCTCGTTGGTATGAGTAACAAAGTTGTAACCAAAGAGATTTGTTTTATTCAATATTTATATTATGTTAAACATACATTCATGTAATACTTTTTATTGACATTATATATTTGCTACAAATGCAAATGGTGCAAAATTTCAACAAAGACATTATTTTAAAATATTAAATAACAAGATGGCAACTTTTTCAAGCTAAATCTGAGTGCAAATAAAAATTTTGGATACTGTATAACTTTCTACTGCGTACGCAGTTGTGAGAAAGTAAAAATGAAAACTTAGCAAAGCTTCCGATTGAAAAACCACGTCCAACTGATCAAAAATCTAACAACACACTTCCCTTCTCTCTATTGAAGGAGATTAATGAATAGCAGCAACATGCACTTTTTAATGTTCAATAAAAATATACAGAATAGAATTTGAATTCTTCCAAATGTTTGCAACGATATCCCTTATACAGTTAATATTACCATAATGTACATCATCAAAGTCTTACAAATTCCAGAATGTCAATAACTTTTGCTCTCTGTTTTATACAGTGGATAACAAAATAAAAGTTCAGTAAGTGTGCTCTTTCACAGAGAATATACAAAATAACTTTTTGATAATAAAGGTTTTGTTCGTATATATCTTTCACCAATCAGAATGGAATAAAATCTGAATTTAGTGAATAGCAATGACAGATATCCACTAAATTCTTAAATAATCATCTTCATCAATTGGTGCTTTCAGCTACACAGATTGCATAACCCCAAATATAATCCAATGTAACAAATACAAATTTTGAATCTATTATGTACCAGTATGTACTTATTAATATCTTACATTGTTATTTGTTGGCCTTTAAAAATATTAATCATACTCCAGAAAAGTGTACATTGACATATTGATTATCCTGTCCACCATAATGGAATTAGAATATTCATATGGTGCAAATAGGTAAAGACACAAACAAAACAAAACTATCAATCGCCTACTGGTTTGAAGTCCATACCAGGCATACAACTGAGATGGCACAATGTGACAGAGCTCATCCATCTAGGGTTAATTGGATACTCAAACTACAACCTTTCAATCAGTAAGGTTTTGCTTGCCTTTCAAAACCAAACAATAAATCATAACTGGCTCAAGGAAACAAAACACATGGCAACATTGTTCCATCACTTCCTAACTGGAAGTTCTTCAATCTTTCTTCAGGCACAAAGGTACGCACAATACACTTTCGTACTCACCTTCCGAAGAGACATGTTCTATTGGAGGTGCACCAGCCATGTGTTCCGATGTGGAATCTTCAGTCTTCACGTGAGTAACAGAAAAACCTAGAAAGTAAAAGGAAATTGGTCAAAAGATTTGGTAATTCTCTTTTGATTTTCTTGGAGCCAGACATATTGCACCCAAAAAGTGTAAATCCAAGTGTAACACACAATTAAGTGACACGTGATTTAAAAAACATTTTTAGTGTAACTTCTTCACAGAGCAATTGGTTATTTTCAAACTATTGTTGAATTGGTCACGCCTGACACAAAAAGTGAAATGTAATTTCTTTCAAATTTTTCTGGTTGTAGGTCCTGATGGGAGACAATGACACTTAAAACTGGTGGTCTGGAACTTAGGAAACAATGGGTAGAGAACACAGAAAAGTGGCGATGGTTTTAATTTAATTAATTAATTTAAATAATGAAATAATAGGAGGCAAGACATGTAAGAAGTAGATGAAAATGGGATAAACACAACCAAGAACAATACCATTGTAATCTAAACATTAGGACATTGATTTTGCTGGGCTTGTTGAGAGTTTTTATCTTCAGTAAACATCCTACATGGCGGTAGACCACAGCCTTCCAGCTCTGCAGATCATACCAATCGTGAATCTGACTGTGAAAGCCTACAATCTTACACACTGATAGTAAGTTAGTTTCTAAAGTAGTATTGTTTGTTTTATGCATTTTAATACGCAATTTCAGAAAAAAATCTATGGTAATAACCTAAGCGTTCTATCCCCAAAAAATTAATTATAAAAATCAAAAGTATATGTTGAGTAAGTGCCTAAGCCATGATATAGGATTTAGATGTGCCCGTCTCTCTGATGTTATTCTGATGCTCATAACTGCTGTGTTTTATAGTTCATTTTGTTTGACCAATGTAGAAAATCAGGCAATAAAGGCAAGATAAACAATTCATCTAATTTTCCATTTCTAGCATTTGGTCTTTCTTAATTAAAAAGTTACTCCTCGCTCTAATTCCTCCTCCTAAAAGTTTATTCCTCACTCTAATGTTGAAATTCAGACTTTTGTACTATTTCTTAAAGGAATTCTGCCTATTAAGGCAGTGAAAATACCCTATACTAAATTGATAATAGCAATGCTCATATGAAAGATAATAAAAAAATGCTGTGGTTTCTAAAAAAAAAAAAAAAAAAAAAAAAAAAAAATCATCAGCCTTCTAGGGCCATCTGTTGCAGAGACACGTTTTTCATGTTTTATTTTGTCTCAGCTTCTATTGCATATATCAGGCTGAAAAAAATTGCAGACGGGGAAAAATACTTGAATTTGAAGGTATTTTTGTCAACTAATTTTGGAAGCCAAATTCAAATAGAAAAAAATAAATGCATTTTTGAAATTGATTTTTTACGTCAGCGGGGAGCCATGCCTGACCCCAGAATAAACTGCAATGCAATTTAAGAATTCTTTCAATATATTTAAGAACTAATAATACAACTATTTGGCAATATATAACCTTTAATTCCTGCACATTTGTCTTAATATATTTTCAGTTTTGAGGTATTCTAAAGCTATACACATTTTGAACTTTTTCTATTCTTGTAATCCTTTCTGGAGGGACAAAGATGAATGTTCTTTTTTGATGAACTAGTTTAACATTTACAATGTTCCGCAGATTGCCCCACTTCTCTACATTGACAGATCCTAAAATAAGATTGCAACATGTTTACGGGAAGGCCAAGTTGCGAGAATGCTGGAGTTTCCACAAAGCAATTACATATTGAGGCATACCCAGATATCTCAAGAGAAATATTGAGTAAAATACAATGAAATAATAGTTCATTTTGAAATATTGGTATCCAAGAACAATAATATAGGAGTAGCTTATTACGTTTACAAAGAGGGCATTGGGTAGCCATATTGGACATTAAATGCAAATATTGCTCTGTAAATATTATGACTAGATATCAGATCTATAGATTTTCACCTATTGTTTTCCTTACAGCCTGTTGAGCCCAATTTAATTACACATGTAATTGAACTATAAAGGTATTAACCAACTTTTATAGCACTTATAGGCACCTCTTTCAACATACATTACTCTTTCTGCTTTCTCGCACCACCATTTTAACAATTTCCAATTCCTTTTTTCAAAAAGTATTGCAAAGAAACAATACCCTCCAAATCGACACTTAGAAAAAATTACCTTGAGATGGTGTATGAATCACAGCTGAATGAAATAAGTTCAGTAATAGGCGATTCCTAAATCTGGATTTCTCTAATCTGGTAGATGAAACCACAGATGCCATGGTGCGAAGAATATCAAATTTAATTGTAGGAAAATTAGATGAACAAAGATTCTGGAAATTCGCATTTGATTTGTTTGACGGTACGGGAGAAAACTAATGCTCTGTCAGTAGCCTACTTTGTAAACTCCAGACTAAAAGTACTGTATCCGAATGGTGTAAAGCAGGGCTGTCCAACTTAAAAGGGCTAATGGGCCACATATCAAATTCTAGTTAAGCTGCAGGCTACACCTTAATTTAAGATGGTTTTTTACCCTAACTTCTGAGATTATACCGAAACAAATATATATTAGATACAACTTTTATTCAACATACTCAATGATTAATGAACATAGAATGAGAAAATGTATACCTATATCATTAAATAAAAATAAGATGAATTTTGCAATTGTATTGCATTTGGTATAATAAAATGGTGGTATAATAATAATATTGTGGTTGGTATAATAAAATTTTTCAAAGAAGTTACGGGCCACACAAAAAGATACAGCGGGCCACATGCGGCCCATTGGCCGCCAGTTGGAAAGCCCTGGTGTAAAAGATGAAAGGGTGTTGTTATTGTACACTAACACAGCACCATATATGATAGCAGCTGGGAAACTATTGAAGATATTTTTCCAGAATTTCACTCATGTTACTTGTCTGGCTCATACACTTCACCAAGAAGCATAGGAGGTTCGAAACCAGTTCCCCGAAAACTATGATTTAATATCCTCCATAAAGAAAATAATTTTCAAAGTCAAGTTCTAGCATTGCAGCTTACAAAGAAAGATGTTCCAAACTGCCTTTGCCACCAGCGCATATTTTGACAAGATGGGGTATGTAGTTTAGGCTTAGAAGGCTTACAGTGAGAACATAGACAGGTTGAAGAGCTTGTAAATGGTTTCTCGGAAGAAGAATTACAGTGTATTAAGGTTGCCCAGAATGTCCTACAAGAGAAAGGTTTCAGGCAGGATCTGTCATATATTCGCACTAATTTCACACTTTTAGCAGATACTATAGAGGAATTAGAATCATCAAAACTCAGTCTCAGTGAATCCATCACATTATTTACAAGAGCAGAAATTCAGTTAAAGAAAGCTGTTGGTCAGGTTGGGGAAACTGTTTCCAAAAAACTACAAATGGTTCTCACCAAAAATCCTGGATATATGGATCTGAAAGAAGTATCAGGTATTTTAAGCTTAACTTTTTAGGCAGTTCTCCCTATAGGATTTAATCCGCATATGGTTTCTCTTTTTAAATACTCATATGTTCCAGTCACCACCACAGACATTGAGAGACCTTCAACATTTAAGCTAATTCTCACCGACAAAAGGCAATCATACCTTACATAATTTGGAAATCCTTCTTTTAATTTTTTGAGGACAAAATTACGTCAAAAAGTGAAATCGAAGTATTGGTTATTTAAAAAATTACAATACTGCATTAATTCTTAAAATTCATGTATGACATAATTTTATACTTTATATTTTAAGTAACTGACAATGACACAGGTTTTTTATAGAATAAAAGCAAATAATTTCCCTTTAGAATGAATGATTGTTCAATTACATTATTACCTAACCTATCATATTGTATTTGTGTGCGTTTTAAAATAAAACTTTGCATTTAATAAATTACTGTTTTGCATGGAGTGATGAATAAAATTTGTTCATTTATTATACCTAATAAAGACCTTTTTAGGTGCCTAAAACCATTTTTTTAGGACCTAAAGATCCGAAGTCTAATTATGACAAAAATGTTCGAGGCTAGAATAAACAATCAATATTAGACATTGGAGATTCCTCCTACAAAACGAGCATGGTTTTGATTTGGAACACAGACGTGTATAAAATATAAATTATTTTAGAAGCGTCACTTAATGAAATATAGGAAAGATGGACAACCAATGGTGACAGATTTTAGTTTAGGCATATGCATTGTCAAGATAGGTGACTGTCAGGAAAAAAGTTATAGCAAATAGCAAAATAACTAACAAAAATTTGGAAGACAAACAAAAACTGAGATGACATGGTTCATCATTATAAGCCATAATTTTGGCAAAAAATATTTGTTTGCCGTTGCGAGCACATGTAAAGCTACCTGGCCTTAGTAGTAATTCAGCAGATAGGATGTTTAATTCTTGTGATCTGAAGCAGTATAGAGTGGGATGTACATCTGAGGCATTCGCGAGTAGTTCTGTTATGTAAATAGTTCAAATATTTTAATGCGTAGTAGATTTAGGACAATAACTATGATAATTTCAATGTCAAGAAAGAAGACCAGAAGATTACTGATGGTCATCAGGATTCTTTGGGAAATATTCACTTTGGCAGCACAGTCTCTGAAGATAACATCTTCACTAACTCTAAACACTAGAGAATACATCTTTCAAGATAGCATAATCTAATCATGCTTTGCAAAGAAATTATTGGACCGCCCCCCCCCCCAAATTTAATAAATAACAAGTCATATTGATGCCACGCCAATATAGTAGATTATAAAGTAAAATTTTATAATCACGAAATTGCAGCAGTATGTTATGTAATTGTATTATTAAAAAAGGAAGACTGAATTTATTAATAGACCCCACAGATCAACCATCTTATGTTTTTCTTAACAGGATAAATTTTCGGTAATTACCTAGTCCGTACAGGATGGGACGTCTGCCCACATAAGTAATACAGTAACGTGGAGTTACTTTGCTCCAGTTTGCTTTAAAATTTTCATTGGCTTGTTTGTATAATCTGAGCAGCTGTACCACTATGTGCGATTTTTTTGGGGGTGAAGGAAAGCACATAGTTAGTATTGGCAGATCATTTTACTTTCCCGTATACTATACGTACGTATACAGTTATGTAACGCTGCGCGAAAAAACGGCGGATTTTCGGCAGAAAAACTCTTATTACAGAGCCGTGGTAACGAAAAAGTGAATAACTCCAGTTGCTAAATTAAAAAAAAATCTCCTAACACGTGGTGCAGCCAGGATCCCTATTTTGTGGGTCCTTGATACCGAAAAACCAATTGAAAGCAAAACGTCTGTCCGTCCATCCGTGAACAACGCTAGCGACTACACCGTTCAGCCGAATTTCTCCAAAATTGATATTCTCTGATCAATCTGAATATTCTCGTGGCCCCTTGAATTTGAAACCGATATTTTAATTTTGGAGGGTACTTTACATGAAGCCCCTGGGACATTTTCAAAATTTTCAAAAAAAATTGGCGCCAACAATTTTTGACTAAATTTTCTTGTTGGATAGTCTGAAGGTCATTTAACAGATTGGCGTAGGTAGAACCGGACAAAAACGCCCTCAGTTCCGTTCGTTCTCGGCGGTGATACCAGGCGTGCCGATACCACTGTGTCCGAGAATGCCAGTTCCGGAACTACCATTATCGAGAACGAACTATACCGAAACTTGGCCAGTTATCAGTGTGCACCGACCGCGTCGAATAAATGCTGGAGGCGTCACCGGAGCTCTTGCCACCGTTTAGTATAGCTCGAGGCAGTCTGGCGGTATGTCTTGTTAAATAAGGCAAAATATTTTGCGATTTGCGAGATTTATCCGTTGGCCAATGTACAAGCTATCTAGCGGCACCTGTAATTTTTGTAGATAGCCTTCGTCTATTGACATGTATATAATAAAAATAATATAAAAATAACAATTATGACGAATATTTATTTCGCCTTTTCACGTAAATATATTTAAAGGCATATTTAACTTTCTAAGAGTTTTTCTTGAAACGTATTTCTATTTTCTCCCAGTTTGGTTAAAAATGTATGTTTAAATCATTTCCACTTTCACTCATCTCAGCCGTTTGGCACCGAACCTCTATTTTTTATCTAGATCTACACCAAGGATGTCATTGGTTTTTGAATTTGACATTCTGTATCTTTAGATAGCACAAGCTCGCTTTCCTCTTAATTCTTTACACAAAGAAAAGGTAACCGATGGGTCATGGGTAATCTCTGGGCTCAGATTCGCAATGCAAACATCACTCGCATCTCAGGGGGCAAGTCGACAACCTCGACTTCCGACGTTGATATCTCACCGACCCATATGTTCTTCCAGGAACGTAAAGAAAATGGAAGGAAAGTTCTGTTAATTGAAAGAATTACAAGTTAGATCTCTTTCGTATGCCAGTGATAGAATTGAAGTCAATTAATAAATTTATTTTTATCATTTCCAGGCTTATACTAAATTACTGCATTTTTCTACGGCGCAAAAATGTTATAAATTTATTAATTTCCCCTTATTTTATGTGGAGTATAAAAGTAGTATATAAAAATTGATTATGTATTTCGAATTTCTGAAAAATCTACCCGTGTGTGGCGATAGGGCAAGGAGTTGAATAGGCTGATTTGCAGTGGGCACCGTTGTTTGGCCGCCAATTGTTTCACCCAATTCAGAGGCCACGGAGTCCTACATCAAATGTTACACAATAAATTGTGCCCAGTGATGGACGTTTCACGCAGGGAAGAACAGTACCCATCTCAATTTTGTTTCGCATATGATTTTTTATTATGTAATGATGAAATTAATACCAAATGTTAATTGTGTTTAATAAATATGCCTTACATTCGAATTTGTAAGAAACTTAAATGACATAACAATAGGTATGAAATGCATTATTTTTCCCTTAAAACATATTTCTGTGCTTTCATATGTAATTCTGGAATGTAAACTTTTATCATTATTTTCTTTGCTTACTTGAAAATAAACTGCAGGTCCATTTACGTTATTAGAGATTCCAATTAATAACCTTGATTTCAATATTGTGTAATAATTCAAATGTAAAAACAATTGATGAAAATTATTTTAGTTATTATTTTTATTCTATTTTATTGATATTGCTCAAAAGTTGATTTTAAATTACTTTTTGCACAAGTTTTTTGCTTTTAATTATTTCAAAAATTGTATTATTTTCTCTCTAAAGTTAATTGCAATTAATCGAGTGATTGTTTTCAGCCAATTAATAGATAAATTGAAATTGTATTTTACTACGAATATAATAAATCAATTACAATTAAATGAAAGAGTTCCCCACCGAGCGCACGGCGGCGGCCGCTTCTGCCGAGACTGCGGATATCGGCCGAGAGTGGAGCGGTTCCGATAGTTTCGATTCTGGAGGGAGACCTACATGTAGATTTCAACAGGCCGGTAACAAGCGTGTGCACGACCTTCGAGGCTCCGAGACTGCGAAAGCAAAGTTACCGAGACCGAACGATAATAGAAAGCGTTTTGCCCGGCTCTAAGCGTACGTTTCATGTTGGTTGAAAACTCTGATTTTTCGAAAATTGAAAAAATTCAAAGTTTTTTCGGCATCTTCCTACAACTACGCTACAATTTTTGTTCTTAATGACATGTGTTCATAAAAAACAGGTTTTCAAATAGGGTCATGTTCAATTTTTCAAAAACATAAGTATTTTTTTCGAAAAATTGTGTCATAGGTTTTTTTAAAATTTTCTTTAAACCATTTTTTTCTTAAAAACCGCACAACGTTTTTTGATTAAATTGGGACCTGAGATAGCATAAAGGAAGCTTAAGAGAATGGTGCAATTTCATGTTCGTTGAAATGCCTGATTTTGCAAAAATGTTGGCGTCTTTCTACAACTACAATTGTGAAGACACAATTGTTTTTCTTAATGAAATATGCTCATCAAAAACAGATCTTCAAATAAGGTCATGTTGATTTTTTGAAAATATGAGTAGTTTTTCAATAATTTCCCGACAAACATAATAGCCAGCTCGGAATTGACTGCGCTTCGTTTTCGACGTTATCTTACAACAATTTTAAAAATACTATTTTTTCTCAATTAAATGTATTTATCGAAATTACATCTTCAAATAAGGTCACGCTTAATTTTTTCAAATACGAGTAGTTTTTCTATAATTGACAAACATAATAGCCCGCTGTAAATTTACTGCACTTCAGAGACCTGGATGCGTCGTAAACTAGAATTTGCAATTTTGTATATTATTTGTTCGTTTTTTACATCCGACCTTTTGTTACACATTTACACATTAATTTTTTATTTTGAAATATTTTAAATAAAAAGTAAAAAAAATAAATAGCGGGAATGCAGGGTCTGCAACAATGGAATTCACTTCGCGCTCGCCAATATCTGTGACTTACGTGTTATTGTTGTGACCTGATAGAGCTGTATGAAAATGAGTTATAATTGTCTAATTTAAATCGATATTTCCATGAAAATATTTAGTTTTCACATCATATGCTGTACTATTTGTAGTGAGTAGAGTATTTGTTGCATGGTTTTAAAATACTTTTCTCTAATCATGGCCCTATGGAATGCAGTTCTATACTGTCCAGGGTATCAGGCTTCTTTTTCCAATACAGGTTTACAAAACTTTGTTACTCTATTTTTGTGCAGTAGTAGAATGCACATAGTTCTGACAACGCTGCGATGGAAACGGTGAGTTGTAGGCTTCTTGGTTGAATTGGACGTTTTCAAATAATAGCTAAGATGTTAGTAGCGCACAAAGTGCAATATTTCAGTACTATGTAGCTGTTTCCTCTAATATGGGAAAGTATGTGCAGTTGTAGCACCACTAGTTTCTCTTAAGAACAGGTCCCTTTACAAACAGCACACAATTTCTTCAATTATTTATTTTCATAACAATTTGATTTTAATCTTCTGTCTATGTTTTCCCAGTCTTCAATGCAATTTTGAGAGCTTTTGCACCTCCATCTTGAGGTTGTTTTTCCATATAACATGATTTTTAAGTTCAACACAAGATATCTCATTATTTGGTTTGTAATGACCTGCCATTTGTCGCCAACAGTAATCCTGCTAACTAACACTAGCATCTTTGGGAACCAGATTGGAAGTTAACTGACCTGTTCACAAGAGAAAAATCACTACTAAAGAAGACAGTACAAAATTTAAAAAACTTATTGGCAGATCAGTTTCATGACATCGTTCATTAGTGTCCGATTTCTGCGAGCTGAGAGCAAGGCTTACGTTCAGACAAATATACAAATTGCTAGAAATGGGCATTTTAACAGTGGGACATATTTATAAAAAAAAATTGCATTTGTGTAATTTTTGAAAAATCAAATGCAGAATGTAAATATTAACAATGTGAGAGGCTGGTCAAAAAAATTAGCTTTGTATTTTTTGTAATTTATTTTGAAACCACAAAAGAATAAGCAAAATAGCATTTACGTCATCTCATCGAGTACATTTAGCAATATCTCTACCAAAGGTTTAAACAAAAAAATTGGGACCAGTTTTCCCCACCCCCACCCATTGCAAGCAATATTGAGCGAAAACTTCTAAAATTATCAAATAAAAATGTACATGACATTATTGAATGAACTAAATATAGAGAAAAAATTTCATTTGAAGGAAAAAATCTCTATCTTCAATTTTAAAGTTGAAGGAAGGCAGTGAAAAACATTCAAAGTTTTGCAATATTTGAAAATTCAGAGCTATCAGTGAAAATCGGACCTATGCCACCCTTATGCATGTATTTTACTCTATTCATACAAGAAATAAAGAAAATGTTTGGAGCCATTTATGAGAAAATTTTGAAAATGTGCCTGGGACTTCAAGTAAAGTACCTCCAAATTTTAAAGAATGTTGTTAAAAATCGCTGCACTTCAAGTCAAGCCAGATCGATCCAGGAATATCCGTTTTGGAAAAAATCCTATATGTGGTTAAGTGCTAGTGGTGTTCACAGTAGGATATTTCGAAAACTCTTTTTCGGTATCAGGGGACCCCAAAATGTGTATGTCAGTGGAAATCTCAAAATTGCATTACATAATACTCAGTAAACACATATCCAAGAAAGTAAAAAGGGTCATCAAAAATCACTTAAAAACCCAGTGAAAAGAAGACGATCTATGAGTAAATTATACACATTTTATGAATTCAATATCTGTGCCTATACTTCGGTTTTTATAACGTGGCGCATCAAATCCCATCTTCACAATGGAGTCACGGCATTTAAAGTCTTTCTAGGCCATGACATGATAATAATGATAATGATGATAATAATAATAATAAAATAATAATAATAATAATAATAACAATAATAACAACAATAATAATAATAATACTAACAACTCCACCTATGAAGTACACCACCTTATAGTTGATGGTGGAGCTTGAGTACCTCCATGAGCCTGACTGCTACGTCGGCAGTAGCCTAGCTATTGGTAGGGCCCCCCATGCTGAATAGGTTAAAGGTGAGGGGACAGACGAAGAAGTACTTCAGAGGTGAGAGGGAAGTTAGTAGAGAGGGAAGTTAGTAGAGAGGGAAGGGTCACGAACCTTTGGAACTGTTATCGGCTCATACAGGGTACAGGAGAGAGAAACTAAGTTGGCACACCAGGCCAACTGAGTGGACACCCGAACCTTTAGCCAGCAAAGGAGGCTGCCTTTAGAAGTCAGAGAAAATCCCATAGGGTTTAGTAATGACAACTGGCAATCGGAGACCCCCTTGCTGGACCCTGTGAGTCTCAGTAAGGTTTGACAGGAAATAATCCACGGGTTAAGTGCATTCTGTTAACACGAACTTTCTTCCTGTGAATCTTCACTTAAATCCAATGAGCAAAATGGATAGAACAAGAAATGTAATTAATCTCAACGTGCCTCGTCCTGCCAATGTCCCATACTTGCTCAGAAACTGAGCTAATGTCACCTTGTCAACATCTGACTATCCAACAGATGTGAGTTCCAGGGACCCAGAGCCAGCAGTAGCTCAAAGCCAACATCAGAGATGGACACAGGATGAATTAAAGAAGGTGATGTGGTGCTTTTACTATGCAAAAGCGAAAAAAGGGGGCTCTGAAATAGAAGCTTTTAAGATACGGAGAGAACGGAAACCAGAAAGGAAATGTACCCTATATTCAAAGAAGCTTGTCAGTCAACGACAATACATAGTCAGCAGTGGAAAAGTCACAGCAGAACAACTTGCAGACATACAGAGAAACGTGGAGTATGTTCTTTGATCAAACTACCCACAAGACAAACATTTAGAACCATTCATGATCCCTGAAAACGATGGTCCACGTGAAGGTTCAACTCTTCCAAGTGAAACATCCGTAATTGGTGAAAATTCATCTGGCAATCAATCACATGACAAGAACACAATGCGGAACCTCCTCTGACGCGAGATAGAACAAGTTCATCTACTTCCATTTGAATCTCTTGCACTGTTCAGGAGAATTTACGAAAACACTAAAGCAAAGAGAGTGATACAGACAGTGAATTCTGTCTTAAATGAGGTTGTACAGACCTCAAGTAGAGACCTAGATATTACTGAAATCAATCACATCAAATATGCATCTGGATATCTAGTATCTTGGTTAATTTTAGGGCCAGCCAAGAACACCAACAGCTGGCAGCCCAGACAGCGTAATGTGATATACCAGAACGGGACATGGTTTATTCATAATATTAGTTGTATACGGGGCGACTAAATGGACTTGTAAAATGGCGATATCCGGCCCTAGTAACGCCAGCGCAGAGGGTTGCTATGGTGCAGGGCAGGTAAATAAACTAGCTGCAAGCCTCGTAGGTGCCGGAACGCTGGCTAGATCGATATAATAAAGAATATGTGATTGGTCGAAAAACGTATGACGGACGAAGGCGCGGCTACATGGGGTTGTAAGAAATGAGCGGGTTGGCGGGGGGCAATTAGACTTTCTGGTGTTTACCGCCGTGTTTTGGAAAAATAGAACGTGGGACGCTACCGACCCATCAAGGGTTGCAAAATACAGAAAAACATTCATTCGGACTTGGAGCTTCGTTGAGTGCAGAGCGTTACAGTCTGACTCAGAGTGGTGGAGTGTAGGTCGTGAACTCGGCTCTTGAGTTTCGTGGAGTGCAAATAGTGTGCGGACCTTGTAGTTGAAAGTGAGACTTATACATTTTCGTGCGAAAAGTAACAGTCGTCATCGGACTTAGAAATTATTTGCCGGAGTACATCCGCGGACTTGGGCAGTTTTGGGTGTTCACCGGACGATAGTTCGAACATTAGTATTTTATTAAACTCGTGTGAAAGATTATAAACCTAAAGCGTCGGAAAGAACTTAGCTAGATTTTATGCAGTGTGGACTGGATACTTCAGCAACCGCGCAAGATCAGAAGACAGAAGAGCGACTCGGATTCATCGGCCAAGTGAGAAGCGTCTTCGGAACGAGCGGGTCGGCAAGACGGTAACATATACTGCAGTATATTAAAATAATATCTTTTAAAAGGGGTCATGGCCATTAAGTAATCTGTTAAAATTAACATTGAATAAATTGTTAAATTTTGTTTTTTGGAAAAAGAAAAGAGTCTGTTCATTTGTCAATCATAAGCTTCTAATTAGTTGGAAGCAGAGAATTTCCATATTTCAGATTCCACGCCAGGCTGTACAGTCGGCAGATCAGGTAATCGGCTATCTTAGCGATAGCGAATACATGTAATCCGAATCCATCGGCCCAAGCTAGCTGGATGCCCATATAATTTTGACAGAATTAAATAGGGAAAAGTTAGTATTAGTTTATGTCACCTGTTCCTGGCGCCCACATCTTTCTATAAATTCGGAACAGGTCAAACTCACGACAACGTATTACGAAGTGAAGGATGAAGGTATATTTCAGTAAACAGCTCCATACCTCCTAGCTGAGGAATCTTTTAAATCAAATCACACTTCCAAAGTTCAAGATAAAACACTCCATGTTGAACAAAAATACCAAATCGAAAATGACACCACAAGGCTAATGGTACTTGAGAAGCTAAAAAAGAAAACCCAAGCATGGGCTCAACAAATTAGATGTTACAAATGTAGTGAAGATTTCCGTGTACAGAACCAGTTGTTTGAAACAGACGCGAAGAAATTCTATCACAATCTGAATCAAAAACCGAATGGCACTGCTGCCCCTCCTTCAAAAGATAACATCGAAATATATTGTGCACAAATATGGAAAGGAAATAGATTCTATAAAGAAGATGATACTTATCTGATGCGGCCGAAGGACTCGTGGAAACAGTGGAAGATGTTCAGGAATTCTCAGAAGTGAACCTCTTCCAAGCAATTAAGAACATAGGAAACTGGAAATACCCTGATTGATAAGATCCAGATTTATTGGATTAAGAAATATATTCTCAACTAGCAAAGGTTGTTAATAAAATTCTAGAAAACCCAAAGGAACTCCCGGAATGGCTCACACACAGTATCACCTATTTCTTACCTAAAGAAGGGGACAGTTCCTTGGAGCAGAACTGCAGGCCAATCACTTGTCTGCCAGTACTGTACAAAGTTATAACTGCAGCCACAGCTAACAAAACATACAAACATCTAGAGAAGAACCACCTGCTGCCAGATGAACAGAAAGGATGTTGTTAAAGTTCCTATGCTACTAAATAAAGAAATCTTGAATGATGTTAAAAAAAAGAAAATTTAATTTAAGCATGGCTTGGATTGACTATCAAAAGGCCTTTGACAGTATGCCACATGATTGGTTCTTGAAGACCCTGGAGATCTACTGACTTCTTCCTAGACTTACCGTGTTTTTTGCAAGGCTTGTATGAAGTCGTGGAATACCACGTTATTAATGCACAGCAGAAAGGAAGTAGTAGAAACCAGAAATATTCAGATAAACAGGGGAAATTTCCAAGGAGCTTAACTATCCTCTCTGCTGTTTTGTATTAGTTTGATCCCACTATCTAGAGCAGGGCCGCTCAACCATTTGCTCCGAGGAGGAGCGGCCGGTTGCTCTCTCCTCTTTCGCCGCAGAAAGAGCAAATGACGTTATCAAATATCGATTGGCGGCATGTGGCATAGTGATCACGTCGTATTTCTATGGGGTATTTTCCGTTGTTCGGAATGAAAAAATCTCACAGCTCTGGGAAAGGATATTAACAGTAAGATACACAAGAAAACAGGAAACAGTAAGATACTTAACAGTAACAGGAAAAAACAGTAAGATACTTTTGTAACATTAATTGGAACAGTTACTAGATATAAACGTATTAGTGTAATTTGGAAATTAAAAAAAAGACATCTTGCAATGCACCATGGAAAGAAAAGTATCTTTTTGCAGATTGTGCCGGCAATGCCAATTGTTGAGTTGCAAAAAAAGTGCTCAATAACATAAAGAAATTTAATAGCGGTGACATTACACAGTTTATCATGCTGCTGAATATGAAAAGTATAATAAAGGTTGCAAAAAAAATGTGATTAAATAAACTAGTAATAAACAGACTAAAAGTAAAGGAAATTAAAATTAAAAAATGAAGTTGATTGCAAAATCAAATACTCTTATTACACCTTTTAAGTGTTTTTTCTCGCAATATACTTTCTATATTTGGAAGAGATGACATGGTGCTATTGAGCCGTAACATGTATTTCAGATTGTGATCTGTAATTGTACTTCTCATTCCAGATTTACAAATTTTCAAAGAAGCAAAAAATTGCTCACAGTTGTATGTTCATCCAAACGTGCTTAACAATCGAGCAGCATTAAGATGCAGTTTTGGAAAACGGTTTTGTGGAAAGTTCTTTTCCTAAATGCTCACCTTGTAGTATCGGTATGCAATAAAATAAAACTCTTTTGTATTGTGTTATTTTACTGTCAAAATAACATAAGAACACCAAAATACATCCAAAACTTACTTCTAGTGAGGCATTGTTTTTCAGAACACTGAAAACTTCCTTTTGTTCTTCTTCAGCATACTTGTCATTTTCATCAGCATGATTAAATGTATAATGTCTTTGAAAATTAAACTTCTTCACGTGATTGAACCTTTTATGTACACTAAACATTTGGCATAGCTGCCATTGTCGACGAAAAGATACTTTTCTTCCCATATTGCATTGAAAATTGTGGGTGTAGATGCTCTGGTCAGTGAAGTGCTCGCGACGACTTCCATGTTTCCGCGACTGGAGTGACCGGGACACTGTGACAGTGGTTATCGCAAGGCGCGCAACACTCGGGCTCCGGTGTCCCGCTCTCGGCTGACAGCACGGCTCCGCGCAGCCGATTTGCTCTGCTTGAGCGGCCCTGATCTAGAGAGTTGTCACACACTGACTTCGTTTACAGGCTCCATGGTGATGAAAGACAAGTATCACATTTGTTTTACGTGGATAATCTCGAATAACACAATGAAAGAGAGAATTCACAGGGAATATTACAGAAGAGTGAGGCTTGTCCTGCAGTCCACTCTGAACTCCAGGAATAAAATATTAGCAATAGGTAGTTTGGCGGTGCCTGTAACCGAATACAGTTTCAGTCTGGTGGACTGCACTGAGCAAGAAATTCGAACTATGATGACCCACTAATCAGGCAGGCCATGAAACCTGACCGAAGAATGGGAAACAGAGGCATTGTAAGTGTAGCAAAGAGCATTGCTAACAAGACTAACACAGACACTGAACTTCTGATGCATCTGAACATGAAATGTGAGACACAAAAAATGTTAAAGAAATCGTGGAGAGACAAACCACTTCATGGACAATATTTAAAAAGAAAGGACAAGGTGCAGAACAATAAAGATCAATCATTTATGTGGCTCAAAAGGGGAAGAATGAAGCCAGAATTGGAAGCAGATATAATAGCTGCCCAAGATCAGACTTGAGAACACAACATTATGATACAGCGGTTCTCAAAATTTTGTGAGATGATAAATTCCATATTTGCTAGGAACAAGAAGAAACCGTTGATCATGTTGTCTCAGCTTGTCCAACACTAGCAAAGACAGAATATTTGAAAAGACATGACAGGGTGTGTAGTTACCTCGACTAGCACATCTATACAGCCCTTGAAGTTCCAAGCTCGTGCACCAAGTGATACAAACACTCATCAAAATGTGACGTCTGTTGGACTGTGTACGATATTCCACAACCAAAAAATTCAAACCGACTGCAAGATAACGGCAAACAAAACCAGATACAGTTTTCCAGGATTTGGAGAAAAAATTGTGTCTATTTCTCGATGTTCCTTTACCTTGCGATCAAAACATCATAATCAAGGAGCAGAGAAACTTCTTTAATACAAAAAATGGAAATCTAGATCAGCTGAATGTATGGCGTAAAAGTACAGGTTCTACTGATAGTCATCGGAGCTCTGGGATTTGTTTCACAAAATTTGTGTAAGAACTTGGCTAAACTCCCATGTAATGCAAAAGAAGTGCAAATTTGGAACAGCCCATATTTTGTGCAAAGTATTGTAGAGGCACTGATAGTACCTAGTTCTACTCCTTAGGAATCTGGTTGCCACCTGGAGTAGACTTTATAATCAACCGACTCTTAACATCTCTAGTCATGAATTAGAGGAATAATAATAATAATAATAATAATAATAATAATAATAACTATAATAACAACAATAATGATAATAATAATAATAATAACAATAATATTCACATCATGTATGCCACTGGATATGTGTTATCTCAGATAATTTTTGGGTCAGCCAAGAACACTAACGGTCGACAGTAAACAGCTGATATTCGGTGTGAAATATCATTCTTGGCCAAGGCATCTTCTAAATTAACACACACATCCAAAGTTCAACGAAAAATATTCAATGTTTAACAAAAATACCCAATTGAAAATGACAGAAGCAGGTTAATGGTAGCTAAAAGGGAAAACCCCAGCATGGACTCAACACATTGGACGTTAAAAACATAGAGTAGATTCACATGTGCAGAGAACTTTAAAAATGCCTACTTTTAAATCATTTGTTTAAAAATTAATATGTTATTATACACTGAAAGGTCCTGTAGGTGTGAAAAATTATTTTAAACAAGTCTGAAGCTTATTTCAGCAGTTGTTCAACAGTCGCTGATGTTTAATAAAGATTAAAAACTCCAAGCCCAGCAATATCCTGTCCTAATATTTAGATTACAATGCTATAATTCTTGGTTCTATTTATCCTATTTTCAGCTTCACCCACACCTTTTTTCCCCTTTAATCACATTTGTCAGGCACTTCATGGCCAAAGAGCGACTCGTGTGTGTGTGTGTCTATATCTATCCATCCATATATATATATATATATATATAGAGAGAGAGAGAGAGAGAGAGAGAGAGAGAGAGAGAGAGAAAGAGAGAGAGAGAAAGAGAGAGAGAGAGATTATTTATAAGGACAAGATTTATCCAATTTTTCGCTACCAGGGGTCAGCAAAAAAAGACGCTGCCCTTTCTGTAGAAAACCTGCCTTTTCAAGAGCAATCAAAACACTTTCTCTTCTTACAAATGGGGAAAAAGTAAACATGCTTATCTGCATCTCCTAAAATTTCTTTCAATCATTTGTGCTTTATATTATACATACAACAATTTATGCCATTATTGCCATAATTTATCATAAATGCCTTTTCTACATCTCCCTCCAAGTTAATTAAATGCACTCACCAGGATCATGTTGATTTGAGGAATGGTCATCACCCATAGATTCAATATTAGGATCATCCCAGTCTTCCTGATCTTCCATCATTGTCACATCGTCAAAGTCTCTCTCTGACTCATCTGACTTTTCGTCCAAATAAGTATCAGTCACAGGTTCAGTTTTAATTACAGTGTTCACATCTGATGGCACAGTATCTCCAGAAGGGAAAGTTGACACAGAGGGGGACGAGCACTGATTCTTCTCAAGTTTGTCTCTATCACGGTTACTTTCCACTCTAACAGGGCACGAGGTAGAAGCCGATGGTATACTGTAGGAAGATGCAATAGCAAGTGTGGGAGGAATAGGGGAAGAGCCCGATATTTCTCTTTGAGGTAGATGATGGTGAGAAGAACTTTCATTGCTATTCTTATCACTGTCAATGGTGATGCAACTCTCCCTAGTATTTTCATTTTCCGTGAAGGTCACTTCCTTTCTGCTGGAATGTGCTTCTGGAGGTACTGCAGACTTCGAGCTCTTTGGTGGTGGAGACTTTCCTCTGGCATCCTGAAATTACATAAAATACATTTACTAAACATCCAAATTGCACATGTAGTCAAATTTGGCCCAAATAGGATGTAACACAAGTTTGTAACACTAATGTATTATTTTTATTTGCTTCACTTATTTTTACTTAGACACTTATTTATTTAATTTGGAAATACACAATTATAAATCCATGATTAACCCAACTACATCACATAAATTAATTTTTTTATTACATCTCATGAATCTGGTAGTCATTAAATCTTAAATATAAGTCCAAATATTCCTAGAATCTGAGCAGTATCATCTAGTACACATGCTGATGCACAGCACTAATGCTGCAGCTCACATATTCACTTCTATGTTCCATTTGTCAATGAATAATTTTGTCTTTTTCTCCGATAATCCTCAGCCTTGGTCAACTGGGATCTGATAAATTCATGTCATTAAAAAATTAACAGACACATACCAATATCATTCCAGTACTTGGAGAACAACACAAGGAGATCAGGGGGGGTTCAACAACAGATCCAGAATATAATTGAAGCAACATAATTAAAGGAAAATTTTATATATTTCAGAACTAATACCACAGGTATTTAGCTACATATTACAAACATTATTTCGGTGTTAAATATTTTTTTGTTGAGATATGGCAACGATATAAATATTTCTGTTTTCTGTAAGTACAAAAAATATTCGGTAACACAATTGGTCACAGCAGTGCATGCCCTTTTTTCTAAGAACTAGTTCCAGACTCACTATGTTGATGTGTTTGCACAACTCTTCTCCACATCAACAGACAATAAAAGAAAGGTTCTAAAAATTAAAAAGTCCTAACCAATCAAAGAGTAACTCCTTAACTAAATAAAGACTGGGAGAATAAACTGGGAAGTGCGTTGAAATCCATTGGTATGAGATTGTAACTTTTTTACTAATTTATGGGGGACTGATTTATCAGTTTTTATCTCATAATATTACTTATTGAAAGACCTAAAGTATATTTATTTATTTACTTCTTCTCTATACATGCGATTTCCTCTTTGCTGATGCTGAATTTCACACATGCTACTGGATATATTTTAACAAGAAGAGGGCTACACAATAACAGGAAATTTTAATTAATTTTGTGTACAATAATAAGCAAATTAACTTCAAAACTAAATTATTTTGACAAAATTAAATTTATTGATATATTTATGCTCATCTTATAATTAAAAAATTCAAAAAGTTTCCATTTTTAAATTATAAGATCAGGTTTAGAAATGCCACCGTAAAAATACGTGAAAATCAACAATGTTCTTACTTGAGATTTTCTGTCGGTGCCTAACCCCTTTATTTGCAAAGAATCTGCAACTTCCAGAAAAGCTGCCAATCTGTCTTCACAAACTTCTACTTCTCCTCGATACATGAAATGAACAGCAGCTTCCAGTTCTTGGAATTTCACATCTTTGAGAATGACTATTGGATTCTTCTCGCTCTCCTGACTAAATAATAACTAGAAAGAAAAACAAGAAAATATTTTAGAATAA
Organism: Acheta domesticus; assembly: GCA_031308135.1. Classification (NCBI taxonomy): domain Eukaryota; kingdom Metazoa; phylum Arthropoda; class Insecta; order Orthoptera; family Gryllidae; genus Acheta; species Acheta domesticus. Next base: position 82,944,954 of record JAHLJT010002630.1, on the reverse strand, counting down.
AAATTAAACAAGGCCTTTACCTCATTCTCAGCCTGGCAACATATCTCTCCATTCTGAATAACGATAAGTAGCAGGAAAACAACTACAGAATACTTTACATATAAATAATTGTATAAATAATCAATATTAATTTTGTAAAGAGTAATCTGAGACAAGCCCTGAGGAAGACCATGATAAGATGGTCGAAACGTCGGCAACACTGCCTTTGACACCCAGACAGCCAAGATCATTCATATGACTCCGGCTACGGAAGCCTACGACTTCATTTAATTTTTAGTAGTTTTGAAATTCTATTATGATGGCAACAAGACTTCATTGTTCCAAGGTCAATAAAAACATAAATTTGCAAAATACTTATTTACAATAATTTTGCTTTCAAAAAGTTCCACGGTAAAGGCTCTTTGATTTCACCCTTGCCTTCCGCTACAACCTACAAAGCTCCACTTCAGTTTTACAACACCTTCATCCAGCTTCCACAATATCCATACAAGGCATTCAACTGCATTAAATTTGGAAAATGAAATAGATTCTTAAAATTACATAAGAACTCGTCATTTATTGAAAGATTGGAAAGGAATTCACTGAATATACATTTCTTTCTAGAATTATCACTCGAGGAAAACAAAAGAATGTGAAAAATTATGTCTCAAATGTTGGGTTCTCTCCTCTACTATTATTTTCTAACTTTTCAAATATCATGTCATCAAGAAGACTTAAGTTTCTGTAGTCTTAGATCTTAGCTGACGGGGAGATACCAAGTAAGCAAGACAGTCATTGATTCAGTTCTCCTATGTTTCAGAAATAGACTGTTATGAAAAAGACAAAGTCACAACTTTAAAATACGCCGTAGCTTATTATGTGAGTTACACAGCACTATTATGCATTTTCATTACCAAGGGAACCAGCAGTTACTTCAAGACAACAGGTTCTACAATTTTTAAGAGGGTCATATGACATTAATTATCTTCAAAAGCCTCACGATTGCTATGAAGCCAAAAGGCTTTCATTGTTGAGACAGGTATTTTTAACTTAGAATTATAGCATTTTTTTTATTCTGGGGTGATCGTCAATTATTATGACTGTAGCTTTAATATTTCCAATTAACTAGGATAATTAATTAAATATGAAAAAAGTTATATTTAACCATTTGTGTAGGAGTTAGAATTTCTCCACTTTTTGTGATAAAGAAACTCCCACACTTCCATGTGTATGCTGATACTGTAAAATAAACTAAGACGTTTTTCTTTATTTAGAGCTTTCTCTTTGGCCGAGGTGAAGTGTGCAGTCTCTGATGCCTAATTGCTTGAAATGGCTGTTTCCACAAATCATTGTTCTCAGACATGACATGTCGCATAATCTTCAGATGTTTGTCAGGATTTTGTTCACTAATTTCAAATTTTTGTTCATACTAATAAACATACAATATTAAATTGAAGGAGGTTAGTATACTTCCTGCACAACTTGTTTTACATTCAAGAAAATTTTGATCTTTTAACTGAAATTGCAACTCTTACATGAATGGTTAAATATAAATTTTCTTCTTATTTAATTGATTGAACACATTAAAATCTTTAACCTATACTTTTTCTTGTGAACAAAAATGTTCAGAACAAGCTCTATGCTCCTAACTGATCTCCTGGTATGTGTGGTAGTTGGAGTACATATTAGCGTGCGTAATGTGTGAAAATAGAGTAAGTAAGAGGAAGAAAAGATAGCACACAGTCCATTGCCATTTTGTTAGGGTTCTACTCCAACATTTACCTGGTATTAATCTGAGACCCCAAGCAAAACTACCCATCAGAACAACCTGACAGTAGAATTCTCCTCCAGTGACTGAACTCGGCCTAGCTGACAAGCTAGTGTCGAAAATCCTGCCGCCATCAGGCCACTTTCAAGAAAAGTGCATCACAAATATTGATGATCCAGACACAGAACAAACCAGCAAACTACAAGTGTGTTTGTAAACCCAATTTAGCAGTACAACTGCACGTTACATGATTTTTGAAGAAGTATTCAAAAACATTCCTTTGCCTTGTGAAATATATATAACTTCTACCTTTCACAGAGGTTATCAAGAACAAAATTTGAAACATTAAATATCCACTGTATTAGCTCGTTGGAAATGAACAGTTCTTCTTCAAAGAAAGAACAGTTGGGAGAAACAAAACTGCTTATCCCATTTAATAATTATCTTCCCTATTTCTTACTCATGTCTTGAAACGCCAGTGCACAAAAATAGTTCACAGGCTCTGATCAAATTACAAGGAATACTCCAGAGAACACCTGACAGAGAACAGCTAGGTAATTTTACATTGTGGGAAGCTTAAGATGTGTTTGTCTACAAAAAGACACTTAGCATGTGCTTGTTCCTGAGAAACATTCATGAACATGAGACTGACTTCATACACATTTTGTGTGTCTGACGGGCAGACGCAAGTTACTCAATTATTCTACAAGGATGATCATTGAACGCTTTGTACTAAACATGCATTTCTGTAACTCTAATGAGTTCATTTTGTCTTCTGATAAGCATAAAATAGTACATATGATACAAAAAAAAAATTCAAGAATCAGCTTCATTCAACAATTTAAATACTAGCTGTCATTCAGAAGCAACTACAAATTTCAATCAACTAAATCAATGTAAGTCATCTTTGCCAGAGATGACAAACAATGGAAAGCAGGTTGCATAAATATACTTCAAAATATAATAAAAATGGAAATGAATGCAAGATCAGTTTGGCATGTTTCAGCTGGTTCACAAGTGAAAGCATCTCGAATTTGCAAGAAAATCCATTAAAACTCACCTCGAAATATGAACTGCAAGCAGAAAGCACCACTTTATGAGCCTTTACATACTGACCATCTGCGGCCAGAGTACAATCTACCAAAGTATTCCTTTTCAAAAGATTCTCGAAGACAGACATCAAAGCACCATTGTGATCTTTCCAACTTAAAAGCAGCTGCTGAGGTGACATTTTCAATCTGAAAAACAAAAACCATTGTATTCAAATCACTTAGAACTTCAATTCATTAAAAAGCAGAACCCAAAACAGCAGTATTAACAATGAATTGGATAAATATGTTTAAAAAATGTGAAATTGAAAGATAAAGAAAATACCAATGGTAATTTTGAAATGAAGTGTTACTATATGAGCAGATCAAAAGTGGCGGTAGACCGGAGAAACACGACCTAAACTAGTACTATTACTACAATACTAATAACTGAAGAAAAGTTAACAAAATTCGTATCCTAAGAACAGAAAGTTAACAAAAACTGCACTGAAATTAGCTTTCTCAACAGTTTTCCTAACAGATCACATCTCATCTTACTGTAGCGGAGTACAACGAGCAGGGCTGCAAACTATAACTATATATGCTTCTGCTATGATTTACGTTATACTGCCAGGGCTGACAAACTATACTTTTTTTTTTCTTGGCGCGTGGGGTCTTGTCTTCACGATGGAATATGTCACGGTATTTCTCTTCTCTCAGTTTCTCTATATTACGATTTTTCTAACTTCGACCTCAAGGGCCGTCTTCAAGATGATATATGTCACGGTATTTCGCGACGTTTTCAGTCGTGCCTCCAGGTGACGCTTGATCGCCACCGTATTAAGTAGTTCTTGCGACCATGCGAATTCTAGCGCGACGACGGAGAAAGACAAGAAATGCCGTGTGATATTCCATCGGGGCCGTTGGGGCTTGAGGGGCAGATTTAGAAAAATCGCACTATAGATCTCGCAATCCATCGTGGCCTTAGGAGATTAAAGGCTGATTTACACGTTGCCAGTAATCGTGCCAGTTGAGGTTGCCAGCAACTGGCAAGTGGTGACTGGCAACGTGTAAACGCCTTGTTGCCAGTGACTGGCAAGACCTTCGCGCCAGTCACTGGCGATGCCAGCTGAACAAGAAAGTTTGTTTTACTGGCAAGCTCACGCTCTCCCCCGCCACCACGGTGTCCGCCACGGCGATACCCCGGGGTCCCTACACGTGTTTACACTGCTTTATTCTTGCACGATGATCAACCTAAGCTTAATATTATTATTTTTAAAAGTGATTGGGGAACAGAAGTTCTCTTAAATAACGGAAGAACGAAATGACAAGTTTGACTGGTTATATACAGCACCGGAACATTTGTGGGATAGTTTTTACCAGAACCGCGAGGCTAGAAACGCCGCATTTCTGGCAGTTGCAAATAAAATGGGGATAGATATCTTCTCCAAAGTAGATTAAGTGAACAGGATAAAATGTTTACGGAACATTTGCTTTGCACACTGTTGTTTGAGCGCCGAAAACTTATCACGGAGCACGTCGCGAAGAGTATACATAAGCTAACAGCAGCGAGAAAAATATCTCATCTTGCATGCCATTACTAGCACTGTGTAAACAACTATTGCCAGTCTCACAGAGCGCTAGCGCTGTCCAGGTGCTGGCAAACTCGTACACCAGTACTGGTAGCGTGTAAATGAGCCTTAAGAGACAAAGTTGGAAAAATCGCACTATACTTTTTTTTTTCTTGGCGCACAAGGATGTGTAAATTGGACATGGTATATCGTGTCGATTGTGCCACTAAGTGTCGCATCATCGCGACTGAATCAAGCAGAGCTCAGATATACTCTCTGGTGCTGAGATCATGCGATTCCTGGTGGCACAAATACCGTGAGATATTCCATTTTATTGACACCCCCCCCCCCGTGCGCCAAGAAAGAAAAAGCGAAGTATAAATACTTACGTTTTAATTTCTTGGCGCTTGAGGGCTTCTCTTCACGATGGAATATCTCACGGCATTTCGTGTCTTTCTTGGTCATGCTGCTAGATATACAGGATCTTTAGTTTATCTTGCAACCCATGATCGCTAGCGCCTGTTCTTATTTCGGCAATTTGGCAACCGCGTGTCTCTGCCTTCTTTCAATACTGCCGTTGCTGACTCATTGGGACAGCAGAGAAGGAAGTGAGCTGCGCGTCATAATCTGCAACTTTCCTCTTTCTGTGTTTTTCCCATTCAAGGGATTCGGCGGGCAGGTATGCGGCTCACAAGCCGGAATCTTTTCGCGCTGCGTAGGGTGGATGGGGTGGGGTGGGTGGAGGCATGAGCCAGCAAACAAAACGTCTCTTCAGGCGAATCTGTCTGCTTAGGAATGGCGAGTCTGTATGCTTCAGTATACTTAAGAAACGAAACTGTAACATAGAAGATGGGAAGAGAAGTTATGACTGATTTATCGATTTATTAACAGCAAAGTAACAATAACTATTATTTAATAAACGCCAACTCGGAGAGAAATTACAAAGATATCTCGTGAAACATCGCCGCCAAGCTGTTTATTATTTATAACAATAATTAATTATGGTACCTGGAAATTAAACAAATTAGAAAATCGTAATAAAATTAATAAAAATATTAATAAAATAAATCTCTTGAATTTTCTAATAATTTCCCCTCCTTTAAAACAGGCATTGCGACTCCGCTTCCTATCCACATCCCCCGTGTCTCTGAAGCGCTGGATTCATTTACAAATTGTTGATTTGTTGGGAACTGACGTTTCCAAAAAAAATTCTTGAAACATTTTCGGGCTCTTTAAGAAATATTTAGTGCCAAAGTAAACTTCCACCAAAAACACACGTTGAACCTTCGTCAACATTTTCGAAGCGATTCTTCTTTCCTAAACGCGAGTTCCTACGATAATGAATGAAACGTGAACGAATGACTGCCCAAGGACAGAACAAGTGCTTGCTCCTTCTTCCAACTAAAATAGCCCCGTTCTCCTACCCCGAAATCTGCGACGAGGGGTGGGTCGTTTAAAGTGAAGGGGAAGCCAAAGGTATTTCACGCGTTGCCAAATTACCAAAACAAGTGGTTGTGTTCTCAGATACGGGTTGCGAGTTAGACTAAAGACCCGGTATGATCGCCAGCACTGCTCGAGACGGTCGCGATCATGCGACAAGCACTCCGTTGGTTTGCATTATTGCTGCTGATTTTGAAATGTCTAGAATTAATATGCTATTGTTTGACAGGATATCCTTCACTATTGTTGTTACATAGTGGGTCTCTCCTATCATGGCTTCTAGCTTTCTGCATTGAGCAGGTCGAAGGCTTTTGAAAAGTCTATGAACACTACGTGTAGCTTTCCGCACGGAGTGCTGAGTGCTTGGCCTATCTCTCGCTGCAAACTTCTCATAGCACCCAATGTGGATCTTCCTCCCCTGAATCCGTATTGTTGGTCTGGTATGATTGAATCCACTAGTTTCGTCAACCTTGCCGTAAGTATACGGATATACGGACCTTGAATAGGCCGCATTCTAGTGCGATTCCACGATTTGCATTCGGGTCTCCCATGTCTCCTTTGCATTTATACTGTGATAGTTTATTATCACAATGTGATTAATTAAAGGACACGTGAGTAAATTCCGTAGGAGGGGTAAAATACAATAGTTAAGAGAGTTGACCAATCAGAATATTGGACAGTGTGCGGTAATCGAATGAGAGAGAGGCGGCGCGACGGAAGGAAAAAGGAACGTATTTGGGTACAGTTCGCGCATGAAGTTGAGACAGATGACGCGCGCTAAAATAAAACACGGGAGAGAAGGCTTGTATACTTCGGTTTTTCTTTCTTGGCGCATGGGGGTGTGTCAATCAAATGGAATGTCTCACAGTGTTTCGCGTCGTTTTCGGTTGTGCCGCTAGGAGATGCATGATCGCGACTGTATCAAGCAGTGATGGCGATCATGCGGCTCCTGGCGGCACAACGGAAAACGACGCGAAATACTGTGAGATTTTCCTTTTTATTGACACACCCCTCGTGGGCCAAGAAAGAAAAATCGAAGTATAGGCGTGATGACGGTAGGACGTAAGATGTTGATCTCGTGGTAATGCCAAAAAAACCGAATAGAAGTGACGCAACAACGGTTTAGAGAACTCTCCGGGAATTTTGGAAGCATTGATGGGAAGTGTAGAAGTGCGTGTCTAAACGCGAACAATTTTTGGTGTGGAATAATTGAAATTGGAGGTGGAACGACTTCACGGCTTGGAGGAATAACGGTCAAGTGTGGTGTTCGGCTATTACAGGGAAGTAAACGATGGGGAATTATTCAAAATTAACAAATGTAGGAAGATCAAGTTGTGTTTGAAATTTAGAATTTATTTTAATATTTGAAGGAAAGGTTCACATTATTTGTCATAAATTGGATATTTGTTTGTTTATATGTGTAATTTATAGTATATAAATAGCAAATGTTGCGGAAGTAGTTATTGTTGTTCTTGCTTTTTTTTCTCGCGCGTGTAGGCCAACGTGGACCACGTGTACATGCTGCCTTTTCCGGGGCTCAGAAACATTATCTCGGAGGCAGGAGATGAACCATTCTTATGGGAGGGATCAGCATTTTAGCTGAATCACATTTTTATCTCCCAGGGTTGTTAGCCCTGAGAGTATGGAAGATAAAATTATGGTGACAGTGAGGGGTGAAAGGTCGGCACACACATATAGACATACACAAATACACCTATGTCCGAGGCGGGACTCGGACCCGCGACCCTGCGGTCCGGGATTGCCATGACACTGCTGCCTTAGCGATCTCAGCCACGGGGCCGACAATTATTGTTGTTATTATTAGTCATAGTGAGGAGAAATCCCGACCCCGACATAAACAAATACGTACATACGTAGATATTACATGCCGAGAGTCTGTATAGACGGCCTATCTAACCCGTTCAAATTTTTTTTTCCATTGACCGCTTTTCTCCGACATATATTGTTATTATTTCAATGTAATAAATGGTAGAGAAAGTGTAAGACAGGGAGAAAAGAATACTGTGGTCATACTACAGCATTTTGACGGTGGATATCCTCCAACTATCCGTATTTTTCCCCCTTTTAATGCATTCATTCAGTAGAGATAACCATGTCTCTTCGAGAATCGGCGCCGCCTGTTTGAGATGTTCATTGAAAGTATTGTCCGGACCGCAGGCTTTTCCGTTTCTTGTGCAGTTTATTGGGCCTTCTCATTATTTTCTTGCTTTTGGCGTGAGATCGATGGGTTCTTTCTTACTGCTTTGCTGGCGCGTCTCATTGGCTTGTAGTACTTTTCGCACATGGGTTTCCCACGTCTGAATGGGGATGTATCTCGGGAATTTTTGTTTCTTTAGATTCAGAATTTTGAAAGGTTGTTCCTCTGCTTCCCTAATTTTCCTCGTATACAACATTTCTTGATACTCCGTTTTCTTCTGCTTGATTCGTTCTTTATAAAGGCTGCGTGATTTCGCGTATCTGGACAGATTTTTTGTTGATCGATCCGTTTTTGTATTGTAGAGGTCCATTAGGGTCACTCTCCTCAACTTGTAGCAGTCTGTCAAACCATGGCTTCGCTTTGCGGCGCAATGGTTTAGAATAGCTTATGGCATTGTGCATTCTCTAGTTTATGTTATTTACTGCCTCATTTATCTTCTCATCTTGGACGAGCCCCATGATGCTGTCAAGGTTCCCTTTTTGTAGATGGGTCATTCCATGCAAAAAAAAGTAGGAAATCTGACACCACATCTCAGAATTTAAAAATATTTTGCCATCTTACTTATCATGATACATGCATGAACCATTTATAAAATTTTTGTCTCATCGGCCATTGTTTAGCAACAATGGGCACTTGAAATATTACGTTAGCAGTCTGTAGACATTCCGTTATGATTTTTTTCGATGATATGCAAACAAGCAAAAAATATGAATGTGACACTATTTGTAGAAGAAATGTAAAGGATAATTTTATACTAAAGATCTTTTTTTACTGTGAGTCTTTAACAATTAGGAAGTAAACAAATTATAAAAAATGCAATAAATGGAAATGTAACATTTTTAAATTCTTGATTTTTGGAAGAAAAATTGCTGAAACTACTTTCAGGCTACTCTGTAAATTTCATCATGGAATCTTTAATGGTTTTAAAGTTATGAATAAAAGTATCTTGCCGGCGCTCCGTAAACGAACTCATCTCAGCTGCTAGAGCCTCCGCGCCCCAGCCCTCTTCGTCAGCACTCGGCGTTACTTTTTTACTCCGCGGCGCGATGGTGGATTTCCCAAAACTACTTCTCTAGGTGTTCGTTTTGCCGTACGAGCTACATGAAGAGATACGCCAAATTCGACCATTATTGCTTGGTTTTGGTAAACACGTTAAAATCAAATATTTCTCATTAGCTGTTTTCACATTTGAAATTTTTTCTTTGAATTGTGTCAACATTTCTTCTCAATCATTGGTTTCTGTACTCACATGAAATAATCCAGAAACTGCTTTAATTACGGCACTCATCTTTCTCCTTGCGTACTATTTCTCTCGGGTTTGTTTTCGCAATGACAATGGTGATTGACCCAGAGGATTCAAAATGTTTACATTACTGATAGTGGCTTCCTCTGCAACTCCTGGGGCTACATACTCTTTTTCACTTGACGTTTCCACTTCACTGTCTGTTTCAGTTGAGTCACTAAGATCTGCATTGGGCATTTTGGATATTTTGTGACGACACAGATCGCATATTGCTTCACCTACTACTAAATTCGATATTTTCTTCCGCATCGCCTCTGTTATCTTTCTCTTACCCACCCAACTTTTGTGCTTCTCAAGTCCGAATGGATTGCAGCACCAAAGCCTGTTAAACGTATTCACAACCTTTGGCGTTTTCTATCACGATGTATCACTGAACAGTAACACGCGAAAACTAAGCCTGTAAACTGGTGTCAGGATCCCTTCGAAGGCATCCATGGATATCCCTCTAGGGATTTGAGGGAATGAACTTGGGAGTGCCTGCCTACGACCTTGCCTACCCCTCGCTGGACAAAGGCACGCGACTTTCAACCTTAAGAGCAAAATGCGCGTATACTTTTTATTTGTTAACCTACGCATTTTATAAGATTCCATCGCGACAGTTTGCAGAATGGTTATTAATTGGTTTTTCTTGCAATGTGTAAACTATGAAAGGAAAGAAAATTTTACTTTTGAAGAAAAATGTATTTGTTTAATTTCTTAGCATTTTTTATTATAAACAAATATCTCAATCCTTAATATATTATCAACTGCTTAAAATATGATCATTTATCTTCAAAATAATGTGCCCGTTTTTAAAGTATCATTCATTTTATGAACGTCATAATTATTTTCATTATTGAGTATATTGTGTCATCGTTCATGTTTAACCCGTAATTGTTGCTAAACTGCTAAATATATTAATTCCATAAATTGTCTTTTAACTGTTCATCATTAGTAGATTAATGTAATAAAATATGAAAAAAATCTGAGACTCACTGTCAGAAAACCTGAAATTTTGCATGGAATGACCCAGCTTCTTTGTATCTGTGGGGCGGGGTGGTATAACCATGTATAATCCAAATATAACTGTGGGTGGTAGTTAACGCCCTCTAGATGGCGTTGGTGATATTCAGATCTGGCAAACCAGAGATATCCAGAATGACGTCACAACGTTTGGCGGCTAGGCCTGCTTTAAGTAAAGCTGACCTTGGTTTGGCGGGAAAGTGTTGGGAGGCAATTTCTACTGTACACGTACGTGATTCCAAATAATTACTAAGTTTTTGGCTGTATTATGCGGTTGCCGAAGTGCGCGTGTCTTATCACATTTGTTATTTACAATGATATTACTCGTTCACTTTACATTTGCAGACGGAGCGCTGCGATCTGTTTACATGAGGTCACCGCCGACTGAATGAGAAACGCGCGTCTGCAGTATACACTGACCGTTTAATATGATATAGATGGCGGTGAGCAGTAGAGGTCTTCATTCTCCGCGATTTTTACCGACCAGCGCTCGCTCGCCTCTCTTCTCTCGAGACCACGCGCTCGACTGTCCTTCGCAGCCGGTTGCGGACTCCCGGGAGCCGGCGACCGGTCGAGACTCGGCCGGTCGCGACAACCGGCCGAGACTCGACAACCGGCGGACCCCGTTCAGGCGAACTGCGCCACGTAACAATCGGCCGACACGTCGGAGTAAATATCTAATGCCAAGTTTCAGGAAAAGGAACGGGTATTGAATGGTTTTTAAAATAAATGACCAATAATTTCGTTTTTTCAAAATTTAAAATATAGACGAATTTTAATATTAATTTTCAAATAATACATTTATATTGAGACGAGTCGTGGATGGACTCTACACAAAATCAAGAATAAATATAAGGGACCGGGATGCTTGTTCGGGAATGGGCTTCGGTTACGATCATGAATGCACTAGAAAATGTAGTTGACAAATTTTCCCTTTTTTATTATACCCATAGTTGTTTTACAATTAGGTGGCTTTTAATATTCTTTATCCTATGCTTATCTTCATTAGAAAACAATAAAAGAAACCTCGATATAGTTGTTTTACAATTAAGTGGCTTTTAATATTCCTTATCCTATGCATAGCTTCATCAGAAAACAATGAAAGTAACCTCGGTATAGTTGTTTTACAATTAAGTGGCTTTTAATATTCCTTATCCTATGCTTAGCTTCATTAGAAAACAACAAAAGAAACCTCGATATAAAATTAACATCATTCAAGGGCAAACTGCCTTTCCCTAGCTACCCTTCCCACCCTTCTACCTGCACCGTTCCAACCTGAGAAACGAATTCCTCCACTGCTCTTCCGCTGGCGAGCCGGCACCGGGCGCCGCGCTGATGTGTTCGGGCCTCTTCGTCTCGCCGGGAGGGCCGACGAAAGGGGAGGGAGGTCCGGCCACGCCGCCTTGGTAGCTCGCCTCGTCCGCCAGCCGTCCGCGCGCCGTTCGCCGCCAGGCCCTTCGGGAAGACTCGTTAGCTTCGGCCGCATTCGGGAGACCGGAGCCCCTCCGCCACCGTTCTCACGCCACTCCCGGTCGTTGTCGTGCTATCCAACGCTGCTGCAATGTTACTACAGTGTTCGCCCGCAAGGTTTCAACTCCAGCAATTATTCTAGTCTATGGCTCACCGGATTCACTATTATTCAGCTCGACCACGGATGGATTGTTCCGTTTTCTCTCCCACTTCCATTACTCTATCACGATCTCTCGGTCGACGTGTCTTGCCTCACTTCTCGAGTCACAATTCCGCATCCGTTACTTACTTTATGTAGTCAAAACTTTCCTAATTCTGCGGCACCACGCCTGAGCGCATTACTCTCACTATCGACAGTCTGAGTCACTTCATCCGAGGAACTTGTCGTCACCCTTCGCGCGTTTGTATTCCCGAAACTTTTCTCCACTACCGTGCACATCCGCACCCTAGGACGTTCTCTGTCTTACTGCTCGCGTCTTGCGGCTCTCGGCCCCTCGCGCCGAACCGATTCCGACTGCGGTTCTCTCCCTTACACGACTCCGAGGCGTCGGCCGCTGCCGCGTAGTTTAAATTCATAGTCTGTCGGAACGCATTGTTATCACGGAGGTGATAACAATTCGTTTCATTATATAAAAAAAGGATAAAAAGCTTTAAAAATCGACTCCGCGGACGCACTGGAGAACCTCAAGTGGATCTATTGCAGTTCTGCCTGTGACTTCAAAGAAAAAGCATTCAAAAGTTTTAGAGATAAATTCCGTTCTTTGTAATGACTAGGCATCGGATGTTTCGGAAATTGCCTATTTTATTCTAATGAACATAAAATCATTAATTTTCCTTCGTTTTATACGGTGTAAATACAAATGCTTTGCTAAATTTAGATGCAAGTGCAATGAAATACATGAGTACCTTTCCCTTCCACTTTTGTATTTTTGTTTTCTTTTTCCAAATATTTTTGTTGTTGGTGTTGTAATTTTCAGGCATCTGAGACGCAGGTCTTAGTTTCTTAACCCGGCAGTAGGCGCGCGGGGTGCCTCAGTCACCCCAGCATTGTTTTGAGCTCATTGTACTTTTAGTTTTATTTATAATCTTGCGAGCTTCTCAATATCTTTCGAGGAAAGCTTTGTGCACATATCTCGACCCTTCTCTTTCAACTGCTTCCTGTCCTTTCCTGGAAATTTCGTCGCAAAGGCGATGGCGCGCTGCGTGGGAGCCACCGAGTCACCTCGCACAACCTTTGTTATCGCTTCCTGCCACGCTGAGCAATAGTTCACCCAAAGGAAGGGGGTCTCGTGGAGCTTCAATACTACTCCAAAGAAGCCAATGATTCACAATTTCAGCTTTTACGATTTTTTAATTACAATTAATCGCTTATCTTGTATTGAAGCGTAAAATAATGGAGTAATTGAAAAACATTGTACTCGTACATATAAAACTTTATATGCATCATTTCGTGAATACTTTTGCCGAATTTAAAATAATGTTAAACGTGTGTATGTAATAGTAGATAATGTATTTTGAATTATTAAGTTGAATAGGTGCCGTGACCGCTGTTGTTTGGCCGCCGACTGAGTCGACAAATACAGGGGCCATGGCTGCTTATATCAACTATTTCACAATAAATTACTACGCCCAATGACGACAAGACGTTTTGACGCAAGGATAATAGTACCCACCTCATTTTTGTTTAGCATATGCTTTTTTCTTATATACTCGTGAAATTATGACCAAATATTCATTGTATTTAATAAATATGCCTTGTATTCAGGTTTGTAAGAAACTTCAATGACATTACAATTGGTACGCAACGAATTATAAATATAAATAAATAAATGTCTTTATTTGTGGCGAGGCTCAGGCCATTTGGCCTGCTCTTCCGCCTAACCACTGAACTATCTTCCCTTAAGCACTATAAATATAGAAAAAAAAATAAAAATTTATTTTCAGAGTCTTTGTTTGCTTTAATTCTTTCAAAAAATGTATTGTTTGTATCTATAAAATTATTTCCAGTAAATCGATAAATTGTTACTTTTCAACAAATTAATCGTTTAATTGAAATTGTATTTTCTTTCGATTACAATGAATTGAAAGTGTTGCGATCACTACATGCGGCGACTTTATATCCCGTACATGCATTGAGGGGCGAAGCTACTGTGCAGTTCGGCGCTTGGCCGAGCGGCCGAGCGCTCGAGCACTCGAGCGCCCGGGCGCTCGGCGACTCCCGAGTCTCGGCGGGAGCCGCAAGGCGGCCGGTCGAAATGTCCGTTAAACAGCTATCTCTTCCCCCCCAAGCAAGGTCCCCCTCCCTTCGCCGAGCGTCGGCGCGGAGCCCGAGAGTCTCGAGCGGTTGTTTTTCGCCTGATTGCAGAGCTCTAGTGAGCAGCGCACAGAACCCCGGCGGGGCAAGAACATAACCATTAAGCAGTAGATAAGTGCAAAGAAGAAATAAAAATATTGTACGCGAATGTTGTGAATAGTGTAGGGTGTGATCTATTTTATCATATATTATCTTAATCATTAAAGAGCGCGACTCAAGCTCACTGTCAGAAAGGCATAATTCGTCAGCTGTGTCCGTACTACGGACTCCGTAGCGCTTGTACTGCCTTCGGAGACAGCTGATTGGTCAGATGCTGATTGACATCGGGGCCATTCGTGTATTCTCGGTTGTGTGTTCGGGCCTTCACTTTCAAAACAAAATTAGTTCCTAATTCTGCCGTCTGCAAATGTAAAGTGAACGAGTAATATTTGCTTTCTTTCGGTTTATTTAGGTTCTGGCTGCGAAATTTGTCGACACATTGGATTTAAAAAGCACAATTTTATTAGCACACATCAAGTCGCTATCTTTTCTTTTTGAAAATCTTCGAAGTAATATTATCATGACCTTAGTGATGATGCTACGGTGTTGCTTGATAATAAAATTAAATATATGAAACATTTGGTTCCACGTGCTATTTTCGATTATGAAAGGTGCCAACGAATTTCGATCTCCTATGCTGTTAGCGTAGAAGTGATTCCTTTCGTATATTTTAATAAACTGTCGGCTTTTTAAATATTTATTTCAGACATTTGTATTAATTATTATCATCCAGAGGAACATTACATACGTTAAACTTGAATAGTTTGAAAAAAGAGCCAAAACGTTCATAAACACAGACCCAAAAATGTTCGTAACTTTTCACGGAATGGAGAAACTTTCAACACTAAGTTAGCCAGAATTTAATATAATTTGACTAATAATTTTTCAATGTATGAATTGTAATAAATACACCTTTATTTAAAAATATAAATAATTATTGCACTTTTTATCATATTTTTAAAAAATATTTGCAGTTTCTGTGGTGGATTCAATTTTTGATGGTGGTAGAATTTGAATATTCCAGTCACGCGCTTAAATATAACTTGTTATCCTCAATAATTTTTATTTTAACATTTTTTATAAAACATATTTTCAATATCTTGTGCTTGGCAAGTTTTAATGAACATTCGATCCCATTTCTCCCAATACATTTGGGACACGACTTGATAACCCTGGTGGCAGAAGAAAACTATTGATTTGGTGACCATCGTAATATTTGGGCTTAGCTTTTATACAAATAAAGTCTTGAAGATCCACAAAATTTTAGTGGCTCATACATACTACGTATTATGATGCTGTCTTTGTACAACTTGTTCAGGCAACTTACAAATTCAAGTAGATGACAACTTATTTATTGAGAGCTATAGCTTTAGTGGGTTGTTTATGTTGTGATGCAACCGCCCAAGTCGGATGCCGATTCTTTGGAACGGAATCGGAAGGGGGTCACACCACAGAATGGAAGCGCCGACACACTGATGGTATGACGGTCATTTCCGTTGTAGCAGATGGGGATATGCGCTAAATTTACTTAAAGGGGCGCCAAGCGCACGCCCACTTACCTGCTATGTTGCTGCCGGCGTTGAGCGTCTCAGGGTTGAGTGCCCTGGGTCGAAGGATTGCAATGGTTTCTTTGTTTCAAAATAATAAACACTTTACTCAGAATTTAGTCTTTTTCACCCGTCCAAAATGGCGGGGACACATTTATTATAAAAACTGTTCTTGCAAACACGGGATTGCTGTTTTTGGCTATCAAATAAGTGATGATGATGATGACTTACAAGTTGATGATGGCGTAATGGCTACGTCACCGCGACGGGATTGCTCACCGATCGATGGACTGATGCGGCAGGACCCACAGGAGCGCCGCTGGAGCGTTGGAACGCCAGCCTCACAATTGTCCCTCGGGATGAAGGCGCCGGCGCTCGGGATGTCAGCGGTGAATGTCAGCGCAGCAATTACGTAGCGCTGGCGCGCGTCTCAGCCCGTCACACGACACCTGGACCGCGTATGACGTTGGAAGCCAAAATCTGGCTGTTTGGAATAAATTCCGCGGTTGGACGAAGGCCGGGCAGGTCTTGTGGTGGTCGGCCCCATGCTTGCCTCTCACCAACCGCTATTGTCGTCTTTTACCGTTGCTCTCACTAATGATTTCTCTAAAAGCCGATATTCGGCCGCTCTCTAACTGTAACTTTTAAGTTGTTGAAAATTTCGACTGTCCTATGCTATTTCTGCTCGACCACTCTCTCTCGTGTTTTTCGCCCGTCTGAAATTTGAGCCTCTCGTTGTGTTTCTCCCCCCTTTCTTTCTTTCGCACCATGCAAGGGTTATCACGTGCTTCCTGCCCTAGCGCTCTCATAGGTCGGTTTGTTGAGTTCCAGAATTTTCTATGTCATTTGTAACCTGGTTGGCTAAGATGATCGCTTCCTTTCGCGGCCATTGGATATCTTTGTTTAGCACAGAGAAGTGCGCACGTGGTTCTTCTGCTGATATGTGATGAGTTTATTGGGCTTAGGGGATTATCTTGCTGCGTGCTAGCGCCAAGTCTATAACGCAGTTGTTCCAGAAGTCAATCATTCTGTAGTATGGACAAAAGGGGGTTGAGTTTATGGTGGAGGGTTTATGGTGGAGGGTTCCTACGCAGCTGTGCGGAACTGATTCAAGCGGCGCGAGGGACGCGTTGTCCTTGCGAGCTTCTTGTTAATGTGGCGTGACACTGGGGTGGCGACGTGCGATGGTCAAACGACACATCGCAATGTTAATGCAAAAATGTGTAAAATCTACAAAAACAGTTTCAAAAATAAACTTCTGAGAATGACAGGAAAATGTTAAGACGTGTTAATTGCGAATTACAAAGATCGGTGGAACCTGTTACCTACAGTTGACTTGAAATAAGCATCTAACTTCCTCTGCCATTCCTGGTCCGTTTTGCCCCAGTTCACTATTGGACACAGTTCGGCGATCGTGAAAATACAACTTTATTTTAGAGAAAAAGGAACATCTCACTGCGAGAAAGTGTACCTAAACAATGCAAAAACTTCTTTCAAATTATCATAGACACAGAAAAACCTCCAACGAAGAACGATCACGACGTTTTAAAAGAAAATCAACACTTGCATCTTGTTTTATCCGTAAGCTCACGTGGCAGCCTGCCACTTACCCAGCGTTGTCATATGATTAAATGTACGAGGGTCATTCAATAATTAAAGAAACAAATTGGTATGGAGAAAAAACAAGGTACGACAAGGTTGGTAATTTTAGGACTTTAAGTTGGCATCGTAGAGGTCAGCCCTGACCCTCTGGAGAATCATCATTGCTGTGTCGTGTCATAACCTCAAAATTAAGTTGAACGATGGCGAAACCGCTTGAAAATTCCACATTCGTCAATTAACGTTCTGTGATTCTTTCTTCACTTGCTGAAGGTGAAAACCCAGATAATATGTAGGGGAAGGTCAGGTGATATCGGGCAGCGGGTGGAATCGGACAAAAGTAGTTTAGGGAACTGGGCAATGGTGGTAGCGCGTGCCACACTGTCAGTGTGTTCCTGAACACGAATAAGCTTTGCATACGCCGTATGAGTTGAGTAGATCAATCAGTTTGGTTATTGCGACACTCAATGCGTTTTTTTTATGCTGACCAGTGTACACGATATCTTTGGATCTTTGAAGTTTTTCTTATGATCAGTTTAAATAAGTTGTACTGTGACTAGTATGCTTACTTAGGTGTATTTGTTATGTTACAGCAGTACAAGGGTGTTTGTACAATTTATATCTGTGTTGTATTCTTCTGAAGGATGAGGGTCGTTCGGGTGGTATCGGACAAAGTAGAATCGTGTGGTACCGGACAGTTACTTCTTCGCCTTCTCTTCAGTTTTCCGTATTTCTTACGTGTAGATTGTTAGGAGGTAATATTCGAATACTAATGTGGATTTTGTCCGTGTTTCTGGAAACTACAGGTAAAATTTGAGGGAAATGGAAAGAAATAATAGAAAGATAGCCATTACGAAGGTCAGTTCAAAAGAAAAACCCTTCAAAATGATAGTTGTGAAGCTATAAATTGAACAATATAGTTGAGTTTTTGCTTTTATTTCGTTCCTTTCAAGCATTCGATTTCTCAGCGCGTCCAGCTGCCGCGAAGGGTTGGGTGTTGCAGGTGGTAAGGCAGGATTCTCACAGCCGTTGCTTCACTGGGGCGGGCGCCAACAAATAGGCACCATTGCTTCTAACAGCCTATCCCCACATTCAAAAATATTTTTGATACCTGCAGTCTTACACGTGTACATACTGCCATTGTTAGTAAAAAAAGAACCTCGCAGAATTATCAACACGCTCTCACTGAGATTCAAAGAAGAAGGAAAACAAATATAACTACGCACAAGAATTGTAAATGCAAACATCAATATTAAAAATTAAAACTACGCTTAAAATCCATCTTTAGGAATCTGTAACATATTCACGCGGGAGTAATTTGATTTGACAATGACCGTGTTTACTCATTTATAATTAGGATTTAACTGTCAAAAGTTAATATTAACAACTAAACAGCCTGAAATCCTAAACGCTGAAAACTTGAGGCTCAGGAACATCTGAAGGGATCAGAGCTTCCCCAGTTGTAGAGGGTGTAAAGGAAGAAAGGACAGAGGCCCTACCCTAGGGTACTTGGGTTGGCCGCCTCTCCGCGTATGAAATACGAAGACTAGTGTAGGAAATACCATGGCTGCGGGGTAAGCTCTGGGGTGGTAGGTAGTTTACTGGACGGAGATGCGTTCACAATCAACGTTCACATTGTTCAAATGCTGAACTGACAGTGGTGCTGGTATCAGATGCATCCGCCAGGGTTGCCCTCTATGTAAAGCACAATTTAATTTGGCAATTGATGCGTCAATCACGACTACGGTAGCCGCCTCTGACACCCCGACCCCAATTCTGGGTTAAGCCGATGAATACTAGCAAATAGCAAAGAGGAACTCTAGCGTGCTGTGGATGCCTTAAAAGAAACGCTGCGGAAAACAGAGGTAGAGCTCAAGCCAACCAATGCGCCGCGCTGGCGATAATAAAGAAGAAAAGGGTGAACAATAAGTCAAGGATATGTGAACAGATAATTGCAAGCCTAGATATTAATGAATCGACAAGATACCTAGGCTGCTCTGTGGGTTTCAATGTAATAACCGACTGGACCGGACTTAAAGAGAGCAAGAGGTAGCAGCCGTCCATATTGCAGACACCTGCCTTTTCGATTGGCAGAAGCTGGATGCCATTTGCCAGTTTGTAATCCCGACAATGGTTTTCCCACTGGGAACGAGAAGGTATACCGAAAATAAATTAGACACTATGGACACGGTAATAAGGTTCAATGTGAAGGAATTCCTCTCACTTCCCGAGCGCGCCTCAACATCATTCCTATACGACCACAGATAAGACATTAGGCATCCAATGCTTGAGCCCGGAGACAGCCTTCTGGGTAGTCAACTCCGCGTTCAAGGTGTTGACTACCCGAGATAGCAACACGAGAGTCACAGCATTGCAAGATGCAATCAGAGAGTCGACGCACTATGTAGAAGACGAGCCTGGCTTCCCCTCCCTTACTCGATACTTCAATTATGAACATATTATGCGCGCTCACTGTTCACGGGCAAGGCAGGCCACAAAGAGGTTAAAGATAAAATGATGTTTTACAGAATCCGGCGGCACACTCACACCTAGCATTACCTTCCCCCACACTTTCCCCATCCCCGCGTACGACAGGGCAAAACCCCCGCTGGGCCTTGCCGGGCGCAGCGCAACAGAACCGGGAGAAGTAGAGGCCCCCGCCGTCGCCCCCTGTCCTGTCGGGGCACCCGGCCAGGGGCAATCACCAGCCATCGGAGCGAGTGTGGGCGGTGCCGCCAGACTGGCGGGCCACCCCCGCACCGTCACATCACCACGACGGGGCTGCGGCACCACCGGAGCCGGCGACCCGTCGGGACCCGTCGCCGCCTGCAGCGATGCAGCTGCCGGCCAACTGGGAGTCGACATGGAGGAGGGTAATGGAGGGGAGGACACAGTGACTCTCGGCGCCACGGACCGGTCATCGCTGGAGAGACGCCTGCGTGACGCCTTCCACAGGACGTAGTCCCAGCGCCGGCTGGAACAACTCGCCAGGGAATATACGGAAACACACTTAGGGGGTTGGGGAAGGAAGCCACACACTTCATATAGTCTGGCCGAAACGCTTCCTACTTTCAAGTTCCCGTTTCCGGACAGAATAAACTCCTCCCCAGCCCTCAACCACTGCTTTGGTAGCGTGCACAAAGGATGCAAAATGAAACGCACGTGGAACAACGGCCATCAAGCAGCCGAGAACATTGTCCACGTTGCCACGGAGTGCCAGTCGCCGCTATCGTACGTCCTACATGACAGAATTGGCGCCATCTACATAGAGGCGGCAATTGCGGCGGGGTGGCAGGTGCTCCGAGATAATCAGTCAGCGGTAGGGAGTAAAAGACCTGCTCTCGTGCCCGCGCGGGACAGAACGGCGCTCGTGGTAGACTTCGCGGGGGCCGACGCATGCGAAGGAAGACTCGGCAACAAAACTGACCGTACAGCGTCACAGACTGAAAGCCTGTCTGACGAGTCCTCAACTAGAACGAAACGCTTTTACTATCCTCATTGCTCATCCTTCACGGCTCTACGCTAGGGTCACCCTGCACGCACACTTGTGCGGTAGGTGGATACGGCACCATGCCGCTGTACCCTTTTACTCGAATGAGAAAAGATGAGAGCAGTTGAAAGTAACACCCCTCTTCCCCCTCTTCTACATCCACTGGTCGTTGACCGAGTGAGTATAGGGCAGAAGGCCGACTTTCTGGGTCAGTTTCGTCTTGTGTTCGACTCTTCAGACGCGGACTTGAACCGCATGACTGACGTTTCTTCACACTTAACGCATGTGAACAATATGCTCTGTAGGTTCGTACACCCGATGCGCCACGTAAGCTACGGTTATACAACGATGTTGCACCGAGCAAGGCAGCGACGGTGTTGCACAGAGGAAAAGACTCAGTGGCACACTACTCAACGACAACTAGCCGTGAAGCATGTTCTAAACAAAAGTGACGGAAAACGCGGTCAATACAAAGCCTCCCGAGCCCACCTGGTAACGATCGGCTACTACAGCGCCTCCCACTACAACAAGCGCAAGTTTTATTGATATTCCACCGCGGGAAGGGAGAAGACAGCTCTGATTACGTCACGGTATAAAAGGGCGTACCAACCGTGGGCATGTACTTGACACACCAAAGCGTGCCACGAGATATGCTACGACTGTTTTGAAGGCACAAGATGGTTGTTGCCAGCATTGAAAAGTGGTACGTGCCGTTCCGGGTTGAATCCAAGTATCTCAGCGGGACGTGCTATTCAGCGCTGGCTGAGGACTAGGGAGATCGTGTATTATACCAAGAAAAATTGTGCGAGCAATGTTGTAGGGGCACTGGACGAATGGTGTGCGGGTAGCGACGTCGCACTGAGAGAAGTAGCAGAAGGCAGAAAGAGCAAAGAAGTACGAGAACAAATCATTGCCGAGGCAATTATTCGGTTTCCTAACAATAGAACGGGAATATTATTTTAAGAATATTAAAGAACAGTAAAATTTCGTCCTAAATGGCAATTTCCGTTGAAAAATTTGTAGCTGTTTTTTAAGAAAATGGCGTTTAAGCCATACTGTAAATTCGAAATACGAAGCTCATTTCCACAGGAAATTTTTGAGTTTTCGAAAACTACATTAGAAGCCGTTGAAGCACTTGAACTCACAAATAAAATAGTGCTAACAAATCGTGGGAAATGGGCATATGAACTGTGTGAGAGATCTTCCGAAAATATTACATTTGAGTAATTAAAAAAACAAACCAAAATGAACTTTACATCATATTCAAGAGTGCAATTAGTACTATCCATTTGAAAATTTTGAAGAAACAATTTGGAGCCTTTTATGAGAAAACGGCATTTAAGCGTTTCTGAAAATTGCGGAATTTTGAGTTGGTATTCACAGAAAACGGTTGGAAAAAATTTCCTTTTTTTTGAAGAAACGAAACTACAGAGCGAAAAGGCGATTATGTCATCTTCTATAGTACATTACGTACTATCCGTACCAAAAGTGTAAAGAAAAAATTTGGAGCCGTTTTTAAAAAAAAATCTTGTTTTTGGAATTTTTTAAAATTGCACATATTGCACGAAAACTACTCAAATTTTAAAAAATGTGCCTAATCTTAATGAAAGAACTAATCATGTAGAACAAATGTCATTTGAAGGAAAAATATCTATCTTCAAGGGAGAGGACAAAAAAAATTCAAATTTTAGAACTTTTCGAAACGTTAGTTTAGCGTGAAAATCAGACCTTTGCCACCTTCATAAGTGTATTTTACTCAATTCTTGTTAGAAATTTAAAGAAAAAATATGGAACCGTTTTTGAGAAAATTTTGAAAATGTCCTCGGGCCTTCGTGTAAAGTACCCCTAGAAATTAAAGAATGTTTTTCAAATTCGCAGACTCGACTCAGGCCAGATGGACAGGGGATTCTTCAATTTGGAAAAAGTTGTAGCCATAGTTTAGGCACTAGTGGTGTTCACAGATGGACGACGGATGTTTTGCTTTCAATTGGTTATTCGGAATCAAGGACCCACAAAACAGGGATTCTGGATACACCACGTGTTAGAGGATATTGTTTCTTAGATTAGCAACAGGATTTATCCATTTCTTCGTTATCAGGGCCCGGCAATGAATGTGGCAATGGAATAAATAAATTATTTATTATATAATAGATGAAATTTGTACAGCATATGCGCATTTATTGTCTATATTAAAACTGTGGTGTTATTATCGTTAACGTGTTTCTTGAATAGATTGTTATATCTAGACACCCAAGTTTGTTCTCAACTGTATTAATGTCATATTAATAAGACAAATTAATATTACGAAACATATCAAAGTTGAAGAATACAAAATTAAACACAGAGATGTGGGCTGCGCGTGAGCTATTGAACGTTTCACTATGAACAACAGCTTCGCTTAATAAATTTGCTTATTTTTTATCCATCCATTTCCTAAACTTTAAGTACTCTTTCTCATAAAGTTAACAAGACTTTTTCGGTATCATACCATTTTCTGCTTTTGCAGCTTCTTCCACAATTTCTCTGGGAAAATCCATTAGGTTTGAATCGCGACTTTCAAACTAATTGCCATTTGTAAACAAATTAGTTGCTTAGGTAGCATTCATGACGTCAAAACATGAATTCGAGAACTACTACAACAACGACTTACAACTTACAACATCAAGGAAAGCAAAAACCTACTTCTCAAGGAAGATTCAATAATTTCTTCAAATGTTGTTTTTAAAGAAGTATGAATTGTTCAAAGACCATCTCTGTATAATGTTGAATAAACTTTTATTGAAAATTTGTTTCCGACATCAAGTGCATCAATTGCATTGTTATTTGGTTTGATATTCTGTAGGTACATTAGTAGTTCCTCTTCTTCTTTATGGAAAGGATAGACAAATGGATAGGGAAAGGGTGGGGTTTAACATGCTAGAGTTCTCGCACGGGTACGCTAGTTCATACATAAAAAACAAAAGTCCCTGACTAAAAAACTGAGGTGTACCTTTATTATGTGTTCTATGCCAGTGCGCTCATTAACGAGTTACGGCTGGCGTGTTGATTTCGGAAGTACTTACGTGTGGGAGAAAATGTTTAATCTGATGAAAATAATTAATTACATGATACAGTCGAGAATGACAAACATTAACATACGTTTCTGAACTGCGAGCAAAACTTCTGCCGACTTGACAGCTCCAGGCTGAGAGGGGAGAGGGGGTTCCGTTTCCCAATCAGAGGCTTTGAATTATGATGATGTCACTAAAGAGTTGTTTAGTTTGATGTTTACTAAGAAACAAATGAAATGTAATAGCGCGAAGCAACTGAAAATTGAAGAGCGCCATTACTTGTTAGGTTATGCATGTGTGTGCGGTTGTGTCGTTTAGTGATAAAGGCGTACTTAAAGGCTGATATACTTATGACACGATGTATATGTACATCCATCTTACGGGACATTTCTAATTTTCATCTTTATGCCAATGCATTCAATAGGACGCCTCTTTGAAAACATTGTAAATAACAGGCAAAGTCAGTAACTTCGAAAAGTCCTGCAATTTTTTTGTGAACGTTCTGTGAAAGGTATGTATTCAAACCACAGACATAGTGAGGTCTAGACTGGCAAAAGGCCCGGTAGACTGAAGCATGGCCTTGCGCGCGGCGGCCATCTTGTTTTCTCCCATCCGTCCACCGTAACTTCTACGTTAGTGCGAAGGTGGAGCGAAATAATCAACATACTTCGAATTTTTTAAGGTGACTGATGACATTAGGTAATTGTTATATCTCCTGCCTTATAACACGAATCTTACTTAACAGTGGTAATTACATTTCTGAGGCCACGAGCCCCGTTGAGAAGGATGTTCGCGAATTAAAAATATTCATTTTATAAGGCCGGAGGGGTAACAATGACCTAATGTCATCGGTCACTTCAAAAAAATCGCAGTATTATTATTATGTGAAAATTATGGGGTCAATTAACAAGGTTCACGTAATAAATTAACACACACAAATATAAGTTATTATAATATTTTTTTCTCAAAACGAATTTTGATACAAAAAACTTTTAGAGGAATACACATTAAATATTGCTTTCTTTTCAATGGATAATTATAGGAGATCATCAAATAATCCTATTGTTTAAAACTAAAGATAAAAATACATAGCAAGCATTTTTACATGAACACGCCTTTTCACAAAGAGAATTTCACACCCATGAATCATTTCATTGCACAGTAAAATACATTAATAAAACATTCAACATATGCATTTATTACAAATGTTTAAATATTGCCAATCTGTTGTAAGTGCTCTATAATATTTTTCAATGAGTCTACAGACTTTTATAACATCAACAGAAGGATAAATGAGGCCTTCTTCATCTTTGAAAACAATAAAAGAGCAAAACTTGTCAGAACTTATTAAAGCTCTTTCACATTGCTCACACTGCAAAGTTTTTCTGACGCTTTTTACAACATACCCAGCAATGTACTCAACCACATTTTCTACATATAAAGAGAGTGTCACTGACCTGACCACAGGGACATCATCTATATTTGATAATGATGCAGTGGAAATCATGGCTCCATCAGCAGGTTCAATAAACTGGCTGTTTCTGAAAGCTGAAGTGCTCGTTACTTGCAGAATGTTCACTTCACTTTGAGCACCACAATTACCTGAAATTAGCTCGTTTCTTATGAAAAGTCCCTTAAACGCACTTTTGAATTGCCTACACGTTGGATTGTTATTCCAGCCTCCTCTCTGCCGTATTAGGCCAAAAATAATTCAAGTGGTCTTGACTGAGTTTATAAGTCAGGAGGTAATTTATTCTACTCGAAGCAACAAGATCATTAAAGGTACCTCTAACACTAAACAGACACACTTTTAAACCAAGAAAGACAACTTTCCTATTTGAAAACAATATTGATTGCAACGTATCCTTACAGATAGAGAGCTGATCTATATAAGAAATTGCCTCGGTTATGAAGGAATCCCAAATGTTTTCATTCAGTAACTTCAGAGGAGCCTTAAACGATTTCTCAAATAAACTGGAGGAATTAAGAAAATCAAAAATTATATCAAAATACCTAATGCATCTCACAGTTTCTTCGCAATCCTTGAACTCCTCAAGATTGAGCACAAAATTACAATATTCTAGGGCATCAGCCACCGATTTACTAAGCATTTGGACTGCAGGTCTCACTTTTAATTTGTTTTTTCCCCAATTCATGTGCATAGTGCTTAATTTGTTTGCCAGTTTCAGTCCTTCACTTTTCTGCAAGGAGAATAGAGACTCTATATGTAACCATTTAATGCACCTGCCGTTAATATATATAATT
Source organism: Acheta domesticus (assembly GCA_031308135.1). Lineage (NCBI taxonomy): Eukaryota > Metazoa > Arthropoda > Insecta > Orthoptera > Gryllidae > Acheta > Acheta domesticus. Next base: position 82,918,871 of record JAHLJT010002630.1, on the reverse strand, counting down.
TGTTTATCTGCAAGACAGTTACAAACAAGCTTAATCATATGACATGCTTACATAATTACATATATTTTACCATTCTCAATACATGGATGAGGAAAAAATACTCGTAAATTGGAAGGATTGGATAAATTAGCACCTAGAGCATTTGCCATACTTATATTACAGGGAGCCCCATCAAATGTTAAGCCAATAACATGCACACCTATTTCATATAGTTTTTCCACTGCACTTATTACAACATTAGCTCGTTCTTCACCAGACATAGATTCAATAAAAAAAATAGCAACATGGAATTTTCCATGAGTCATTGATTGACGTGCACATAATGACACAAGCTTCTTTCGCACTTGGCAAACTGTCAGCTTCAATCTCTGTTCCCATATCCACATATCCTACCACTTTTTTTCGATCAAACTCCACATGTTCCTTCAAATGCGTCATCTATTGACAAACAAACAGTTGGTTCAGTGCCTCTGCTTCTTCCATCTCTTGCTTTAAGTTCTATTGCTGTAAAACATTCTTTACAGAAACCTGGCTCACAATTCACTTTCATTAGCCAAGCTCTAATTGTTCGAGAACATGGCAAAGCCTTATTAAACTTGTTTCGAACAAACGCGTAAGCTTTCGGTGAATAGTAATTTAAAGAAAGAGCAGATGACCTTAGCTCAGGGCTATACTGGCAAGTATCATTCTTACTTTTATTTTTCACAGCCCTATTTACGAGACTGCAAATATCTGATAAAAGGGTATTTTCCAAAACAGCTGCAGCACTTTCTGATATTAGATTCTGTTCTGTAAGAGAAGCAATAAGTTCCTTCTTACAAAACAGCCTCTTATTTTGCCTTCTCACTGTTTGTTTCAAAGTTTTAATTTTTTTCCTGGCTGAACATAATTCTTCTGTAACTTTACTTAATTTTTCCTGCAATACCCTCTTGTGCGGGGAGTTTTGAGACGTATTAACGACATATTCTTCCTCAACTGCATCACTTTCACGGTTCTGAACAGTATCACTTTCGAACACTTCACTTTCAGGAGTTTCATCTGCAAGTAATACATCACCAGTAATACAATAATTGTGACGCTCATTTGGAGGCTTTCTGGATGTTGATGTTTTCTGCAAATAAACAGGAAATTTCGGAAAAATAGAAGGCACCGCACCATCTCGGAGACGTCTAGTTTGCCCTGTTAAGTCCACATCTTGTGGTTTGAAGTGCAGCGAACACACAGCCGAATATTTATTTCGCTTCCAGTTTTCTCGACGTACGGTCCATGCATCATGAAGCTCTTCTTTTTAGCTTCATTAGGAAACCTGAAAAAAAAAACACAATATATCAATGTTACAAGTGGAGAACTAGTTTGTAATAGTGAGTGCTCACTTGGCAAATGTTTGTTTACTTACGCACGAAGAGAAATGTTTTCACTTTCTGGAGATTCCTTGCGCTTCGAGTACTTAAAATTGCACCCACACACAACGCAATGATTAACCGTTATGTCACAAGTCTCTACGGGCAGTCCATTCACTAGAAACAGTAAAAAATATACAAACACACGGTGCTTCCCTGCGATACACGTGAGACGGTGACGAGGAGAAGGCAAGATGGCGCGCGCGCAATGTTCCCCTCTCCATTGGCTTCACTTTCACTGGGGGGTTCGGCCTGGGCGCTGCCAGTCTAGTCCTATGTCTGTGATTCAAACTAAGATGTCTTGCTTTTAGATACTTCTCTCTTATAAATCTTTCATAATGAATACTATGCATCTTCCTTCTTAAAACACGTATCGCTGTACTTACTTTCATCTGCTTATGCAAAAATGTTTCGTTATTCCTTGCTTTGGCAGTATTATAGTGTAAGAGACTGCGATAAAATTGTGTAACAGAATTTCATCAAATGAACTAGTGTCATTATTACACTTCTACCAAAAATACAATAAGTTGGACGTGTATGCCTCAACAGCTAATCTGACGAACACGTGTCTGCCGCCCGAGTAAGTGGAAACATCGCTCTCCCCCACTCCCGGCTATCAAGTCGGCAGAAGTTTTGCTCGCAGTATAATAACGTGCAAAACACCATAGTTGATATTGTTAAGCTGGCATCCAAGAAACAAGATTAAATATCGAACTGATTGATCATTCCAAAGTGCATTCTTTCACATCTTTAAACTCTACCTATACGTTTAATTAGTTTCCTTCGCTTAACAATAAATGAAGTATTAGGAAAACTCTATTGTACATAATTTTTTTTCTGATGGAATTAATAAATTATTTAAGATATGATAGATAATCTTTGTACAACATATTCGCATTTATTGTCTACATTAAAACTGTGGTGTTATTATCGTCAACGGGTTTCTTGAATAAATTCTTATATATCTAGACATCCGAGTTTGTTCTCAACTGTATTAATGTCATTTTAATAAAACAAATAATTAATATTACATAATATTTCAAAGTTCAATAAAAAATTACTCGGAGATGTGGGCTGCACGTGAGCTATAGAACGTTTCACAATGAGGCCCGTGGATATAAAAAGCTTCGTGACACATGGTTGAATAATTTCCTCACTTGCGTTTCAGGTTTGTTGACTTATTTCTCAATCTTCCTACCTTCGTTTTTGGTGAAACGAAAAATTAAATTAATAATTAAATTGGTGTAAAAGAGTAAGAATAGTACGTGCATTCAGAAGAAAGTAAGGGTAGTACAAAAGTAGTCTAAAATGTAAGAAAACTGCGTCATTGAGAATATTATTTTCCCTTCCTGCGTTGGGAAAATAATAAGGATATTTAGAACACTCATTTCTCAAGGGACAAATCTGGCTATGCCATTCATAGAAAACTTATTTTTGATCACAACCATACGTAGTTTCGTTACAGGAGTAACAAGAATACAGGATAAGTTTACAGTTGGATGACAAAATCAAAAACGAAACATCTATAATTCAAAATACTTTTATTAAACCATTACAGAACATTCCAGCTTTGCCATTACTTCAACAGTTCTCTCACTTGACCAAACACAATATTAGATTACCTCATTACAAATTATGAATTGTGAAGCTAGCGTGAATTAACAGAATGTTTTTATTGCACACTGATCCCTCTACGCATCTTCAATTTTTCCCTCTGTTCATCAAGAAAACCCACACTTTTTCCGCATAAATGCCTTCTCCCCGGAGTATGCACGCATGTGTGTATTTAAGTTGGAGATCTGCAAACGTCGCACAGGGGCAAACCGTGCACTAATATGGATCCTCCCCGGTATGTGTCCGCAGGTTCACATTGAAGTTGCTTCGATCGATTGACGCCTTTGAACCGAAAGTGCACTTACAATGCTTCTCCCTGGTGTTTCCGCTTGTGTACATTAAAGTTACTGGGCTGCGCCGTAGCATAGGGGCAGAGATTACACTTATAAGGCTTCTCCCCGATGTGGTTCCGCTTGTGTACATTTAAGGACCTGGAGTGCGCAGTAACAAAAGGGCAGAGATCGCACTTGTAAGGCTTCTCCCGGGAGTGCTTTCTCATATGTCCCTGTACGGACCCTTTCCGGGACGTAGAGAACGGGCAGAGCGGGCACTTGTAAGGCTTCTCCCCGGTGTGTTTCCGCATGTGCTCATTGAAGTGGCCAGACTGCGACGTGGAGAAGGGGCAGAGCGTGCACTTGTAGGGCCTCTCGCCCGTGTGCACGCGCTGGTGCCGGTTCCAATTCGAGGGGTCGTTGGTGCTGTAGCCGCAGTGGCTGCACTGGAAGCGACCGCCTCGCGGCGCCACCATCGCTGTCCCGCGCCGCGCATCCGAGGAAAAATACGTATTGCTCGTTCACTATGGATGTGAAAACGAGGGTTAATTGTCTTTCCTCGACATGCTGGTGAGTCTGAAAGTTAATGGTAGTCTCTAGTACAGAGTTTACATATGTTGCTTGGATCAGTTGAAGCTGATAGACCGAAAGTGCACTTAGAATGCTTCTCCCCGTTGTGTTTCCGCTTGTGTACATTTAAGTTACAGGCTTGCGTCGTAGCAAAGGGGCAGAGATAGCACTTGTAAGGCTTCTCCCCGAAGTGCTTACTAATATGACTCTTTAAGGATCCACGTCGGAACGTAGAGAAGGGGCAGAACGTGCACTTGTAAGGCTTCTCGCCCCTGTGTACGCGCTGGTGCTTGGTCCAATCATTGAAGTGGTTGGTGGAGTAGCCGCAGTGGCTGCACTGGAAACGGTCGCCCCGCGGCGCCAGCGGCGCCCACCCACGTCTTGCATGTCCTGAGCAAAGTTTTCTTATCAAGAGAATGCTTCGCGAAGAAACGGCAAAAAGATACCGAAAAAGTGTTGTTTCTTTTTTCAAAACGTCTGTCCGTCCACCTGAGAACAACTCTAGCGCCTAACCCATACGTGCGATTTATTCCAAAATGGATAGTCCCCGATCAATCTGCGTCCACTCGAGACGCTGCTATTTTGAAAAACTTCCTTAAAAAATTGGGGGTACTTTATATAAAGCCCCACGGACATTTTCAAACTTTTCTCAAAATGGGCTACAAATTTTTTCTTTAAATTTCTTGTAAGGATTAAGTAAAACACTTATGAAAGTGGCATAGGCCACATTTTTACGGTTAACTCTGAATTTTCGAAAATTTCAAAAGTTTGAATATTTTTCGGCGTCTTCTTATTAGTACAAGATTGAAGATAGAGATTTTTCCTTCAAATAAAATTTGGTCTGCAAAGTGAGTTCTATCATATAAGTCATGTATATTTTTTTTTAAATTACAGCAGTTTTTGCGCAATATTTGCAATTTAGAAAAAAATACAAAAACCAAATTTTCTCAAAAAACGGCTCCGAATTTTTTCTTTAAACTTTTGGTAGGGATGTACTAAATGCGCTCTAGGATGATATAATTGCCATATTGATCTATTCTACGTTTTTTTCCTTCAAAAATTACAACAAATTACAAAAATTGTAATTTTTTTAACTTGTCTCCCACGTTGGTAATATTTACATTATTGGCGATTTGTTAACATTATTATATTTACGAGTACGTGCTTTAAACAATGTCAAGTAAAGTTTCTCGAGAACTCAACAGTTTTCTGTGAAAACTAAATGATGTATTGTCAAAAACTAAAAATGTCGTATTGTCAAAAACGCTCCAACACCATTTTCTCATTAATGGTTGCAAATTTTTTCTTCAAACGTTGGGAACGTATATTGCTAATTTAACTCTTTTAGAGACCTAAAGTTAAATTTGGGGTATTCTTTTGTTTCTTCAAAAATTACATAAATGTGTTTATTAAGATCTTTCACATCTTTAATATGCACATTACCAGCAATTTGTAAACATCATTATGATTCTGAGTGTAAGTGCTTCAAATGAAGTTTTTTGGAAACAAAAGTTTTCTGTGAAGAGCTTCAAATTTCGCAATTTTAGTAGCGCTTAAACACAATTTTCTTAAATACGGTTCCAAATTTTTCAAAGAAAATTTCCAGTTAGAACGAGAATTTACTGTTTTTTTAATAATCTAAAATAATATTTCCGTTCTACCATTAGGAAACCGACAAATTAACAAACTGTCAAAAAAAGTACTTTAGCGCCGATAGATGGCAGCTGGCACGAGTATGTGGCAATTCCGAAAAGCTAGCCCAGACCCAGGAAATAGAAAACTAATACGGGAAAGTCTGTGCCATTCTGTAGCACCACTAGTTGCGTTAAATTGCTTAAAATGACTTCTAATGAAGTTTTTCGAAATCACAAAAGATTGCAGTGAAAAGATCTTCAATTTTCGCCTTTACAGTAGCGCTGAAACGCCATTTTCTTAAGTACGGCTCCAAATTTTTTCTTAATAAAATGTGTTCATCAAATATAGTCCTTCGAATGTTGGCAGTTGCCGGTTTGAAAATCCTTCTCTTTCTGATCGTAATTTCAGTGGTGTTTTGAGTAATGGGGATGTTACGTATGTTAGAATGTGTATTTTATTTCATATTGCTTTGTTTGCTTCTTACATTGGAGCTTTGGTAATACGTTAACAAATTAATCTTTTAGACATTAGATGAAACCTATTTGAAATAAAGATTGCTAACTTCCACTCACCCGCTCCCAAATTACGCAGTAGATATCTATGCTCTGTGTATGGCTGCACAGCATATGCTGTGTAAAGTAGAACTTGTACTATGTTATTTATTTCATTTTATTATCATTATTATATTTTTATTGTATTTCTGTAATTAATTTTAAATTGCGTCCTTTATTGTGCTAAATGTGAAAACGAATCGATGAGCGGTTTCAACTCTATTAATCTCATATTAATAAAACAAATAATTAATATTACATAATACATCAAAGTTGAAAAATAAAAAAAGTTAACACGGAATTGTGGGCTGCACGTGAGATATTGAACGTTTCACTATAAGGCCTGAAGACATAAAAAGGTTCGTGACCTCTGGTTAAATAATTTCCTCACTTGAGTTTCCAGCTTATGGCTCTTATCAATCTTCGTACCTTAGTTTTTGGCACATAAAATAAAACGAAAAATTAAATTAATAATTCAATTGGTGTAAAACAGCAAGAATAGTAAGTTCTGAGTGACGAAAGTAAGGGTAGAACAAAAATAGTCTAAATTGTAAGAAAACTGAGTCGTTGAGAATACCTTCCTGTGCTGGGAAAATCATCAGGTTATTTAGAACACTCATTTTTCAAGTGAATAATCTGGCTATGCCATTAAAAAAAACTTATTTTTGGTCACAACTATACGTAATTCCTTTACAGGAGTAACAAGAATACAGGATAAGTTTACAGTTGGATGTCAAAATCAAAAAAGAAACATCCATAATTCAAAATACTTTTATTAAACTATTACAGAACATTACAGCTTTGCCATTACTTCAGATCTCTCACTTGACCAATCACAATACTAGAATACCTCATTAAAAATTATTAATTATGAAGCTAGCTTAAATTAACAGAATGTTTTTGGTTTACGTTTATGAACCGAAAGTGCACTTACAATGCTTCTCCCTGGTGTTTCCGCTTGTGTACATTTAAGTGAGAAAGCTGCACCGCAGCATAGGGGCAGAGATTACACTTATAAGGCCTCTCCCCGTTGTGTTTCCGCTCGTGGTTTTTTAGGGACCCGGGGTGCGCAGTAGCAAAGGGGCAAAGATTACACTTGTAAGGCTTCTCGCGTGAGTGCACGCGCTGGTGCCTGGTGAGAGCACTGGACTTGTTGGTGGAGAACTTGCACTGGCTGCACTGGAAGCGGCGGGTCCGCAGCCCCATCGTCGCCGACACTCGCCTTACACGTCCTGCGCAACCAAAGACAAAGTCTTCTTAAGAAGAGAAAGTTATGTAATGCTTCGCGAAGAAAAGGCGAACATTCGGCAGAAAAACTTATTACAGTGCCCTGGTAACGAAAAAGTAGATAAATCCAGTTGCTAAATTTAGAAACAAAAATATTCTAACACGTGGTGTAGCCAGAATCCATGTTTTATGGGAACTTGATATTGAAAAAATCGATTGACAGGAAAACGTCTGTCCGCCTGTGAAGAACGCTAGCGACTAAACCGTTCAACAGATTTTCACCAGAACTGATATTTCCCTATCGATCTCGCTGTTGTCGTAACCCCTTGAATTTGAAACCGATATTTTATTTTCGGGTGTACTTGACATGAAGTCCCTGGAACATTTTCAAATTTTCAAAAAAATAGAGCCAACCATTTTAATCAAACCTTGTTGGATAGTCGGAAGGACGTTTAAGTAAATGATGGTGTAATATTAGTTGAAAACCCTGATTTTTCGTGAATTGATAAAATTCAAAATTTCTTCGGCGTCATCCTACAACTACAATTATGAAGATACTATTTTTTCTTAATGAAATGTGTTCAGAAAAACCATTTTCAAATAAGGCTGTTACGGTTTCTCCTTCTCTTCATGAAGCAAACACAGATTGGTACTTCACTAATTAATTTTTAATCATAAATTACCCTAAACCGGAGAGGAAGCGTCCAACAGCCGCAACCTTCCCGTTTTTTCGGAAGAATGCTCTCCTCGACACCACCTCGCTTCCCACTACTCTCCCCCTCCGCTCGTTAAAAAAAAAAAAAAAAAAAAAAAAAAAAAAAAAAAAAAAAACACCAAGAAACCGACCCTTCGGCCGACCCAGGAATGTACGCAGCCTGCCGGAGCGCCAGCCCCCCGTGGGAACGCCTCCACTCTCGCCCCTCTTCCACTCGTTCCTGATAAGCGTTGCTACAAAGGTCAAGTTCAATTTTTCAGAACTATTAGTATTTTTTGGAAAATTTTGTATCAAACACTCAACGTTTATTTTCTTTAAAACAGATTTTCTTAACAACCGCAATATATTCTTACTTTCCCGTATACGTACGTATATACGGAGTAATAAAATAAGTAGTTAAGGGAATGTTATGTAATGCTGTGGAAAATCGATTTCGAGATTTTAACGGAAATACACATTTTGGGGCCCCCTGATACCGAAAAAGTGTTTTTTTTCAAAACGTCCGTCAGCCTGTCTGTGAACAACTTGCGCCTAAACCATACGTGCGCTTTTTAGTGCTTTTACTATGCAAAAGCAAAAAAGGGGGCTCAGAAATAGAAGCTCTTAAGATATGAAGAGAACGGAAACCAGAAAGGAGATTTACCCTATATTCAAAGAAGCGTGTCAGTCAACGTTGTTTGTTTGATTAGGTTTAGAGGGCGCTTCAACTGCTAAGGTCATTGGCGCCCGTGTCAAAGTATTTCTAAAAACAATTAATTAAACTTCTAGTAAGAGTGTTGCTGGTACAACTTACCAGCTAATTTAAAAGTACACATTTACCCTACAAAAAAGGTTCCAATACACATAAAAGATTTAAACCGATAAGACAAATTCGAAAACGTAAATATGGGGCCAGAAAATTATAAAACATTATTGTCCTTAAGTCAGATAAAATTATATATTCCGCTTTCTCCCAAAAAACAAGAAAGCTTTGAGAGCGCGGAATCGTAATCTCCGAGCACCTGTCGTAGAGTTGCCCAGACCATGCCTTCGTCGGCTGCCATCAAATTTCAAACACTGCAGGAGGACGTGTTCCACAGAAACATTCGCCCAGCATGTATCACAGGTAGGAGGAGAGTCACCTCGCATGACGAAACTGTGCAAAAAGTGGCAATGTCCGATACGAAGACTGTGTTAAAATAACTTCCTCACATCTAGAAGGCCGGGATGAGGAACGCCAGGAATTAACGGAATCCTTTATTGCACTTAGTTTATAGGTGGTATTGTGCCACTCTGCCACGCACTAAAGATGGATCGTTTTAAAAAAGCCTGAACATCGGACGATGGTACAAAAGAAATGTCAACGTGAGTATTCCCCGACGACGATTTCGCCGCCCGGTCAGCCATCTCGTTCCTCACGATTCCCACATGGCCTGGGACCCAACTCAATACCAGATCATAGTGGCCAGACAAAATACAATGAATGAGGTTTTGAATTGCGTCAGGTAGTCTGAGGAAGAACGGGAGATAGCTTGTAGTGAGCAGAGAGAATCAGAACAGAGAACTGCTCGGCGCTAAGTCGCTGACTCGATGTATTTTAGGGCTTCAAGGATTCCATACATTTCAGCAGTGAAGGTACTGCATTGAGAATGTAGCCGATATGATTTGGTGACTCTGATTCAATAAAAACTACATGCCACTGTGTTATTGCACGATGAACCATCTGTGTATAAGAATACATGATCTGGGTAGGCTATCCTCATTTCCTGAAAATGCATCTGGTAAACAGGAGGACTAGTCGTTTGTTTGGGAAGACAGGATTGTCTGAGATCAATATTCGGGCGGAGGAGTTTCCAAGGGGGAATGGGATGACCTGGGGGTTTCACAGGGATGGGAAGGCCAACATTAAGGTCCCGCAACAGATTTCGCAATCGAATACCTGGAGGGTGAGGCAGCGATGTTCGAAGAATAAAGGATGTTTCATACTCAGGATGGGTAATTATTTGGCGACAAGGATGATTTGGAAGTCCTGATACTTTAGCACCGTAAGAAACTAATAAAATATGCCGCCTTCTTTTTAAGGAAGGCTCACCAACCTAAGCTAGAATGCACTCAATTCGGCTGGTGCGATACGCATATGTCTTTGCGGGCACATACCCTTTTATGTCCGCGTAGTCTTACTTGGATACAGCCATGGACTCGAGCGTTGACACGGTTTTACAGCTTGGAGAACCGCCCTGACGCTCGTCACCTGTACCTCGTCGTCGCGCGGCGAATAGCCGCGGCTGACCTCTGCTGTGATGACTGGTGGTGAGGATTCTGAGGCCCCAACTGTAGCAGCGTTCCGCCACATCACACACATCAATGATGCAAATTGATGCACACACATCAATTTGCGTGTCGTCCGCCCACACCACGGTGCAATATCAGTCTAATTTGCGGACTATTAGTCTCGACTCGACGTCGCATTTATTGAGGGCGCGAAATACATTGTCTATTGTAGTGACACATTGATAGTTCTATTCGCAATCCCTTCAACTGCCGTCGCCTCTCTCACACTTTAGCTCGGGATAAAATTTAGCGAACGTGCGATCACCGCGGACTCCGAACAGTTTGATGTTTCTACAAATCTCCAGAAAACTAGTTCTCTCCGAAAAACTCTTTCCCTCTCGTTCGTTCTTTCCGAAAATGTTTTTCCGTCTCTCTTTTTGCGCCATCTCCCCTCACGTGCTCAGCTACTCTATCCCTTCCCCCTATCCAGACTTCGACTCCGCTCTCTCTCGTTCTCGTCCAATACTCGTTACTCTTTCTTATCGTCATTTTAATATTGTTTGTTACTGGGCTACTGAAACTGCACAGTTCGCTCTTTTTCGCCCGGTGGAACACATGCGCGTGTCTAATTACTGGCCGCCTGCACTCCGATGTATTTATGGCTTACTCGAGGAGCGATCATTTGATCCACTTGTCACCATTTAGGGTGCTAATGGCAGCCGCCGGGACAAGGGTTTTCTTTTGTATTTTGATCCTCACCCCGAGGGTCGTTCTGGGGTGGATATCAAGCCCCCCTCGCCGCTGCCATAAACCTTTCCGCCCGAGCTGTTTGGCGGTCAAGGCGCCCCTCCGAAAATCAACAAAAGACCAGCCCCTTCAGCCGCCGCCTCATGACTTAAATTTTCTCCCTTGCACAACGTATTTTTCTCTCACATTTTTTCACTTATAACTGATATATCACAATACACATATTCGATTGATTGAATAGGGTTTAGAGGGCGCTTCGACTGCTGTGGTCATTTGCGCCCATGCCAGAGTATTTGGAGAAAAGAATATTCAGTGTTGCATATGTAACTTACTCACTGTTTAAAAGCATGTACATTGGCTAAAAAGAAGGCTCGTATTCTGCTTCAGGCATACATGTAGAAATGGCAGAAGGAAAATAGAAAAAGGGCGCGTAAAATTTATCTTAAAACGTAAAATTGGCTGTAAAGGGGCCAAACAAAAACATAAAACATTGTTATCTTTCAAATAAAATTATATATTCTGCTTTCTCTCAAAAAACAAAAAAGTTTTGAGAGCGCAGAATCGTCATCCCCGAGCACCACTTGTAGCGAGTTGCCCAGGTCATGTCTTCGTCGACTGCCAACAAATTTCCTACAGTACAGCAGGACGTGTTCCACGGAAAGAACAGTCTTGCACGAGTCACAGATGGGGCGAGTTTCATTTCGAAGAATGAAGCCGTGAGAGAAATGGCAGTGTCCGATACGAAGACGGGTTAAAATCACTTCCTCGCGCCTACAGGACCGTGATGAGGAGCGCCAGGGATACACAGAATTCTTTATTGTACTTAGTTTGAAAGTGCTATTGTGCCACTCTGTTTGCCACGCTCTAAGCACGGATCGTTTCAAGAAAGCCTGAACATCGGACAATGGCACAGAAGGGATGTCGATACGAGTTTTACGAGTCGCTGATTTCGCCGCCTGGTCGGCCAGTTCGTTCCCTCTGATACTCACGTGGCCTGGGACCCAACTAAGTACCAGGTCATAGCGGCGGGACAGAAGACGATGAATCACGCTTTGAACGGATAAGGTCAGGTAGTCTGACGAAGGACGGGAGACGGCTTGAAGAGAGCTGAGAGAATCGGAACAGATAACTACTCGCCGCAACGTCGCTGATTCAATGTATTTTAGGGCCTCAAAGATTGCATACATTTCGGCAGTGAAAATACTGCATTTGGAGTGAAGCCGAAATGATTAGCTGGCCCTGATACAGTAAAAAGCACATGCCACCGCGTCGCTGCACGATGAACCATCCGTGTATAAGAATAAATGATCCGGATACGATTCTCTCATATCCAGAAACTGCTTCTGGTAAACCAGAGGACTAGTAGTTTGTTTGGGCAGATGGGAGAGTCTGAAGTCAATACTGGGAAGGAGGAGTTTCCAAGGGGGGATCCGGTCACTTGTGGGTTTCACAGGGGTGGGAAGTTCTACATTTAATTCCCGGAGAAGATTTCGTAATCTAATACCTGGGGGATGGGGTAACGATGTTCGAAGAATGTACGAGGACTCATACTTTGGGTGGATGATTATACGACGACAAGGGTGGTCAACCAGTCCCGACACTTTAGCCCCATAAGAGGCTAATAAAATATCTCGCCTTCGGCTCAGAGATGGTTCTCCAGCTTCGGCCAAGAGGCATTCGATGCGACTCGTGCGGTAGGCGCCTGTACTAATTCTTATACCGGCGTTGTGAATGGTATTTAATGGCCGGAGGGTTGATGGTGACGCTGACCCATATACAATACATCCATAATCCAAAAGAGAGCGGATGAGGGTTCTATACAAACGCAAGAGACACACACGGTCTGCTCCCCAAGAGCTGCCTGTAAGGGTGCGGAGGAGGTTCAGAGGTGAGACACATCGGCTCTTCAGTTTACGTATATGATTTCGCCAAGTTAGGCTCTTATCGAAAGTAAGCCCAAGGAAAGTTGCAGAGTCCACAAAAGGTAGAAGATGGCTTCCAAGAAAAAGATCGGGGTGGTTATGAAGATGATAAATCCTGCAGAAGTGCATACAGCTAGTTTTTGATGCGGAGAATTTAAAACCTGTCGCATCACTCCATTGCTGCAATTTGTTGAGGACAAGTTGTAATTGTCTCTCTATCACTTGAATACTCTTGGAAGAGCAGAAAATGGCAAAGTCGTCAACGAAGAGCGATGCTTTCACCGGCTCTCGGATTATCGACGCTATACTATTGATAGCGATGGCAAACAGAGTGACACTCAGAATTGAGCCCTGAGGGACTCCGTTTTCTAAATGGTGGCTGGCGGATAACCTGTCACCAAGGCGAACGCGGAAATATCTTGAGGAAAGAAAGGCTACTAAAAAAAGGGGGAGCCGGCCCCTAAGACCCCAAGAATGGATGGTGCGAAGAATGCCGTACCTCCAGGTAGTATCATAAGCTTTCTCTATATCAAAGAAAATTGCTACCAGGTGTTGACGTAGCACGAAAGCAGTGGAGATCTGTGTGATGAGGGTGACAAGGTGGTCCATGGTTGACCTGTTCTTCCTGAAACCACATTGGATGGGTGTAAGTAGGTTTCTCTGCTCCAGGTGCCAGACCAAACGCGTATTCACCATTCGCTCCAGAAGTTTGCATATACAGCTTGTGAGCGAGATTGGACGGTAGGTTGACGGCTTTGTCCTGTCCTTTCCATCTTTAGGAATAGGTATAATTATCGCTTCGCGCCAGGTTCTAGGGAAGGTATGTTCCATCCAAATCTTGTTGAAGATACGGAGGAGAAAGATACGTGCCTCTTCCGGCAGGTGTTTTAACATTTGGTTGTGTATTTGGTCTGGTCCTGGAGCAGAATCTTTCCCACGGGTGAGCGCACAGGAAAATTCATCCATGGAGAAAGGGGCGTTATAATCTTCCTCCAGGCAGGTAGAGACGTCCAATCTGCATTTCTCCATTCTACTCTTCGTTTTCAAGAAGCTAGGGGAGTAGTGTAAGGAACTGGAGGTATTTTCATAATGACAGGCCAATTCCTCAACTACTTTTTCTGGAGAAGTAATAAGATTTCCATTAATAAGAAGTCCTGGGACAGATGATGGGGAAAATCTTCTTCCGATCTGTCGGATCTTTCGCCATACTACTTTAGGCGGGGTATGGCAAGAAAGAGAAGAAATAAAGGCTCTCCAGGAAGCGGTCTTACTTTCCCGTATTACTAATCTGGCTCTGGCCCGCTTTCTTTTGAAATCGATCAGGTTTGATGCGGTGGGGAACCTATTGAGCCTCGCGAGTGCTTGCTTTCGGTCACGCACCGCGGTGGCACAGTCAGCATTCCACCAGGCACCGGGACGCGTCGTGGCCGACACGTAGACTTCGGGATTGCAATGGTGGCTGCGCGAAGAACGGCGTCTGTGAATTGGGCCACCAAGGTATCGATATTATTTGAGAAGTGGTCTGGCATTATAATTTTCTCGCTGAATGTATCCCAGTCGGCTCGATGGAATAGCCAGCGAGGAGGGTAGATGACGTCTAAATCAGGGACATTAAAGTGGACCAAAATGGGAAAATGGTCACTCCCATGTAGATCATCGAGTACGGTCCACTCTACCATGGTAGATAAGGATGGACTGCACAGTGCCAGATCGATTGACGAGAAGGTGTTTGACGCCATGGAGTAATGAGTGTGATTCCCGGAGTTCAGAAGAATTAAGTTTTGCTGGTCAATAATATTTTCGAGGATAGAACCTCTCGGGCAGGTCCTCGTGCCACCCCAGAGGGGATTGTGGGCATTAAAATCCCCCGCAATAAAAAAAGGGGCGGGCAACTGAGAAAAAACATCTTCGAGTTCCTCTTGTGACACGACTTGGCCAGGGGGTATGTATATACTACACACCGTAAAAGAGAAGGATGGTAGGTGTACCCGTACGCACACTGTTTGGAGGTCGGTTCGAACGTTGTGTTCCTCCGAGAACAGGGAGTCGCGGATGAGTACCGCAACGCCGCCGTGAGCACGAAGTCCGTCGTTTTGATCAAACCGATAGATGTTAAATCCGCGAAGAGACAGGGGATGAAGAGGGAGAAGATGAGTTTCCTGAAGACAGACTATAAATGGTTTGTGGCGAGAAATTATTAATCTTAATTCTTCTGAGTGAGCACGAAGACCATTTAAGTTCCATGAGAGAGCCATTATGAGAAATTATTTCTTTGGTTGCTTTTTTTTCTTTCTCACCTTCTGAAAGGTTTTAGAGGAACTCTCGTGGGGTTCCTCATCACCAGCAGAGTCATCCTGACTGCTGCTGGATAAGGTCGTCTGTGTCGGGGGGATTTCCCGACTTTTGGCCACGGGTGACCGAGATCTACAAGAGCTGGAGGATCGTCCGATGTGATTCTCGGAAACAGAAAGAGGAGGACGGGATTTGGATGACGTATTTTTCCTGGGAGGCGGTGTCTGCTTAAGATCGATTTCAGTAGAAGTTTCAGTTGAGGTGGTCGATGTCTGGTGGAGTTTCTGGACAGGTTTTTTGTACTTTGTGGGAATTATAATTTTCCCACCTTGGATGCACGCCGAATCTTCGGGGAAGTCGACCGGCGACACCTGACAACTGAAATGTGAGACTACCGCTGGGGTACAGTGAGTTTGACAACTCGCTGTTACCCCCGGGGACTTAGGTTTCACAGCACTGGAAAAGGATCGTGATAGGTCCACTGGATTCCTGGTTTGGAACCTACGCTTCGCCTCAGGGAAGGAAACCTTTTCGGTTACTCTTATTTTTTGGATTTCCCTTTCCCGGAGAATCGTGGGGCACTTGTTGTCGTTGGCTGGGTGATCGCCTTCACAATTCACACAGTGCGGTGGTTTGTCGCAGGGTTGTTGGTCGTGAACTGACGATCCGCACTTCCCGCAAACCGCGTTTACTGACATACATCGCTGCTGAGTATGCCCAAACCTTTGGCACTTGAAGCAGCGCAAAGGGTTCGGCACATACTGCCGCACACGGAGGTTGTAGAAAGCGGTAACGATCCTTTCCGGGAGAGATGGTCGGTCAAAAGTAAGGATCAGGGTAGAAGTAGGGATCACTTTCCCCTGCTCCTTCCTTCCGATCCTGTACACCTGAGTCACGCCATAGGTCTTAAAAAAGTTTAGAAGATCTTCCTCCGTTTCTGAAGCAAAGTCCTCGTGATTTACCACGCCCTTGCACAGGTTCAAGGTGGGATGGACCGTGACTACTACCTGGAGGCCGGCAATCTGCTTTGTATTTTTAATTTTTCCTATTTGCTCGTCGGTACGTGCTTCAAAAAGAATCGTTCCGTTCCTCTGACGCACGACCGCTTGGAGCTTCCCGTAAGCCTCTTCTATGGCTCGCGCCAGACGGACAGCACTTACAGTTTTAAAAGTTTTACCTTCCTCAGCGCATGACATGAGGAGGAAACGAGGCATCTTGGGTCGATCTTCTTCTCTAGAAAAGAAACTATTTAAGTCAATGGTTCTTTCGGCACATCTCCTCTTCCTTGCGGAAGAGGGCGGGGGGAAAGGTGAAATATCCATATAGATGGAATAGGTTCATCCTCGTGGTCCCCACCCACCACGGAGCCCAACAAGGGGACACTCCATCGGAGTGCCAGGGTTGCCACGAGGATATAGTGGGGGAATAACACGGCGCTGCACCGCCGTGGATTCCCCCGCTCACCCTGGAGTTCAGTACAAGACCTAGTCCGAGCCGATTGATCGGGAGTGGGTTAGCTCCCGACCGCCCGTCTAGAAGAGTCCGGGGCCAAAGCGAGTGTGTTGGAACCTACAGGGAATGTTTCCCAAAATACGTAACCAACGTACCCCTTAGTGCAAGGCGAACAGTAGCACTAGGACTAGATAGGGAAACAAACAGGTCCCTCAACTGCCAGGACACACATTCCCTCCGACACGGGTCGCCATGCACGGCAAACACATGGGTGGGCGTTCAGCATACAGAGAAGGCCAGTGAGGAAGAAAAAGGAGTGAAAAGAACGTACATGACATGAAATGAGAAGCAAGAAGATGAAAAAATGGAGAAAGGAACACTTGAGAGCCTTCTCTGCATCCCCCCGTCAGGACATGGACCAACCCACCTCGACGGGTACATATTCGAGTTTGTGGCGACGGCAAAGTGAGTTGGATCGCCGGAATTCAGAATAACCAGTTGTGCACTCACGGTCACTGACAGCACTAACGGTTTTCAAAGATTTTCCTTCCTCAGCACAAGCCATGAGGAGGAATCTGGGTTTCTTAGGTCTATCTTCTTCTTTCAAAAAGAAACTATTGAGGTCAATAGTTCGTTCTGGACATCTCTTCCTTGCGGAAGAGGGCGGGGGAGGTTTATTATCCATGAAGATGGATATCCAATTCATCCCCGTGGTCCCCATCCACCACGGACCCCAACAGGGGGACACTCCAACGGAGTGCCAGGGTTGCCACGGGGATATAGCGGGGGAATACCACAGCGCTGCACCACCGTGGATCCCCCACTCACCCTGGAGTTCAGGACAGGACCTAATCCAAGCCGATTGATCGGGAGTGAGTTAGCTCCCGACCGCCCGTCTAGAAGAGTCCGGGGCCAAAGCAAGCGTATTGAAGCCTACAAGGAATGTCCCCCAAACTACGTAAATAACGTATCCCTAAGTGCAAAGCCGAACATAGTACAAGGTAAGTAGTGGGGAAACAGACTCCTCAACCGCCAGGACACACATTGCCTCCGACACGGGTCGCCATGCACGGCAAACACATGGGTGGGCGTTAAGCATTCAGAGAGAGCCAGTAAAATTGAAGAGGGAGACGAAAAGAGAAAGGATGTTATAATAGAACGAGAATGACTTGAGGAGAAGAAAAATGTCTGGTGAAAGAGAAGAATACTTGAGAGCCAATCTCTGCATTCCCCAGTCAGGACGTGGACGAACCCAACTCGACGGGGTAATTAACGACAATACATACTCAGCAGAGCAAATGTCACAGCAGAACAACTTGCAGACATTCAGAGAAACGCGGAGTGTGTTCTTTGATCAAACTATCCACAAGACAAACATTTAGAACTATCTATAATCCCTGAAAACGATGGCCCACTTAAAGGTTTAACTTTTCTAAGGGATACATCCGTCATTGGTGAAAATGTATCTGGCAATGAAACACAAGACAAGGATACAATGCGAAATCTCCTCCGACGCACGATAGAACGAGTTCGTCTACTTCCATTTGAATCTCTTGCACCGTTCAGGAGAATGTATGAAAACGCTAAAGCAAAGAGAGTGATAGACACAGTGAATTCTGTCTTAAATGAGCTTCTACAGACCTCAAGTAGAGACCTAGATATTACTGAAATCAATCACGTCAAATATGCAACTGGATATCTAGTATGTCAGTTAATTTTGGGACCAGCCAAGACAGCGTAAACAGCTCCATACCTCCTAGCTGAGGCATCTTTTAAATCAAAGCACACTTCTAAAGTTCAAGAAAAAACACTTCATGTTAAACGAAATACCAAATTGAAAATGACACCACAAGGCTAATGGTAGTTGAGAAGCTAAAAGGGAAAGACCAAGCACCCAATCAACACATTAGATTTCAAATGTAGAGAAGATTTCTGTGTACAGAATTAGTTTGAAACAGACGCGAAGAGATTGAATTACAATCTGAATCAAAAACCGAATGGCACTGCTGCCCCTCCTTCAAAAGATAACATTGAAACATTTTGAGCAGGAATATGGGAAGGAAGAAGATTCCATAAAGAAGATGATACTCGTCTGCAATCTGAAATTGAAGCGGCTGATGGACTCGTGGAAACAGTAGATGTTCAGGAATTCTCAGAAGAGAACCTCTTCCAAGCAATTAAGAACATGGAAAACTGGAAATACCCCGATTGATAAGATCCAGATTTATTGGATTAAGAAATTAACATCAATACATTCTCATCTAGCAAAGGCTGTTAATGAAATTCTAGAAAACCCAAAGGAACTCCCGGAATGGCTCACCCATTTGCTATCTAAAGCAGGAGACAGTTCTTTGGCGAAGAATTACAAGCCAATCACTTGCCAGTATTGTACAAATTTATAACTGCAGCCGTAGCTAACAAAATGTACAAACATCTAGAGAAGAACCACTTGCTGCCAGATGAACAGAAAGGATGTCGTTAAGGTTCCTATGCTACTGATACTGACACTAAATTTCAGAGAATTTTGTGGAGAACCCTCAGGACCCTATTAAAATTTTTACGTTGCAAACTGTCACATATAGCATGGCCCCATCCGCATTTCTTAGTACAAGGTGTCTTAACAAGTTGGCTGAAGAGATAAATGAAATTGATCCTTGTTATGTCGCGCCTGGTCACAGCGCACATAACTTTGTATGTGGCGCGCTAACATCTAGGCAGCGCGCCCTGGCGGCAGCCGGCGGCGGCAGCAACGGGCTGCAGCCACGGTTCAGCGGACTCAAGCCAGGAAGCGAGTCTCGCCGTCGGACGCCGGCCCTTTAAATGGAGCCGGTCGAGACCCCGAGAGGCAGTCACGCAGTCCGGCAGTTGGAAGTCAGTCAGGCAGCAGGCAGTAGCGGTCTGAGGAGCAACGCGGCACAACGGGGAAACAGCGCAGTGGAGTCGCTGGGGAGAGCCTGCATCCAGGAGAGGAATGTTACAGAACTGGTGCAAAGGGACGCACTGGTGGGACACGGACTTTGGCGTTAAGGCCAACCGACAAGGAAATGGCTCCTGTTAGGTTTTGTGGATATTTGTAAATATGTTGGTTGCAAGAATAAATAAATTGTTATGATGACGACTTTCGTTCATTTTGGGAACATAACTGGCGACGAGGAAAATTCAGAGAACTGGCTGTGCGGTCGCCAGATAACAACTGGCGACGAGGAAAAGTCAGAGAATTGCTGCTGTGCAAGTGTCGTCAGATAACAACTGGCGACGAGGAAAACTCGGAAAGTGTGGTGGCTGCTGGTGTCGCCAGGTAACAACTGGCGACGAGGACAAACGGCAGAGTGAAATTGTTGCCGTGCAACAAGATAACGATGAAAGGAACTACCCCGGAAGCAGATATGGAGGGCAGCACGACCGCACTGATGGCATTGTTGCAACAACAACAGAAACAGTTCGAGGAGCAGATGCGGCTGAATGAGGAATTGCACAAATGGCGGTTGGAAGTAATACGGCAATTGATAGCGGGAGACCAAGAGACGGCATCGGAACGGATCACGCTGCAGCAGGAATGTGCACCGAGGGAGTCGGACGAGAGCGTTGCAGCAGGCGCTGCAGCCCCGGGGGTCCCGGGGCAGGCGACGCTGGTCGGTGCTACAATCGTCAGGACGACGGCGCGTAGCGGCGCGGCATTGGGCCATCACAGCGGGGAGACGCCATTCAGGCGCGAGTCGGGGAAGGCCGACGTCGCGGGAGCGGCAACCTCCAGCAAGGTTGCTCGGCGGGCTGCACGGCGAGGTGCGGCTGAGGGCCGTGTTGCTGATAACGCGGCACAACCGAGCGGGCGACCTGGAGTACAAAGGGAGCAGCGGATCCAGGGCGCGGCACGGCAGGCAGTCGTGGCGCAACGGAGTGCGGAGGCGGCTATGCGAGAAGCAGCGAGTTCGGCGCAGAGGCAGAGCGGGCGCCAGCAGACGGCAGCGGTAGGGCAAGTGGCACCGCACACGGTCGTCGCGGCCGCGAGGATACAGGGCAAGAAAGACAAGCGCGCCAAGCAAGGTAGGAACTGCATACGCAAAAGTGACCCGAGCTTAGCGGAAGTGAAATTAGGAAAAATGCTGTTAGGAGCGGACAGTTATAATGAAATGTATAAAGGAAGTACTCTGCAGGGAACAGTGATAGGCCAGGGGATATTGGTTACAAAGATGCATGCAGAGATAAACAGAGACAGGGATAACGGACAGCAGTACGGTAGCGCTAGTGATAAAACAGAGCGGTAATAAAAACACAATTGAGATTTGGCGCGATTCGGTAAGTGAACTCGCGATACTAAAAGTTTATACGAAAAGGGAGCATCGGAATGCCTGGAGTTAGATAGTTGTGTAGCTAGTGAGCAATCACCGGGAGGCGGTGTAAACATAGAGAAATGTGAAACTAATGTTAGTTTAATGTGATATTGAAAGAATTAGCACGGACATTACAGAGGCAGAAAATGGAGCTACACGTTCAAGAGGTTGACAGTATTTCCGCGCGGAGAAGTGTAGAACGCAGTGGTAGGAATGAAAGCAAACGGCAAGGCGGCAAGCAGAGACACAAGGCCAGAGCGGTGTGTAGTGAGAAAGTTACAGTTAGTGAAATACCGGTTGATAGGGAAGCGAAGTGTAGTCAAGAGGTGATGAAATGTGACGTAAGGGCGACGCATCAAGAGAAGTGGCGGTACCAGGTACAACGAGAGTTTCAAAAGCGTCAGTGCCAGGCAGGTAACGGCAGATGGACCAGATATGAAAAAGTGCGTAGTAAATTGTCAAGCTCGAATGGTAGGGTTACGCCATGGGTATGCAAACGTACGTCAGAAGTGAGCCTAGGACGAAACGCAATAGAGTTGGAACACGGTATCACAGTGCAGGTAGCTGGTAAAAGTGGTCAAGAACTAATTTTCGGACGGTTTAAAGTTGTAAATGCGAAAAAGGTACACTTATTACGCTATCAGAAATGGTGGATAAAAAAGCTGATAGAGGTTTGGCAGGATGAGTGTATTATGTTTTGGTTTTTCTTTGTTTGGAGTTTACTGATTGGTTAATTCGGAGATGGCACAGGAAATTGTTTAACTGCCATTTAGTTTTGACACGGGTCGTGTTATGTGAAAATGGATAATGAGTATTGATTATTTTGTGGAAGATGGTCGTATTTTGTTTATTCTGAATGCTTTTGGTTGACATGGAAACTTGTAACAAAGAATGCTATTTTTGTAATATTGCATTAAGTATTTGTGTTTAGTTGGACTGATATAGGTGATTTAATGTATATTGTTTAGGAATTATGGCTATTTTTGGAACTAAATGATGTAAATATGAGAAAGTTAACGTTGGTTCCAGAATTATTGTAAATATGATAGTTAGTGCACAGAGAGGTGTGAAGGTGTAAGTTATGTCTGCGAAGTTTCTTAGAAATTGTTTAGTTCTGTTGCAGTAATCAGGCCCCCTGGAGTGTCTTGCGCCGAATAGAGAGAAACCCTATTCGTCGCATTTGGTGGGGGAGGGATGTTATGTCGCGCCTGGTCACAGCGCACATAACTTTGTATGTGGCGCGCTAACATCTAGGCAGCGCGCCCTGGCGGCAGCCGGCGGCGGCAGCAACGGGCTGCAGCCACGGTTCAGCGGACTCAAGCCAGGAAGCGAGTCTCGCCGTCGGACGCCGGCCCTTTAAATGGGGCAGGTCGAGACCCCGAGAGGCAGTCACGCAGTCCGGCAGTTGGAAGTCAGTCAGGCAGTTGGCAGACAGGCAGCAGGCAGTAGCGGTCTGAGGAGCACCGCGGCACAACGGGGAAACAGCGCAGTGGAGTCGCTGGGGAGAGCCTGCGTCCAGGAGAGGAATGTTACAGAACTGGTGCAAAGGGACGCACTGGCGGGACACGGACTTTGGCGTTAAGGCCAACCGACAAGGAAATGGCTCCTGTTAGGTTTTGTGGATATTTGTAAATATGTTGGTTGCAAGAATAAATAAATTGTTATGATGACGACTTTCGTTCATTTTGGGAACATAACAATCCTGAAGTGGCTTCAGCCATCAGGCATGGATTTTATGTAGATGACTTACTGTTTGGGAGCGAGTGTGCTGAGAAGGCGGCATCCCTGTTTCAAAGGATTGCAGTAGTGCTCAAAGGGGCTCATTTTAGTTTGAGAAAGGTCAATAGCAATTCTTCATTTGGCCACAATTTTTCTGGCCACTCTAAACAGCACCCCCGCACAATACCTTTCCACGCCCCTGGCCTCGGACGCTACGCACAGAATATTGGGTTTGACTTAGAACACCGATAAAGAGATACTTTGCATTACATACAGCAAACACTTCAATCCAAACACTTTCAACTTCCCGTGTATCGCAAAAAGGGTTGTGTTGCATTTGATCGCCTCTATCTATGACCCATTAGGTTTTGTGAATCCTTTCCTGGTAAAGTTGAAGCTTTTCTGCAAAAATTGTGGTCTTTGCAGTTGCATTTGGATACTCTTGATTCTGACCTCGCTTGTTGTTGGCACTCTTTAGTCAATGAGATTGTTTTACTGCCATCGATGATACTCTCACGCAAGGTGTTACCCCAGGGTCACCTTCCGTCTTGTCTGGTAGGATTTTGTGATGCCTCTCATAAGGCTTAGGGGGTGAATTGTATCTTGTTAATCATGATTCTGCATCCGTTAGGCAAAGCCTCTTGTGCTCTAAATCAAGACTTGCTCCCCTAGCAGACACTACTATTCCTAGCTTGGAGTTGTGTAGTGCATTGTTGTTGATAGAATTGACCAAGAAGGTAGTGAGAGCATTGGAAATTGTGTTCAATTAATCAAGTGTATCTTTTTCAGATAGTTCTATTGTTTTGCACTGGTTGGAGAAAAGCAATCATATGTAGGATGCTTTCACTGTCCATTGACTCTCAAAGATAGTGGCGTCCTATCCACTATCTTGTTGGCGCCATGAAAGCTCAAAGCAGAATCCCGCCGATCTGCTAACCCGTGGTGTCTCACCCCAGGCACTGCAACACAGTACACTCTGATTTTTAGGACCGCAGTGGTTGAAGGAGCCAGTGTCTAAGTGGACAAAGCCTTTTGTCGACGCTGAGGTAGCAGAAAATAGTACGGTATGTTCACCACACAAGTACGCCTTCTTCAGATGGTGGTGAAACGCAAAATTCCTTTGTTCAAGTGCTGCTTAGCAGACACTCAAAATATCACAAGTTGATAAGGGTGTTAGCACTACGTTAAAGGTTTATTAACAATATACGAGCCGGAATTATTGCTCGCTTTGATCCTGCATCTGCTCAGATGAGGAGACGGCGTTGGTTGTCCCCTCTTGAATTGAGAGAAGCCACAGGGCGCATTCAGCAAAACATGTACCCCCTTGAATATAAGGCACTCTCAGCAAAGAAGGTATTACCTCCCAAGTCATCTCTCCTTAGCTTGAATCCTTATCTAGGCCCTGATGGGCTCTTGCGGGTGGGTGGCCGTTTAATGCATTCTCAGGTGGAGAGGTTAAACAAGCATCCTGTTATAGTTCCGCATAACCACAAATTTACTGTCCTTTTCTTAGAAATGATACACCTCGCATATCTACATGCGGGCTTAGCCCTGATGATGGGATGTGTGCGCCAGCAGTTTTGAATTCCCTCCCTACGACGGCTAACAAAAAAGGTAATCAATGCTTGCCTAACTTGCAAGCGCTGGCAAGCTACTCCTGTTGGGCAGATCATGGGTTCACTGCCTCCTAGCCGTGTTAATCCTTCTCGGCCATGGGCTCACACATCCTTAGATTATTGTGGGCCAATATTGACAAAGCCGTCTCTTACGAGATCCAAAGTGTCTCAGAAGACTTGGATCGCCGTGTTTATATGCCATTCCACGAAAGCCTCGCATTTAGAAATTGTAGAAAACCCATCTGCTTCTCAATTTATTGCGGCCTTTGAACGTTTTGGGTCGAGAAGAGGTTACCCTGTGCAAATGTGTAGTGATAATGCTAGTACATTCAAAAGGGCTAGTCGTATCATTGCAGAGGCTAATCGCTTTGTTCTTTCCTCTCAGGATTTAGAGGTTATTACCAAATTTTTATCAGTGCAGGGTACCTCTTAGCACTTCTGTCCCACATACTCTCCGCACCGAAACTCGTTGCCAGAGGCTTGTGTAAAAAGTCTTAAATTCCATTTGCGTCGCGCTTTGGGGCAACAAATTGTACCCTTGCTTACCTTGTACACTCTTTTAGCAAAAATCGAAGCTTGCTTGAACTCAAGACCGCTTGAAGTCACCTCTACAGAGTTGGGTGACAACTTAATTTGACCCCGAATCACTCAGTCTACGGGCACCCACTTAATAATTTTCCTATAGATGCTAACTCGCCTCTTGTGCAGATAGCTCCTATGCAACAGTTCCTCAATTTAAATAACAAATTAGCAGTAATTTGGAAGTATTGGTCGCGAAATTACCTTCACACCTTACAACAAAGGGTGAAGTGGAAAAGGGAGTCACCACCACTTGGTGTAGTGCTTTTAATTGAGGAATCTACTCCCTCTCAATGGAAATTAGGTGTAGTGGAGCAACTGTTCCCTGATCAGGCTGGGGTTGTGCGTTCTGTTGAAGTAAGAACTAGCCAGGGCACGCTGTTGCGACCAGTGCAAAATTATGTGCACTGGCTAGATCCTCCCTTGAATAAGCCCCCGTCCATGATATTTCTCTTTACTCTTTCCTCCTCGGTCGACCAGAGGCACTCAGCTGACAATTCTTTAAGCAGCCTGGCGTTCAGGCGTACCATTAATAATATGTTGGCTATGGCATAATTGATATTAATTAATTTATTTAAACACTTATTAATTTTAGGTCATTCTGTATGGCCTGCCACTCGGCATTTTCAGTTCTTTATTGCACTTATCTTTGTATAACTTTTATGCATAAGCACTGCTACAAATTGTATGTGATTTTGTTACCACTATGATACACTATTTGTTACGAGGTATTCGGTAATTGGTAGAGTTTCGATTACAATATGTACGCTAGGCAACCGCCTATGCATTGATTTGCTCTATACCCTCCTTGCGTCCTTTATTAGTCGGAAAGGGGTCCCTTAAGCTAGTGCAGGACTGTGGTGCACAATGTTCACCTTCCCAGTGGTAGATGCTGAAAGAAGCGAGTTGGTGTCGGACAGTGCCTCACTCGGGCTTTGCCTTGGGCCCGGCCCGAATAAATGTTAGCACATTTTCTCGGCGCGGATAAAGTTGCAGTGACTTTCGCCCAGCAGGGCACTCTTTGTGGTCTTCCCGCCAAATTATGGGAGTTCCATACTGCACCAGTGTGTTATGGGGGCGCAAACACAAATTTCGCGCGCCCCACTTAAAAAATTAATTAAAGAATTAATTAATCATTGTTCCCCTGCGCCTCTACGCATGGAGCGCCCTCGTCCGTCGCGCGGCTGAAGCCAGGCCGCCGCCGCCGCCCCTCTCTCCCCTTCACCCGCCCCCCCTTCCACTCGCCCGGCGGGCAACAAGGCGGCTGAGGGAGTGACACGCAGCAATCGCTGAACACGGAGAGCTTAATCCAGCCCGTGGACATTTGCCGTCAGCAAAGAGCATTTTTGTATGTGCATTTGGACCCCCTACTTGACAGATGTGTAAAAAGGATGAGCAGTTTTACTATGAGTGTGGTCTAGTCTTGTTTGAAAAGTCTAGACATGTGTTTATAATAATTATTCATTTGTGCCTCGTAGGCTTCATTACATTCTGCAATGTTTATCCTAATTACATTTTCTTTACTGTATCAGTCATGCAGCCTCGCCTAGTTAGTGTGCTTTTCATTTAGTGTTATCGCAGCATTGCAAAAGTTTTGAGAAATTGTTAATTTTTTCTATTCTTTGACAGCAACCTGGAGTAGATTTTACACTCAGACGACTCAAAACATCTGTAGTCGAGATATGGAGGAACAATAATAATAATAATAATAATAATAATAATAATAATAATAATAATATCGTATGCAACTGGATATGTGTTATCTCAGATAATTTTTGGGTCAGCCAAGAACACTAACGGCCGACAGTAAACAGCTGATACTCAGCATGAAATATCACTCTTACCTGAGCCATCTTCTAAATCAACATACACCTCTAAAGTTCAATGAAAAATATTCAATGTTTAACAAAAATACCTAATTGAAAATGACACAAGAAGGCTAAAAGGGAAAATCCAAGCATGGACCCAACGCATTAGACTTTAAAAACATAGAGTAGATTCCCATGTGCAGAATCTGTTGTTTGAAGCATAATCAGTATTAATTTAGAATCTAACATTTACCAATTTGGCTGATGTTTACTAAAGATTAAAAACTTACTAAAATCCCAGCAAAATCCATGTCCTAATATCAATGTTATAATTCTTGGTTCTGTTTATTGTATTTTCAGCTTCACTCACAACTTTTTTCCCTTCAATCACATTTCTCAGACACTTCATGCCCAAAGAACGACTGTAGAACACCTGCTGAAAAAGGCTTCAGACTTGTTTGAAATAAATTTTCACACCTACAGGACCTTTCAGGGTATAACAACATATTAAACACATGATTTAAAAACAGGTATTTTTAAAGTTCTCTATTTTAATTCAAGGTGATGTCTGTTTTCATTGTACTTCATACTTGATTGTTTCTTTTGTTAATTATGACCTGCATGGGGATGTTAGTCTAGGAAACGTGTAAAATGCATAAAATAGTTCTCTTACTTTGTCCAAAATAAAGATTATATTTTCACAACTCGATTAAAAACAAGACTGAACTATTAATATCAACATTTATATTTCAAAATGAGTAAATTCTGAAAGAATACATTAAAAGGATAAAAATTTTGAAATTCTAATATGATTTTGTAAATTAAAAACATATACTCACCTTTTGAATTTAAACTATTGACATGACTATGGGAAAAAATGTTTCCATTAATACTATTCTATATACCTATATATTAAATAGTAAGTGTGTGTGTTTCTATATATCAGGACAAGATTTATCCAATTTTTCACTACCAGGGCTCAGTAATAAAAGATTTTCTGCAGAAAACCTGCCTTTTCAAGAGCAATCAAAAACACATTCCCTTCTTACAAAGTAATGGGGAAAACGTAAAAACGCTTATCTGCAACTCCTATAATTACATTAAAGTTTTTTCAATCATTTGTGCTTTATAACACATATAACAATTTACGGTATTATTGTCATAATTTATCATAAATGCCTTTTCTACATCTTCCTCCAAGTTAATTAAATGCACTCACCAGGATCATGTTGATTTGAGGAATGGTCATCACCCATAGATTCAACATTAGGATCATTCCTGTCTTCCTGATATTCCATCATTGTTACATCATCAAAGTCTCTTTCTCTCTCGTTCAACCTTTCGTCCAAATAAAAGTCAATCACAGGTTCTATTATCATTACAGTGTTCACATCTGATGGCACAGTATCTCCCGAAGGGAAAATAGACACAGAGGGGGATGAGCACTGATTCTTCTCCTGTTTGTCTCTATCACGGTTAGTTTCCACTCGAACTGGGCAAGAGGTAGAAGCTGATGGTATGCTGAAGGAAGATGCAACAGCAAATGTGGATGGTATGGGGGAAGAGCCTGATGTTTCTCTTTGACGTAGATGATGGTGAGAAGAACTTTCATTGTTATTTTTATCACTGTCAATGACAATACAACTCTCCTTAGTATTTTCACTTTCCATGAAGGTAACTTCCTTTCTGCTGGAATGTGCTTTACGACGTACCGCAGCCTTCGAG
The DNA here is from genome assembly GCA_031308135.1 of Acheta domesticus. Lineage (NCBI taxonomy): Eukaryota > Metazoa > Arthropoda > Insecta > Orthoptera > Gryllidae > Acheta > Acheta domesticus. The sequence continues at coordinate 82,890,446 of JAHLJT010002630.1, read as the reverse complement.
CTCTTCGGTGTTGGAGACTTTCCTCTAGCATTCTGAAATTACATAAAATACATTTACTAAACATCCAAATTGCAAATGTAGTCAAATTTGGCCCAAATACGAGGTAACACAAGTTTGTAACACTGTTTTATTTTTATTTGCTTCACTTCACTGAGTCATTTATTTAATTTGGAAATACACAATTATAGTTCCATGATCAAACCAACTATATCACATAAATTAATTTTTTTACTAAATCTCATGAATCTGGTGGTCTTTAAATCTTAAATACAAGTCCACATATTCCTAGAACACGAGCAGCATCATCTAGCACACATGCTGATGCACAGTACTAATGTTGCAGCTAATATATTCACTTCTATGTTCCATTTGTCAATCAATAATTTTGTCTTTTTCTCTGATAATCAAAACAAACAAACAGATCCTTCGAATTTTAGACATTCAATTTTTATTAGTTATTGGCAACAAATCTTATGCAATGACGTGACGTTTAGGCTGTAGCTCAACGGTCATCCTCAGACATCTGGTTTAGACATGAACATTTTACATTTTAAAAGAGTTGACAAATGTTATAAATTTAAGTTACAAATATGATTGTAAAGTTAAAGGCTACCTCTATAATATTTTGTTGATTTTCATCTCTGATGTTCGATTTATTGTTCTATCATTGTTGTGGAATTTGGAAGCGGACTACGCAAAGAATTAGAAATAATATCTACATTGTACTTTAGTTGCTCTTATTGAAAATCTCTAGTTTTTTCTTGTACCTCCATTAAAGCGTCAATATGAATTTCGCTAGTCGAAAGTAATTTTATGACTATCTCAAGGTGAGAACGTTTTTACCAGGGCAATAGTGATTTGGAGTACTTTTTGTTGAGTGAACTTTCCTGAGTATTATTTACAACAGCGTCAGCATTTATTTATAACAGCGCCCGTCGTCCGTTTTAGAACTAGTTTCTTCCAGTTATTTAGCGGTTATTTTTTCCCGAATACTTCTATTTTGAATTTTTACTTTTTTGAACGTGTAATATAGATTAAAGAATAAATACAGTTTGAAAATATAAAAAAAGATAGTATAAAACTGATAAAACAATAGTTTCCTATTTTTTTTGTTTTCATCCATTGTCTTTAAAAACCTTAAAGACGTTATGTGCATTATAGATTTTTTTAATACCTAAATATACAAGTAAATATCAGAAATAATTAAGAATAAATATTGTATTTTATATGTCAAGAAGAATCACTACTGGCTCACTAAAAAGGTAGATTTCACGCATGCTATGTATTTGAGGGTTAATTTGAAGCATTCACTCCACAATTTCTTTTAAGCAAACTGCACAGTGAAATATAATTTCAGTATTGTTTAATATTACCACCAACACGAGTTTGCAATGCCTCATATCACAGTTAGTGACCAAAATCGTCCGAAATGTGGGCATTTCCCTACGCATTAAAACGGCCCGAAGGTCTCGCGAATGGTCAGCGACCAGCGCTCCAGCGGCCACAATGTGAAACTTCGTCCGTTCGCTAGCGTCCATAAGGATCGGCGAAGTGCCGCGGCTGTTAGGCATACTAGCGGGCTATGGTTCAAGAAACTACTTTTTCAGACGGAAAATAGATCTCTGGACAGATGTCAAAGCAGGGCTTAAGGTGCCGAATTTCTTACATCGCTTTTGGAACGAAGTCGATTCTGCCATGAATAATATTAGTTTTCAACACGCAAGTATGAATAATTTTTTAAAATAAGACATTTCGCAGTCGACATGAGTCCTAACGAGGATAACTGTGTACTTTCTGTCTTTCAAATTCTATTTTCAAGATTACTAAAATATGATAATTTATGTTGATTAATTACAAGGAAATAGGAAAAGAACGCTTAATAACATTGTAAGATTTCCATTTTCAATAAAAGTTTTGGATTTTCAGTATTAATAATCTTCATATTTACTTGAAACATCTCAGATACCTTAATTTTTGGAATTTTGAAGATAACATACCTAATCAATCTTGCAATACAACAATTTAAAAAAATGTTTAGTAATAATATTTAGGATGTTACTAGTTTTCACATCAATTTGAATTAAGTTTCAATAGTTTTAGATTTTTTCAAAACAGGGATTTAATTTATACTTAACACAGTTTATATGGATTGAAAACATTTAATCACCTGCTGCTTAATAAAATAGGTACTCAAAATCTTCACTACACATTCTTATTTGTCAGCAAATTCTCAATGGTATACGGCTTAAAAAGACCAACCTACTTGAAAAATGGTAGACCATACGTCAAGAGCTTTTTAGCCCGGAAATTTAGCAAAATTTATTTTTAATTTCTCGAATACGTATGTATATACTGAGTAATGTACGTAGTACAGAGAAAGTAACGTAATGCTGCACCAAAAAAACGGCAATTTTTTTTTCAGAAAAAATCCATATTGTAAAGCCTTGACTCAAAAAATGGGGATAAATCCTAAAATATGTAGTAAATAAGTCCTAACTCATTATGTAGTCACATTTCACGACCAGTAAGTGGGTGATCGCCAGCACAGTCGCGATCATGCGACTCCTAGCGGCACAACCGGGAACGACGCGAAATACCGTGAGATATTCCTTTTTGTTGACACCCTCCCACGCGCCAAGAAAGAAAAACCGATGTATACACACACGGCAATATTTGACATCGTGTGACACGAGTCAAGGACTTCGCAATCCTAAAGCATATATTTATGGATTTTTCGTACATATTTCGATTTTAACTCCCGCCATTATCGTCTATCGAGTTGAATCACGCACGTTAATGAATGCGATGACGTATGTGAATTCGTGTTAAAAGTTGGAAAATCAGTAAATCAGAAAAAACCTAAACTCCCGGTTTTCAAATCAAATTCGCGGTTTTTTCCCGGTTTCTCAAGGATTTTTCAAATTCCCGGTTTTCAGGGATTCCAGGTTCGCTGGCCACCCTGAATAACTAATAAAAATTGAATGTCTCAAATTCAAAGGAACTGTTGTCTGTTTTAATTATTACCAATAGACATTCATGAAAGAAGAAGAATAAACTTCTCTGATAATCCTCAGCTTTGGTCAACTGGGAATCTGACAATTGCATGTCATTAAATAATTAACAGCCACATACCAATATCATTCCAATGCTTGGAGAACAACAGATCCAGAATGTAATGTAACGGTACGACCCGACGCGAACGAAGTATGATAGGAATATTATTTAATTTCTTATAAATTTCGAGTCGATCGAGCGTGTAACGAGAATTGGGAGCGGCTCTGCCCGTGTTCCGGCGAGCGAGGCACTCACAGAGCGAGGGGCGGTTGGGGTTTATGACCGGCCTTTCCTTCGGCGACCCCGCCGTCCGAACTGCGCGACAGACACGACTCAAGCAGGGGGAGGAGAAGGGCAGGCCTTGTCTGTTTGGCGGCGCAGTCAACAAAGCACCGACCCGGAGACAAACACCCACTCCATGTTTACAACTAAACGGACTATTCACAAGTGCCGCTCTTGGGAACTAGGCAGAACGAATTTTCGCGGACCGCGGAGGGAAAACCGACACTCGGCGGCCCAACGGACTCCGAATTCAACGGAAATTTTTCGTCTGCGAGAAGACTAGAAATTGGTCGAAGGGGGGTTCGCCCCGCCACTCCGCCGAAACTCAAGTTCCGTCAATCAGAGCAAACCACAGAATGGGAGGGGTATCAGAGCTCTCGTCAGGACGGGAGAACTTCGCGAGACACACTTCTGGTAAAAACTTCGCGAGAGACACTTCTAGTAAAACTTCGCTGATTGATTGATTGATTGATTAGGTTTATAGGGCGCTTCAACTGCTAAGGTCATTGGCGCCCATGTCAAAGTTTTCTAAAAACAAATATATTAAACTTCTAATAAAAGTGTAATTGGTGCACTTGCCTACTAATTTAAAAGAACATGTATACCTTAAACAAGAACATTACAATTAAACTTAAAATAATTAAGCAGGCAGAATAAAACAGAATTTGGGGCCAGTAAAACATGTCCCTATGTCATATAAAATTGTATATTCCGCATTCTCTCAAAAAACAAAAAAGCTTTGAGAGCGCGGAATCGTCATCTCCGAGCACCTCTCGTAGAGATTTGCCCAGAGCATGTCTACGTCGGCTGCCATCAAATCTCAAACAATGCAGGAGGACGTGTTCCACAGAGAGAGCCGCCCTGCACGAGTCACAGGTAGGAGGAGATTCTCCTCGAATGAGGAAACTGTGGGAGAAGTGACAGTGTCCGATACGCAGACGGGTTAAAATAACTTCCTCGCGCCTAGAAGGTCGGGATGAGGAGCGCCAGGGATTAACAGTATCCTTTATTACGCTTAGTTTAAAGGTGGTATTGTGCCACTCTGTTTGCCACGCTCTAAAGATCAGTCGTTTTAAAGAAGCTTTAACATCGGACGATGGTACGAAAGGAATGTCAACATGAGTATTCTCCGTTGCCGATTTTGCCGCCTGGTCAGCCAACTCGTTCCCTATGATTCCCACATGGCCTGGGACCCAACTCAGTATTAGATCGTAGTGGCGAGACAGAAGGCGATGAATGATGTTTTGAATAGATTCCGTCAGGTAGTCTGAGGAAGAACGGGAGACAGCTTGTAACGAGCTAAGAGAATCGGAACAAAGAACTACTTGACGTAAGGTCGTTGACTCGATGTATTTTAGGGCTTCAAGAATTGCATACATTTCAGCAGTGAAGGTACTGCACTGAGAATGTAGCCGATATGATTTTGTGACCCTGATACAATAAAAACTACAAGCCACCGCATCATTGCACGATGAGCCGTCTGTATATAAGAATACATGATCTGGGTAGGCTGCCCTCATTTCCTGAAAATGTATCTGGTAAGCAAGAGGACTAGTCGTTTGTTTAGGCAGGTTGGATAGTCTGAAATCAATATTCGGGCGGAGGAGTTTCCATGGAGGAATGGAGTGACTTGGGGGATTCATGGGTGTCGGAAGATCAACATTAAGGTCCCGCAGAAGATTTTGCAATCTAATACCTGGAGGCTGAGGCAGCGATGTTCGAAGAATATATGATGTTTCATATTCAGGATGGATAATTATTTGGCGGCAAGGATGATTAGGGAGTCCTGATACTTTAGCTCCGTAAGATGCCAATAAAATATCCCGCCTTCGTTTTAAGGAAGGCTCGCCAGCCTCGGATAGAAGGCACTCAATTCGGCTGGTGCGGTATGCGCCTGTTGCTAGACGGATACCCGCGTGGTGTATACTATTGATGGGTCGCAGAGTGGAGGGAGCTGCTGAGCCATACACTTCACTACCGTAGTCCAAAACTGAGCGGATGAGTGATCTATACAGACGTAAAAGGGTAGTGCGGTCGGCACCCCATGATGTACCATTCAGCATTCGGAGAAGATTAAGGGGAGAGACACATCTGGTTTGTAGTCCACGGATGTGAGCGCGCCAGGTGAGAGACTTGTCAAATGTAAGCCCCAGGAACCTGGCAGATTCTGCAAATGGAAGCGGGTTTCCCGCCAAGTGAAGGACTGGATTACTATGCAAATGGTATATCCTACAGAAATGCAAACCGATACATTTAGTAGAAGAGAATTTAAAGCCCGTTGACGTACTCCATTCATGGAGCTTGTTGAGCACCATTTGGAGTTGCCTCTGGATCACGCTGATGCTGCTGGAGGAACAGAAGATGGCAAAGTCATCCACAAATAACGATGCCTTAACAGGTTCTCGTACAGTCGACGCTATACCATTGATGGCGATGGCAAACAGAGTGACACTCAGCACTGATCCTTGAGGGATACCATTTTCAAGGGGGTGACTACGAGAAAGTCTATCACCCACACGAACACGGAAGGATCTATTCAATAAGAAGTTTTGGAGGAATAGCGGAAGCTTCCCCTTAAATCCCCAAGAGTGCAGGGTTTGCAGAATGCCGTACCTCCAGGTGGTGTCGTAGGCCTTTTCTATGTCAAATAATATAGCCACTAGATGTTGTTTCAAGACGAACGATGTAGAGATAGCTGTTGCCAGCGAAACGAGGTGGTCCAAGGTAGATCGGTTTCGTCTAAACCCGCTTTGGATTGGCGTCAACAGATTTCTATGCTCCAAGGTCCAGGCTAGACGCTGATTCACCATGCGTTCCAGCACTTTGCTTACACAGCTTGTGAGGGAAATAGGTCGATAACTTGATGGCAGTGATCGATCTTTCCCCACTTTGGGAACTGGGACGATGATAGCTTCTCGCCACATGGTAGGGATAGTATGCTCTTCCCAGATACGGTTAAAGAGCCGGAGAAGAAATTCCATGGCAGTTTCGGGAAGATGCTGCAACATTAAGTTGTGGATTTCGTCTGGACCTGGAGTGGTTCTTTTGGCAAGCTTCAGAGCAGAACGCATTTCATACATAGAGAAAGGGGTATTATAATCCTCATGTGCTCTGCTCGAAAAATCCAAAGCGCGATTTTCCATTCTTTCTTTAAACGAAAGGAAGTTTGGAGAGTAGTTTGCCGAACTCGACATCTTTTCATAGTAAGTGGCAAGTTCCTCTACAACGGCGTCTCGATCTGTGATTATTTGACAATTTTTTCTAAGGCCTGGTACTGAGTATGAGGAAGGGTACCCTTTAATTAGACGCACCTTCCTCCATACTAGACGTGGTGGCGTGTGGCAATTCAAGGAGGACACGTATGCCTTCCATGATGCATTCTTGCTTTCTAATATGGTTCTCCTCGCCTTAAGCTCTGCACCTCTTGTAATCAATAAGGTTATCCGCGGTTGGATAATGTTTAAGTCGAGCCAACGCTTTCTTCCGAGCACCGACAGCCCTTGAGCAATCCAAGTTCCACCACGGTACAATGGGGTGTCGCGAATTACCGGTCGACTTGGGGATTGCAGTGCCCGCAGCTTGCAATACTGCAGTGTTAAAATGAGCAGCCATATCCTCCACACTAACAAATTCACCCTCTGATAAATTCACATTCGCTTGGAATGTCGGCCAGTCAGCACGAAGGACGCACCATTGAGGGGGGCGCGCCAAACCACGCGCAAGTCTATCAATGTGGACGATAATGGGATAGTGGTCGCTACCATATAGGTCGTCTAGGATGGACCATTGCAGGTCGGTTGAAAGAGAAGGGCTGCAAAGAACTAAATCAATACACGTGCTCGAGTTTGTGGCGACGGCAAAATGAGTTGCTTCACCAGAGTTCAGAATAACCAAGTCCGCTGTGTCTATTACTGATTCAAAGATACTGCCTCTCGGACACGTGCGGGAAGAGCCCCAGAGAGGACTGTGGGCATTCACATCGCCGACTATCATAAATGGAGAAGGCAGTTGATTTATCAACCCTAAGAGTTCGTCTGCTGATATAGTCAGACCTGGAGGGATATAAATGTTGCACACAGTAAGTGTGAGGGATGGGAGGTGCACCTGCACACATACTGTTTGAAAGTCAGTCTGAAGAGGTACCTCTGTAGATAGCAGCGAATCATGCACCAGTGAAGCAACTTCGCCATGAGCGCGGAGACCATCATCCACATCGAACCTCTACGAAGAAAATCCGCGAAAAGATAGAGGGCGAAGTGGGGTAAGGTGTGTCTCTTGAAGACAAATCACCATAGGATTGTGACGGGACACCAACAGTTTAAGGTCGTCCCGTCGCGAGGAGAAACCATTTGCGTTCCATGACATTAGAGCCATGGTAGAATTAACTTTCTTTTTTCTTCCGACGTTGGGAGCCGGATGCACGAGACTCCTCCCCAACGGGAGCCTCCCCCAAAACAGAAACCTCCTGGGTGTTGCCAGGGGGGCTGGATGCTCGCTCAGAGCTGGTTTCAAAAGTTGTAGTCGGTCGCGACTTCGAAGGTCCTTTTATGTTTGGGTTTGGTGTCCGTCTGACATCAACTTCCGTCGATACAGTTTTTGTTGTCGATTTCGTGGACTGTGCTGGTTGGACTTTTTTGTGTACCTTATATTTTGTGGGGATTATTATTCTCCCACCCTCAAGGGGAGATGTATCCCCATGGAGGTCTACTGGTGACACTTGGCAACCAAAACTCACTACTTGCGGGGCAGCGCGTTCTGTTTGGCAGCCCGCTGCTACCCTCGGAGACTTCGCTTTCACAGTGGCAGAAAACGAGCGCGAGAGGTCGACTGGGTTCCTCGCATGGAACCGACGTTTGGCTTCAGGGAAAGACACGTTTTCTACGACTCTTATCTTTTGGATGTCACGCTCTTTCAAAAAGGTGGAGCATTGATTATAATTTGCCGGGTGGGCACCTTCGCAGTTTACGCAATGCGGTGTAGTGGTGCAAGGTCCAGGTTCGTGAGATGGTTTACCACAGTTACCGCACACTGGGGTATCTGCCATGCACCGCTGTTGTGTATGGCCGAATCGTTGGCACTTGAAGCACCGCAAAGGATTGGGCACATACTGTCGCACGCGGAGGATATAAAAACCGCACGAGATATTCCGGGGCAAAGTAGGGAGGTTAAATGTTAGGATAAGAGTGGAAGTGGGGATTTCTCGCCCATGCTCCCTCCTCTTAATTCTATAAACATGTCACACCATGACTCTTGAAGAAAGCAACCAGATCTTCCTCGCTCTCTGTTGAGAAGTCAACATGATTGACCACTCCCTTACAAAGATTGAGTGTTGGATGAGTGGTCACCTCCACCTGGAGGCCGGCAATCTGCTTCGTCTTCATAATTCTATCAATCTGTTCATCCGTTAGCGCCTCAATAAGAATGGTGCCATTCCTTTGACGCACTACGGCTTGCAATTTTCCATATTTTTCCTCTATTGCTCGCGCCAAACGCACAGCACTAACCATTTTAAATGATTTACCTTCCTCAGCGCATGCCATGAGGAGGAATCTAGGTTTCTTTGGTCTATCTTCTTCATTGAAAAAGAAACTATTCAAATCAAGGTTTCTTTCCGGACATCTCCTCTTCCTTGCGAAAGAGGGCGGGGGAGAAGGTTTAGTTTCCATAAAGATGGATCAGGTTCATCCTCGTGGTCCCCACCCACCACGGAGCCCAACAAGGGGACACTCCATCGGAGTGCCAGGGTTGCCACGAGGATATAGTGGGGGAATAACACAGCGCTGCACCACCGTGTATCCCCCCGCTCACCCTGGAGTTCAGTACAAGACCTAGTCCAAGCAGATTGATCGGGAGTGGGTTAGCTCCCGACCGCCCGTCTAGAAGAGTCCGAGGCCAAAGCAAGCGTATTAAGGCCTACAGGGAATGTTCCAAAAATACGTACACAACGTATCCCTCAGTGCAAGCCGAACGTAGGACAAGGTGAGTGTTTGGGAAACAAACAGACCCCTCAACCGCCAGGACACACATTCCCTCCGACACGGGTCGCCATGCACGGCAAACACATGGGTGGGCGTTCAGCATACAGAGAAGGCCAGTGAGGAAGAAAAAGGAGTGAAAAGAACGCACACGACATGAAATGAGAAGCAAGAAGATGAAAAAAATGGAGAAAGGAACACTTGAGAGCCTTCTCTGCATCCCCCCGTCAGGACGTGGACCAACCCACCTCGACGGGTTGAGCCTCGCGAGTGCTTGCTTTCGGTCACGCACCGCGGTGGCACAGTCAGCATTCCACCAAGGCACAGGGACGCGTCGTGGCCGACACGTAGACTTCGGGATTGCAATGGTGGCTGCGCGAAGAAGGGCGTCGGTGAATTGGGCCACCAAGGTATCGATATTTTTTGAAAAGTGGTCTGGCATTATAATTTTCTCGCTGAATGTATCCCAGTCGGTTCGATGGAATAGCCAGCGAGGAGGGTGGATGACGTCTAAATTAGGGACATTAAAGTGGACCAAAATAGGAAAATGGTCACTCCCATGTAGATCATCGAGTACAGTCCACTCTACCATGGTAGATAGGGATGGACTGCAGAGTGCCAGATCGATTGACGAGAAGAAGTCAGATCGATTTCAGTAGAAGTTTCAGTTGAAGTGGTCGATGTCTGGTGGAGTTTCTGGACAGGTTTTTTGTACTTTGTGGGAATGATAATATTCCCACCTTGGATACACGCCGAATCTTCGGGAAAGTCTACCGGCGACACCTGACAGCTGAAATGTGAGACTACCGCTGGGGTACAGTGAGTTTGACAACTCGCTGTTACCCCCGGGGACTTAGGTTTTACAGCACTGGAAAAAGATCGTGATAGGTCCACTGGATTGGGAACCTACGCTTCGCCTCAGGGAAGGAAACCTTTTCGGTTACTCTTGTTTTTTGGATTTCCCTTTCCCGGAGAAACGTAGGACACTGGTTGTCGTTGGCTGGGTGATCGCCTTCGCAATTCACACAGTGCGGTGGTTTGTCGCAGGGTTGTTGGTCGTGAACTGACGATCCGCACTTCCCGCAAACCGCGTTAACGGACATACATCGCTGCTGGGTATGCCCAAACCTTTGGCACTTGAAGCAGCGCAAAGGGTTCGGTACATACTGCCGCACACGGAGGTTGTAGAAAGCGGTAACGATCCTTTCCGGGAGAGATGGTCGGTCAAAAGTAAGGATCAGGGTAGAAGTAGGGATCACTTTCCCCTGCTCCTTCCTTCCGATCCTGTACACCTGAGTCACGCCATAGGTCTTAAAAAAGTTTAGAAGATCTTCCTCCGTTTCTGAAGCAAAGTCCTCGTGATTTACCACGCCTTTGCACACGTTCACGGTGGGATGAACCGTGACTACTACCTGGAGGCCGGCAATCTGCTTTGTATTTTTAATTTTTCCAATTTGCTCGTCGGTACGTGCTTCAAAAAGAATCGTTCCGTTCCTCTGTCGCACGACCGCTTGGAGCTTCCCGTAAGCCTCTTCTATGGCTCGCGCCAGACGGACAGCACTTACAGTTTTAAAAGTTTTACCTTCCTCAGCGCATGACATGAGGAGGAAACGAGGCATCTTGGGTCGATCTTCTTCTCTAGAAAAGAAACTATTCAAGTCGATGGTTCTCCCTGCACATCTCCTCTTCCTTGCGGAAGAGGGCGGGGGGAAAGGTGAAGTATCCATATAGATGAAATAGGTTCATCCTCGTGGTCCCCACCCACCACGGAGCCCAACAAGGGGACACTCCATCGGAGTGCCAGGGTTGCCACGGAGATATAGTGGGGGAATAACACAGCGCTGCACCGCCGTGGATCCCCCCGCTCACCCTGGAATTCAGTACAAGACCTAATCCGAGCCGATTGATCGGGAGTGGGTTAGCTCCCGACCACCCTTCTAGAAGAGTCCGGGGCCAAAGCGAGTGTGTTGGAACCTACAGGGAATGTTCCCCAAAATACGTAATCAACGCCCCTTAGTGCAAGGCGAACTAGGACTAGATAGAGAAACAAACAGATCCCTCAACTGCCAGGACACACATTCCCTCCGATATGGGTCGCCATGCACGGCAAACACATGGGTGGGCGTTCAGCATACAGAGAAGGCCAGTGAGGAAGAAAAAGGAGTGAAAAGAACGTACATGACATGAAATGAGAAGCAAAAAGATGAAAAAAATGGAGAAAGGAACACTTGAAAGCCTTCTCTGCATCCCCCCGTCAGGACGTGGACCAACCCACCTCGACGGGGATTTCCAAATAAGTCGTGTTAAATTTCGCTAACATATCTTTTCCAACTTTCTCGTTTTAGTTTACGGACTTCTCTTTTAACTAGAGCTGATTTTCTTTTATATTCCATTCTATGATTCGCAGGAGATAAAAGTCTTTAAGAATGCTTCTTTTTTTTCTTTAATTAGTTGTTTGATATTATCATTCCAGAACCTTAGCCCTCTTTTCGAAAATTTATTTTTCCTTACTCCTATTGCTTCTGCTGCTGCCTGTGTTATAATTTCCTTAATATTTGCCCATTCTTCATTTATATTGTTACTTATAGGATTAATACGGGTTTTCTGGTTGAGTCTACTCTGGTATAAAAGTCTTGAGCTATAATCTTGTAACAGGTGAACTTTAAATGTTTCTATTTCTGGTTTGGATTTTACGGTGATTTTCTTCCATCTCTTTGGGAACATGTGACATCTTACTAAGAAATGGTCAGATGATACATCAAAACTTCTCAGTAATCTCACATCCTTAATATTTGTCCAAGTCTTATTGTTTGCGAAGACGTAATCAATTACAGAGGCCGATCCATGTGCTGTCCATGTGAATTTGTGAATATTTCTGTTTAAAAAACGTGTAATTCTCAGCTCATTGTATATAGCAAATTCTATTAATTTCTTACCATTATTGTTAAGAGTGTATTCACCTTCCGTGCCTACAATATTTTTATAGGTATTTTCCCTACCCTTACATTTAAGTCACCTAATAAAAGAAGATAATCATTTTTATTGATATTATTTATTGCTGTCTGTAGTTGTTCGTAAAATTTATCGCATCTTGGGTTCTCCCTTCTTCTGGTGCATATAGGGCAAAGGCTGTGACATAACCTCTATCTACTTTAAATCTCATCGTATTATTCTTTCGTTTATGAAAGTGTACGATACTATTCTATTTTTCAATGTTTTTCTGATCCAAATAGATACTCTAGCCGATGCTCTCTGCTTTTGGGAAACACCACAGTATATCATTATATAATTTTGTAATTCTGATGATACTTGTAATTTTTTTTTTGGTTTCAGTAATTGCAGCAATATCAATCCCAGCTTTATCTAATTCCCATTCTAATTCAGCTTCTTTATTTGAGAGAGCTCTGTTCCATATTCCCAGCTTTAATACTTCTGATATTTGTCGTTTATTCGTTTCCTTTTTCTTTGGCATATGTTGGCATAGAGGAATCAGTGCGGCATGAATCTTTGAGAAATTTAGCGGGGGGTGATGTCCCCTGGTCGCGTTGCAAGTGCTGCGCAGGGTAAGGATAGTAATGGGACTGCCATTTTAAAGCTTCTATCCCAGCTTCTCTGCGTATAAATCCCTGCAGAGGGGGCTACTATATGCTTGAGCCACTGTGATATTCGCTTGGTTCCACATAGCCTCTTGGACCGTTGTAGTCTTCAAACATACCCTGTGCTGGGTAGGGATACCATCCCAGAAGAGTGAAGGAGAAGAAACAGATAAATTCTAGAGAAGAGGAGAAGAAGAAGAATTCAAAGTCAAGAATAGAGTAGATTAAGAAATGAATGACACCCTAGCCCTCGAAACCTAATAGCGTCGGGGTCAAAGATATAACAAGGGATCAAGGGAGACCAAATAGAAAAGATTATAGAAATGCAGCTTAAGTAAGTGGAAGTAGTGCTGCAATAGTTTTGTGAACCTTCAGCATTACCCAGGGGTCACCACGAGGAGGCGGTCCACTAGCCGACCCCCTGATACACTATCATTTGTATCCAAATGTAATCTTAATTTATCATTAGCATCTTTGCAATTAATGCATTTTACCCCTGTTGATTTACAATCCTTTGCCATATGGCTATCACACATTTCAAGCACCTGTTACCATTATTACATGTGTCATTCCATATGGTCGTATGAATAACATTTCATGCATCGAGAAATCCCAACACACTCCTTAACCTTAGGAGACGCGTCGTGAGAAACACGCGACAAATGTAATAATAATAATAATAATAATAATAATAACCCACCTAGGGAGTACACGACCTTGGAGTTGGTGGTGGAGCTTGAGTACCCCCATGAGCCTGAGAGCTATGTCAGTGGTAGCCTAGCAACTGGTAGGGCCTCCCTTACTAAATAGGTTGAAGGTGAGGGGTCCGACGAAGAAGTACTCCATTTTGAGGAGAGTGGGTAGTAAGTAGAGAGGGAAGGGTCATGAACCTTTGGACTTCCTGCTGTCGGCCTATAGAGGGTACAGGAGACAAACTGGGTTGGCACACCAGGCCACTGATTAGAGTGGAGGCCCGAACCTTGCATTAGCCAGCGAAGGAGGCTGCCTTCAGCAGTCAGTGAAAATCCCGTAGGGTTTAGTAATGCCGACTGGCGATCGGAGGGACCCCTTGCTGGGCCCTGCGGGGGGATGCCCCGAGGCCACTCTGGGTCGCAGTAACGGATGGCAGGAAACAACCCGAGGGTTAAGTGTGATCTGTGAACTCGAACTTGCGTCCTGCGAATCTTCAATTCAAACCAATGAGCAAAATGGATAGAACAAGAAATGTAATGAATCTTAACGTGCCTTGTTCTACCAATGTCCAGTACCTGCTCAGGAAAACCAAGCTAATGGCACCATTGTCGACGTCTGGCCATCCCACGGATGTTAGTCCCAGGGACCCAGAGCCGGCAGTAGCTCGAAGCCATCGTCAGAGATGGACCCGGGATGAATTAAAGGAGGTTATGTGGTGCTTTTACTATGCAAAAGCGAAAATGGGGGCTCAGAAATATAAGTTTCAAGGTATGGAGAGAGCGGAACCCAGATATGAGACCTACCCTAGATTCAAAGAAGCTTGCCAGTCAACGACGATACATACTCAGCAGTGGAAAATTCACAGCAGAACAACTTGCTGACATGAGAGACATGGGGAGTATGTACTTCGCTCGAACAATCCACATGACGAACAAGTAGAACTTGAAAATGATGATCCCGCGGAAGGTTCATCTCTTTCCAGTGAAGCACACGTCAGTGGCGAAAATGTATCTGGCAATGAATTACATGATAAGGACATAATGCGAAATATCCTTCGGCGCGAGATAGAAAGAGTTAGTCAACTTCCGTTGAATCTCGCGAACCGTTGAGGAGAATATACGAAAATGCCAAAGCTAAAAGAGTGATAGAAACAGTGAATTCTGTCTTAAATGAGGTGGTGGAGACCCCAGGCAGAGATCTAGATATTACTGAAATCAATCACATCATATATGCAACTGGATATCTAGTATCTCAGATAATTTTGGGGCCAGCCAAGAACACCGACGGCCGACAGCAAAACAGAGTAAACAGCTCTGTACCCCCATGGATGAACAGAATTATGAAACGGGATAGCCGACACCCGGCGCGAAATATCACTCTTAGCTGAGGCATCTTCTAATCAACGCAACACCTCTAAAGTTCAACGAAAAATATTCAATGTTGAACGAAAATTCCAAATTGAAAATGACACCAGCAGGCTAATGGTAGTTGAAAAGCTAAAAGAGAAAATTCAAGCATGGGCTCAAAGAATTAGACGTTACAAACGTAGAATAGATTTCCGTGTACAGAACCGGTTGTTTGAAACAGACGCGAAGAGATTCTATCGCAATCAGACTCAAAAACCGAATGGCAAAGCTGTTACTCCTTCAAAAGATGACATCGAAGCATTTTGGGCAGGAATCTGGGAGGAGAGCAGATCCTACAACAAAGGCGCATCTTGGCTTCAATCTGAAGTTGACGCTGCCGATGAACTTGTAGAAACAGTGGAAGATGTTCACCAATTCTCGGAAGAGGACCTCTTCCAAGCAATTAAGACCATGGGAAACTGGAAGTCCCCCGGGATTGATAAGATCCAGATTTATTGGATTAAGAAATTAACAGCAATACATTCTCATCTAGCAAAGGCTGTTAATAAAATTTTGGAAAACCCAAAGGAACTCTCGGAATGGCTCACCACGCGGCATCACATATTTGCTACCCAAAGCGGGAGACAGCTCTTTGGCGAAGAACTACAGGCCAATTACTTGTCTGCCAGTACTGAACAAAGTTATCACTGCAGCCATAGCTGACAAAATGTACAGACATCTAGATAAGAATCATATAATGCCAGGTGAACAAAATGGATGTCGTAAAGGCTCTTATGGCTGTAAGGAAATCTTGCTACTAAATAAAGTCATCTTGAATGATGTAAAGAAACGCAAACGTAATTTGAGCATGGCTTGGATTGACTACCAAAAGGCCTTTGATAGTGTACCACACGATTGGATTTTGAAGACCATGGAGATCTATCGATTTCATCCTAGACTTATTGAATTTTGCAAGGCTAGTATGAAGTCGTGGAGTATTTTAAGGAGATTCACTATCCCCTCTGCTGTTTTGCATTAGTTTGATCCCACTATCGAGACAGTTGTCGCAAGCTGACTTTGGTTTTAAGCTCCATGGTGATGAAAGGCCAGTATCACATTTGTTTTACATGGATGATCTGAAAGTGTTTGCTAAGAATGAAGCGATTCTCTCCCAAAAGCTGTCTGTCGTGTATGACTTTAGCAATGACATCTGCATGAAGTTTGGTCTTGACAAGTGTGCAAAAATCAATTTAAAAAGAGGGAATCTCACAACGTCTGAGAACATTGAAATTGATACGAACATTGTGATTCAAGATCTTGAGCCAGGGAAAACTTACAAATATCTGGGCATTGAAGAATGTGAAACCATCTCGAACGACAGAATGAAAGAGAGAATTCGTAGGGAGTATTATAGGAGAGTGAGACTGGTCCTGCACTCCGCTCTGAATTCCAGGAATAAAATATCAGCAATAGGTAGTTTGGCGGTACCTGTAGCCGAATACAGTTTGGGCTAGTGGACTGGACTGAGCAAGAAATTCGCACCATGGATCGAAAAATCAGAAAACTGCTAATAATGCATCATGTTTCCCACCCTCGAGCTGATATACATAGACTTTATGTGTCAAGTAAGGAAGGAGGAAGAGGCCTCAGACAAATTGAGGCCTCCTGGCACAACGCAATAGTCGGGTTGGGGAAGTTTGTAGTCAGCCATCAAGATGACCCTCTAATGAGGCAGGTCATGAAATCTGACCGAAGAATGGGAAACAGAGGCATTGTTAGTGTAGCAAGAAGCATTGCGAAGAAAACTAGGCAAGACACGTCGAATAACACAGACACTGAACTTCTGATGCTGCTAAAAATGAAGTGTGAGACACAAAAAATGTTAAAGAAATCGTGGAGAGACAAACCACTCCACGGACAATACCTAAAAAGAATGGACAAGGTGCAGATCAATAAAGATCAATCATTTATGTGGCTTAAAAGGGGAAGAATGAAGCCAGAATCGGAAGCACTTGTAATAGCTGCCCAAGATCAGGCCTTGAGAACACGACATTATGATAAAGCGGTTCTCAAAATTTCCCAAGATGATAAATGCCGCATTTGCCAGGAGCAAGTAGAAACTACTGATCATATTGTCTCAGCTTGTCCAATTCTAGCAAAGACCGAATACCTGAAAAGACATGACAGGGTGTGTAGCTACCTCCACTGGCAGATCTATACCGCCCTCGAAGTTCCAAACACATGCCCCAAGTGGTATGAACACTCACCAAAACTGGTGAGGTCTGTTGGATTGTATACGATATTGTACGACCAACAAATTCAAACTGATCGCACGATAGCGGCAAACAAACCGGATATAGTTATCCGGGATTTGGCGAAAAAATCGTGTTTACTTGTGGATGTTGCTGTACCTTGCGATCAAAACGTCGTTACCAAGGAGGCAGAGAAACGTCTTAAATACAAGAGTTTGGAAATCGAGATCAGCCGAATGTGGGGCGTAAAAGCACAGGTCGTCCCGATAGTTATCGGAGCTCTGGGATTTGTTCCGCAAAATTTGAGTAAGAACTTGTCTAAACTCCCTGGTAATTCAAACGACTGGGAAGTGCAAGAAATAGCTTTATTTGGAACAGCCCACATTTGCGTAAAGTATTGTAGAGGCATTGATAGTCACCGGATCTGCTCCTTAGGTAGCTGGTTGCAACCTGGAGTAGATCTTCTATTCAGCCGACTCATAACATCTTTAGTCGTGATGTAGTGGAATAATAATAATAATAATAATAATAATAATAATAATAATAAAAACAACAACAATCACCTTACAACGCTGCCATCCAATTTTCGACTTTTTCTCTTCCATTACTCTTGCAAATGTTTGCGCATCAACTTCAATAACTACAATGTAGTTATTCTTTGGTTTCTTGTTGATTTACACTTCAATCTCAGATTCAGGTTTGATTATCTCAGGGTTTTGATTCTGAATCGCTTTCATCAATTCCTCATCTCCCATTTCCTCGTCCATACCAAATATTCTCAGGTGAGGCTTCCTAAGTTCAGGGATCTTCACAACATAGTCTTTACCCAGTTTAGACTTGACCTCTTCATTTACTATCTGTATCTGATCGTTACTTTTGCAAGTAATGGCAATTCCTCCATTACTAATCTTTCTTACATTCTCAATGCCTACCTTTAACTCAGAAGGGTTCAGTTTCTCCTTACATACTTTTTTCATTGGTTCACTTGGCTGTGAAGTTTTCCTTGGGTGCACAATTAAGACTTCTTCCTTATTCCCTTTTACTTTGTCTGAAAACAAATCTTTATTCCCTTCACTCTGTTTTGCTTGAGAGGCTGTGTTCGTCTTCAATAATTCTTGCATCTTCTTGGTGACCATTACCTCCATGTTTAACTTCATATTTTCCATTACTTCATTCATAATTTTCTTTATTGATGTATCAATCAAATGAACATATGGTCCATTGCATTCCTCACACATCTATTTTAACTGTTTATTTTTCTGAATAAGTTCCATTTCAGCTACAGTTATTTTTGCACATTTAGAGTGAAACCGTTTCTGCCACGCTCCTTCACAACCAATTTCATCATTGCTGTCTGTTGTAAACTTTTTCTTGCACTTTCCACACTGTTCTACACTCCCCATATTGTATATAGGTTATGCCTCCATATATGTCAATGTCACTGTTCAATAATAGTTAAAAACGTGCTTTTTGATATTAAGGTATATTGCAAAGCAACATCTCACACTTCAAGTACTATTACATCATTCTAATTAGTAAAATACTAATTAAAGTAATAAAATATACAGCTGCTCAATTACTACAATAAAAGAAAGGTTATAAAAATAATAAAAGTCCTAAACAATGAAAGAATAACTCCTTAACTAAATAAAGATTGGGAGAATAAACGACGCTGGATGTGTTGACTTCCATCGGTATGAGACTGTTAAACTTTTTTACTAATTGATGGTGGACTGATTTATCAGTTTTTATCTCGTAATATTACTTATTGAAAGATCTAAA
Source organism: Acheta domesticus (assembly GCA_031308135.1). NCBI lineage: Eukaryota > Metazoa > Arthropoda > Insecta > Orthoptera > Gryllidae > Acheta > Acheta domesticus. The sequence goes on along the minus strand of JAHLJT010002630.1, from coordinate 82,871,466 downwards.
GTATATTTATTTACTTCTTCTCTATACAATCGATTTCCTCTGTGCTGATGCTGAATTTCAGCAATGCTACTGGTTATCTTTTAACGAGAAAAGGGCGACACAATAACGGGAAATTTTAATTAATGTTGTGTACAATAACAAGCAAATTATCTTCAAAACTAAATTATTTTAACCAAATTAAACTTATTGATATATTTTTGCTCATCTTATAATCTAAAAATTCAAAAAGTTTCCATTTTTAAATTATAAGATCAGGTTTAGAAATACCACCCAAAAAACATGTGAAAATTAACACTGTTCTTACTTGAGATTTTCTATCGGTGCCAAACCCCTTTATTTGCAAAGAATCTGCAACTTCCAGAAAAGCTGCCAATCTATCTTCAGAAACTACAACTTCTCCTCGATACATAAAATGAATAGCAGCTTCCAGTTCTTGGAATTTCACATCTTTGAGAATGACTATTGGATTCTTCTCATTCTCTTGACTGAATAATAACTAGAAAGAAAAACAAAAATATATTTTAGAATAAAAATAAAACAAGGCCTTTACCCATTCTCAGCCCATCACCTGACCACATACTTGTCCATTCTGAATAACAAGAAGCAGCGGGAAAACAACTACAGAACAGTTTACACATAAACAGATTGTATAAATAGTCAATATTAATTTTGTAAAGAGTAATCTGAGTCCAGCCCTGAGGAAGACCACAATAAGATGGTCGAAACGTCGGCAACAGAGCCTTTGACACCAGGACAGCCAAGATCATTCACATGACTCCGGCCTCATTTATTTTTTAGTAGCTTTGAAATTCTATTAAGATGGCAACAAGACTAATTGTTCCAAGGTCAATAAAAACATAAATTTGCAAAATTCTTATTTACAATAATTTTGCTTCCAATAAGTTCCACGGTAAAGGCACTTTGATTTCACCCTTGCCTTCTGTTACAAGCTACAAAGCTCCACTTCAGTTTTAGAACATCTTCATCCAGCTTCCACAACTTCCATATAAGGCATACAACAGCATTAAATTTGGAAAATGAAATAGATTCTTAAAATTACATAAGAACTCATCATTTATTGAAGGTTGGAAAAGAATTCACTGAATATACATTTCTTTCTAGAATAATCACTCAAGGAAAACAAAGGAATGAGAAAAATTATGTCTCAAACGTTGGGTTCTCCCCTCTACTATTATTTTCTAATTTTTCAAATATGATGTGATCTAGAAGACTTAAGTTTCTGTAATCTTAGATCTTAGCTGAAGGGGAAATACCAAATAAGCAAGTTTGTCACTGATTCAGCTCTCCTAAGCTTCAGAAATGAAGCCTTTTGGTTACAAAAAAGGCAAAGTCACAACTTTAAAATAGGCTGTAGCTTATTATGCAAGTTACACAGCACTATTATGCATTTTCATGACCAAGGAACCAGCTGTTACGTCAAGCAACATGTTATATGACAAAAGGTTCTGCAATTTTCAAGAGCGTCATATGACATTATCTTCAATAGACTCACGATTGCTATGAAGCCAAAAGGCTTTCATTGTTGAGTCAGGTTTTTTTAAACTTAGAATTATACCACTTTTTTATTCTGTCAACTAGTGGTGACTCTCAATTATTATGACTGTAGCTTAAATATTTCCAATTATCTAGGGTAATTAATTAAATTTGAAACAAAGTTCTATTTAACCATTCGTGTAGGATTTAGAATTTCTCCACTTTTTGTGATAAAGAACCCCACACACTTTCAGGTGTATGCTGATACTGTAAAATGAACTAAGACGTTTTTCTTTATTCAGAGCTTTCCCTTTGGCCGAACTGAAGTGTGGAGTCTCTGATGCCTAATTGCTTGAAATGGCTGTTTCCACAAATCATTGTTCTCAGACATGACATGTCTCACAATCTTCAGATGTTTGTCAGGATTTTGTTCACTAATTTCAAATTTTTGTTCATACTAATAAATATACAATGATAAACTGAAGGAGGTTAGCGTACTTCCTGCACAACTTGTTTTACATTTAAGAAAATTTTCATCTAAAGATCACATTAAATCAATCAAAGCAGGTCACATCAAATCAAAGTTAAAACTGAAATTGCAATTCTTATACGAATGTTAAAATATATTTTCTTATTTAATTGACTGTACAACTGGAAATCTTCAAGCTACACTTTTTCTTGTGAACAAAAAATGTTCACAAAAAGAATCCAATTTTAAAACATTTGTCCATGAAATCCTATTGTACATTGGATGATATATAGTCATTCATATTATGCAATTTGAAAATTCTCACAAATCCAAATCTTGAACTTGTGCTTATTTACCTTTCCACTTACAATATGAATAGACTGATTCATTCTTTATTGATTGCGGGTGTGTCAAGTGTAAAGTCATTCATCCCATAAGTGTAGTGTGTTTTATTGTGGATGGTGGTGGTGGTGATCTTCTCCCCCTAGATGGAAAGATCCACTGCGAACCTACCATTGGCTAGCAAGGTTTTTCCCCAACCAAGCACCACCCCAGCCAGAACAAGCTCTATGCTCCTGACTGATCTGGCATGTGTGGTAGTTGGAGTACATCGTAGTGTACGTAAGGTGTGAGAATAGGGCAAGTAAGAGGATGAAAAGGTAGCACACAGACCATTGCCCTTTTGTTAGTGTTCTACTCCAGAGTTCGCTTGGCATTGATCTAAGACCCCAAGCAAAACTAGCCATCAGAATAGCCAGACACTAGAATTCTCCTCCAGTGACTGAACTCAACCTGGCTGACAAGCTAGTGTTGAAAATCCTGCCGCCGTCAGGGCACTTTCGAGAAAAGTGCATCACAAATATTGATGATTCAGCCACAGAACAAACCAGCAAACTACAAGAGCGTTTGTAAACCCAATTTCGCAGTACAACTGCAAGTTACATGATTTTTGAAGAAGTATTCAGAAACATTCCTTTGCATTGTGCAATGTAAATAACTTCCACCATTCACAGAGATTGTCAAGAACCAAGTTTGAAACATTAAATATCCACTGCATTTGCTCATTGGAAATGAACAGTTCTTCTTCAAAGAAAGAACAGCTAGGAGAAACAGAACTGCTTATCCCATATAATAATTATCTTCCTTAACTACTATTTCTTACTCATGTCTTGGATCTCCAGTGCACAAAAATAGTTCACAGGTTCTGATCAAATTAAAAGGAATTGTAATTTGTCAGAGAACACCTGACAGAGAACAGCTGGGTAATTTTACATTGTGGGAAGCTTAACATGTGTTTGTATAGAAAATGACACTTAGCATATGCTTGTTCGTGAGAAACATTCATGAACACGAGACTGACTTCATACACATTTTGTGTTACTTTTGTGTGACTGATGGGAAGACGCAAGTTACTCAATTATTCTACAAGGATGATCGTTGAACGCTTTGTACTAAACATGCACACAAAGCTTTTCTGAACTAAAATGAGTTCATTTTGTCTTCTGATAAGCACAAAATAGTACATGTGCTACAAAAAAAATCATACATCAGCTTCATTCAACAATTTAAATACTGGCTGTCATTCAGAAGCAATTACAAATTTCAATCAACTAAATCAATGAAAGTCATCTTTGCCAGAGATGACAAACAATGGATAACAGGTTACATAAATAACTTCAGAATATATTAAAAATGGAAATGAATGCAAGAGAAGTTCGGCATGTTTCAGCTGGTTCACAAGTGAAAGCATCTCAAAATTGCAAGAAAATCGATTAAAACTCACCTCAAAATATGAACTGCAAGCAGAAAGCACCACTTTATGAGCCTTTACATACTGACCATCTGCGGCAAGAGTACAATCTACCAAAGTATTCCTTTTCAAAAGATTCTCGAAGACAGATATCAATGCACCATTGTGATCTTTCCAATTTAAAAGCAGCTGCTGAAATGACATTTTCAATCTGAAAAACAAAAACCATTGTATTCAAATCACTGAGAACTTCAATTCATTTAAAAGCAAAACCCAAAACACCAGTATTAACAAAGATTTGGATAAATATGATTAAAACATGTGAAATTGAAAGATAAAGAAAATACCAATGGTAATTTTGAAACGAATGTTATACAATCAGATCAAAAGTGGCGGTCCATCGAATAAACACGCCCTAAACTAGTATTACTAGAAAACTGAAAATTTATGAAAAATAAAAAAATTTCGCATCCTATGAACAGAAAGTTAACAAAAACTGCACAGAAATGTGCTTTTTGAACAGTTTAGCTAACAGATCACATCTCATCTTACTACACATCTACAATCTACATCCATCTAACTGTTCCGCGGCATTTCATACAACGAGCAGGGCTGCAAACTATGATTTAAATAACTGCCAGGGCTGGCAAACTAAAAGCGAGCTAAAAGTCGCAGGATCGTGACTGTATCCAGCAGTGCTGACGATCATGCGATTCCTGGTGGCACAATGGAGAACGAGAGATATTCCATTTTATTGACACACCCCCGTGCGCCAAGAAAGAACTAGTGGTGCTACAGAATGGCACAGACTTTCCCCTATTAATTTTCTATTTCCTTCGGTCTTCGCTAGCTATTCGGAATTGCCACACTCTCTATCTTGCCAGCTGTAATCTATCACCACCAAAAGTACATTTTGTTAGGTATTCAACTAAATACACACTTTTAAGATCTGACTGTTACGTATTTATTTACTGATTACAACACATGGCACTATTACATGTACTCGCGCGGTAACAACAGACTGCCAGCGAGCATAACACGATCTCACCTAGTCACCAGACTTTTACCACAACGGACCATAGGCACAGAACATACATTACTATTAAAAGTCAGTTCAAATACACAACATCTCTTCCCCCTTCAATATGAAACATAATCCTTGTAACGTGACGGCCTCACAATCACTCGACTGGGCCGCGACTGACTGTTGGGTGCTCCGGGCGGATCCACTCGCGGCGATAGTTCAGCTCCTCTCGGGCTAGCCACTTCCCGCAGGTTCGTAGTTCTCTCAGCTCGAAGTTCGGGATCCTCGTTGAACGGCGATCGCTCCAAACCCTCTGACACATTTTGATCAGGACTATGTGCAAAGGATGGTGATTCCGGTTCAGGAGACTGAATGATTTGAGCAGGGACCGGAATCCTTGGCTGGTTACTTTGGGTTTGTGGTTTATCCACGATCTGTTTATTCTGGTCATCTTCAGCATTCTCAATTCTTCTCCTCAGTTGATCAACATGTCGTTTGATTATATTTCCATTGGGTAGTTGTACTGTATAAGAGACTGGTCCCGTGCAGTCATGAACTTTGCCCTGCAACCACTTTGGACCAATTGGATTGTAATTCCGGAAATACACCAAATCACCTATTTCAAACGAGCGCAGTTTCTGCGTCGTATTTTTGTCTCCTTTGTTTTTCCATTGCAATGCATATGGATGCATTTTATCGAGAACAGTTCGCAGCTTCCTTCCCATCAAAAGTTCAGCCGGCGTCTTCTCGGTACCTGCATGCACTGTTGTGTGCTGTCGGAAAAGCAATCTCTGCACCTGCAGTTCAACATCTCCTTCCTCCAATTTTGTCAATATCTTCTTCGCAGTTTGGACCATACGTTCAGCCTGTCCATTGCTCGATGGATGATATGGAGAAATTGTACTGTACTTGATCAGGTTCCGGTCGTAAAATTCATGAAGTTCCTTCGAATCGAATGAACGTCCGTTATCTGAGATAATAAGATCTGGTATTCCCATTCTTGCAAATATTCTCCGGAAACTCTGGATGACTTCAGCAGATGACATCGATTTCATAATGTCCACTTCTAACCACTTGGACATCGCATCGACTACAATCAGGTACACTTTTCCTTTGTGAGGGCCAGCAAAATCCACATGCAATGTAGACCAGGCATTTAAATTTTTTTCGATATTCTGACGGGGAGCTTTAGGTGGATTATTTGCATGAATTTGGCACGTCTTACACTGATTTACACAGTTTTCTATGTCCTGATCTATGTTTGGCCACCATACATAGCTCCGAGCACAAGCTTTCATGGCTACGATTCCTGGGTGATTTGCATGCAGTAGTTCCAAAAAACGTTCCCTAGTTACCTTTGGTGCTATCAACCGATTGCCCCACAGCAGACAATCCTTGTGTACTGAAATTTCCATTTTCTTCCTTTGGAATGGTTTGTACTCTTCAGGAAGTTCCGTGGTTGGCCACTGATGCCAAGTCCAGTACCGAACTTTTGACAAAATTTCGTCCTTTGTTGTATACTCACGGATGTCTTCTATTGGAATTGGCCTTTTCTCAGACTCCAATAAAAGGATGTCACCTGGAGGAGTCAACTCGTCTTTATCCGATGTCATTGGCAAGCGGCTAAGGCAGTCTGCATTTCCATTTTCTTTTCCTTTCCTGTACTCCAAATTGTAATCATAAGCACTCAGGATTAGACACCATCGTAGCATTCGAGGCGATAAAACAGCTGGGATCGGTTTCTTTACACTCAACAGCCCCAAAAGAGGTCTGTGATCTGTTGTAATTGTGAATTTTCGTCCTGCAACATATTGGTGAAACTGTTGAACTCCTTCAACGACAGCCAAAGCCTCTCTGTCTATTTGCGCATAGTTCCTTTCATGTTTCCCCAATGTGCGGGACCAATAAGCGATTGGTTTCTCCACGTTCCCCTCTCGATGTGCCAAAACCACTCCAATTCCGTAGGGAGAAGCGTCGCAGTTCAAAACCAATTCTTTTGCCTCGTCGTAATGTACCAGGATTACCTCCGAACTCATCAGTTCTTTTAATTTTGAGAAAGAATTTTCATGAATTGCAGTCCATTTCCAGGGTTTGTCTTCGAGTAATCTGTTCAATGGTTCAATAATTGTCGATTTATCTTTGAGGAACCTGTTATAGAAATTTACCATTCCTAAAAAGGATTGTAACTCTTCTTTATTTGTGGGCCTTGGCGCATGTTTTATTGCTTTTACCCTGTCCTCTGTAGGCCGCACTCCTTGTTCGCCAATAAGAAAACCTAAAAACTTAATTTCTTTCAACCCAATCTTGCATTTGTCCTTTTTAAGCGTTAATCCTGCCTCACGAAGTTTGTCCAAAACTCTTCTTAAATTTGCTTCATGTTCCTCTTCATTCCTTCCGAAAACAATAATATCATCCAGATATGCTTTTGCTCCGGGAATCGAAGCCAGCAACGAGTCCATGATTCTTTGGAAAATTCCAGGACAAACTGATGCTCCAAACGGTAATCTCTTGACTTTGAAAAGCCCTCGATGTGTATTAAGGGTAAGTATTTTTGCTGTTTCGTCGTCAACTCTGACCTGTTGGTATGCTTGAGATAAATCCAACGTTGAGAAAACAGTAGCTGGCGTCAAGAGCGTTATCATCTCTGTAATTGTAGGTAGTGGGTATGAGTTCTTCTTTAATGCCGGATTTACTGTACTTCTGTAATCCCCACATAGTCGTATCTTCCCGTCACTTTTTCTCTGCGTCACCAGAGGTGTTGCCCACTCTGAGTAGTCAGTTGGCTCCAAAACTTCCTGTTGAATCAGCTTTTCCAACTCCCTCTCGACCGCTGGTTTTAATGCAAAAGGAACTTGCCTACTTTTTAAAAAAATTGGTTTTGCATCCTCTTTCAATTCTAGTTTCACAGGATCTGCTACAAACATACCTAATTTTTCTTGAAACACAGTAGGGTATTGTTGAAACAATGGAAGATGATTCGCTCGTAGTGCTTGAGTTTTGCTGTCCACGTGGTGCACTCCCTGGACTGAAATTCCCAATTCTCGAAACCAATTTCGTCCCAACAAATCCCAACCACCGCCTTCTGAAACCACAGCCTTCAAATGCTTGGTGATTTGTTGATACTGCACCTTGACAACTGTTTCTCCCAAAATATCAATTTTTTGTTGTGTCCAGGTCTGCAAACTGAGTGGTGATTTTTGAAGAATTTCATTCCCCTGACGAATTTTCTCCCATGTTTGCTTCTTTATAATTGTGCAAACTGCACCCGAGTCCACTTCCATCTTGACTCCGATGTCGTTTAATTTTAAATTTGCCACTATTTTCTCCTGTTCCTCCACGGCATGTATCGCATTCAGTATATAAAAATTGCATTCATCTTCCACTGCATTGCAATTTACACTTTTAGAATTACTTAGAGTTCTTTGTCCTTGATTCTCATTCTTCTTCTTAAAACATACTTTGACGATATGCCCTTTCTTCCTACAATAATGACACACTGCTTCTTTGAATTTACAATTTTTTCCATCATGCATTTCCCCACAGTGGTAACAAGGGTTGAATGTTTTAGTAGAGTTAACTTCTTGATTATTTTTGTTTTTCGAAATTTTAGAAATCGAATTTCCTGCCACATTTCTTACGTCTTCAACATTTTTTCTTGCCGCTTCCGCTGCTATAGCCAGCTCTAAAGCTCGTTCAAAAGTAAGGTTAGGTTCCGAAAACAACTTTTTTTGTAGTCCTTCGTCGGCCACTCCACATACAATTCGATCTCTCAACATTTTATTTAGTTCTGTGAAATTGCAAAACTTACTCAATTTTCGCAGGTCAGCAACAAAATCTGCTATAGATTCGTCTTCCTTTTGTATTCTTCTATTAAAGTTGAATCTTTCCACAATTTCATTCGGTGTTGGGTTGAAATGTCCTTGTAATTTGCTGATAATCTGTGTGTATGTGAAGTCCTTTGGTGTTTGCGGTGTTACCAGTGAACGCAGGATTTCGTAAGCCGCCTCGCCGAATTGTGCCAGCAGCATAGCCCGCTTCTTGTTTTCGTCTGTCACATTATTTGCTTCGAAAAAAAATTCCAACCTTTCCTGGTAATTGGACCACGACGCATTAATGTCGAATGGCCCCACATGCCCGATTGCTTGTAAATAATTATGTATTTGCACTTGGTTTGCTGCTGATTCTTCATTTGCCATGGCTGTATTTCTTGAGGTTATATTACTTTGTTAACCACTTCACATTTAACACTTTCACATTCCACACTTTTACACTTCCATACCGTTCCTAATATCCTCGTCGCCAGATTGTTAGGTATTCAACTAAATACACACTTTTAAGATCTGACTGTTACGTATTTATTTACTGATTACAACACATGGCACTATTACATGTACTCGCGCGGTAACAACAGACTGCCAGCGAGCATAACACGATCTCACCTAGTCACCAGACTTTTACCACAACGGACCATAGGCACAGAACATACATTACTATTAAAAGTCAGTTCAAATACACAACACATTTTTCGTCATTTTCTTAATTTTTCGGTTTCCTATTGGTAGAACGGAAACATTAATTTTAGAATACTAGCTGAACCCGTGCAATTACATCGCACTGAAGGGAAACCTGTAGGACGTTAAAACAGAACGTAGATATCACATAAAAGATATATAAGAACATACACAAAATTTTACATTGAACACTTACAACACAATTGATAAATAGTCGCACACATGTTTGTCTTAACGGAACGCACAACAGATTTCCGCTTCCCGCCGCTTCGATTCACATGCGACAACCACGTGAGTTCTCCTGTGGCGGATGGTGTGCGCATAACCGCCATCTTGACAGGCAGCGCGCGGAGGGCACGCCAACTATCCCAGCCGCAAAGTTCAAACAACAAAAGTTTCCTAGCATTTTATTAATAACGAAAAGCTTCGTGATTTGCAATATTTAGTGACCTCCATTCCTGATTTTTTTATCTTTTTTTGGTACCTCATTTGTTAAAATCCGTTCACTATGAGCCGAGTAGGAGGGACAACAAATTCACGGTTTTAACGAAAATAATATATATGATGATTAAAGAACACAAAAAACTAGTCATCAAGGGCAATTTTCTTTTAAAAATTGGGTAGATTTTAAGAACAGGGTTCGGCTCCTATTGACGCGCACGATTCGGTTCCGAACGAGTCACTCGCGGCGCCGCCATAATGTGCACACGGCCACGTGGCCAACGCACTTTCGTGTGGAATCGTGACGCTTCGCTACCCGTGTCCAAGTTGAGGACGAGGCTCGGGCCTTCGGCCCTCGCGTTAACATAAAACATCCTTGAGTCTGTCCAACGCATAATTACCAACGCATTTTATGCATTTAACATTATGCATGCAACGCATTTTATGCATTTAACCATTGTAATTCTCCATTACACATTCGCACCACACCGCACAATGCACAATGCAAGCAGTGCTCCCTGAGTGATCCATTCTCGTGGTCCGCGCGAGTGAACCATGCGCAAGTGAACCGTGCGCCGTTGTTTTAGTGAGCCGAACCCTGTCCTTCAAATCAGCCAAAAATTGTTCTGTTTAAGAGGAAATGGCGTTTTAGCGCTATTAAAAGTATAAAATTTGAAGCTCATTTTCACAGAAAATGTTTGAGTTTTCAAAATACTTTATTTGAAGTTATTTGAAAGTCTTACACTCACAAATATAATAATGTTTACAAATTGCTGGTAATGTGCATATTAAAGATGTAAGAGAAATTTTTAAAAAAATACAATTAGGTAATTTTTGAAAAAAACAAAAAATTAACTTAAAATCAACTTTACGCCATACTAAAGAGTGTAATTAGCACTATCCGTTACCAAAGTTAGAAGAAACAATTTGCAGTCATATATGAGAAAATGGCGTTTCAGCGTTTCTGAAAATGCGAAATTTTGAGCTACTTTTCACAGAAAACGTTTGTGTTTTCGATAAATTTTACTTGACATTATTTAAAGCACATGTACACCTAAATATAAAAATGTGAAAAAATCGCCGCTAACGTAAATATTGTCGACGTGAGAAACATGTGAAAAAATTTACAGTTTTGTAATTTTTGAAAAAAACAACCTATAGAGCATTATGACTTTTATGTCATCTGATAGAGTACATTTACCACTATCCTTACCGAAAGTTGAAGGAAAACATTTAGAGCCGTTTTTGAGAAAATCTTGTTTTTGTAATATTTTTAAAATTGCACATATTGCACGAAAACTACTAAACTTCTGAAAAACATTTACATGACTTTTATGAAAGAACTCAAAACGCAGAACAAATTTTATATGAAGAAAAAATCTCTATCTTCAATTTTGTAGTTGGAGAAAGACGCCGAAAAAAATTCAAACTTTCACAATTTTCGAAAATTCAGAGTTATCCGTGAAAATCGGACCTATGCCATGTTAATAAGTGTATTTTACTCTATTCATACAAGAAATTTAAAGAAAAAATTTGGAGCCGTTTTCGAGAAAAGTTTGAAAATCTCCGGGGGGCTTCATAAAAAGCACCCCCAAATTTTAAAGAATCTTTTTCAAAATCTCAAAGCTTCGACTAGAATCAGATCGACCGAGGAATCTCCATTTTGGAAGAAATCGTACGTATGGTTTAGGCGCTAGCAGTGTTCACAGACGGACAGACAGACGGACGGACAGACGGACGTTTTCCTTTCAATTGGGTTTTCGGTATCAAGAACCAAGAAAACAGGGTTTCTGGCTCCACCACGTGTTAGGGGATTGTTTTAACTTTCCCGTATACGTACGTATACACGGAGTGATATACGTAGTATAGGGAAAGTTATGTAATGCTGCGCGAAAAAATGGCCAATTTTCGGCGGAAAAAAATTAATTGCCGGGCCGTCAAAACTAATAAGTAGATAAAACCAGTTGCTAAATTAAGAAAAAAAATCCTCTATCTCGTGATGTGGTCAAAATCCATGATTTGTTGCTTCTTTATACTTAAAAATCGATTGACGGCATTCCGTCCGTCTGTGGTCAACGCTAGCGCCTAAACCGTTCGGTCGATTTTCTTCAAAATTGATATTCCCCAGTCGATCTGATTCTAGGGATCCATAAGATAAAGCACGTTTTCAAAGCGTTCGCCGCATAGTGTGTACTTCACTATACGGACATTGAGAACTTTGGGGGAGGGGGGAATTATTAAACAAGCGGACGTAGAAAATAAATGTGAATATTGGAAATTTCAACAACCTATGAGAAGTTATGCAATACCAGTGACTGCGCTGACAAGTCAAATGGAATTTTGACTTACGACTCTGAACGCAAAGACGAAATATTTGCATTAATGCTCGATTAATTGAAGATTCCGGTCGCGTCAACAATTAGAGGTTATTAGTCCCGTAAGTGTTGTGAGTGTTTTTTCTCGGTAGGTGGCGGTGATCTTACCGCGGTGGATGGTGAGATCCGGCGCCGACCCACCGTCGGCTAGCGGGATTTTCCCATCCACGTATCCCCCACCCGCCAGGACAGGCTCCAAGCTCCCGATTGGTCTCCCGGCATATGTGGTAGTGTAGTGCACGTAAGTGTACGTGCAAGTAAGGGGCGAGGAAAGTAAACGGAAAAGGAAGGAAAGATCGCGGGCGGTCCTTGGTCCGTTTGTTATGGTAATTCTCCGGCATTCGCCTAGTATTGTACGGAGAAACCGCGAAAAACTACCGATCAGAGCAGCTGGCCGCTAGAATTCTTCTCCAGACGACTGAATTCGACCTAGCTATAAAGTTAGTGTTGAAAATCTAGCCACCGTCCGGACTGGAACCTAGGACCTCCTTGTCAGAAGCACCGCAGACACAGCCGTTCATGCCCCGAGCAACCTCAAGCTACGTTACCCAGTCTCAATACTCGAAAAGCGTTTCCAATCAAATAATAACAATATGACATTCTTTCGACCGCATCAGAGCCCGGTATACGCAGAAAATTTTTCGAATGAATCCTCTAAAACAACCGTTAAAGAAGCACAACAACACAAATTAAAAAATATTAACACGAGAAGCGTTGTTGCCCAGACAGAATAAACGGGAACATGTTACCAAATTTACCAAAAAGGGCAATGAGAAAAGTATTACAATACTAAATGCAAATACATGTATAACTACGGAATATTTCCAGAATTCCTGGAAAGATGTGTGTATTATTTTATTCATTTCAATAAACAAAACTAAAAAAAATAGTGATATAGAAAAATACGATCCTATAAGTTTACTATCGCAAGTATCTAAATTATTTGAAAGATAACTACTATTTCACATCAGAGAAAAATGAGAAGATATTAATACAAAACGTTTAACGTAATTCGGATACCTGAAGTGCCCTTGTCCGTAAAACAAACTTTTCGTTTAGTAATGGAAGCCGCATCCTCTCTCGCCTTGAATGTTCCCTCCCAGCTATTTTCTTTGATTATTTCCGCATTCGATAAAGTAAATCATATTTTACTCCTTCAAAAATGTCAAACCTACTATCACTCAAATATACAATATTTGAAATAGTATTTTATAATTTAATCTTGACCTCTTGAATTATACAGTATGGATGTGGTTTCTTGAGATTAGGTCATCTTGGAAATAAAAAAAAGAAAGAATTCACATTCTTTTTACTTTCTCGCATTACGAATTCTTCGTAAGAAGAGAAAGTTATGTAATCCTGCGGCGGAAAACGGAGAATTTTCGCCAGAAAATCTCTTATAGCAGGGGTCTGGTGACAGAAAAGTGGATAAAATCTGTTGCTAAATTAAGAAAAAAAATCCTCTATCTGGTAGTGTAGTCAAAATCCATGATTTGTTGCTTCTTCATACTTCAAAATCGATTGACGGCAAAACGTCCGTCTGTCCGTCTGTGGTCAACGCTAGCGCCTAAACCGTTCGGTCGATTTTCTTCAAAATTGATATTCCCCGATGGTTTTGACTCGACTCAAGGCCACTTGAATTTGAAACCGATATCTTAGTATTTGAGGATACTTTACATGAAGCCCATTTTGAGATTTTATGAATTAAAAAAAATGGCTCCAAATTTTTTGATTATATTTTGTTGTTGAATAGTGCGAAGAACGTTGAAGGGAATGACGTCATCATTTTCGTTGATTGGTCCTATTTTTCGAAAATTGCAAAAAACTGTTTAAAAACGGCAAAATTAAAGATAGAGATTTTCGCCTCAGACAAAGTCAGTTGTACAAAATAAGCACTTCAAATAAGGTCATGTACCATTTTTTGGAAAAACGAATAGTTTTTGCGTAAATTGCGATTCACATTTACAAAATAAATTTATCTCAAAAACCGCTCCAAATTTTTTCTTTAAATTTTCTGCACGTGTGTAAGAAGGGACGGTAAATATACAAATAAACTAGTGGTGCTATAGAATGGCACATACTTTCTCGCAGTAGTTATTTTCCAAATGCCGATCATCCGATAAATTATGTGGAGCAAACAGTTAACCGCTGCCTTTCTTGGTCATGTTTTTTGAAAGACAAGTTTTCCGCATGTTGGCAATTACCGGCATCGTAATCATAGAACTGATACAAGTACGTTTTGACTGAAATATAAGCAGTGGTCCTGCAAGTGTGTTTCGTAGCGCGGTTGGTTAATGCACCTTCAAGTTGAGCTCTTTAATAAGGAAGGTACCGAGTTCGATCCCCCGTGGGGAATTTTAATTTGATGAATGTGATGTTGCAGGAAAAAAACATTGAAGAGTGTAGATACTTTATTGAAAATCATTTGAAGTACTTCTACTCACGAATAGATTCAATATAGATAAATAGACAGGGCTTGTCCGTGTTTTCCCTAACTGCGTTTTGTAAACAATTTTTCAACCCTGTTATTCGATTTCTGAAGCGTATGACATGTCAAATGACCAGTTGTCTAGTATATATCTGTATGAACCGATTTAAGTAAAATCAAGAGCATTTCGGTCGGTTCTATTCTTTTATGGCTCTGTTCGACAGATGTGGTGTTGGTGTTACGTAGTGGTATAAGTGCCGGTTTGTTGAATTTGAGTTTCGTTTGTCGGGTCTGGGTACCGAAATGGTTTGCTGGTGTAGTATACTTGTGCTGGTTTTTGGAGTAGTGGAATAGCAATAAGGACCGTATAGAAGCAGAGCGAGAAAGTATGTGCGTTGGAAGCACCACTAGTTCTTATTTTTGTTTGCCAAGGTTTCGGCCCTTTATTGGGCCTTCATCAGGGCTGGAATTACACGTAAGTTTCAATACTTTTTACACAGGCTGTTGATTAATACTATACACATTACATAACTTTAATCTAAAATATCTCATGTACAAGTCTACAGTATAACTCTTAGTATATAATTAACTAGGAATATCCCGCAGACGTTGTTCCGCCCTTCACCTCCCTCTTTCTCCTCCCTTTCTCACTGTCTCTCCCTCCTTCCCTCACCCTGTCCGTCTGTCTCAGTGTGTCTCTGTTTCTGCCGCTCTCTGTCCCTCTCGTTCACATTTACTTGCAGATTCTGCGGTCTCTGAGCAGGTGGGGTAATATCAGGAAGCGCCGGACCAGCAAAAATGTAATAGAATGTTCGAAAAGAGAACTCATTCTGTACATTACGGTATGAGAAACATTTCTTGGAGGCCTTCAGTCTGAAACTTTTATTTTTTTAAGGCCCTAGAATGCCTTGTTTAGGAGTTATTTAACGATATAGATTCAAAATGCTGCCAGGTGTGTTGAGGGTTGCATTTGACGTGAATATTAATTGTACAGCGTCATGTCTACTCATAGTCTAGTTTTATTGTATAGCGGTATAAGTTACAACAGAATTAACAGCGTATAAACCTTCTGGGTGAAAAAGCACGTAGAAATGCCAAAGAAAAATTAAGAGAAATAAAAAAGCACCCAATTTACACAATTCGACTGCTTTTTTATTTCTCACTTAATTTTTCTGTCTGAGCAAATATATTCATTTCTTTGGTAAATAATAAACAATTTACATGTTTCTGGAGTGCTTTTATGCTTCCATAATGCAAATTTTTGCCAAGAAATCATTTTTTCAAAGCAACTTTTGAGTGTTCGCCTTCGCCTTCCGTGGAAGTATTTGAAATGGAAGATGTACAAGATTAATTAGCAGCGGAATTCGTCGATTTCGAATGGATTGAACACACGTGTGCAGTCATTGAAGTATTTTCCTGAATAATTTTTTATGTAATGTTCCACATTGTTCTGATGGCATATTCTTTGTACTCTTCACCATCTAATCTTCGTATGTTAATTACCTAAAATATGTGTAAATCCCTCATTTGTCGTTTGTGTTGTCCATTTGTATTTTCTTTCTTCACAAAATTCTTGAAATTGCTTCCACACGCTTTCTCTGTTCCTTTCGCTGTTTTTCGGCATTGAATTTGTACTAATAGATTCAATTTCAGAGTTTTAAACATAACCAAAATGACACATTTTAAAATTACATTGATGTACACAAGCTATTTTGGAGCTGAAACAATTGCTATCGTTATCTTAAAAAGGTAAACAAGGTTTTTACAGCGATAAAAAGGTAAACAAACTGATGGCGATAAACATCTGGGATTGGTTTAATTTCAATATAGCATTGGCTACTTACGACGCGGACAGACATGAGTGAAATAGTCATAAGCAATATCACGAGAAGTGCTGTGCTAGCCGGTAAATTCACGACTCGCGTAGCAATGAGTGAATTTACCTGCTAGCACAGCACTTCGAGTGATATTTAGTGTGACTATTTCACGAATAAACACATTACATGATTTGAAAGGATAATTTAAATCACAGGAATTACGAAAATGAGGAATATTACTAAAAATGACAACCGAAAAAATGAAAACCTTTCATTCAGCTCCGACTTATCACTGCCTCCTCGAATAACATATAATCAAGTAACATTTGAATAACAGTTTAATGCAGAAAATGATTTCAAATATGTTTCAATTTTATGGTAATAAAACTTTCGAAAAACAATTATAACAAGGTTACTTAAAAGAACATTTATTATAAGCACAATCATTAAAGTTGTAGGAAGTTCTTTTCCAAGTCTTCGCCTTCCATGGAAGTATTTGAAATGGAAGATGGATAAGATGAATTGAGGACCGTTTTTTCAAAACTCGGCATGTGCAAAAACGAAAATTTCAGGAATTGAGTGTTTCTATATCTGATAGTATTTTACAGTTTTTAGGAACTTTTTTCGTTATTCTAAAGATCGCTGAGTTATATATAATTCCATAATGAAATGCTTTCTGTTTTGGTTCTAAATCTCAGCAATTGTTTCTCAAAATCTCTAATTTTTTTAAAACAACATATTTTTGAAGAATTTTCACAAAACTCTACATATGCTTCGTTGGATTCACGAATTTTTGTTATAGAGATAATAAATTAACAAAAATGAAATTTGATCAAGGCATTTATTGCAGACATTAATGTAATTTTATATAATAATTAATAATGGTTTAACTATTTATGATATGAAGAAAAAGAGTATATATATTGTGATATACCAATATATTATATACTTTGACAATAACTGTTATAACTCAAAAACACTCACTTTCCATAAGAATATTTATTTACAAAAATCTGGGCCAACTCGGCCGCTATGTACAGTTACCACAAAACTTCATATACAAAAAACAATATGCCATCTGGCTGAAACCACGCCGAGCGCTCTACTGCCGGTGATCCTCCGTCGGCGTCCTTTTATTTGGGCCAGCTCCCGCGCAAGGCTTCCCGCGGCTTCCCCTGATTGGCCGGTTCACCAGTGCGCGGAGCCCAGGTAACAGGCGTGGCTGGTTTCTGAGCACACCCTTGGCGCGCTTGACGAAGCTCAGCGCGCCTGATGCCGACGCTCTGTGCTGCGCGCTGCCGGAGGCGGGAACATGCTGCCGGCGCTCTTTGCCGCGCAGTTAGCGCGGCAACTTTGAACTGCCGTCCGCATACTACACCCTCCCCACCGAAGTTGTGATGTAGAGGGTGAAACGACGCAGTCGGTTGCTCCTCCGCAATGCCGGCCGCTGCTGCGACTGTAGAGATGGCTCCTCGATGGTTGCGCCGGAATCCAGTGTGGGCCGCTCCTCCTGCTGGCTTGAAAAGGGAAAACGCATTACACTTTCTGTTGCCCTGCTCTGCGCTGCCCCCCCCGCCTGTTGCTTATCTACTACAGAATCGTAGTACCGTCTCCTAATCTGTGATTGATGCCGAGAGATTGATCTATCTTCTGTCCTGAGGACGTAAACTCTGCCTCCTCTTATTGCAGTTACTATTGCTGGTTGCCACTTACAATTACTTCCGTACACTCTTACCAGTACCTTATCTCCTCTCTTGAATTTAGCGCCTTTGGTTGACACTGGCACTTCTTCCGGAAATAACAAGGACAATAAGGTACGGGGCTGCCGACCATGCAATACTTGAGCGGGGCTTCTACCTGACATATTTGGTAACGTCCTATAGGTGGTCAACATGCTAAGTAACGCCTGCTCTACTGATGCACCCGCTCTAGTTGCTTTAAGCATGGCTGACTTGAACGTCTGCACTAATCTTTCCACCTCTCCATTTGACTGAGGATGGAACGGTGGAGCCAAAATGTGCTGTATCCCGCTACTTTTACAAAATTTTTGAAATTCCGCTGATATGAACTGCGGGCCGTTATCGGAGATCAATACTCGTGGGAGGCCTTCTGTTACGAAAACTTTCTTCAAAGCATCTATTGTATGTGGTGCAGTTGTGTGTTGCATGCGCATCACGTACGGATAATTTGACAATGCGTCCACTACTAACAACCACATATGCCCTAAGAAAGGACCCGCAAAATCTACATGTATGCGGTCCCACGGCTCGCAGGGTTGGGGCCATGAGCTTAAATCCGCTCTCGGCGCTGCCTGACTAGTTTGGCATGCTTCGCAATGCTTGCTCATCTCCTCTATATCTTTGGTTATTCCTGGCCAATAACAATAACGGCGGGCTGCTTGCTTTGTCCTGGCTATACCCCAATGACCCTCATGTAAAAGGCGTAATACCTTTGGTCGCAACTTATGCGGAATCACTACCCTAACTCCTTCATCGCTAGCCAGTAATAATACGCCGCCCTTAACCGACAGCCTGTGTTGGAGCTTATACCATTCCGTCAGCGCCCTGGTTCGCCTATGCGCGCTGGACCAACCAGTTTGCACGTGGTACAGCACTTGCCTGAGCTGCGGATCCTTCTTTGTTTCCTTTGCCACTTGATATGACGAGACTGGAAAACCTGATACTGCCTCCTCTTCGGCTTGGTCCAGCTGGAGACAGGCGATGTCCTCAGAGTCAAAAGTTGCATCCGGCCCTTGCGGAAGACGGGATAGTGCATCTGCGTTAGCATGCTGATATGTAGATCTGTAAAGTATCCTGTAACTATAATCAGACAGGAAAAGCGCCCACCTTTGCATCTTACGCGCCGTATTATCTGGGATACGCTTGTGTGGCGAGAACAAAGACACCAACGGCTTATGATCAGTAATGATTATGAACTTTGACCCATACAAGTATTCGTTGAATTTTCTCACGCCGTATACAATTGCTAAAGCTTCTTTTTCTATCTGAGAGTAATTCTTCTGGTGAACATTCAACGTTTTTGACACACAAGCAATTGGCCGCTCAACACCCTTAGCATCCTTCTGCGAAAGGACTGCCCCAATACCATATTCTGATGCATCTACAGCTAGTATAGTCGTTCTATCTGGCAAAAAATGTTCCAATTTAACTGCCTGCATTAAATTCTCTTTCAACCTCCGAAATGCCTTGTCACAATCTGCCGACCAATGCCATTTTACGCCTTTCTTACGCAACGCGTTGAGGGGTGCTGCTATTTCCGCCATGTTCTTGATAAATTTGCCATAGTAATTAATCTTCCCCAGAAATGACTGTAGCTGCTGCAAATTAACAGGAACCGGAAGCTGCTGAATCGCCGTTGAGTTTTCTCCGGTTGGCCTGATCCCCGAGCTATCCAACACGTGACCTAGATAAGTAATCTGTTCTTTAAAAAAATCACACTTATCCAAGTTAACCCTTAGGCCCCATTCATTTAAAGTCTTTAATAAGAGATTCAAGTTTTGTAGATGTTCCTCCTCCGACTCGCCCGTTACCACTATATCATCTAGGTAGTTGGCGCTGCCCTTCACCTGGGCTGTCAGCGTATGCAGGCAGCGCTGGAAAATAGCCGCAGCTGAAGCGACCCCGAAAGGCAACCGGTTGTATCGGTAAAGCCCGAACGGTGTGTTAATTACCAATAAGTTCGCAGACTC
Source organism: Acheta domesticus (assembly GCA_031308135.1). Classification (NCBI taxonomy): domain Eukaryota; kingdom Metazoa; phylum Arthropoda; class Insecta; order Orthoptera; family Gryllidae; genus Acheta; species Acheta domesticus. The sequence goes on along the minus strand of JAHLJT010002630.1, from coordinate 82,851,448 downwards.
TTCATCTAACGGGATCTGCAGATACGCGTCCCGCAAATCTATTTTTGAAAATCTCTGCCCGCCCGCTAGCTTCTGAAAAAGCTCTTCTGCTCTGGGGATGGGGAACTGCTCTACCATGAGTTGCGCATTAACGGTGCTCTTGAAATCTCCGCACATTCTAATTTTACCGTCTTTCTTTTTTACTATGACTACTGGAGTTGCCCATGCACTAGTACTGACGGGGGTCAAGACGTCCAAATCTACTAACCTGTCGATTTCCTTTTTTACTTTATCTTTCACTGCCAGGGGAACAGGTCGTGCTTTAAAAAATTTAGGGGTGGCATCTTTCTTCAACTGCAAATGCGCCTCAAAAAATTTGCATTTTCCCAATTGCTCCGAAAAAACTTCTGAATTCAAATCTATCACATTCTTTACCTCCTTTGGCAGGGCGCTAGTCTGAATGACAAACGCGTCCTGAACCGTAAATCCAAAAATTGTGAAAACATCCATTCCTAGAATGTTAACCGCATCACGACTGTCCACAACCACCAGTGTTACTTGTCTTTCCATCGCTTTGTATTTCGCTAGCAGGCTTATCTTACCTTTCGTCTTGATTCTCTGTCTAGCATATCCATAAAAAACTGTGTTCAGCGAGGCGCAAGGCGGAGAACCCAGCTGCTCATAAGTAGTCATGCTTATTAGAGTTGCTGCTGCACCTGTATCCACCTGGAATAATACAGATTTACCACCTATTTCCAAGTTTACAAACAATTTACTTTTGTCATCACACTGCATAACTGAATAAATACAATCACCATCCCCTTCATCGATGCCTCTTTCTTGCCGCTGGCTTTCGGCATAACCACTGCTGCGTCCTTCTCTGACGTGCCCGCTCACCTCATCGATGTCCATTTCTTGTCGTCTGTTTTCAGCAGAACCACTGTTGCACACTTCTCTAATATGCCCTTTCTTACCGCACTTGTAGCACTCCGCTCTGAGGAATCTGCAAACCTTCCTGTCGTGACTAATAAAACACTGTCTACAAGACTTCAATAGCTTGCCTCTGCTGGTGGAAGGACTTTTCTTCTCCTGCTGCTTCCTGCTTCGTGGCTTGGCTACCCAATTTTCCTCCTGTACACTCATTTCCTCTACATCTCTTGCTGCTCTATCGCCTAACGTCATCTGATGCGCCGTATGCTTCGTTACCTCATACGATGTTGCTAATTTTAAGGCGTCTTCCAAAGACGGGTTGTTTTGTTGCAATAATGCCCACCGAACTTCTTTTTCCGGCGTATGCATTACCAACATGTCCCGTATCAATGACTCCGCATACGATTTCTCTGTGTTGCATTCAAACGCACAACGCTTCGCCAAACCCTTCAACTCCGTCGCCCAATCGGCATGCGTTTGGCCTGGCTTCATTCTGGATGAATAAAACTTGTAGCGTGCCGCCACTAAATGCGTCTCCCTCGAAAAATGAGCTAGCAGCCGCTGTTTAAGTATATCGTATGACACCTGCGAAATCTCTTCTTCCTTGCTTAACTTACGTAACAACCTATTTAACGGTGCGCCGATTGTGGCCAGAAAAAATGCTCTTTTACGAGATTCCTCTTTAATATCATAGCATAACAAATGTTGCTCCAATCTGGCCACATATTCTTCGCAGGTTTCCTCTGCTGCATCGTAAGTTGCGAACGGCGGGGCTGGGCTGCTCGGTCGTGAGGAAATTGCCGCTTGCTGCAATGTCTGCACCATCATCGCCATCTGCTGCTGCTGTTGCTGCTGTAGACACGCCATCAGTTGTGAAAATTGTTCCGCGTTCATTCTCCTTTTTACTCGTCGCCACTGTTATAACTCAAAAACACTCACTTTCCATAAGAATATTTATTTACAAAAATCTGGGCCAACTCGGCCGCTATGTACAGTTACCACAAAACTTCATATACAAAAAACAATATGCCATCTGGCTGAAACCACGCCGAGCGCTCTACTGCCGGTGATCCTCCGTCGGCGTCCTTTTATTTGGGCCAGCTCCCGCGCAAGGCTTCCCGCGGCTTCCCCTGATTGGCCGGTTCACCAGTGCGCGGAGCCCAGGTAACAGGCGTGGCTGGTTTCTGAGCACACCCTTGGCGCGCTTGACGAAGCTCAGCGCGCCTGATGCCGACGCTCTGTGCTGCGCGCTGCCGGAGGCGGGAACATGCTGCCGGCGCTCTTTGCCGCGCAGTTAGCGCGGCAACTTTGAACTGCCGTCCGCATACTACAATAACATTTGCTGTAAATGGGTTCGGTTAAAAGGGTATGCAAATGGCAATATACAGCCTTAGCAACGCCTGCGTAGTGGTTGGCAAGGTTAATAAACTGCATTCAGGCCTTGAATAGGTGGGTGCGCTGGCTAGATAGAAAAATAAGATAATTTGGGATTGGTCTAGAAAGGAATGACTATCGAGAGCGTGGCTAATTGATTTGGTAAGAAATGGATGGATTGGCTAAGGGAGAATAGACTGTCGACTCCTGACGGAAGTTTGTCGTTTTGTTTAAAAAAATAAGAATGAAGGATGGATACCGAGGCTTGGAGGGCTAAAAAACGGAGGAGTAAATCCATTCTGATAGAGGCCTTCGAGTGGTACAGATCGCTCGCGAGTTTAATATTAGGGGAGTAGGACTTGTAAGTTTGTCGTCAGAATCAATGGTTTTCGGACTCTGAAAGTTGATGTGCAGCAGTTAAATTCGCTTGGGACTTTGAAAGTTTTTTATATTGCGGTTTTGGAACTTTAATGTTTTACCACGTAGTTGGGGAGAACTAGGAACTGAGAATATTAAGTAAGAACCGGTAGATATTCGAGGCAGTGAGGGTTGGATTCGTCGGCAGCGTCGCAAGATTACAAGAGAGAAGCTGGATTTGGGATTATCATCATTCAAGTGAGAAGATACTGCGAGGCGCCGTCGGTCAAGACCACGTTTAGATACGTACTGCAGTACAAAGGATTTCTTTTAAACGAGGTCATGACCTAAAGGCAGAATAATTGTTCACAAGTCAATAAATTGTTAAATTTTCTTTTGGAAATGAAAAGATGATTTTCATTTAGTCAATCACAACTGATAAGTAGTTAGAGATATATTTATTTCCTTTCAGATTCCTCGCCATACTGTAATTGGCAGACCAAATAATCGGCTATCTAGGCGATAGCGATTATCCATTACGTAACCCACTGACCCAGAGAGCCGGACATTTATCCATTCGTTAAGATTAGCTGTGGAAGTATTGGTTTCAAGTATCAATTTTCGTAACCTGTTCCTGGCGCCCATAGTTTTCTATAAATTCGGAACGGATCACGATTATAACAGTCCTAAGGTAAATGATGTCATTTAAAACGGCACGACGTAATAATTTATGACGAGACAGTGTTGGTACATTTCAATATATATGATATTTTTGGAATTTACCATGGCATTTGGTTTAATCACATCTACCATATTCTGTGTACACATTTTTTATTTTACTTGAAGTACTGTTCACTCTTAATTATGATCTCTTTTAACGTACTGTTTTACTTGAGCTCTCATTTTCAAAGGAAATATACTCTTTATAACTTTCTTTGCACAAATCTTATAGTCATAGATGTTCCATTCCTTTCTCAACTGTTTCACTGTTCCGTGAGATCTTAAAATGGTCAAGTATTTATCCGGAGACAAAATAGTCTCCGTCTTTATGACGACTTTTTCGACTCTACTGAACACTTGGTCAGCTGGCATGTAACTACGTCCACGAATGGGATAAAAATGAGTTATATACATTTCAATAAAGATTGATTGATTGATTAATTAAGGTTTAGAGGGCGCTTCAAATGCTAAGGTCATTGGTGATCATGTCGAAGTATTTTAAAAAAAGGGAATAGGTTCAGTATGTGTTACAGATGGAGCCTACCCCCTAATTGATTGATTGATTGATTGATTGAATAGGGTTTAAAGGGCGCTTCGACTGCTGTGGTCATTGGCGCCCATGCCAGAGTATTTGGAGAAAAGAATATTCAGTGTTGCATATGTAACTTACTCACTGTTTAAAAGCATGTACATTGGCTAAAAAGAAGGCTCGCATTCTGCTTCAGGCATACATGTAGAAATGGCAGAAGGAAAATAGAAAAAGGGCGCGTAAAATTTATCTTAAAACGTAAAATTGGCTGTAAAGGGGCCAAACAAAAACATAAAACATTGTTATCTTTCAAATAAAATTATATATTCTGCTTTCTCTCAAAAAACAAAAAAGTTTTGAGAGCGCAGAATCGTCATCCCCGAGCACCACTTGTAGCGAGTTGCCCAGGTCATGTCTTCGTCGACTGCCAACAAATTTCCTACAGTATCGCAGGACGTGTTCCACGGAAAGAACAGTCTGGCACGAGTCACAGATGGGGGGAGTTTCATTTCGAAGAATGAAAACGTGAGAGAAATGGCAGTGTCCGATACGAAGACGGGTTAAAATAACTTCCTCGCGTCTACAGGACCGTGATGAGGAGCGCCAGGGATACACAGAATTCTTTATCGCACTTAGTTTGAAAGTGCTATTGTGCCACTCTGTTTGCCACGCTCTAAGCACGGATCGTTTCAAGAAAGCCTGAACATCGGATAATGGCACAGAAGGGATGTCGATACGAGTTTTACGAGTCGCTGATTTCGCCGCCTGGTCGGCCAGTTCGTTCCCTCTGATACTCACGTGGCCTGGGACCCAACTAAGTACCAGGTCATAGCGGCGGGACAGAAGACGATGAATCACGCTTTGAACGGATAAAGTCAGGTAGTCTGACGAAGGACGGGAGACAGCTTGAAGAGAGCTGAGAGAATCGGAACAGATAACTACTCGCCGCAACGTCGCTGATTCAATGTATTTTAGGGCCTCAAAGATTGCACACATTTCGGCAGTGAAAATACTGCATTTGGAGTGAAGCCGAAATGATTTGGTGGCCCTGATACAGTAAAAACCACATGCCACCGCGTCGCTGCACGATGAACCATCCGTGTATAAGAATAAATGATCCGGATAGGATTCTCTCATATCCAGAAACTGCTTCTGGTAAACCAGAGGACTAGTAGTTTGTTTGGGTAAATGGGAGAGTCTGAAGTCAATACTGGGAAGGAGGAGTTTCCAAGGGGGGATCCGGTCACTTGTGGGTCTCACAGGGATGGGAAGTTCTACATTTAATTCCCGGAGAAGATTTCGTAATCTAATACCTGGGGGATGGGGTAACGAAGTTCGAAGATTGTACGAGGACTCATACTTTGGGTGGATGATTATACGACGACAAGGGTGGTCAACCAGTCCCGACACTTTAGCCCCATAAGAGGCTAATAAAATATCTCGCCTTCGGCTCAGAGATGGTTCTCCAGCTTCGGCCAAGAGGCATTCGATGCGACTCGTGCGGTAGGCGCCTGTACTAATTCTTATACCGGCGTTGTGAATGGTATTTAATGGCCGGAGGATAGATGGTGACGCTGACCCATATACAATACATCCATAATCCAAAATAGAGCGGATGAGGGTTCTATACAAACGCAAGAGACACACACGGTCAGCTCCCCAAGAGCTGCCTGTAAGGGTGCGGAGGAGGTTCAGAGGTGAGACACATCGGCTCTTCAGTTTACGTATATGATTTCGCCAAGTTAGGCTCTTATCGAAAGTAAGCCCAAGGAAAGTTGCAGAGTCCACAAAAGGTAGAAGATGGCTTCCAAGAAAAAGATCGGGGTGGTTATGAAGATGATAAATCCTGCAGAAGTGCATACAGCTAGTTTTTGATGCGGAGAATTTAAAACCTGTCGCATCACTCCATTCCTGCAATTTGTTGAGGACAAGTTGTAATTGTCTCTCTATCACTTGAGTACTCTTGGAAGAGCAGAAAATGGCAAAGTCGTCAACGAAGAGCGATGCTTTCACCGGCTCTCGGATTATCGACGCTATACTATTGATAGCGATGGCAAACAGAGTGACACTCAGAATTGAGCCCTGAGGGACCCCGTTTTCTAAATGGTGGCTGGCGGATAACCTGTCACCAAGGCGAACGCGGAAGTATCTTGAGGAAAGAAAGGCTACTAAAAAAAGGGGGAGCCGGCCCCTAAGACCCCAAGAATGGATGGTGCGAAGAATGCCGTACCTCCAGGTAGTATCATAAGCTTTCTCTATATCGAAGAAAATTGCTACCAGGTGTTGACGTAGCACGAAAGCAGTGGAGATCTGTGTGGTAAGGGTGACAAGGTGGTCCATGGTTGACCTGTTCTTCCTGAAACCACATTGGATGGGGGTAAGTAGATTTCTCTGTTCCAGGTGCCAGACCAAACGCGTATTCACCATTCGCTCCAGAAGTTTGCATATACAGCTTGTGAGCGAGATTGGACGGTAGGTTGACGGCTTTGTCCTGTCCTTTCCTTCTTTAGGAATAGGAATAATAATCGCTTCGCGCCAGGTTCTAGGGAAGGTATGTTCCATCCAAATCTTGTTGAAGATACGGAGGAGTAAGATACGTGCCTCTTCCGGCAGGTGTTTTAACATTCGGTTATGTATCTGGTCTGGTCCTGGAGCAGAATCTTTCCCACGGGCGAGCGCACAGGAAAATTCATCCATGGAGAAAGGGCGTTATAATCTTTCTCCAGGCAGGTAGAGAAGTCCAATCTGCATTTCTCCATTCTACTCTTAGTTTTCAAGAAGCTAGGGGAGTAGTGTAAGGAACTGGAGGTATTTTCATAATGACAGGCCAATTCCTCAACTACTTTTTCTGGAGAAGTAATAAGATTTCCATTAATAAGAAGTCCTGGGACAGATGATGGGGAAAATCTTCCTCCGATCTGTCGGATCTTTCGCCATACTACTTTAGGCGGGGTATGGCAAGAAAGAGAAGAAATAAAGGTTCTCCAGGAAGCGGTCTTACTTTTTCGTATTACTAATCTGGCTCTAGCCCCCTTTCTTTTGAAATCGATCAGGTTTGATGCGGTGGGGTACCTATTGAGCCTCGCGAGTGCTTGCTTTCGGTCACGCACCGCGGTGGCACAGTCAGCATTCCACCAAGGCACAGGGACGCGTCGTGGCCGACACGTAGACTTCGGGATTGCTATGGTGGCTGCGCGAAGAAGGGCGTCGGTGAATTGGGCCACCAAGGTATCGATATTATTTGAAAAGTGGTCTGGCATTATAATTTTCTCGCTGAATGTATCCCAGTCGGCTCGATGGAATAGCCAGCGAGGAGGGTGGATGCCGTCTAGATTAGGGATGTTAAAGTGGACCAAAGTGGGAAAGTGGTCACTCCCATGTAGATCATCGAGTACGGTCCACTCTACCATGGTAGATAGGGATGGACTGCAGAGTGCCAGATCGATTGACGAGAAGGAGTTTGACGCTATGGAGAAATAAGTGTGATTCCCGGAGTTCAGAAGAATTAAGTTTTGCTGGTCAATAATGTTTTCGAGTATAGAACCTCTCGGGCAGGTCCTCGTGCCACCCCAGAGGGGATTGTGGGCATTAAAATCCCCCGCAATAAAAAAAGGGGCGGGCAACTGAGAAAAAACATCTTCGAGTTCCTCTTGTGACACGACTTGGCCAGGGGGAATGTATATACTACACACCGTAAAAAAAGAAGGATGGTAGGTGTACCCGTACGCAAACTGTTTGGAGGTCGGTTCGAACGTTGTGTTCCTCCGAGAACGGTTGTCGCGGATGAGTACCGCAACGCCGCCGTGAGCACGAAGTCCGTCGTCTTGATCAAACCGATAGATGTTAAATCCGCGAAGAGACAGGGGATGATGAGGGAGAAGATGAGTTTCCTGAAGACAGACTATAAATGGTTTGTGGCGAGAAATTATTAATCTTAATTCTTCTGAGTGAGCACGAAGACCATTTAAGTTCCATGAGAGAGCCATTATGAGAAATTATTTCTTTGGTTGCTTTTTTTTCTTTCTCACCTTCTGAGTGGTTGTAGAGGAACTCTCGTGGGGTTCCTCATCAACAGCAGAGTCATCCTGACTGCTGCTGGATATGGTCGGGGGGTTTTCCCGACTTTTGGCCACGGGTGACCGAGATCTACAGGGGCTGGAGGATCGTCCGATGTGATTCTCAGAGACAGAAAGAGGTGGACGGGATTTGGATGACGTATTTTTCCTGGGAGGCGGTGTCTGTTTAAGATCTATTTCAGTAGAAGTCTCAGTGGTCGATTTCTGGTGGAGTTTTTGCACAGGTTTTTTGTACTTTGTGGGAATTATAATTTCCCCACCTTGGATACATGCCGAATCTTCGGGGAAGTCTGTCGGCGAAACTTGACAACTAAAGTGCGAAACTACCGCTGGGGTACAGTGAGTTTGACAACTCGCTGTTACCCCCGGGGACTTAGGTTTTGCAGCACTGGAAAAGGATCGAGATAGGTCCACTGGATTCCTGATTTGGAACCTACGCTTCGCCTCAGGGAAGGAAACCTTTTCGGTTACCCTTATTTTTTGGATTTCCCTTTCCCGGAGAAACGTGGGCACTGGTTGTCGTTGGCTGGGTGATCGCCTTCGCAATTCACACAGTGCGGTGGTTTGTCGCAGGGTTGTGGGTCGTGAACTGATGATCCGCACTTCCCGCAAACCGCGTTAACGGACATACATCGCTGTTGGGTATGCCCAAACCTTTGACACTTGAAGCAGCGCAAAGGGTTCGGCACATACTGCCGCACACGGAGGTTGTAGAAAGCGGTAACGATCCTTTCCGGGAGGGATGGTCGGTCAAAAGTAAGGATCAGGGTAGAAGTAGGGATCACTTTCCCCTGCTCCTTCCTTCCGATCCTGTACACCTCAGTCACGCCATGGGTCTTAAAAAAGTTTAGAAGATCTTCCTCCGTTTCAGTAGCAAAGTCCTCGTGGTTGACTACGCCTTTGCTCAGGTTCAAGGTGGGATGAACCGTGACTACTACCTGGAGGCCGGCAATCTGCTTCGTATTTTGAATTTTTACAATCTGCTCGTCGGTACGCGCTTCAAAAAGAATGGTTCCATTCCTTTGTCGCACGACCGCTTGGAGCTTCCCGTAGGCTTCTTCGATGGCTCGCGCCAGACGGACAGCACTCACAGTTTTGAAAGTCTTACCTTCCTCGGCACATGCCATGAGGAGGAAACGAGGCTTCTTGGGTCGATCTTCTTGTTTAGAAAAAAAAACTATTCAAATCAATAGTTGTCTCTGTAAATCTCCTCTTCCTTGCGGAAGAGGGCGGGGGGAAAGGTGAAGTATCCATATAGATGGAATAGGTTCATCCTCGTGGTCCCCACCCACCACGGAGCCCAACAAGGGGACACTCCATCGGAGTGCCAGGGTTGCCACGAGGATATAGTGGGGGAATAACACAGCGCTGCACCGCCGTGGATTCCCCCGCTCACCCTGGAGTTCAGTACAAGACCTAGTCCGAGCCGATTGATCGGGAGTGGGTTAGCTCCCGACCGCCCGTCTAGAAGAGTCCGGGGCCAAAGCGAGTGTGTTGGAACCTACAGGGAATGTTTCCCAGAGTACGTAATCAACGTACCCCTTAGTGCAAGGCGAACAGTAGCACTAGGACTAGATAGGGAAACAAACAGGTCCCTCAACTGCCAGGACACACATTCCCTCCGACACGGGTCGCCATTCACGGCAAACACATGGGTGGGCGTTCAGCATACAGAGAAGGCCAGTGAGGAAGAAAAAGGAGTGAAAAGAACGTACATGACATGAAATGAGAAGCAAGAAGATGAAAAAAAATGGAGAAAGGAACACTTGAGAGCCTTCTCTGCATCCCCCCGTCAGGACGTGGACCAACCCACCTCGACGGGCTACCCCCTAATTAAAATCATATACATAAAGAGAGACTTGAATTCTACATCGAGTATTCAACTAGTATGACAGAAAGATTATATAACAAACACGTAAAATTCATAGTAGAACTAAAAGTTGGCTGTAAAGGGGCCAAAAATAAAACAACAAAAAGTAAAACACTATTCTATTCTCTCAAATAAGATTATATATTCCGCTTTCCCTAAAGAAGCAAAAAAGTTTTGAGAGCGCGGAATCGTCATCCCCGAGCACCTCCCTTAGCGAGTTGCCCAGGCCATGTCTTCGTCGGTTGCCAAAATATTTCCTGCAGTTCACGAGGACGTGTTCCACAGACAGAACCGTCCCGCATGAGTCACATACGGGAGGAGTTTCTCCTCGAAGGAGGAAACCGTGAGAAACATGGCAGTGTCCAATTCGAAGACGGGTTAAAATGACTTCCTCACGCCTAGAGGAGCGAGATGAGGAACGCCAGGGAATTACAGAATTCTTTACTGCTTCAAATGACTTCTAATGATGTTTTTTGAAATCATACAAGATTACTGTGAAACGAGCTTCACTTTTCGCCTTTAGAGTAGCGCTGAAACGCCATTTGTTTTCTTAATAAAATGCGTTCATCAAAAATAGTCCTTCGAATAAAGACATGTTAAATTTTTCGAAAATATGATTTGATTTGATTGAGTAGGGTTTAAAGGGCGCTTCAACTACTGTGGTCATTTGTGCCCATGCCACAGTATTTGGAGAAAAATTATTCAGTGTTGCAACTTACCCGCTGTTTAAAAGCATGTACATTGGCTAAAAAGAGGGCTTGAATTCTGCTTCAAGCATACATGTGGAAATGGCAGAAGGAAAATAGAAAAAGCTCGCGTAAAATTGTAAGAAAAACGTAAAATTGTATTAAAACGTAAAACTGACTGTAAACATACACCACATAAACATTGTAAACAACATAAAACATTGTTATCTTTCAAATAAAATTATATATTCCGCTTTTTCTAAAAAAAACAAAAAAAGTTTTGAGAGCGCAGAATCGTCATCCCCGAGCAACACTTGTAGCGAGTTGCCCAGGTCATGTCTTCGTCGGTTGCCAACAAATTTCCTGCAGTACAGGAGGACGTGTTCCACGGAAAGAAAAGTCTTGCACGAGACACAGATTGGAGGAGTTTCTTTTCGAAAAAGGAAACCGTGAGAAAAGTGGCAGTGTCCGATACGAAGACGGGTTAAAATAACTTCCTCGCGCGTAGAGAACCGTGATGAGGAGCGCCAGGGATACACAGAATTCTTATCGCAATTAGTTTGAAAGTGCTATTGTGCCACTCTGTTTGCCACGCTCTAAACAAAGATCGTTTCAAGTAAGCCTTAACATCGGACAATGGCACAGCAGGAACGGCGATACGAGTATTATGAGTAGCTGATTTCGCCGCCAGGTCGGCCAGCTCATTCCCTGTGATTCCCACATGGCCTGGAACCCAACTAAGAACCAGGTCATAGTTGCGGGACATGAGACTATGAATCAGGTTTTGAACTGATTTTGTCAGGTAGTCTGACGAAGGCCGGGAGGCAGCCTGAAGAGAACTGAGAGAATCAGAACACAGAACTACTCGCTGCAACGTCGTTGAATCGATGTACTTTAGGGCTTTGAGTATTGCATTTCAGCAGTGAATGTACTGCACTGTGAATGAAGACGATATGATTTGGTGGCCCAGATGCAATGAAAACTACACGCTACTGCGTCATTGTGCGATGACCCGTCCGTGTACAAGAATAGATGATCCGGATAGGCTTTCCTCATACCCTGAAACTGCTTCTGGTAAACCAGAGGACTAGTATTTTGTTTGGAAACGTTGGAGAGTCTGAGGTCAATATTGGGGAGAAGGAGTTTCCAAGGGGGAATCAGGTCATTTGGGGGTTTCACAGGAGTGGGAAGATCGACATTAAGTCCCCGCAAAAGATTTCGCAATCGAATGCCTGGGGGCTGGGGTAGCGATGTTCGAAGAATATAAGAAGATTCATATTTTGGGCGAGTGATTATTCGGCGACAAGGATGATTAAAGAGTCCTGACACTTTAGCACCATAAGACGCTAATAGAACATCTCGCCTTATTTTAAAGGATGGCTCCCCAGCGTCAGCTAGAATGCACTCGATTCGGCTGGTGTGATACGCGCCTGTTGAGAGGCGAATACCTGCGTGGTGTATGCTTTTGATGGGTCTAAGGGTGGAAGGAGCTGCAGAACCATACACTTCACTACCGTAATCCAATGCTGAGCGAATGAGTGCTCTGTATAACCGCAGTAGGGTAATGCGGTCGGCTCCCCATGAAGTGCCACTAAGCATTCGAAGAAGATTGAGGGGGGAGACGCATCTGGTTTGCAATGTGCGGATACGAGAGCGCCACGTGAAGGACTTGTCAAAAGTCAGCCCCAGAAACCTGGCAGAGTCAGTGAATGGAAGCTTATTTCCTCCCAAGTACAGGATTGGATCGCTATGCAAGTGGTGTATTCTGCAGAAGTGCACTCCAGTACATTTAGTAGGTGAGAACTTAAAACCTGTCGACATGCTCCATTCATGCAGCTTGTTGAGCACCCGTTGGAGTTCCCTCTGGATCACACGTATGCTGCGGGATGAACAAAAATGGCAAAATCACCTATCAACAGCGATGCCTTCACAGGTTCCCTCACGACCGACGCTATACTATTTATGGCTACGGCAAACAGAGTGACACTTAGCACCGAGCCTTGGGGGATGCCGTTTTCAAGGGGGTGACTGTTAGACAGTTTGTCACCAATGCAAACTCTGAAAGATCTGTTCGATAAGAAATTTTGGAGGAATAAGGGAAGCTTCCCCCTAAATCCCCACGAGTGCAAGGTTCGCAGAATGCCATACCTCCAAGTGGTGTCATACGCCTTTTCTATATCGAATAGTACGGCCAAAAGGTGTTGTCTCAGAACGAACGAGGTTGAAATTTCCGTTGCCAAAGCGACGAGATGGCCAAGGGTTGACCGGTGTTTCCTGAAACCGCACTGAATTGGTGTGAGTAGGTTTCTGCACTCCAAGGTCCAGACCAAGTGCTGGTTTACCATCCGTTCCAGCACTTTGCAAATGCAGCTGGTGAGAGCGAGAGGTCGGTAGCTCGATGACAACGACCGATCCTTTCCCTCCTTCAGAGCTGGGATAACTATGGCTTCTCGCCATACAGCACGGATGGTGTGCTCTTCCCAGATGTGATTATAAAGGCGGAGGAGAAATTGCATCGCCACATCAGGAAGATGTTGTAACATTAGGTTGTGTATTTCATCAGGACCTAGGGCAGTTCTTCTGGCCAATGCAAGAGCAGAGCGCAATTCCGTTATGGAGAAAGGTGTGTTGTAATCCTCAGACGCTCTGCAGAAGATATCCAACGGACGGCTCTCCATCCTTTCTATGATCAAAAGAAAGGACCGTAGTTCGCCGAACTTGACATGACTTCATAGTGCGCGGCGAGTTCCTCTACAATCATATCTGGAGATGTGATCATTTCTCCGTTTTTCAAGAGACCTGGCACCGTATTTGGTGAAGAGTGTCCTTTTATCTGACGAATTTTTCTCCATACCAGCCGTGGAGGCGTGTGACAATTGAGAAACGAAACGTACGCTCTCCACGATGCATTTTTGCTCTCTAAGATAGTTCTCCTAGCCTTTGCCATGCATCTTTTATACTCGATTAAGTTATCCACGGTTGGATAGTGTCTGAGATGTGCCAGTTCCTTTTTTCGAGCACTGACCGCTCTCGAGCAGTTCTCATTCCACCACGGAACGAAAGGGTGTCGCGGTTTACCACTTGCCTTCGGAATTGCGATGGAAGCAGCAGCGAGTACAGCGCTATTAAAATGTTCTGTCATTTCATCCACATTTCCGAAGGGACCGTCTGACAGGTTAACATTACTTTGGAATGTCGACCAGTCAGCTCGTCGCACGATCCATTGAGGCCATGCAAAACTACGGTGAAGATGATCAATCTGGACAATCGTGGGGTAATAATCGCTTCCATAAAGATCTTCTAATATGATCCACCGCATAGCAGTAACAAGTGCAGAGCTGCAAAGGGCTACATCAATAGCCGTGCTAGAATTCGTAGCTATGGCAAAATGCGTTGGTTCCCCAGTGTTGAGAATAGCCAAATTCGTGGTGTCGATGACAGATTCCAAAATAGCACCTCTTTGACACGTGCGAGAGGAACCCCAAAGAGGGCTGTGGGCGTTTACATCACCCACAACCAAGAAAGGTGTGGGCAATTGGTTTATTAGACTTAGGAGGTCATCAACCGACACCGTTTGTCTTGGGGGAGTATAGATATTACATACGGTGAGTGAGAGGGACGGGAGATACACCTGCACGGAAACTGATTGAAGGTCGGTGTGAACAAGGATTTCGGCAGAATGCAGCGGAGCCTGGACCAAAGTAGTAACTCCGCCGTAAGCGCGGAGGCCGCCATCGACATCTACCCAATAAGGAGTGAAACCGCGAAAGTGTACGGACCGTGGTGGAGAAAGATGCGTTTCCTGTAAACAAAAAATTGAGGGTGTATAACGGGACAATAAGTTTTAATTCGTCCCGTCGGAGAGAAAATCCGTTCAGTTTCAAGGATAGGAGAGCCGTTGTTTAAGAAGTTAAGAGGATTTCTTCTTTTCTTTTTTCCGCCTCTGCCGCCCGGAGGAGCGAGTGTCCACCCCGGCTGAAGTTTCCTCCGAGGCAGACTCATCCTGACCACTGCCGGACAGGCTGAGAGATCGTTCAGAGCGAGTTTCAGGAGTCGGGGTAGGTGGTCATTTTTCTTGTCCAGGCCAGCAGGCCGTGTGACATAAGCCTTCTTGCGCGGCTGAGAGTGGATTCTCGTTCTGTCTTCGTCTGTGTTGCCTTCTTGGGTGGTTTTGTATTTTGTGGGAATTATTATTATTTTCCCACCTTGCAGAGGCGATGTCTCCTCAGGGAAGTCCACTGGGGATACCTGGCAACAAAAGTTCGCTACTGGAGGAGTAGCAGGAGAGGACTGAATGCTCGTCGCTTTGACCGTGTTCGCCAGAGTGCTAGAAAAAGAACGCCTGAGATCCACAGGGTTCTTCACCAGGTATCGGCGTTTCGCTTCCGGAAAAGATACCTTCTCCGTCACCCTAATCCTTTGGATCTCCCTCTCTCTCAGATATGTGGGGCACTTGTTAAAGTTGGCCGCGTGGTCTCCTTCACAATTTACACAGCGGGCTGGTGATGAACAAGGGTTGGGATCGTGCGCGGAATTACCGCACTTTGCGCAAGCAGGGCATACGGCCATGCACCTTTGTTGTGTATGACCGAACCTCTGACACTTAAAGCAGCGCAGGGGGTTCGGCACATACTGCCGCACGCGAAGGTTATAATAACCACAGCTAACTTTCTCTGGGGGAGAAGGGAGATTAAACGTCATAATCAAGGTGGGAGTGGGGATCTCTTTCCCATTCTCCTTCCTCCTGATCCTGTACACCTGCGTTACACCGTAGCTCTTAAAAAAGGAAAGAAGTTCATCCTCGTTTTCAGACGCAAAGTCTTCATGGTTGACCACTCCCTTACATAGGTTAAGGGTAGGGTGAGTGGTCACTTCCACTTGGAGGCCGGCAATCTGCTTAGTTTTTAAAATCTTGTCTATTTGTTCGTCGGTGCGTGCTTCAAAGAGAATTGTACCATTTCCTTGTCGCACGACCGCTTGAAGCTTTCCAAAACTCTCAATTGCTCGCGCAAGGCGGACCGCACTCAGTTTCAGAGCAATACATCAAGCGAAACCGAGGCTTTCTTGGTTTATCTTCTTCCCGGAGAAAGAAGCTATTTAGATCAACTGTTCTGTCACATCTCCTCTTCCTTGCGGAAGAGGGCAGGGGGGATTGTTGAGTTGAATTCATCTCCGTGCTCCCCACCCACCATGGAGTCCAACAAGGGGACACCCCACTGGGGTGCCAGGGCTGACACGGAGATATAGTAGGGGAATGTCACAGCGCTGTACCGCCGTGGATCGCCCCGCTCACCCTGGAACTCTTTGAGAGACCTAAAGTTCAATTTGGGGTATTCTTTAGTTTCTTCAAAAATTACATAAATGTGTTTTCTTTAAGATCTCTCACATCTTTAATATGCACATTACCAGCAATTTGTAAACATTATTATGATTCTGAGTGTAAGTGCTTCAAATGAAGTTTTTGGGAAACAAATGTTTTCTGTGAAGAAGAGCTTCAAATTTCGCAATTTTAGTAGCGCTTAAACGCAAATTTCTTAAATACGATTCCAAATTTTTAAAAAAAACTTTCCATTTAGAACGAGAATTTACTGTTTTTAATAATCTAAAATTAATATTTCCGTTCTATCATTAGGAAACCGACAAATTAATAAACTGTGAAAAAATGTACTTTAGCGGCGTTACATGGCAGCTGGCAGGAGTATGTCGCAATTCCGAACAGCTAGCCCAGACCCAGAAATATAAAACTAATACGGGAAAGTCTGTGCCATTCTGTAGCACTACTAGTTGCGTTAAATTGCTTCAAATGACTTCTAATGATGTTTTTTGAAATCATACAAGATTACTGTGAAACGAGCTTCACTTTTCGCCTTTAGAGTAGCGCTGAAACGCCATTTGTTTTCTTAATAAAATGCGTTCATCAAAAATAGTCCTTCGAATAAAGACATGTTAAATTTTTCGAAAATATGATTTGATTTGATTGAGTAGGGTTTAAAGGGCGCTTCAACTACTGTGGTCATTTGTGCCCATGCCACAGTATTTGGAGAAAAATTATTCAGTGTTGCAACTTACCCGCTGTTTAAAAGCATGTACATTGGCTAAAAAGAGGGCTTGAATTCTGCTTCAAGCATACATGTGGAAATGGCAGAAGGAAAATAGAAAAAGCTCGCGTAAAATTGTAAGAAAAACGTAAAATTGTATTAAAACGTAAAACTGACTGTAAACATACACCACATAAACATTGTAAACAACATAAAACATTGTTATCTTTCAAATAAAATTATATATTCCGCTTTTTCTAAAAAAAACAAAAAAAGTTTTGAGAGCGCAGAATCGTCATCCCCGAGCAACACTTGTAGCGAGTTGCCCAGGTCATGTCTTCGTCGGTTGCCAACAAATTTCCTGCAGTACAGGAGGACGTGTTCCACGGAAAGAAAAGTCTTGCACGAGACACAGATTGGAGGAGTTTCTTTTCGAAAAAGGAAACCGTGAGAAAAGTGGCAGTGTCCGATACGAAGACGGGTTAAAATAACTTCCTCGCGCGTAGAGAACCGTGATGAGGAGCGCCAGGGATACACAGAATTCTTTATCGCAATTAGTTTGAAAGTGCTATTGTGCCACTCTGTTTGCCACGCTCTAAGCACGGATCGTTTCAAGAAACCCTGAACATCGGACAATGGCACAGAAGGGATGTCGATACGAGTTTTACGAGTCGCTGATTTCGCCGCCTGGTTCTTTCCCTCTGATACTCACGTGGCCTGGGACCCAACTAAGTACCAGGTCATAGTCGCGCGACAGAACGATGAATCAGGCTCTGAACGGATGTCAGGTAGTCTGACGAAGGACGGGAGACAGCTTGAAGATAGCTGAGAGAATCAGAACAGATAACTACTCGCCGCAACTGATTCAATATATTTTAGGGCCTCAAAACTTGCTTACATTTCGGCAGTGAATATACTGCACTTGGAGTGAAGCCGAAATGATTTGATGGCCCTGATACAGTAAAAACCACATGCCACCGCGTCGCTGCACGATGAACCATCCGTGTATAAGAATAAATGATCCGGATAGGATTATCTCATATCCAGAAACTGCTTCTGGTAAACCAGAGGACTAGTAGTTTGTTTGGATAGATTGGAGAGTCTGAAGTCAATACTGGGAAGGAGGAGTTTCCAAGGGGGAATCCGGTCACTTGTGGGTTTCACAGAGGTGGGAAGTTCTACATTCAATTCCCGAAGATTTCGTAATCTAATACCTGGGGGATGGGGTAACGATGATCGAAGAATGTACGAGGACTCATACTTTGGGTAGGTGATTATACGACGACAAGGATGGTCAGTCAGTCCCGACACTTTAGCACCACAAGAGGCTAATAAAATATCTCGCCTTCGGCTCAGAGATGGTTCTCCAGCTTCGGCCAGGAGGCATTCGATGCGACTCGTGCGGTAGGCGCCTGTACTAATCCTTATACCGGCATTGTGAATGGTATTTAATGGCCGGAGGGTTGGTGGTGACGCTGACCCATATACAATACATCCATAATCCAAAATAGAGCGGATGAGGGTTCTATACAAACGCAAGAGACACATACGGTCTGCTCCCCAAGAGCTGCATCTAAGGGTGCGGAGAAGGTTCAGAGGTGAGACACATCGGCTTTTCAGTTTACGGATATGATTTCGCCAAGTTAGGCTCTTATCGAAAGTAAGCCCAAGGAAAGTTGCAGAGTCCACAAAACGAAGAAGATGGCTCCCAAGAAAAAGATCGGGGTGGTTATGGAGATGATGAATCCTGCAGAAGTGCATACAGTTAGTTTTTGATGCGGAGAATTTGAAACCTGTCGCATCACTCCATTCCTGCAATTTGTTGTGGACAAGTTGTAATTGTCTCTCTATCACTTGAATACTCTTGGAAGAGCAGGAAATGGCAGTCAACGAAGAGCGATGCTTTCAGCGGCTCTCGGATTATCGACGCTATACTATTGATAGCGATGGCAAACAGAGTGACACTCAGAATTGAGCCCTGAAGGACTCAATCGCGGATACCCTGTCACCAAGTCGGACGCGGAAGTATCTTGAAGAAAGAAAGGCTACTAAGAAAGGGGGAGCCGGCCCCCAAGACCCCAAGAATGGATGGTGCGAAGAATGTCGTACCTCCAGGTAGTATCATATGCTTTCTCTATATCGGAGAAAATTGATACCAGGTGTTGACATAGCACGAAAGCAATGGAGATCCGTGTGGTAAGGGTGACAAGGTGGTCCATGGTTGACCTGTTCTTCCTGAAACCACATTGGATGGGTGTAAGTAGGTTTCTCGGTTCCAGGTGCCAGACCAAACGCGTGTTCACCATTCGCTTTAGAAGTTTGCATACACAGCTTGTGAGCGAGATTGGGCGGTAGGTTGACGGCTTTGTCCTGTCCTTTCCTTCTTTAGGAAATGGAATAATAATCACTTCGCGCCAGGTCCTAGGAGAGGTATATTCCATCCAATTCTTGTTGAAGATACGGAGGAGAAAAATACGGGCCTCTTCCGGCATGTGTTTTAACATTAGGTTGTGTATCTGGTCTGGTCCTGGAGCAGAATCTTTCCCACGGGCGAGCGCGCAGGAAAATTCATCCATGGAGAAAGGGGCGTTATAATCTTCCTCCAGGCAAGCTGAGAAGTCGAATCTGCATTTCTCCATTATACTTTTCGTTTTCACGAAGCTAGGAGAGTAGTGTAAGGAACTGGAGGTATTTTCATAATGACAGGCCAATTCCTCAACTACTTCTTCTAGAGAAGTAATAAGATTTCCATTGATAAGAAGTCCTGGGGCATATGGTGGGGAAAATCTTCCTCCGATCTGTCGGATCTTTCGCCATACTACGTTAGGAGGGGTATGGCAAGAAAGAAGAAATAAAGGCTTTCCGGGAAGCGGTCTTACTTTCACGTATTACTAATCTGGCTCTGGCCCGCTTTCTTTTGTAATCGATCAGGTTTAATGTGGTGGGGAACCTATTGAGGCTCGCGAGTGCTGGCTTTCGGTCACGCACCGCGGTGACACAGTCTGCACTCAAAGGCACAGGGACGCGTCGTGGCCGACACGTAGACGTCGGGATAGCAATGGTTGCTGAGCGAAGAAGGGTGTCGGTGAATTGGGCCACCAAGGCATCGATATTTGAAAAGTGATCTGGCATAATTTTCTCGCTGAATGTATCCCAGACGGCTCGATGGATTAGCCAGCGAAGAGGGTGGATGACGTCTAAATTAGGGATATTAAAGTGGACCAGAGTAGGGAAATGGTCACTCCCATGTAGGTCATCGAGTACAGTCCACTCTACCATAGTAGATAGGGATGGACTGCAGAGTGCCAGATCGACTGACGAGGAGTTTGACGCCATGGAGAAATAAGTGTGATTCCCGGAATTCAGAAGAATTAAGTTTTGCCCGTCAATAATATTTTCGAAGATAGAACCTCTCGGGCAGGTCCTCGTGCCACCCCAGAGGGATTGTGGGCATTAAAATCCCCCGCAATAAAAAATGGGTCGGGCAACAGAGAAACAACATCTTCGAGTTCCTCTTGTGACACGACTTGGTCAGGGGGAATGTATATACTACACACCGTAAAAGAGAAGGACGGTAGGTGTACCCGAACGCAAACTGTTTGGAGGTCGGTTCGAACGTTATGTTCCTCAGAGAACAGGGAGTCGCGGATGAGTACCGCGACGCCGCACAGTGGGATGAAATGACTAAAACCTGGCCAAAATTCGAAAAAAAAGTTTCTAGTTGAGAATTTTAAACTCTCAGGTTGGCTTCACTATTGATGGGACTATGAAATCCCCTGGGTACGAACGGCCGGAACTTACAAGTGAAAGCTGTATTCCAGGTTGAACATATGGCTCTATTGTTTTTACCGCGTCACCCAAGCCGGACGGAAATTTTAGTGCGGATTTAAAGGCAAATATTTTTGTTCTATGAAAATAATCATTGAAATTTTAAAATGGGACATGTAACAGAAGGTATGCACTGAATTATAAGCCCTGGTTTAATTATTTTCTTTCATGTTAAACATGGTTTTTTAAAGTGAATGTTCATACCGGTAAATGAAAAAATTTATTTAAAAAATGAATGAAAAAGTAGAGATAAGTTACAAATTCCACAATATTCCAAGTTCGCTCTTCTTTATTGATGATATTTATAGTATTTACTTCACGATCATTTTATAAAATTGCACGAATAGGCACGAATCCGATAATGAGACATGTTTATAACGGTAGCTGCAAAATTCAGTTTTTCTCTAATTTTATTAAACATAATTAAAAGTATAAAATACGGCCCTTGTTCATAAAAATAATGTATAAATCGATATTAATAGTACATAATTGACAACAAACAATATGTGGGAATACCACTTTCTCTCCCAACATGTACCGCTTAACTTAGAAAGAATAAACAATACTGCAGCAAAAATCCAGAGCAGTTTTTGTTGCATTCACAGATAATTTCAACCTTAAAATAGCACTGTTTCCAAAACTTAAACTTTCAGCATGCTACGCATGCCCTGAAGTAACTAAATTTACTCATGGCTGTCATGTAAAATAGTTATTTATGATACGAGTAGAGAAAATTACGTTTTATTTTGCGAGAAAGAGGTGTTGCGACAGAGACCGTCAGGCCGAGTAGTGCAATCCTAAGAGAAAAATAAAACCACTTTTACCATGTGTGTTATACAATATATTTGAGTCAGCATTACTGACTTTCATTTTATTTTAATGGAAATATCACTAATTGGGCCCCATGTTACATTAACCCTAGATTTCGAAGTCGCCCTGTACCAAGCGTTATTACAAAGGCGAAGTGTGGCAGACTACTAAAAATGAATAACCCTGTTTTACAATGAAACACTAAATTTAACGAATTGAACATATATGATATTATAGAAGTTATAAATTACATGATAAAGGGTTTTAAAGATACACCTAAATGACTTGACTCTCACAGCAGACACTTGCTGTATACACATGCCTTTTGAGAAACGTCCGCAGAAGTACCTCGTCACACATTTGTTACAATCGTCATCGTCACATTGTGATTGCTAAAGATTCAGAGCAAAACTTAAATGCTACAATACAAGGATTTTGTTTTTATTATTTACGGTATTAGCGAATAAAGCACAAAAATATCACTGACGCAAGTACAAAGAAGTAGTGTATTGGACGACGAGTGTTAAAATACCGTATACCGTGTGAGCACAAAAATATAGTCACACAATGAAGCTACATAGTTTGAAAACGGGGAGTGAGGGGAAGGAGGTGGGGTACTGTTTCGGTACTACTTGCGTCGTCTGACAGACGACGGGGTTAAAAGTTGTACGCAATCAGACTAAAATATTTTGTTATATTTGCATTCTTCCACGTTTTTTCAAATCTCATCGGCCATATTAAATCCGCCATTTTGAATTTTTATTGATATTATATTCGTAATCAGTGAGCATCAGAATGCAATATTCTAATTTTTGTGGCATTCTTGCACGTTTCTCCAAATATCATCCGCCATATTGAATTTGTTATTTTTGATATACTCGCAATCAGTAAGCTCGAAAACCCCATTACTCTCATTTTTGTTGCATTCTTCCCCGTTTTTCCAAATGTCGTCCACCATATTGAATCCGCCATTCTGATTTTTTTATTTTTGATACCATATTCGTATTTGGTGAAGTCGAAAACCCCAATATAAACCTCAACATAGCCATTATTTTGCATTTTGCAAGAGATAATGAATTTTGACCACGTTTTAGGCATTTCATCCAACTGTGCGCCGCCGTGAGCACGAAGTCCGTCGTCTTGATCGAACCGATAGATGTTAAATCCGCGAAGACACAGCGGATGATGAGGAAGAAGATGAGTTTCCTGAAGACAGACTATAAATGGTCTGTGGCGAGAAATTATCAATCTTAATTCTTCTGAGTGGGCACGAAGACCATTTAAGTTCCATGACAGAGCCATTATGAGAAATTATTTCTTTGGTTGCTTTTTTTTCTTTCTCACCTTCTGAAGGGTTGTAGAGGAACTCTCGTGGGGTTCCTCATCAACAGCAGAGTCATCCTGACTGCTGCTGGATATGGTCGCTTATATCGGGGGGGGGGGGTTCCCGGCTTTTGGCCACTGGTGACCGAGATCTACAGGGGCTGGAGGATCGTCCGATGTGAATCTCGGGAACAGAAAGGTGGAAGGGATTTCGATGACATTTTTCTGGGAGGCGGTATCTGCTTGAGATCGATTTCAGTAGGAGTCTCAATGGAAGTGGTCGATGTCTGGTGGAGTTTTTGAGCGGGTTTTTTGTACTTTGTGGGAATGATCACTTTCCCACCTTGAATACACGCCGTATCTTCGGAGAAGTCTATCGGCGACACCTGACAACTGAAGTGTGAAACTACAGGTGGAGTACAGTGAGTTTGACAACTCGCTGCTACCCCCGGGGACTTAGGTTTTACAGCACTGGAAAAAGATCGTGACAGGTCCACTGGGTTCCTGGTTTGGTACCTACGTTTCGCCTTAGGGAAGGAAACCTTTTCGGTTACTCTTATTTTTTGGATTTCCCTTTCCCGGAGAAACGTGGGACACTGGTTGCCGTTGGCTGGGTGATTGCCTTCGCAAAATTCACAGTGCGGTGGTTTGTCGCAAGGTTGTGGGTCGTGAACTAATGATCCGCACTTCCCGCAAACTGCGTTTACGGACATACATCGCTGCTGGGTATGCCCAAAATTTTCGCACTTGAATCAGCGCGAAGGGTTCGGCACATGCTGCCGCACACGGAGGTTGTAGAAAGCTGTAATGATCCTTTCCGGGAGGGATGGTCGGTCAAAAGTAAGGATCAGGGTCGAAGTAGGGATCACTTTCCCCTGCTCCTTCCTTCTGATCCTATATACCTCAGTCACGCCAAAGGTCTTGAAAAAGTTTAAAAGATCTTCCTCCGTTTCTGTAGCAAAGTCCTCGTGATTTACTACGCCTTTGCACAGGTTCATGGTGGGATGAACCGTGACTACTACCTGGAGGCCGGCAATCTGCTTCGTATTTTGAATTTTCCCAATTTGCTCGTCGGTACGCGCTTCAAAAAGAATCGTTCCATTCCTCTGTCGCACGACCGCTTGGAGCTTGCCGTAAGCTTCTTCTACGGCTCGCGCCAGACGGACTGCACTCACAGTTTTACAAGTTTTACCTTCCTCGGCACATGCCATGTGGAGGAAACGAGGCTTCTTGGGTCGATCTTCTTCTTTAGAACAGAAAGTCGATAGTTCTCTCTGCACATCTCCTCTTCCTTGCGGAGGGAGGGGGGAAAGGAAGTATCCATAGATGGATATCTGATTCGTCGTCGCCGTGGTCCCCACCCACCACGGAGCCCAACAAGGGGACACTCCATCCAAGTGCCAGGATAACACGGAGATATAGTGGGGGAATAACACAGCGCTGCACCGCCGTGGATTCCCCCGCTCACCCTGGAGTTCAGTACAAGACCTAGACCGAGCCGATTGATCGGGAGTGGGTTAGTTCCCGACCGCCCGTCTAGAAGAGTCCGGGGCCAAAGCGAGTGTTGGAACCTACAGGGAATGTTCCCCAAAATACGTAATCAACGCCCCTTAGTGCAAGGCGAACTAGGACTAGAGAAACAAACAGATCCCTCAACTGCCAGGACACACATTCCCTCCGACATGGGTCGCCATGCACGGCAAACACATGGGTGGGCGTTCAGCATACAGAGAAGGCCAGTGAGGAAGAAAAAGGAGTGAAAAGAACGTACATGACATGAAATGAGAAGCAAAAAGATGAAAAAAATGGAGAAAGGAACACTTGAGAGCCTTCTCTGCATCCCCCCGTCAGGACGTGGACCAACCCACCTCCACGGGTGAAAATATGAGTATTTCTGGTGTAATGGGCGTGAAAGTTAGTTGCCTGATCTCTTTCTGATCGTAATTTCAGTAGTATTTTGAGTAATGGGGATGTTATGTATGTTAGAATGTGTATATTATTTCATATTCCTTGTTTGCTTCTTACATTGGAGCTTTGGTAATACGTTAACAAATTGATCTTTTAGACATTAGTTGAAACCTATTTGAAATAAAGACTGCGAACTTTCACTCGCCAGCTCCCAAATACGCAGTAGATATCTAGGCGCTGTGTATGGCTGCACAGCATATACTGTGTAAGGTAGAACTTGTACTATGTTTTTTATTTCATTTTATTATATTTATACTATATTTAATTAATTTTAAATTGCGTCCTTTATTGTGCTAAATGTGTAAACGAATCGATGAGCGGTCTCAACTGTATTAATGCCATATTAATAAAACAAATAATTAATATTACATAATACATCAAAGTTGAAAAATAAAAAATTAAACACGGAATTGTGGGCTGCGTGTAAGCTATTGAACGTTTCACTATCAGGCACGAAGACATAAAAAGGTTCGTAGCCTCTGGTTAAATAATTTCCTCACTTTACTCTCCAGCTTGTGGTTCTTTTATCAATCTTCGTACCTTAGTTTTTGACACAAATAAAATAAAACGAAAAATTAAATTAATAATTCAATTGGTGTAAAACAGCAAGAATAGTAAGTTCTGAGTGACGAAAGTAAGGGTAGAACAAAAATAGTCTAAAATGTAAGAAAACTGAGTCGTTGAGAATACCTTCCTGTGTTGGGAAAATCATCAAGTTATTTACTACACTCATTTTTCAAGTGAATAATCTGGTTACGCCATTCAAAAAAAAATTTTTTTGGTCACAACCATACGTAGTTTCATTCATAGGCGTAACAAGATTAGAAGATAAGTTTACAGTTGGATGACAAAATCAAAAAAGAAACATCTATAATTCAAAATACTTTTATTAAACCATTACAGAACATTACAGCTTTGCCATTACTTCAGTTCTCTCACTTGACCAATCACAATACTAGATTACCTCATTAGAAATGATTAATTACGAAGCTAGCTTGAATTAACGGAATGTTTTTGGTGAACACAGATTCAACTACAAAATTGGCCAAAAATGCTTCTTCAATTCTTCCATCTGTTCATAATGAACCCCACACTTTTTCCGCACAAATGCCATATCTACGGAGAAGGCATGCAGGTGTGCATGTAAGTGCAAACGTCGCACAGGGGCAAAGCGTGCACAAATTTGGATTCTCCCCGGTCGTGTTCGGAGATTCACATTGAAGATGCTTCGATCGGTTTACGTTAATGAACGGAAAGTGCACTTACAATTCTTCTCCATGGTGTTTCCGTTTGTGTACAGTTAAGCTACCGCGCTGCGCCGAAGTATAGGGGCACAGATTACACTCATAAGGCTTCTCCACGTTGTGTTTCCGCTTGTGTACTTTTATGTACCGGGGGTCCACAGTAGCAAAGGGGCAGACATTACACTGGTAAGGCTTCTCCCCGGAGTGCCTACTATTATGATTCCTTAAGGACGGGAGCCAGGCCGAAGAGAAGGGACAGAATGCGCACTTGTAAGGCTTCTCGCCTGAGTGCACACGATGGTGCCTGGTCAAATTACTGGAATGGTTGGCGGAGTAGCTGCACTGGCTGCACTGGAAGCGGCGGCTCCGCGGCGCCACCGTCGCCGACACTCGCCTTACACGTCCTGCGCAACCAAAGACAAAGTCTTCTTAAGAAGCGAAAGTTATGTAATGCTTCGCAAAGAAACGGCAAACATTCGGCAGAAAAACTCTCATTACAGTGCCCTGGTAACGAAAAAGTAGATAAATCCAGTTGCTAAATTTAGAAACAAAATTATTCTAACACGTAGTGTAGCCAGAATCCATGTTTTACGGGAACTCGATACTGAACAATCGATTGACAGGGAAACGTCTGTCCGCCTGAACAACGCTATCGACTAAACCGTTCAAACGATTTTCCCCAGAACTGATATTCCCCTTCGATCTCGCTGCTGTCGTAACCCCTTGAATTGGAAACAGATATTTTATTTTCGGGTGTACTCGACATTAAGTCCCTGGAACATTTTCAAATTAAAAAAAAAGAGCCAACCATTTTAATTAAACCTTCTTGTTGGATAGTCGGAAGGGCGTTTAAGTAAATGATGTTGTCATGATGGTTGAAAACCCTGATATTTGGGAATTGATAAAATCCAAAATTACTTCGGCGTCATCCTACAACTACAATTATGAAGATACTATTTTTCTCTTAATGAAATGTGTTCAGAAAAACCATCTTCAAATAAGGTAATGTTCAATTTTTCAAAAAGATTAGTACTGTTTGCGAAATTTTGTGTCAAACAGGCAACGTTTATTTTCTTTAAAAAAGATTGTCTTAATAACCGCAGAATATGCTTACTTTCCCGTATACGTATGTATATACGGGGTAATAATATACGTAGTACAGGGAATGTTATGTAATGCTGTGGAAAATCGATTTCGAGATTTAAACGGAAATACATTTTGGGGCCCCCCGATACCGAAAAAGTGTTTTTCTATTTTTTTTTTCAAAACGTCCGTCGTCTGTTAACAACTAGCGCCTAAACCATAAGTGCGATTATTGGTGCTTTTACTATGCAAAAGCAAAAAAAATGGGGGCTCAGAAATAGAAGCTTTTAAGATATGGAGAGAACGGAAACCTGAAAGATGTACCCTATATTGAAAGAAGCTTGTCAGACAACGACAATACATACTCAGCAGTGGAAAAACCACAGCAGAACAACTTGCAGACAGCCAGAGAAACGCGGAGTATGTTCTTTGATCAAACTATCCACAAGACAAAATCTAGAACTATCTATAATCCCTGAAAACGATGGTCCACTTGAAGGTTCAACTCTTCCAAGTCAAACATCCGTCATTGGTGAAATTCATCTGGCAATGAAACACAAGACAAGGATACAACGCGGAACCTCCTCCGACCCGCGATAGAACGAGTTCGTCTACTTCCATTTGAATCTCTTGCACCGTTCAGGAGAATTTCTGAAAATGCTAAAGCAAAGAGAGTGATAGAGACAGTGAATTCTGTCTTAAATGAGGTTCTACAGACCTCAAGTAGAGACCTAGATAATACTGAAATCAATCACATCAAATATGCAACTGGATATCTAGTATCTCAGTTAATTTTGGGGCCAGCCAAGAACACCAACGGCTGGCAGCCAAGACAGCGTAAACAACTCCGTACCTCCTAGCTGAGGCATCTTTTAAATCAAAGCACACTTCTAAAGTTCAAGAAAAAACACTCCATGTTGAACAAAATACCAAATTGAAAATGTCACCACAAGGCTAATGGTGGTTGAGAAGCTAAAAGAGAAAGGTCCAAGCATGGGCTCAACAAATTAGATGTTCAAATGTAGAGAAGATTTCCGTGTACAGAACCAGTTGTTTGAAACAGACGCGAAGAGATTCTATTACAATCTGAATCGAAAACCGAATGGCGCTGCTGCCCCTCCTTCAAAAGATAATATTGAAACATTTTGCGCAGGAATATGGGAAGGAAGCAGATTTTATAAAGAAGATGATACTTGTCTGCAATCTGAAATTGATGCGGCTGATAGACTCGTGGAAACAGTGGAAGATGTTCAGTATTTCTCAGAAGAGTACCTCTTCCAAGCAATTAAGAACATGGGAAACTGCAAATACCCCGATTGATATGATCCAGATTTATTGGATTCAGAAATTAACAGCAATACATACTCAACTAGCAAAGGCTGTTAATAAAATTCTAGATAACCCCAACGAACTCCTCACATACTGTGTCACCCATTTGCTACCTAAAGCAGGAGACAGTTCTTTGGCGAAGACTTACAGGACAATCACTTGCCAGTATTGTACAAAGTTATAACTGCAGCCATAGCTAACAAAATGTATACGCATCTAGAGAAGAACCACCTGCTACCAGATTAACAGAAAGGATGTCGTTAAGGTTCCTATGCTACTAAATAAAGTTATCTTGAATGATGTAAAGAAACAAAAATGTCATTTAAGCACGGCTTGGATTGACTATCAAAAGGCCTTTGACAGTATGCCACATGATTGGATCTTTAAGACCCAGGAGATCTATTGACGTCTTCCTAGACTTACTGTGTTTTTGCAAGGCTTGTATGAAGTCGTGGAATACCACGTTATTAACCCGGCTGCGGTCCTCAAATTTACTCCTTCTCAAGATCCTTGGGTCCAAATGGACCCATATAATTTCTCTTGCAGGTTATTTTTTTTCCAATGATCATATTTAGTATTTTTAATAGGAAGTTAAAGTTAGACACCGAAATGTTAATTATGTACATTTATTTTAATTTTTAAATTTGTGCAATAATATAAAATAATGGTCTCTGAACATGCGTGATAGCAAAATAATGACATGTACATCTAGAAAAATTGCATTACACACATGTAGTACAAATGTGATTGACATGATTTTTACCTGTAAAAGTTTTATTTAGAGCAACGAAAATTAATTTTATCAGTTTTGCAACACACTCCATTTTCCTCTTTTTCGAATAGAATCGAAAAAAACTTAATTTTGAAGACTGAATTTTGCATCGGATTTCTAGTTTCCGACTTCTGTCGATGGCGAAGTTTGTGGCAGGTGTGTTTTGCGTTCAATAACGGCTTTACAAAATATTCCCTAAGTTTTCTATAAAAAGTGTTATTTTTATAACATTTTTATTAGCAATCCGAATTTGCTTTTGTGAAAAAAATTTTTGAATTGATGTAAAATGTTCATTTTGTCAGAGAGAACCACAATAGGCCACAAAAATGTATTTTTTCTATGAATAAGAACTAATCGTATCGACAGCTCCCTTGGTAGAATTATAGGTTGGCATTATTTCTGGTTTCTTTTCTCCAGATTCGAAGCCTCTTGCATCATGGTAAAGGGAGCTTTGAAGGTCAACATACTTGTTCATTCATGGCACATACGATACTAATGTCGGGTAACTCGCAAAATTGAAAGTAGAATATTAGTTTGTTGTGTCCTTTGTCTGGAGAAGTTTTGGCGGTATAGAAGATTTGTTTTTGTGCATAGTTCTACCGAGTGATGTCCCGTTTGAGAAGCTCCTCACCCAACTGGAATGATGTAAAGAAATTGTCAGGAGTTATATTGTTATCCTTCAGAAGTGAGGATAATTGTAGCACAACTTTTATTCCCAAATTTTGTTCTCTAGGGTTCCTTTGTTTGCCAGAGGTTGTGCATTCCACATGTAACATGCTTCATTCAAAATTTCCCTCCCTATTTGCCAAGTCTTTGCATGTGCTGCCGAAATGGACAATTGACTAGGAAAACGCCTAATTATTCATTGATTGTTACATACAATTGAAGGTTGCACAATATCGGAAGAGGAAGAAACATATCAGGATACTACGTCCAAGTTTTAGAAAAACCGTCTATCCGTAGGAGAGAGAGCTGAGATTGCTCCCAGCTGTTCGTAGAACTTCGATAGTATTTTCATAGTTTGATAGTATTTATTCGACAAAATATTGTCATTCTACACCTTATGAGAAGATAAAGTCTCCAATGATAATACAATCTTTCCATAGTTGATTACTACGAATTTACCGACTTATTATATGAAATTTCTAACGAGAGTTCAACATGAGAAATGTCACGGGTCCAAATGGACCCGAAGAACTTATGTGTAAAAAAAATTATAATTCCTATCGTATTGAAAATAAATGAATGAAATTTTGCATGCGGGTAGAAAACAGTCAAAAAATAATTCTCATGGAGTATCAGAACGATCGCACCATGTTCGTAAGCGGTACAAGAAATTACAATTTTATTTGGGTCAAAATGGACCCGAGGAGCACAGCAGGGTTAATACACAGCATAAAGGAAGTAGTAGAAACCAGAAATATTCAGATAAAAACAAGGGAAATTTCCAAGGAGATTTACTCTCCTCTCCGCTGTTTTGCATTAGTTTGATCCCACTATCCAGAGAGTTGTCACACACTGACTTTGGTTACAGGCTCCATGGTGAGTACCAAGTATCACATTTGTTTTACGTGGATGATCTCGAATGACAATGAAAGAGTGAATTCGCAGGGAGTATTAAGAAGAGTGAGGCTTGTCCTGCAGTCCACTCTAAACTCCAGGAATAAAATATCAGCAATAGGTAGTTTGGCAGTTCCTGTAGCCGAATACAGTTTCGGGCTGGTGGACTGCCCTGAGCAAGAAATTCGAAGCATGATGACCCACTAATGAGGCAGGTCATGAAATCTGACCAAAGAACGGGAAACAGAGGCATTGTAAGTATAGCAAAAAGCATTGCTAACAAGACAATGCAAGACACACAGAATAGCACAGAAACTTAACTTCTGATGCTTCTTAATATGAAATGTGAGACACAAAAAATGTTAAAGAAATCATGGAGAGACACACCACTTCATGGACAATATCTAAAAACAAAGGACTAGGTGCAGATCAATAAAGATCAATCATTTACGTGGCTCAAAAGGAAAAGAACGAAGCCACAGTTGGAAGCACTTGGATAGCTGCCCAAGATCAGGCCTCCAAAACACAACATTATGGTACAGCGGTTCTCAAAATTTCGTGAGATGATAAATGCCGCATTTGCCAGGAACAAGAAGAAACCATTGATCTTGTTGTCTCAGCTTGTCCAACTCTAGCAAAGACAGAATATTAGAAAACGGTGTGAAGTTACCTCGACTGGCAGATCTGTACCGCCCTTGAAGTTCCAAACACATGCCCAGAGTGATACAAACACTCATCTAAACGTGACGACTGTTGTACTGTGTACAATATTGTACAACCAAAAAATTCAAACCGATTGCAAGATAGCCGCAAACAAACCGGATATGGTTATCCAGGATTTAGAGAAAAAATCGTCCACTTGTCGATGTTGCTGTACTTTGTGATCGTAACCAAGGAGACAGAGAAACATCTTTAATACAAAAGTTTGGAAATCGAGATCAGCTGAATGTAAAAGCACAGGTTGTACTGATAGTCATCGGAGCTCTGGGATTTGCTCTGCAAAATTTGTGTAAGAACTTGGGTAAATTCTCATGTAATGCAAAAGCCTAGGAAGCGCAAATTTGAAACAGCCCATATTTTGCGCAAAGTATTGTAAAAGCATCGATAGTCCCTAGGAAGTTCCTACTCCTTAGGAAGCTGGTTGCAACCCAGAATAGACTTCATAATCAACCGACTCAACATCTCTAGTCATGAGTTTGAGGAATAATAATAATAACAACAACTAATATCTAAAAAGAATGGACAAGGTGCAGATCAATAATGCTCAATCATTTATGTGGCTTAAAACGGGAAGAATGAAGCCCGAATCGGACGCACTTGTAATAGCTGGCCAAGATCAGGCGTTGAGAACACGACATTATGATAAAGCGGTTCTCTAAATTTCCCAAGATGACAAATGCCGCATTTGCCAAGAGCAAGTAGAAACCATTGAACATATTGTCTCATCTTTTCCAATTCTAGCAAAAATCGAATTGCGACCTGCCTTGTGATCAAAATGTCGTAACCAAGGAGGTAGAGAAACATCTTAAATACAAGAGTTTGGAAATTGAGATCAGCCGAATGTGGGGCGTAAAAGCACAGCTTGTCTCGATAGTTATCGGAACTCTGGGATTAGTTCGGCAAAATTTGTGTAAGAACTTGGCTAAACTTCCAAGCCATTCAAAGGACTGGGAAGTGCAAGAAATTGCTTAATTTGGCAGAGCTCACATTTTGCGCAAAGTATTGTAGAGGCACCGACAGTCCCTAGATCTGCTCCTTAGGTAGCTGCTTGCAACCTGAAGTAGATTTTACACTCAGCCGACTCAAAACATCTGTAGTCGTGATATGGAGGGACAATAATAATAATAAAAAATAATAATAAAATAAAATTTAAGAAAACCCAAAGGAACTCCCGGAATGGCTCACACGCGGCATCACATATTTGCTACCCAAAGCGGGAGACAGCTCTTTGGCGAAGAACTACAGGCCAATTACTTGTCTGCCAGTACTGTACAAAGTTATCACTGCAGCCATAGCTGGCAAAATGTACAGACATCTAGAGAAGAATCATCTAATGCCACCTGAACAAAAAGGATGTCGTAAAGGCTCTCATGGCTGTAAGGAAATCTTGCTACTGAATAAAGTCATTTTGAATGATGTAAAGAAACGTAAACGTAATTTGAGCATGGCTTGGATTGACTACCAAAAGGCCTTTGATAGTGTACCACACGATTGGATTTTGAAGACCCTGGAGATCTATCGATTTCATCCTAGACTTATTGAATTTTGCAAGGCTAGTATGAAGTCGTGGAGTACCAGGTTACTAATACACAGCGGAAAGGAAGCAGTAGAAACCAGAAGTATTCAGATTAACAGGGGTATTTTTCAAGGAGATTCACTATCCCCTCTGCTGTTTTGCATCAGTTTGATCCCACTATCGAGACAGTTGTCGCAAGCTGACTTTGGTTTTAAGCTCCATGGCGATGAAAGGTCAGTATCACATTTGTTTTAGATGGATGATCTGAAAGTGTTTGCTAAGAATGAAGCGATTCTCTCCCAAATGCTGTCTGTCGTGTATGACTTTAGCAATGACACCTGCATGAAGTTTGGTCTTGACAAGTGTGCAAAAATCAATTTAAAAAGAGGGAAACTCACAACGTCTGAGAACATTGAAATTGATATGCACACTGTGATTCAAGATCTTGAGCCAGGGAAAACTTACAAATATCTGGGCATTGAAGAATGTGAAACCATCTCGAACGACAGAATGAAAGAGAGAATTCGTAGGGAGTATTATAGGAGAGTGAGACTGGTCCTGCACTCCGCTCTGAATTCCAGGAATAAAATATCTGCAATAGGTAGTTTGGCGGTACCTGTAGCCGAATACAGTTTTGGACTAGTGGACTGGACTGAGCAAGAAATTCGCACCATGGATCGAAAAACCAGAAAACTGCTAATAATGCATCATGTTTCCCACCCTCGAGCTGATATACATAGACTTTATGTGTCACGTAAGGAAGGAGGAAGTGGCCTCAGACAAATTGAAGCCTCCTGGCACAACGAAATAGTCGGGTTGGGGAAGTATGTAGTCAGCCATCAAGATGACCCTCTAATGAGGCAGGTCATGAAATCTGACCGAAGAATGGGAAACAGAGGCATTGTTAGTGTAGCAAGAAGCATTGCGAAGAAAACTAGACAAGACACGTCGAATAACAGACACTGAACTTCTGATGCTGCTAAAAATGAAGTGTGAGACACAAAAAATGTTAAAGAAATCGTGGAAAGACAAACCACTCCACGGACAATACCTAAAAAGAATGGACAAGGTGCAGATCAATAAAGATCAATCATTTATGTGGCTTAAAAGGGGAAGAATGAAGCCAGAATCGGAAGCACTTGTAATAGCTGCCCAAGATCAGGCCTTGAGAACACGACATTATGATAAAGCGGTTCTCAAAATTTCCCAAGATGATAAATGCCGCATTTGCCAGGAGCAAGTAGAAACCATTGATCATATTGTCTCAGCTTGTCCAATCCTAGCAAAGACCGAATACCTGAAAAGACATGACAGGGTGTGTAGCTACCTCCACTGGCAGATCTGTACCGCCCTCGAAGTTCCAAACACATGCCCCAAGTGGTATGAACACTCACCAAAACCAGTGACGTCTCTTGGATTGTGTACGATATTGTATGCCCAACAAATTCAAAGTGATCGGACGATCGCAAATAAACCGGGTATAGTTATCCGGGATTTGCAGAAAAAATTGTGTTTACTTCGATGTTGCTGTACCTTGCGATCAAAACGTCGTTACCAAGGAGGCAGAAAAAAAGTCTTAAATACAAGAGTTTGGAAATTGAGATCAGGCGAATGTGGGGCGTAAAAGCACAGGTCGTCCCGATAGTTATCGGAGCTCTGGGATTTGTTCCGCAAAATTTGAGTAAGAACCTGTCTAAACTCCCTGGTAATTCAAAAGACTGGGAAGTGCAAGAAATTGCTTTATTTGGAACAGCCCACATTTTGCGTAAAGTATTGTAGAGGCACTGATAGTCACCGGACCTGCTCCTTAGGTAGCTGGTTGCAACCTGGAGTAGATCTTATATTCAGCCGACTCATAACATCTTTAGTCGTGATGTAATGGGAAAATAATAATAATAATAATAATAATAATAATAATAATAATAATAATAATAATCTTGTGTATGCAACTGGATATGTGTTATCTCAGATAATTTTTGGGTCAGCCAAGAACGCTAACAGCCAACAGTAAACAGCTGATACTCAGCATGAAATATCACTCTTAGCCCAGCCATCTTCTAAATCAACATACACCTCTAAAGTTCAGTGAAAAATATACAATGTTTAACAAAAATACCTAATTGAAATTGAACAAGCAGGCTAACGGTAGCTAAAAGGGAAAATCCAAGCATGGACTCAACGCATTAGACTTTAAAAACATAGTAGATTTCCAAGTGCAAAATCTGTTGTTTGAAGCATAATCAGTATTAATTTAGAATCTAAAATTTACCAATTTGGCTAATGTTTACTAGAGATTAAAAACTCAATCCATCCAGCAAAATCCATGTCCTTATATTTAGATTACAATGTTATAATTCTTGGTTCCATTTATTGTATTTTCAGCTTCACTCACACCTTTTTTCCCTTCAATCATATTTGTCAGACACTTCATGCCCAAAGAACGACTGTAGAACCCATGTCTGGAAACACAGCCTCTTCTTTTGGCGATTTGGCAACAGGTGAAATACCTTCGAAATCCTTTCAACTTTTAGAACCCTGGGCAGCGCGCCCTCAGATTTCGGGCTGAGAAAATGTGTCGAATTTTAGTTGGAAGAGAAAGCACTTTATCTCTCCTTGTTACTCTTCAACTTACTGCAGCCACTAAATTGAAAAGAGTATATGCCTGTGTCTTGGTAAATGTTGGTCACTTTGAGCATTTACTCGGTCAGTTTTTTTGTCATTTTGAAGAAGTTATATTTTATTATTTTTATTAATTATTTTCAATAATTATTAATTTACTACTTATGTATATGTGTATGTATATACCGGGTCTTTATCGTATCTTGCAACCCAGGTCTGGAAACACCAACTCTTGCTTTGCCAATTTCGCAACGTGTGCAATACCTTTGACACCCTTTCACTTTTAGCGAACCCCGGTCGCGTGCCCTCAGATTTCGGGCTGAGAGAATGTGTCTAATTTTAGTTAGAAGAAAGAGAAAGCACATATTCTGTCGTTGTTACCCTTCAACGTACTGCAGCCACTACACTAAAGAGTAAACGCCTGTCTCTTCATAAACGGTGGTCACTTTGAGCATTTACTCGACTGTCAGTTTTTTGTCATTTTAAGAAAATTATATTTACTTAATTATTACCTTTTAATAATTATTAATGTTCTACTTAGTTACATTTTATTAGTATTTTTAATCATTTTACCGGTCACATGCGTCTTTAGCCTCTTTTAACATGCAATCCTACAGTGGTGTATCAAACTGTATGTTAAGCAATTTAACATCCTTAGCATCAGGCTTTAACATCTTTAGCGACGTGAATAAATAACCATTGATTCATCGCAAGTCAAATGTTTATTAAGAAGAAGAAAAAAAACAAAACGAGTCAGTGTAGAAAACATATCAGATTCAAACAATTCAGAATAAAAGTAACTCGTATTAGTTTTTGAGATAATTATTGTTCATTGTAATAGGTTTTAATAGTGCAGTTAAAATGTGTTTTAGGTAAATTAATTTCATTTTCCTCGCATTTCTTCAAATGAAACTTCTTCAGTAATCATATTTACTGACAATGTGAGGTGTTGCCACTGGAAATCGACGCGCCAATTTCCTCACCGAACGTCATTTCTTTAGTTATCTTTAGGTTCGGGAGAATTATTTGCATCCATCTTTTCTCAAACCACGGTATACGAATAATGTTTAAATAGATACATCGCAAGCAATACCCCACAATATCATACTAACATGCCGCAAAACAGAATTCATATGTTTACTATTGCAGTAATGCTGATAAAATGCTGAACATACCACAAAATGTTAGAGTGTTCTTACTGCCTCGTCCAAATTAAAAATCTTGGCTCCGCTACGCTCCACCCGGATTTTTAACTTTTGGCCTCTGCGGTAATTACACTCATAACATTTCTAGGTATGGTTATTATCTGTTACTAAAGTTTTCTTCTTAGCTTAATATGCAGATTCCATAATAATAATAATAATAATAATAATAATAATAATAATAATAATACATTATTATCAGTTGAACCAGGCTACTGTGTCTGTATTGAGTAAAGGCCTCAATTTCGCCCCCGTGCCCGACCGCGTTCCTACCGCGGATATCGTGGCAGGGGTGGAAAACGCGGTTTCAAAACTGCCTGCCGACCAGGCTGACTACATACGCAGAGAATCGGCTCGTTTTCTGGCCCATTCTAAATTGCCACGTAGTAATTTGCCACGCGAGGAGCGTTTAGCGTTGCGCGAACTACGTAAGCGTGAGGACATCGTTGTAGTACCGGCAGACAAAGGCAATGCCACGGTGGTCATGAAAACTATTGACTACCATTCCAAAGTTGAGGCGTTGCTGACAGATCAGGCCTATACTGTTCTGCAAAGTAATCCCGTTCGTAAGCTGAGGGGAGAGGTCGCGGCACGGATTAACAACTCGGCTGCTATAGAGTCGGAGGCCAAACCTAGGTTAAAACGTGGCAACCACTGTATTCCTAGGCTTTATGGTCTTCCTAAGATACATAAGCCCGACGTGCCACTGCGCCCCATTGTGAGCGCTATTAACTCCCCCACCCACCCTCTTGCCCGCTATGTGACCGATAAACTGCAGCCTTTGACTGACGACATCAAGTCAGCTGTCAGGAATTCGGCCCACCTTATTGACATTCTTAAGGAGCTCCGCATAAATGACTCGGACATCCTCGTCAGCTTCGATGTCACGTCTTTGTTCACTATGGTTCCAGTGGACGAGGCGGCCACTGTCATACGCAGTAAACTTTGCTCCCGTGAGCTCACGTCGGAGTGGGCCGACTTAGCTGAGTTCTGTCTCACGTCCACTTTCTTCCAATACCGAGAGCAATTATATGCTCAAGTTGAAGGAGCGGCCATGGGTTCTCCCCTCTCTCCAGTTGTGGCTAACCTGTTTATGGAGGCCTTTGAAACGGAGGCCCTGGAGAATGCCCCACTAAAACCAACTGTTTGGCTCCGGTACGTGGACGATACACTAGTAGTGTGGCCCCACGGTCCTCACACCTTAGCTGACTTCCTCCAGCACCTTAACAACACACACCCTAAGATTAAGTTTACGATGTAGGTGGAAAATGAGGGAAAATTACCTTTCCTTGACGTGCTGGTGAGTCGGAAAGCGAACGGTAGACTAGGACACAGTGTTTACCGTAAACCCACTCATACAAACCGTTATTTGCATGCCGGCTCTCACCATCACCCGGCAACTAAACGGGGGGTTTTGAAAACTCTGGCCATCAGAGCAACTAGAGTGTGTGATAAGGAATCGTTGAACTCTGAAATGGAGCTCCTAAGACCACATTTCGAGCTAACGGATACAGCGCTAGCGCTGCCAACCAAGCGGTACGGCAGGCTACGACCACTTCCAACACGGTCGATATCACCACACCTAGTGACAATACCAACCAAACTATAGCCACTCTACCGTATATACGAGGTGTCACCGATAAGATTGGCAAGCTATTGAGCCGCTTTGATATAAAGACGGCCTACAGGAAAAACTTGGGCAAAAGCTTGTACGCGTGAAAGATCGCGTCCCTCCCCTTATGTCATCAGGGGTATACGAGATCCCATGTAGCTGCGGCCATAGTTACATTGGCGAGACGGGACGCACAGTAGATGAACGCCTCCGGGAACATATTCGTCATTATAAATACAATAATACGAATAAATCGGCCATAGCATTGCACGCATGGAAAACTGGCCATGCCATCTTATTTGATGACACCCGCCTCTTAGCCAGAGAAGACCGCTGGGGTACGAGGAGGGTAAAAGAGGCGGTGGAAATAATTAAACACCAGCATAATCTTAATGCTGACCAAGGCATTCGTCTTCACGATGCCTGGAAACACCTATTTTACCAGGACGTCCGGTCTCGAACGGACGCGGTCCTAGCTGCTCCCCTACGTCCGGCAACGGACGGAGCGCCGTCCGTCAACAGCGCCCTGCGGAGAGCCCGGCCCTGATTGGCCGGTGCACTCTCTCCGCATTGGCCGACCACCCGGCCAACCGGTACACAGGTAGAAGGGGAACGTAGCCCTATATTAACCCGTGCACAGAACAACTCCGCGCATTACGCCCTGAGGAAGGTCGCAGAATGGCGACCGAAACGTCGGCACCTTTGCCATGGACGCGGCGTCACCCGGACAGCCAACTTAATAATACAACATTTTTTAATATGTACGACATTTTTTAAAATGTACGATATTTTTTTTTAAAGTCTGGACATCAAAAAAGGAGACACGTATTTTTTTATTTGCCTGAAAATTGATTATTTGTGTAGTTATGGCTATATTAAATTTAGGAATTTACAGCTACTTCACAAAATAAGATCAATTATCTCTCTGAATGTACTAAATATAAAAATTTCTAGTTTGTGTCATTTAATACTTTGAAGTGTGTATTTTATTCCTCTGTAAATAAATTTTTCAAAAAAAATTTTTTTCATTTTCAAAAATGTATTTTTTTCAAAAGAAGTAAAATTTCTATATAAACTCTATGAGATAAAAATTTGAAAAAAATATAGGCGTGTTCCTTGTTCAATTTTCTATAAAATACAACAAGAAAAAAAGTGGGCACTCCACACATACAGTTCTAAGAAAATAAATTCTAAGTATGAGGGCGCGCTCTGCCTACCCATGCACTAACGAATTGTGTTCGGCCAGTCTTTGATGCAAGTGCTGAAGAACTAAAAAAAGAATGACTGTCTGCCTGATAAGGGTTTCAAGAGTCATTAGTATTTCAGATTTTCACTCTGCCCCCAGAATGTATGACATTGTGTCATACATATTTTTGTAGGTAAAATCGTCGGTGTCTTGTGGGTCACCTATGTTCTTATGGGTGAAAACGAAACGAACTGAAATACGAGCCATTCCACGTCAAATCTCACTCGAATTGACATGACTATTTAAAAAAATAAATGACACGAATATATGGCATTCATTCTGGACATCAAAAAAATGAGGCACGTGTTTCTTTATTTACCTGAAAATTGTTTATTTGTGTAGTTTTGCCTATATTAAATTTTGAAATTTACGCGTACTTTGCAAAATATGATTAATTGACGCTCTGAATGTACTTGACATAAATATTACTGGTTTGTTTCGTTTAATTTTTTGATATGTGTATTTTATTCATCTGCAAATTACTTTCTCAAAAAATAAATATTTCATTAAAACATTGTAATTTTTTTAAAAAACGAAAATTTCTTTATGAACTCTCTCAGATTAAAATTTGAAAAAATAGGCATATTTCTTGTTTAATTTTCTACAAAACATAACAAGAAAAAATTAGGAACTCAACACGTATAGATAAAAAAATAAATTGTAATTATAGTATTCGGGCGCGTGGTTCCTTCCCTTGCACTAACGAATTGTGTTCGATCAGTCTTGGATACTAATGCCGACGAACAATAAAAAGAATGTCCCTCTTCCTGATTTGGGTTTCAAGAAACATTGGTAAATTTACGTTCACTCTTTCCCCAGAAGGGATGGGTGACAGCAAAACGAATGCTTTTCCTCGTGTCAGCGAAACGAATTTTACTGCGAGTCCCTTTGCGTCCTAGGGACGGGGTGCCCTCCTGACCTTGCTCGTGAAGTACAATCGACCACTTGTCGAGGGACATGGTGAAATTTTCTCAACACTAGTCGCAATACACAATACTTATGAAGACAAGAGTGCTATGAATCGTGTGTACACTGTGCAACATGAGTGTCGATCAGCGTATGAGATAGATGTTTCAATCCATTTAAACTTTCTGATCACGATTTTTAAAAAAGAAAATCTCCAAGACTCGTAAACCACGATTTGCTGGTGAATTTACAGGAGTCATTAGATTGGCGCATTTGTGATTCATTTCGGAAGAAAGGGAATCGGCTTCCAAAACGGCCTTTTCTGAATGAAGATAGCATCGAGATCAGTGGCTCCCGTGGCATTAACGAAAGTAGCGGAACGTCCAGTGAAAAAAGTGGAAATCAAGGAAGTGACAATTTGAACTCTTCAGATAGTTCGTCAAGTGTCTGCGAAATGAATAAAGAGAAGATAAACGAGTTTAATTGCAATACGAGAAACCCCCGCCATGAAAAGAAAATTGGAACAAAATGGCATCCCCATGAGAAATTTTCGAAAGTACAAAGTGCCAACACAGATAATTTTTTTCACATTGAAGATTCTTCGACGTCCGTCGAAAAATCAGACAAAGATACTATTTAGTAACTTATCAATTACTCGATGACATGACGTTGAAAATTTAAATTTTGACAATTTTTGAAAGTTGGACATACAATAAAATTAAACGACTTTTTGCAGCAACCGAACGCATGATAAAGTGTCTAAAACGTTGGCTGAAGAAAATGAAATTTTGTTCAGAACTGAAGTAAATTCGGCAAGGCATTAAAACTGTGCATTGTGACGAAAGTCCAGGAATTCTATAGTACGCGAGTTCTTGTATTTAAAGTGAGTTGTGAGGGACAACTTAAAATTGTGTACCGACTTTAATTGTTTTATGTCATCTGGCAATGCGTTGTAAAGTAACGTACATGTATTGTATGTTGATTTCTTGTACTGAGCTGTTGATACTGACACTTGATGCACGTGATTTCTACGGCGTGTGTTGTAATTATAAATATAAATATTGCATAAAAATATGTTCCCTCCGTTAAGTAGGTCATTTTTGACAAATATTACAGACTCGTAAATAAATAGACAAGCCAATGGTAAGATTCCCAGCTCAATGAAAAGAGGCTTGCAGGAATCACGTGGAAGGCATTTTTTCATTATTCGAATAATTTTCTTTTGCAATCTGCAAAATCATCATCTGCTTCATCTGCAATCTGAAGGTCTGAATACTACAGGATGAGCTTCCCCAGAATATTACGCCATATCTCAGGCGGGAATGCACATTTGCAAAATAAACGCAATGAGCTGCATGAAGGCTGACAGAATTTGAAACAATTCTGAATGCGTAGCATAATGAACTTAATTTAGTGTTTAATTCTGTTATATGTACTTTCTATTTGAGGTTTGATTGAATTGAAAGACCTAAAAATTTTGTTGCCTCAACATCAGCTAATTGCATATTGTTCATTTTCATGCGATTTCCGATTTGAGATACAAAAATGCATTGAAACAGTTTTTCTTTCGTTAACAATTAATTTGTTATTATTAAACCAATTTGAAACTTCTGAAATTGTAGTATTTACTGCTTCTTTTTTGCAAAGAACATTCGTGTCATCAGCAAACAGAACCGTTCTTCCATTTTTAATAGACGAGGGCATATCGTTTACGTATAACAGAAAAAGAAAAGGACCCAAGATCAAACCTTGCAGGACCCCATGCTCAATTGGAAATAGAAGTACAGTAAAACCGCGCTATAAGAGACCCCGTTATAAGAGAATCCCGCTTATAGGAGACAAAATTCATAGTCCCGAGGTCAGTTGTATATAAATAATGCATTTATTTCCCGCTTTTAAGAGACCCCGTTATAAGAGATTCCCGCGTATAGTGGACAAGATTTTATTCTCCGCCATCCGTTTCTTCTCACTTGTATGAGACAAAGCGTGGAATTTTCCTCCAGGTGTCTTGGGAATTTCCTCAGCGTGGTAAGGGTTGGGACACGTGCTTAAAATAGGCTGGAGCAGGGGTTTGCAACACCCGTGTCACCGGCGGGGGGGGAGGTGTGCGAAGTTCTCGTGAAGAAAGCTCAATCGGTAAGCTTCTTGTCTTTTGGCAACAAGGAAGACACCTATAGCGCGACTTTTGTAACCGTGCCTCTAGAAGGTATCAGCTGTTTACAGTTTCATCCAATCGGAAGCTTCTGTGATGTCACGATGGTTGACTTTCAAGCTCCCGATTGGATGAAACCGTCAGCACCTGCCAGAGGCCGAGTTCAATAAATCACAGAATTTTGCTTTTAGTATTTTGACCAGTGTTTCCTATTGTTACTTTCTCTGATACGTACATATATACGTAATATAGAAAAAGTAATGTAATGCTGCAGAAAATCGACTCCGAGATTTTAACAGAATGCATGTTTTGGGGGTCCCCTGATACCGAGAAAGGTTTGTTTTCTTCTTTCAAAACTTTCCGTCGTCCGTCCGTGAATAACACTAGCGCCAAAACTATTCGTACATTTTTTTTTTCCAAAATGAATATTCCGCGATCGAGCAGTTTCCGCTCGCAACTCTGCGGTTTTGAAAACCATCCTAAATTTTTGTGGGTACTGTACATGAAAGCCCGTGGGACATTTTCCAAATTACCCCAAAAATGGCTCCAAATTTTATTCTTTAAATTTCTTGTAAAAATAGAGTGAAATTCATTTATAGAGGTGGCATTGTTAGTATTTTCACTGTTAACTCAAAAATTTTCGAAAATTGAAAAAGTTTGCAGTTTTTTTCTACAGCTACAAAATTGAATTTTTTTCTACAGCTACTATTTTTTCTTATAATAAAAATTTTTCTCTATAATTAGGTCTTACATTAACGTTATGTACTAAAAAAAAAGTTTTCACATAATATCAAGTGAAATAATAAACATTTACAAAAACAAGCTTTCCTCAAAAGTGGCTCCAAATTTTTTTCTTTAAACTTTTGGTAGTGATAGTTAAGAAGGTACTTTACAAGAGACTCTTAACATCATTTTGCTCTATTCATTTGTTTTTTCAAAAATTACACGAATGTAATTTTTTTATAATTCTCATGTCAATGTTTACATTAGAGGCGATTTGTTCATATAATCCATTTATGAGCACATGTGCTTTAAATGTCATGAAGTTTACTCAATAGATCTGGTTAAATGGACTCAACTAATTTATGTTTCCTCAAGTTTAAAATAAGTGTACAAATCATACTAATCCACTAAAAATATGGTAACATCTCATTAAACACGTCAAAAACGCATTTCCCACTTATAAGAGTTCCCGCTTAGAGACAAAATTCCATTCCCCCAGGTGTCTCTTATAAAGGGGTTTTACTGTATGCAACGTCCTTTCCTGCCAGTATGGTATTTCTACTCTTTGAGTCCGATGTTTAAGGTAAGAAGTTATCCAATCTAGGGCAATATCACGAATTCCACACGAAGGTAATTTTGAGAGCAAGATCTTATGGTCAATGTCAAAAGCTTTCGAGAGATCTAAGAATATTCCAATGGGTACTTCATTTTGGTCTATTGATGAAGCAACATCTTTGAGAAAAGAAAAAATGGCAGTTTCTGTAGATTTTGATTTTCTAAAACTGTGTTGAGAGTCTGAAAACGCATTGTTTTTCCTGAGAAGTTTCCATTCGTAAGTAG
Organism: Acheta domesticus; assembly: GCA_031308135.1. Taxonomy (NCBI): domain Eukaryota; kingdom Metazoa; phylum Arthropoda; class Insecta; order Orthoptera; family Gryllidae; genus Acheta; species Acheta domesticus. Next base: position 82,807,436 of record JAHLJT010002630.1, on the reverse strand, counting down.
AAAAGCCTTTCTAATATTTTAGAGAAAACTGACAAAAGAGAAATTGGCCAGTAATTTTGAATATCATTTTTGTTCCCTTTTTTAAAAAGTGGCATAATTTTTGCTGTTTTGAAAATATCTGGAAATATTCCTGTACATAAAGAAGCATTGAAAATGTGAGTTAACGGATGTATAAAGGCAGGTGCACAAGTTTTTAATAAACAATCCGGAAATTCATCTAAACCAGATGAATATTTATTTTTTAGTTTACTGATTTTTCTGTGGATTTCGTTGGGAGAAGTTTCGGAAATAAACATTGTATCTGAAATTTTTTGGGAAGTGTAAAATGTTGAATTTTGTGGTTTTAGTCCCTACGTGAGATCAGACGCAATTATAGAAAAGTGTTTGTTGAAGAGATTGGCAACTTTTTCCGGATTACTCGTTTCTCTTTCATTATCCTTTAAAATAACATTCTCTACAAGGTATCGAGATGATGTGGTTGTATTTTTTACGATATCCCACATTGCTTTAGTTTTGTTACTAGCGCTCAAAATGTCCTGACTATTTTTCATTATTTCTGCCAGAACTATTACTTTTCTTAAAATTCTTTTATATTCTCGGAAGTATACAGGGTGAGTCACGTAACTTTAGCACCTCCTGTAACTTTTGAACGGTTGAAGATATTGCAATGCAGTTTTCACGGAAGTGAATGAGGGAATGGGGCTAATTGATATGTATATTGACTTCTCTTTTATCACTTGTATTTTACGAGATATCTGAAGTAACTTTGTTTTTGCAAATGGGACTATACATATTTTTTCAGTCTATCATGACAAGACTAAAAAGACAAATCCAAAGATATAAATATTTTCATATGTTAGATAAGCATTTTTTTGAGTAATTGTGATTTTTTTGCTACTAGTGTTTAACGGATATTTTCATTGTAACTGTCAGCCCCACAAGGTCACGCAGCGCTCCCCCAGCAAACGCGGGGTCAGGAAAGGGAAGTACTTGAGGATACGAAAAATATTCACATAACTGTTGCATTTTTTCCTGAACTCTCCTTTCCATCCTGATCCATTTTCAGATATTTTGTGTTTCTTAGGGATTGAAAATACGGATTTGTCTTAAGTAATATTTACTGAAATAAGATTATTTCTATCCCTAAGTTATTATTATATTCTTATTAACATTGAAATTGTTTGCTCAAAATACGCAATATCTGTTGTACAGTTTTAATTATTTATTATTATTGTGCTTTGTTTCAAGATCCCATTAACACGTATCTTATGAAACCCCATTAAATCGAGTTGAAGTTATAAACAATTTTAATACGATACAAACTAATGACAAATCCTTATTTTCCATCCTTTAATTCCTTCAATCAAAGAAAGTCGATAATCTGAAAATGCGGAAGGATGGAAAGCACAGTTCAGGAAAAAACTGCAATGGTTTTGTGAATATTTGGAATATGTTTCGTATCTTCAAATCTCCCTTCCCTTGCTCGGGCATGCGTTGCTGGTGGAGCGCTGCGTGACCTTGTGTGATAAGACTATTCAAATTGTCCGTTAAACCCCAGTCGCTAAAATCAAAATTAATCAAAAAAACGCTTATCCAACATATGACAATATGTACATCATTGGGTTCGTCTTTTTACGCTCGTCATGGTGGACTGAAAAAATATGTATAGTTCCATTTGAAAAAACAAAGTTATCTAAAAAATCTCGTAAAATACAAGTGATAAAATAGAAATTAATGCGCGTATCTATTAGCCCCTTCCCCTCATGCACTTCCGTGAAAACTGCATTGCAATAACTTCAACCGTTCAAAAGTTACAGGAGTTGCTAAAGTTACGTGACTCACCCTGTATATGGAAATCGGGTGATACGTTATGATGTTTAGAAATAAAGTAAAGCGTACATTTGTTTTTACACAATGTTCTAATTCCTTGTGTGATCCAAATATTACTTTTGCTTGAAATGTTTAATTTTCTCTTTTTAAGAGGAAAGCACGCGTTAAAATGAATTGAAAGCTTGGAGAAAAATAAATTATATTTTTCATTTGTGTCAACAGCGTTATAAACTGCGTCCCAAGATTCCTTCATCAAGTAGTCCGTAAATAATTTTATATTAACTTTAGTGAATGCTCTGCACATGCGTGTATTATTTATTGTGTCAGTGTTTATGTTCTTAGTAATTGTAAGAATTTGTGCATTGTGGTCACTGTTTCCTAGATTATTCGTTATTATTTCATATGAAGTTGTGGTTTTGTTAATTATAATTTGATCTAATGCTTTTTGTGATTTAAGCGTATTCCGTGTAGGTACATTCACTGTAATGTCTAAATTAAAAGAATGAAGTAAATTGAGAAACTGCTCCTTTTCGTGGGATTCGCTCAGAAAATCAATATTCAAATCTCCACATACAACAATGGATTTAAAAGAGTTTACTAATTTTGTTCAGAATTATCTCTAGATTTTCTAAGAAAGTGAAATAATAATAATAATTTGTTGGAGGTCTGTAAATGCAAAGTAAGATAATTTTGAGCATAGTAAGATGTACTACTGTTGTTTCAAAAACTTTTTCAACTGCATATATATAGAATTCTGATAAGAAGGTAGAATCAATATAATTTCTTATGTAATTTGTAATTTGCTTTTGGCATTCTTGAAAGGTGGCAAAGAGACACGGTTGCCAAATTACCAAAACAAGAGCAAGTGTTCTCAGACATGGTTTGCGCGTTACGCTAAACATGTGTATGTATATATATATACATGTCTATATATATATAGACACACACATAGATATATATATAGGGACAAGATTTATCCAATTTTTTGCTACCAGGGGTCAGAAATGAAAGATTTTTCGTAGAAAACCTACTTTTCAACAGCAATCAAAACACTTTCTCTTCTTACAAATGGGGAGAAAGTAGAAATGCTTATCTGGATCTCCTATAATTTCTTTCAATCATTTCAATATAGTTCTTTCAATCATTTGTGCTTTATATAATACATAATTTATGCCATTATTGCCATATTTATCATTAATGCCTTTTCTACACTCTCCCTCCAAGTTAATTAAATGCACTCACCAGGATCTTGTTGATTTGAGGAATGGTCATCAACCGTAGATTCAACATTAGGATCATCCCTGTCTTCCAGATCTTCCAATGTTGTTACATCATCAAAGTCTCTTTCTGACTCGTTCAACCTTTCGTCCAAATAAAAGTCAATCACAGGTTCTATTTTAATTATAGTGTTCACATCTGAAGGCACAGTATCTCCTGAAGGAAAAATAGAGGCAGAGGAGGATGAGCACTGATTCTTCTCCAGTTTGTCTCTCTCACGGTTAGTTTCCACTTCAACAGGGTAAGAGGTAGAATCCGGTGGTATACAGTAGGAAGATGCAATAGCCAATGTGGGAGGAATAGGGGAAGAGCCCAATGTTTCTCTTTGAGGTAGATGATGGTGAGAAGAACTTTCATTGCTATTCTTATCACTGTCAATGGTGATGCAACTCTCCCTAGTATTTTCACTTTCTGTGAAGGTCACTTGCTTTCTGCAGGAATGTGCTTTTGGAGGTACCACAGCCTTCGAGCTCTTCGGTGTTGGAGACTTTCCTCTGACATTCTGAAATAACATAAAATACATTTACTAAACATCCAAATTGCAGATGTAGTCAAATTTGGCCCAAATACGATGTAACACAAGTTTGTAACACTAATGTATTATTTTTATTTGCTTCACTTTACTGAGTCAATTATTTAATTTGGAAATACACAAATATAGTTCCATGATCAAACCAACTATGTCACATAAATTAAATATTTTACTAAATCTCATGAATCTGGTGGTCATTAAATCCTAAATACATGTCCACATATTCCTAGAATCTGAGCAGCATCATCTAGCACACATGCTGATGCACAGTACTAATGCTGCAGCTAACATATTCATTTCTATGTTCCATTGTCAATGAATAATTTTGTCTTTTTCTCTGATAATCAAAACAAACAAGCAAACAGTTCCTTTGAATTTAGACATTCAATTTTTATTAGTTATTGGCAAGTAATTGTATGCGACAACATGACGTTTCGGCTGTAGCTCAACGGCCATCCTCAGACATCTGGTTTAGACATGAAAATTTTACATTTCACAAGAGTGGACTAATGTTATAAATTTAAGTTACAAATATGATTGTAAAATTATTAGCTACATCTATAATATTTTGTTGTTTCAACTATTACTTATGTAAGTTGACAGAATCTTACCTTATGAACAAAGACTAGAACTAAAATTTAATATTACTAATTATGATTATTAAAATTTAATAATTATAGTGACAGAGCTCCTTGGTTATCTGACCGAAAATTCCATTCTCAAAATATCCACATTGTAAAATCAATACCTTAACGATTATCCTCCAAAAATTATTGAAAAATTTGTAAAAAGAAAACTTTCCTTTCATAAAGTACAACATCTACTAATTCCAAATCTACTGAATGTAGAAGCATTGTCATTCCTTACATCCCAAAATTTACCCGTGCATTCGTAAAACAACTTCCCCTAGGAGAAAATTTAAGATGTGTATACAAAATTTTGAAAGAAAAAAAAAGACACACCACATTAGAAACAACAAAGATAAAATTGAAAAAATGGAGAAACAAGATGTTGTATATAAAATTAATTGAACACAATGCCCCAAAGCCTATATTTGTCACCCCCTATGGAAACTAAAAAAACGAATATATGAACATCAAAAGAACAAGAAAGAACCCTTTCAAAAACTAAATTCAGTGTCGAGACACTACAGAGAGAGGACATATCATGGATTTCAAAAACGTTAAAATTTTGGACCAGGAACCATGAAAAAACGCGAGAATTATATCAGAAACTTTGCGTATTAAACTCAGTAAAACAATAAACACTATGATAGAATCAAATACTTTTACTGGAATACATGACAACTTGGTTTTTCAGTTTAATAATCACAAGCAAAATTAATTCTCCTTCTTCTTTATTGTTCCCCCCCCCTTCTTTGACAGTGACATACTTATCTCATAACTGTTCATTATTCAGAAAGACTGAACTATGAGTAACACACTAATGCTCACTCTTGTAAATATTGTAAATAAGGTGTATATATTTAGATGTTTAAAGTTTTTGTTCGAGTCTTTGTTCCAAAGGTAAGCTTCTGTCAACTTACATGAGTACTATGGTCCGATTAAAATAAGTTGGCGATTGACAGTTGCGAATGGAAGGGAACAATGTTCACAGTTTGGGTTCCACTGTGCAGATGCTCCCAGGACACGAAAATAAACATTTGAAATAAATACTTTTTAAAGTAACCAAATCATACACTCATATTGTACGAAGCTACAGCTTCAGAAGCAGAATTGCCAATCACCAACTTATTTTAATCGGACCATATGGATTTATGGACTTATTTTAATTGGACCAGATGTCGGAGGATGGCTGTTGCGCTACAGCTGAAACGTCATGTCTTCGCAAACAATTAGTTGCCAATAACTAATAAAAATTGAATGTCTAAAATTCAAAGGAACTGTTTGTTTCTTTATTTGTTTTAATTATTACTAATAGACATTCATGAAAGAAGAAGAATAGACTTCTCTGATAATCCTCAGCCTTGGCCAACAGGGAATCTGATAATTGCATGTCATTAAATAATTAACAGCCACACACCAATATCATTCCAGAGCTTGGAGAACAATAGATCCAGAATATAATTAAAGCAACATAATTAAAGGAAAATTTTATATACTTCAGAACTAATACCACAGGTATTTAGCTACATATTACAACCATTTTCTGTGTTAAATTTTTTTTTGTTGAGTCATGGCAATGATATAAATACTTCAAATATTTTCAGTACTTACAGAAGATATGTCTGTTTTCTGTAAGTACAAAAAATATTCGGTAAAACAATGGCCACAGCAGCGCATGCCCTTTTTTCTAAGAAGTAGTTCCAGACTCACCATGTTGATGTGTTTGCACAACTACTCTCTACATCAACAGACAATAAAAGAAAGGTTCTAAAAATAAAAAAGTCCTAACCAATGAAAGAGAAACTCCTTAACTAAATAAAGACAGGGAGAATAAACTGGGAAGTGCGTTGAAATCCATTTGTATGAGATTGTAAACTTTTTTACTAATTTATGGGGGACTGATTTATCAGTTTTTATCCCATAATATTACTTGCTGAAAGATCTAAAGTATATTTATTTATTTACTTCTTCTCTATACATTCAATTTCCTCTGTGCTGATGCTGAATTTCACACATGCTACTGGATATATTTTAACAAGAAGAGGGCTACACAATAACAGGATTTTTTAATTAATTTTGTGTACAATAATAAGGAAATTAACTTAAAAACTAAATTATTTTGACAAAATTAAATTTATTGATATATTTATGCTCATCTTATAATTAAAAAATTCAAAAAGTTTCCATTTTTAAATTATAAGATCAGGTTTAGAAATACCACCGTAAAAATATGTGAAAATCAACAATGTTCTTACTTGAGATTTTCTATCGGTGCCTAACCCCTTTATTTGCAAAGAATCAGCAACTTCCAAAAAAGCTGCCAATCTGTCTTCACAAATTTCCACTTCTCCTCGATACATAAAATGAATAGCAGCTTCCAGTTCTTGGAATTTCACATCTTTGAGAATGACTATTGGATTCTTCTCATTCTCTTGACTGAATAATAACTAGAAAGAAAAACAAAAATATATTTTAGAATAAAAATAAAACAAGGCCTTTACCCATTCTCAGCCTATCACCTGACCACATAACTGTCCATTCTGAATAACAAGAAGCAGCGGGAAAACAACTACAGAACAGTTTACACATAAACAGATTGTATAAATAGTCAATATTAATTTTGTAAAGAGTAATCTGAGTCCAGCCCTGAGGAAGACCACAATAAGATGGTCGAAACGTCGGCAACAGAGCCTTTGACACCCGGACAGCCAAGATCATTCACATGACTCCGGCCTCATTTATTTTTTAGTAGCTTTGAAATTCTATTAAGATGGCAACAAGACTAATTGTTCCAAGGTCAATAAAAACATAAATTTGCAAAATACTTATTTACAACAATTTTGCTTTCAATAAGTTCCACGGTAAAGGCTTTTTGATTTCACCCTTGCCGTCTGTTACAAGCTACAAAGCTCCACTTCAGCTTTACAACACCTTTATCCTGCTTCCACAATATCCATATAAGGCATACAACTGCATTAAATTTGGAAAATGAAATAGATTCTTAAAATTACATAAGAACTCATCATTTATTGAAAGGTTGGAAAGGAATACACTGAATATACATTTCTTTCTAGAATTATCACTCAAGGAAAACAAAGGAATGAGAAAAATTATCTCAAATGTTGGATTCTCTCCTCTTACTATTATTTTCTAATTTTTCAAATACCATGTGATCTAGAAGACTTAAGTTTCTGTAGTCTTTGATATTAGCTGAAGGGGAGATACCAAATAAGCGTGTTGGTCATTGATTTAGCTCTCCTAAGCTTCAGAAATGAAGACTTTTGGTTATGAAAAAGGCAAAGTCAAACTTTAAAATAGGCTGTGGCTTATTATGAAAGTTACACAGCACTATTATGCATCTTCATTACCAAGGAACCAGCAGTTTACTTCCTAACAACATGTTCAATGACAACAGGTTCTGCAATTTTCAAGAGGGTCATATGACATTAATTATCTTCAATAGACTCACGATTGCTATGAAGCCAAAAGGCTTTCATTGTTGAGTCAGGTTTTTTTTTTTACTTAGAATTATATCATTTTTTTTATTCTGTCAACTAGTAGTGATTGTCAATTATTATGACTGTAGCTTAAATATTTCCAATTATCTAGGGTAATTAATTAAATTTGAAAAAAAGTTATATTTAACCATTCATGTAGGATTTAGAATTTCTCCGCTTTTTGTGATAAAGAACCCCACACACTTTCAGGTGTATGCTGATACTGTAAAATGAACTAAGACGTTTTTCTTTATTCAGAGCTTTCCCTTTGGCCGAGCTGAAGTGTGGAGTCTCTGATGCCTAATTGCTTGAAATGGCTGTTTCCACAAATCATTGTTCTCAGACATGACATGTCTCACAATCCTCAGATGTTTGTCAGGATGTTGTTCACTAATTTCAAATTTTTGTTCATACTAATAAATATATAATATTAAACTGAAGGAGGTTAGCGTACTTCCTGCACAACGTGTTTCACATTTAAGAAAATTTTCATCTAAAGATCACATCAAATCATTCAAAGCAGGTCAGATCAAATCAAACTGAAATTGCAACTCTTACATGAATGGTTAAATGTAAATTTTCTTCTTATTTAATTGACTGTACAAATGGAAATCTTCAAGCTACACTTTTTCTTGTGAACAAAAAATGTTCACAAAAAGAATCCAATTTTAAAACATTTGCCTTTGAAATACTATTGTACATTGGATGATATGTAGTCATTCATAATATGCAATTTGAAAATTCTCACAAATCCAAATCATTAACTTGTGCTTATTTATCTTTCCACTTACAATACCGATTGACTGATTCATTCATTATTGATTCTGGGTGTGTCAATTGAAAGGCCATTCGTCCCATAAAGTGTAGTGTTTTATTGTGGGTGGTGGTGGTGATCTTCTCCCCCTAGATGGAAAGATCCACTGCGAACCTACCATTGGCTAGCAAGGATTTTCCTCAACCAAGCACCACACCAGTCAGAATAAGCTCTATGCTCCTGACTGATCTGGCATGTGTGGTAGTTGCAGTACATAGTAGTGTACGTAAGGTGTGAGAATAGGGCAAGTAAGAGGATGAAAAGGTAGCACACAGACCATTGCCCTTTTGTTAGTGTTCTACTCCAGCGTTTGCTTGGCACTGATCTGAGATCCCAAGCAAAAACTACCCATCAAAACAGAAAAACACTAGAATTCTCCTCCAGTGACTGAACTCAACCTAGCTGACAAGTTGGTGTTGAAAATCCTGCCGCCGTCAGGCCACTTTCAAGAAAAGTGCACCACAAATATTGATGATCCAGCCACAGAACAAACCAGCAAACTACAAGTGTGTTTGTAAACCCAATTTCGCAGTACAGCTGCAAGTTACATGATTTTTGAAAAAGTATTCAAAAACATTGTGCAATGAAAATTACTTCCACCTCTCACAGAGGTTGTCAAGAACCAAGTTTGAAACATTAAATATCCACTGTATTTCCTTGTTGGAAATGAATAGTTCCTCTTCACAGAAAGAACAGTTGGGAGAAACAAAACTGCTTATCCCATTTAATAATTATCTTCCTTAACTACTATTTCTTACTCATGTCTTGGAACGCCAGTGCACAAAAATAGTTCACAGGCTCTGATCAAATTACAAGGAATACTCCACAGAACACCTGACAGAGAACAGCTAGGTAATTTTACATTGTGGGAAGCTTAACAAGTGTTTGTCTAGAAAATGACACTTAGCATGTGCTTGTTCCTGAGAAACATTCATGAACACGGGACTGACTTCATACACATTTTGAGTTACTTTTGGGTGACTGATGATCAGATACAAGTTACTCAATTATTCTACAAGGATGATCATTGAACGCTTTGTATTAAACATGCACACAATGCTTTTCTGAACTTAAACGACTGAATTTTGTTATCTGCTAAGCACAAAATAATACATGTGCTATACAAAAAATCGTACAAGCATCAGCTTCATTCAACAATTTAAATACTAGCTGTCATTTAGAGGCAACTATAAATTTCAATCAACTAAATCAATGTAAGTCATCTTTGCCAGAGATGACAAACAATGGAAAGCAGGTTGCATAAATATACTTCAAAATATATTACAAAATGGAAATGAATGCAAGATCAGTTTGGCATGTCTCAGCTGGTTCACAAGTGAAAGCATCTCGAACTTGCAAGAAAATCCATTAAAACTCACCTCGAAATATGAACTGCAAGCAGAAAGCACCACTTTATGAGCCTTTACATACTGACCATCTGCAGCCAGAGTACAATCTACCAAAGTATTATTTTTCAAATAATTCTCGAAGACGGATATCAATGCACCATTGTGATCTTCCCAACTCAAAAGCAGCTGCTGAGGTGACATTTTCAATCTGAAAAACAAAAACCATTGTATTCAAATCACTGAGAACTTCAATTCATTAAAAAGCAAAACCCAAAACCAGTAATAACAAAGATTTGGATAAATATGATTAAAACATGTGAAATTGAAAGATAAAGAAAATACCAATGGTAATGTTGAAACGAATGTTATACGATCAGATCAAAAGTGGCGGTTAATCGAATAAACACGACATAAACTAGTATTACTAGAAAACTGAAAATTTATGAAAAATAAACAATATTCGCATCCTATGAACAGAAAGTTAACAAAAACTGCACAGAAATGTGCTTTTTGAACAGTTTAGCTAACAGATCACATCTCATCTTACTACACATCTACAACCTACATCCATCTAAATGTTCCGCGGCATTTCATACAACGAGCAGGGCTGCAAACTATGATTTAAATAACTGCCAGGGCTGGCAAACTAAAAGCGAGCTAAAAGTCGCAGGATCGTGACTGTATAAAGCAGTGCTGACGATCATGCGATTCCTGGTGGCACAATGGAGAAAAACGCGAAATACCGTGAGATATTCCATTTTATTGACACACCCCCGTGCGCCAAGAAAGAACTAGTGGTTCTACAGAATGGCACAGACTTTTCCCTATTAATTTTCTATTTCCTTCGGTCTTCGCTAGCTATTCGGAATTGCCACATCTCTCTTTCTTGCCAGCTCAAATCTATCACCACCAAAAGTACATTTTTTGTCATTTTCTTAATTTTTCGGTTTCCTATTGGTAGAATGGAAACATTAATTTTAGAATATTAAAGAACACAAAAAACTAGTCATAAAGGGCAATTTTCTTTTAAAAATTGTTCCGTTTAAGAGAAAATGGCGTTTTAGCGCTATTAAAAGTGCAAAATTTGAAGCTCATTTTCACAGAAAATGTTTGAGTTTTCAAAATACTTTATTTGAAGTTATTTGAAGGACTTACACTCACAAATATAATAATGATTACAAATTGCTGGTAATGTGCATTTTAAAGATGTGAGAGATATAAAAAAAAGACAATAAGGTAATTTTTGAAAAAAACAAAAAATTAACTTAAAATCAACTTTACACTAAAGAGTGTAATTAGCACTATCCGTTACCAAAGTTAGAAGAAACAATTTGCAGCCATATATGAGAAAATGGCGTTTCAGCGTTTCTGAAAATGCGAAATTTTGAGCTACTTTTCACAGAAAACGTATATATTTTCGATAAATTTTACTTGACATTATTTAAAGCACATGTACTCCTAAATATAAAAATGTGAAAACCTCGCCGCTAACGTAAAAATTGTCGACGTGAGAAACATGTGAAAAAATTTACAGTTTTGTAATTTTTGAAACAAACAACCTATAGAGCATTATGACTTTTATGTCATCTGATTGAGTACATTTACCACTATCCTTACTGAAAGTTGAAGGAAAAAATTTGGAGCCGTTTTTGAGAAAATCTTGTTTTTGTAATATTTTTAAAATTGCACATATTGCACGAAAACTACTAAAATTCTGAAAAACATTTACATGACTTTTATGAAAGAACTCAAAATGCAGAACAAATTTTATATGAAGAAAAAATCTCTATCTTCAATTTTGTAGTTGGAGAAAGACGCCGAAAAAATTCAAACTTTCACAATTTTCGAAAATTCAGAGTTATCCGTGAAAATCAGACCTATGCCATGTTAATAAGTGTATTTTACTCTATTCATACAAGAAATTTAAAGAAAAAATTTGAAGCCGTTTTCGAGAAAAGTTTGAAAATCCCCGGGGGGCTTCATATAAAGTATGTTATCAAATCAAACTTCATCAAAGTATGTTATCAAATGTTATCAAACACGGTAACGGTCGTTCCCGGGTGCAAACCAGGGCTCAGCTCGAGGCAATTACATGCCTAGCGTAGGAGCGCCCCCACCTTTCCACCTCTCACTCTACTCCTCTCTGCCACGGTCATTTTCGGATTTTTTTCCGGGAATTCTCCTTCCTTTGTTCTTCTCTCAACTTTCCTTCTGCAAACCCTCTGTAAATGCTACCTACCTCCTCCCCCTCACATCCTGTAAACCTTTTACCTGTGGGTGCCCGGAACCTTTCCCCGACCGTCCATGAGTCTGGCTCCACAAATAAACCTAATCCTCGCTCCCCCTGCCTGCATGTCGCACATTTAAATGCCCAGTTTCTTCCTTGTCATTTCGACGACATAACAGAAATAATATCTAAACACCGTTTTCATGCACTTCTCATAAGCGAAACCTGGTTGAAGCGTTCTCTCAATTCCGCGCTAGTAGCAATTTCAGGGTACCGTCTGATAAGAGCTGATCGGAAGGCCAGCGTCGCCGCACATGGTGGAGGTGTCGGTATATACCTTCGCGACGATCTTTGGCACAAACTTGTACTATCTTCAACAAACACGGACTGCCTACGTAGTGAATATCTTTTTATTGAAGTTGTAGTTTTAGGAAAAAAAATGTCTCTTGGCTGTCATATATTTACCTCCTAAGACTGACAGCATAGATATGTTGGATGAAACCTTTGCATCAGCGATCAGTCCTTATGAGCATGTCATTGTAATGGGTGACTTTAATCATAATTTATTAAAAGCCTCCCCCTCTGCAGAGCAGTTTAAGCGTTTTTTTCACAGCATGTGCCTCGAAATATTACCTCTAGCACCAACACACCATTCAAAGAGCACGGAAACTTGGATTGATCATATTATAGTGTCTAATATAAACAAGGTTCGAAATCACGGTCAATTTCCCGTTCCTGGGATTTCAAAACACGATCTAATTTATCTTGTTTACAACCTGAAGTGCCCTAAATACTCACCTCACATAATCGAATACCGCGATTTTTCAAAATTCGATAAACAAGCATTTAATATAGATGGATTGACACTTCCTTGGTACCTTGTGCACGAAGAAGAATCACTGGATGCTAAAGTTGCGATTTTCACTAACTTAGTAACACAGCTCTACGATCGGCACGCGCCTTTAAAAATATCGCGCGTAACTCGTCCACCTGCACCATGGTTAACCGATGAAATTCGAAATTTAATGAAAGATAGAGATGCAGTGCATGCTATTTTCCGGAAAACTAAATGCGAACTACTTAAAAAACAATACAAAATGCTCAGAAATTTAGTCACGCAGAAATGTCGCAACGCTAAAATTAAATATTACCACACCACTTTCGGCAGAACCCGCGACTCGAGAACGATTTGGAAAAGTCTGAAATGTCTAGGAATAGGCAAATCTCATCCACAAATTGACACGTATATCTCCTTAGAATCACTAAATCATAGTTTTATAAATAACGTTCCTTCATTTGACAGTAATTTGAAAAAGCAATCTCTCGCGTTTCTCCAAAACTCGGAAACAATATACAAAGACGAATTTTTCTTTTCGTCCGTTGAACATGAGGATGTAATCAAGATCGTTCAAAGTCTCAAATCAAATGCTTCAGGTTCCGATGGTATCAATGCCAAACTGCTAAAAAATAGCCTAAATGTGATTTACCCAATCATTACCGAAATAATAAATTTCTCACTAATGAGCGGACAATACCCTTCATCTTGGAAGACTGCACTCGTGCATCCTATTCCCAAAACAACATCAAACAAAAACACTATTGAATACCGCCCAATAAGCATACTCCCAACTATCTCTAAAGTACTCGAAAAAGTCGTCCGGAAGCAAACTGAACAGTATCTCCAAAACAAATCACTTTTAAATGATCAGCAATCAGGTTTCCGTTCCGGCAGGAATACTGGAACCGCGCTACTAAACGTTATTGAAGACGCCAGAAAAGCAATAGATGACAGTAAGATAACTATTTTGATACTTTTGGATTTCAGCAAAGCGTTCGATTCCGTAGATCATGACATCCTGCTCGCAAAACTAAAAATCATGGGATTTGCACAGCAGACACGTACATGGTTTCTCAATTACTTAACTTCAAGAACCCAAAGAGTGGTATCCGGTAGCCGCAGCTCAAGTGACTTGGTACTAAACCGCGGAGTTGCTCAAGGTACTGTGTTAGGGCCACTAGCCTTCTTAATCTATGTAAATGACGTAGGTAATGCGCTTAAATATTGCAGTCATCAAATGTATGCGGATGATCTTCAGATATACCTAAGCGGTCACCCATCTCACCTTTTCTCACTCGCACAAAAAATTAATGAAGATTTGATGACACTGAGCAACTGGGCAGCATCCCTAGGCTTACAGTTAAACCCAAATAAGTCACAGTGCATGATTATCAGTTCGAAAAGCACTATGAATAAAATCTCATCTGTTGCTCTGCCTAAAATTTATATTAATGACACCGCTCTACCTTGGTGTTCAGAAGTCAAAAACCTAGGTGTGCTTATCGACAACACCCTCAGCTGGAACTCGCATGTAGATTCAACCTGCCGTAAAGTTTTTGCCTCAATGCATTCCCTGAAACGCTTACGAACACTTTTACCAATTAGCACACGTGAGACTCTCATCAAATCTCTTATTATGCCACATTTCGACTATTGTGACTATCTTCTGACCAACATGGCATTTAAATTACAACGTAAACTTCAAGTAACTCAGAACGCATGCGTACGGTTTATTTTTGATTTAAGGAAATACGACCATGTAACAGATTTTTTCGACAAACTTCAAATGCTTACTCTAGACAAAAGGCGGTTATTTCATTCTCTACTTCTTCTTTATAAAATTTTAAACGGTACACATGTAACACGCCTTATAAGTAACTTCAATCCTCTGAAATTAAATCGAGCTCGTGATTCAGCACTGCTTTGTGTACCACGTCACAACACTACTTCGTTCAGTAGATCATTCACCATTACAGTTATCCGAGCCTGGAATAAACTACCAGCAAGCCTAAAACATTCAAATACCTTCCGTAAATTCAAAAATGAATTAACCACATGGGTAAGGAATAATGACGTGCAGAATGGCTGTTAACATCTCCTTCAATCTCCAGACTTTTCCCACCTCCAAGCACCCGGTCACCGCACCCTCTAAATGCTGTACTTTCCGCACTCTCTAAATTCAAAATTCTATCCCATACCTCATGACTCTCTTCACTTTCCATTCTGTATCAACCCCTGTAAATTATTTAATACAATCATATAATTTTCAGTGTATCTTAATGGAATTGTTTAAATAAAATATACATAAAGTGACTAGCGACATTCCAGATAAACGTACTTATACTTGTAGCTATTTTTGTATTATCATCATAATCTTTACTGCAACATGTTGGTATAAATACAATTTGATGTTAAGATCCTACTATACTTTTATATTGTTCCTGAATACTGTCAATATTGTATTTTAAATTATTGTTACTATTAGCCTATA
Source organism: Acheta domesticus (assembly GCA_031308135.1). NCBI lineage: Eukaryota > Metazoa > Arthropoda > Insecta > Orthoptera > Gryllidae > Acheta > Acheta domesticus. Next base: position 82,791,954 of record JAHLJT010002630.1, on the reverse strand, counting down.
ATGTATTGTACTCCTCTGGTGTTAAAAATGATTTTATACTTATGTAAAGTGCTCATGTAAACCGAATGTACCTTGATGTAACGTCTCTGGAATAACTTCACGTCTTCCGCCTACTTTTTCTTCCTCCTTTTCTTCGCTTCTTCTCCCTTCCCTTTGCTCACAAACTTCCCCATTTTTTCATTATGACTCGCCCCCCTCCGAACATCTTTCTCTTCTCTTTCTCTACTGTGTATATATTCTGCTCTATTAATGTTCGGCCCTAAGCCGCCATCCTGATTGAGATTTTTCTGGGTTTACTCAATCGCTTAAGGCGTACGCCGGGATGGTCCCTTGTATTGCACTCCCAGTCATAAATGTACAGTTGTCCCCCCTTTTAGTCTCTCTCCTTTCTTCTTTCTCTTTCGACCTTTCTTCTTCATTTCCATCTGCATTTCCACTCTCTTTCACTTCTCTCTTTGTTCTTAAAATGTTCGGCCTTTAGCCGCCATCCTGATTGAGGTTTTCTGGGTTTACTCAATCGCTTAAGGCGTATGCCGGGGTGGTCCCTAGTTTTGCTCTCCCAGATGTAAATGTACAACTGGCCCTCCCCCTCTTAAAATATTATTTCTCTGTATTAATGTAGATTGAGTGGTTAGGCGGAAGAGCAGGCCCTATGGCCTGAGCCTCGCCATTAATAAAGGCATTTTTATTATTATTATTATTATTAAAGTATCCCCAAATTTTTAAGGATCTTTTTCAAAATCTCAAAGCTTCGACTAGAATCAGATCGACCGGGGAATCTCCATTTTGGAAGAAATCGTACGTATGGTTTAGGCGCTAGCAGTGTTCACAGACGGACGGACAGACGGACGGACAGGCGGACGGACAGACGGACGGACAGACGGACGGACAGACGGACGGACCTGACGGACGGACTGACAGACGGACGTTTTCCTTTCAATTGGGTTTTCGGTATCAAGAACCTAGAAAATAGGGTTTCTGGCTCCACCACGTGTTAGGAGATTGTTTTTACTTTCCCGTATACGTACGTATACACGGAGTGATACACGTAGTATAGGGAAAGTTATGTAATGCTGCGCGAAAAAATGGCCAATTTTCGGCGGAAAAAAATTAATTGCCGGGCCGTGAAAACGAATAAGTGGATAAAACCAGTTGCTAAATTAAGAGAAAAAAAATCCTCTATCTCGTGGTGTGGTCAAGATGCATGATTTGTTGCTTCTTTATACTTAAAAATCGATTGACGGCATTCCGTCCGTCTGTCCGTCTGTTCGTCTGTGGTCAACGCTAGCGCCTAAACCGTTCAGTCGATTTTCTTCAAAATTGATATTCCCCAGTCGATCAGATTCTAGTCTAAGCTTCGTGATTTTGAAAAAGATTCTTCAAAATTTGGGGGTATTTTATATGAAGCCCCCCGGGGATTTTCAACATTTTCTCAAAAACGGCTCCAAATTTTTTCTTTAAATTTCTTGTATGAATAGAGGAAAATACACTTTTTAACATGGCATAGGTCCGATTTTCACGTACAGCTCTGAATTTTCGAAAATTGTGAAAGTTTGAATTTTTTTCGCCGTCTTTCTCCAACTACAAAATTGAAGATAGAGATTTTTTCTTCAAATAAAATTTGTTCTGCATATTGAGTTTTTTAATAAAGGTCATGTAAATGTTTTTCACAATTTTGGTAGTTTTCGTGCAATATTGCGTGCAATATGTGCAATTGTAAAAAATTACAAAAACAAAATTTTCTCAAACACTGCTCCAAATGTTTTCTTTAAACTTTTGGTAGGGATAGTGGTAAATGTACTCTATCAATGACATAAAAGCCATTTTGGTCTATGGGTTGGTTTTTTCAAAAATTACAAAAATGTAAATTTTTTTACTTGTCTCTCACGTCGTTAATATTTACATTATCGGCGATTTTTTTACATTATTATATTTACGAGTATATATGCTTTAAATAATGTCAAGTAAAATTTCTCGAAAACACTGCCGTTTTCTGTGAAAAGTAGCTCAAATTTCGGCATTTTCAGAAATGCTCAAACGTCATTTTCTCGTATATGGCTGCAATTTTTTTCTTGAAACTTTTGTAACGGATAGTGCTAATTACACTCATTAGTATAGCGTAATGTTTATTTTGAGTTTTTTTTTTTGTTTTTTTCAAAAATTATATAAATGTAAATTTTTTGAAAGATCTCTCACTTCTTTAATATGCACATTATCCGCAATTTGTAAAGATGATTATATTTGTGAGTGTAAGTGCTTCAAATAACTTCAAATAAAGTATTTTGAAAACTCAAAAATTTTCTGTGAAAATGAGCTTCAAATTTCGCATTTTTAGTAGTGCTAAAACGCCATTTTCTCTTAAACGGCACATAATTTTTAAAAGAAAATTGCCATTTACGGCTAGGTTTTTGTGTTCTTTAATATTCTAAAATTAATGTTTCTGTTCTACCAATAGGAAACCGAAAAATTAAGAAAATGACAAAAAAATGTACTTTTGGCGATGATAGATGGTAGCTGGCAAGAAAGAGTATGTGGCAATTCTGAATAGCTAGCGAAGACCCAGGAAAATAGAAAACTAATACGGAAAAGTCTGTGCCATTCTGTTTTTGTTTTTTGACAAATAAATAAATAAAATAAATACGGTCATGCTTAATTTTTTCAAAATACGAGTAGTTTTTCTTTAATTTTGTGACAAACGTAATAGGCCGCTGTAAATTTACTGCGCTTCGGACATCTGGATGCGTCGTAAATTAGAATGTGCAATTTTGTATATTATTTCTTTCTTCGTTTCTTACATTCGAACTTTGTTATAGACTTACACATTAATATTTTAGAGATTGTTTATTTCGAAATATTTGAAATAAGTAAAAAGAATTAATAGCTCTCAGAATAGCGACAATGCAGGGTCTGCAACAATGGAATTCACTTTGCGCTCGCGAATATTTGTGAATTAGTGTCATTGTTGTGACCTAATGGAGCTGTATGAAAAGGAGTTATAATTGTCTAATTTATGTTGATATTTGCAGGCAAATATTTAGTTTTGCACCAAATGCTGTACCATTTGTAGTGAGTAGAGAATTTGTTGCATGGTTTTAAAATACTCTTCCCTAATCATGACCCAATGGAAGGCATTTCTATATTTCCAGGGTATCAGGCTTCTTTTTCCAATACAGGGTTACAAAACTTTTGCATTCTATTTTTGTGAAGTTGTAGAATTCACATAGTTCTGACAACACTGCAATGGAAATAGTGAGTTCCAAGCGAAGATGTTAGTAGCGCATAAAGTGCAATATTACAGTACTACTTAGCTGTTTCCTCTAATACGGGAAAGTAAGTGCTGTTGTAGCACCACTAGTTTTTCTTAATTTAGCAACTGGTTTTATCCACTTCTCCCTTTTCACGGCCCGGCAATTAATTTTTTCCACCGAAAATTGGCCATTTTTTCGCGCAGCATTACATAACTTTCCCTATACTACGTATATAACTCCGTGTATACGTACGTATACGTGAAAGTAATAAATACATGAAACATTTGGTTCCACGTCCTCTTTTCTATAATGAAAAGTGCCAACGAATTTCGAGCTCCTATGCTGTTAGCATAGAAGTGATTCCTTTCGTATATTGTTAATAAACTGTCGGCTTTTTAAATATTTATTTCAGAAATTTGTATTAATTATTATCATTGGGATAAATATTACCTACATTAAACTTTATTAATCGTTTGAAAAAAGCCAGAACGTTCGTAAACAGAGACCCCAAAATGTTCGTAATAATTCACCGAATGGAGAAACTTTCAACTCTAAGTTTGCCAGAATTTAATATAATTTGACTAATAATTTTTCAATGTATGAATTATAATAAATACACGTTTATTTAAACAATAAATAAATATTGCACTTTTTATCTTATTTTAAAAAACTATTTGCAGTTTCTGTGATGAATTCAAATTCTGATGGTGGTAGAATTTGAATATTCCAGTCACGCGCTTAAATATAACAAAAGTGAAAAAAAGGCTTCCAACAGAAATTGTTTTAATAAAAAGAGAGCGTCGCAAAGCGCACGTCGTTTTACGGCCCCCGGGATCCATAAGATAAAGCACGTTTTCAAAGAGTTCGCCGCGTAGTGTGTACTTCACTATACGAACATTGAGAACTTTGGGGGAGGGGGGAATTATTAAACGAGCGGACGTAGGAAATAAATGTGAATATTGGAAATTTCAACAACCTATGAGAAGTTATGCAATACCAGTGACTGCGCTGACAAATCAAATGGAATTTTGACTTACGACTCTGAACGCAAAGACGAAATATTTGCATTAATGCTCCATTAATTGAAGATTCCGGTCGCGACAACTATTAGAGGTTATTAGTCCCGTAAGTGTTGTGAGTGTTTTTTCTCGCGAGGTGGCGGTGATCTTACCGCGGTGGATGGTGAGATCTGGAGCCGACCCACCGTCGGCTAGCGGGATTTTCCCATCCACGTATCCCCCACCCGCCAGGACAGGCTCCAAGTTCCCGACTGGTCTCCCGGCATATGTGGTAGTGTAGTGCACGTAAGTGTACGTGCAAGTAAGGGGCGAGGAAAGTACACGGAAAAGGAAGGAAAAATCGCGGGCGGTCCTTCGCCCGTTTGTTATGGTAATTCTCCGGCCTTCGCCTAGTATTGTACGGAGAAATCGCGAAAAACTACCGATCAGAGCAGCTGGCCGCTAGAATTCTTCTCCAGACGACTGAATTCGACCTAGCTATAAAGTTAGTGTTGAAAATCTAGCCACCGTCCGGACTGGAACCTAGGACCTCCTTGTCAGAAGCACCGCAGAGACAGCCGTTCATGCCCCGAGCAACTTCTAGCTACGTTACCCAGTCTCACCCTGGCGAAAATCGGTGTGTATGCTAAACGTACGCCAATGTAGGGCAAACGTGCACGGAATGCGCATCTGCAATGTACGGATGTGAACAAGAGCTTGTCACGATATGAGTTTTTGTGTACCGAACGTGTAATTTGGCCCAAATGAATGTACGCTTGAGCTGAATTGAAACGTACACGACGTCACGTGTACACGATGTACAGACGATGTACGTGTACCATTACCAATCGATGCGTGCACCTAGGTTACGAAAACTAACCTAACCTAACATATTTACAGTGGAATGCGTTCCAGTAGAAAATCTTTCACGATTCTGCCTAGATTTTATTCCGGAAAAATTCTCATGAGAACCGAATGTTTCTCAGAGATACATTTTATACTGAAGGTTCCACAAAATATATATATATATATATATATATATATATATATATATATATATATATATATATATATATCCAAACAGAATTGTGCAAAAGATTCACTACTGAAACTGTCCGCGTAAAGGACTCACTAGTTTGATGTTGCATCAAGTACATTCAAATGTGATATATCATGGAAGATGTTTCAGAACACGTTTGATACTTACGAAAATAGCAGTCACACAATAGAAATAAACACATTTCTATGAATGAATTTTAATATCTCGTAACCTCATTCTTACAAATTGATTGTATTACTGGTGGTAGCTGGGAACAGAAGAATGTTTTGCTTGTAAACGTATTACCTTGAATTAACTACAGCCCTCCTATCAAACATTGCTTCTCGCAGGTCGGGTGCATTGAAAGAATCAAACAAAACCAAAATTAAATTTAAACAAAAACTTCCTTTATTAACTCTTATCGCTATTCACAACCTCGTCTGCTGCTCTTGGGCTAGGAAAAGTTTACCTATAACACACGGATGAATGAATTACAGTATCTGGCCTTAATCTCAGTAATAGTTCTCTTAAAATTTGCTTGTTTTAAAGGTAGTTGGGAATAGGATGAGATGAATAATATACTCACTCTGGTGATATTATATTCTTTTTACCTGAGAATACAGGAAAAAAATAAAGAGAATTTTGGAACATTTAACATCATAATCAACTTAAACCTTGAGTTGCAATTCATGAAATAATTCTTGTGGTAAGAAGTATTCTAATGAACATAGAATTTTCATTTAATGAGGTAATTTATCAATGATTGACTGGAACTCCAATAGGTGGTTAACTTAGTACAGTGTTTCCAGAAATTGTTAAGCGTAGACTTGAAGAATCAATCCTACCTGGCCTGTTAAATTGTTTTGTACAAAAGATATGTGGATGACCTATTAATTATAGTTGATGAAAATGACATTAAATTTGCTCAATATGTTTAATTCTTGTGATGAATCCAGTTCACTTTAGAAAAAAAATAATCAATCTATAAACTTCCTAGATATCTATATCAAACATGACAACAGAAAAATATCAACAAATTGGTACAGAAAAGGTAATGCTGCTAATCGTATCCTTAATTATTTACCTAAACATCCCATACAGCTAAGAGAGGCATTGTTTATGGCCTCGTAGATAGAGCAATAAAATGATCCCATCCCATTCACCAGGAATGTCATATAAAAATAGTACATGATATATTTATTTTTAAAAAATCCTGTTGAGTATATAAAAAAGCACATAAAGAAGAAGAGAGCAATGCTATGTGGAATGTTTAATATCATACCTGATCAACCCTATTCCAAAACCTTAGCTGTTAACAAAACTATAGTTTTGCCATATGTACCTAAAATTACTAACAAAATAATAAAAAATTCAAAATATAATATCTAGACATATATTAACAAACAAACAATCTTATTAGAAATGTTAAAGATGTAATTCCAGCTTCTGAAGTGGAAAAAGGAAACTATATCCGTTGCCAACAAATCGTGTATTGGCCAAACAAAACGAAGAATAAAACAAAGAATACATGAGCATAAAAATAACTTAGAGAAATTCATTAAAAACAATTTCAAAGCACAGAATTCAGCATTCACTTAAATTTGATTTTGAAAATCTATCAATTTTAGACAAAAACCAAGAATATATGCCAGGTTAATTTCCCAAACGTTATTTATCAAAATTAATAAAATAATAAATTCAAATCAAGAGGGTAATCTTCTTACCACTTCCTATTCCACTTACTACTTTAAATAAAATAAATCACAAAATTTTTTTGAAAACATCTTAAGATGAGTCTCTCTCCATAATTGTATTTTGTATTTGCATGTGTTGCTGGTAGTTTTATCATTAAAAAATATAACTGTTATTTTTAAAATGATTTTGCAGTATTTACAGAACTTATGCCTGAAGATAATTTATTTGATGTAATTCCAATTATAGAAACATCTTGTTTTTATTGGAAGCACAATGTTTCACAAACTAATTGTTTGAAACTTCAGGTACATACATGTATTACATCAAATACAATTTACTGATTGCATGTTAAACAGTACTTCTGATTGTATTAAAACATAAGATATTGAAAACTATAAAGAGAAATTACTGCTTAATAGGTTAAAAAGAAAGTACTGTTTAATACGCAATCAGTAAATTGTATTTGATGTAATTCCAATAATTGAAATATATTTGTTTTTATTGGAAGCACATTTCACAAACTAATTGTTCACTACTTCAGGTACATACATGTATGTACCTGAAGAAAATCTTGTTTTTAGAAAATAGTTAGAAATATCTTATTTTTATTGGGCTTCCAATAAAAACAAGATATTTCTATAATTGGAATTACATCAAATACTGATTGCATATAAAGCAGTACTACTGATTGTCTTCAGACATAAGATATTGAAAACTATCGAAAGAAATTATATTCATTCAATTATACACAATAGACAACATTAACCAAATTGGTGTAAAAATTAGCATATGATAGCACATTTTATTTGCATATTGCAAGAATGTTAACTAAGAGTGTAGTATTTTTGGGCATTCATTATGAAAACTTGAAAAATTAGCTAATGTGAAGTAAAATGCTTCAGTTAAAAAAATATCAAAAACATCCAATTGGAAACCTGTCGTAACGTATTGCATGTAGCACAATTCAATTAACATGTAGGCTTACTAGTCATAATAACTCAAATATATCTTGGTTTCTTGAAAGAGTCAAGGAAAATTATTCTTAAGTTTAATTTATTTAAGTTTAAGAAAATCATTAGTTAAAAAAAATAAATGCTATGGAGCAACACAATATATTATACTTTATAGCACTAATTTGCACACTTTGCTATACCACTTGAAAATCAAACAAGTTATTTCACTTTCAAACAAAATTATTTTATCTGCTATAAGTTAAAAAAAACAACCTATCACACGAATGAAACCATATTTTCTCTGTGTCAATATATGTGTTGTTGTTTCATTGAAATACACACGCAATTTTCGAAATTGACCAAATCACTGCCTATGAACTGGTGGAACTTAATCTTCATAGTGTGGTCAATTTATAAACAGCCAGCATTTGAATATCCTAGATCATACATTGTATTTAGTTTTCTTTTCTACCTCATCAATAATCAGATTATGACCACTCGACACGTTGGTGAAGGTAACCCTAATGTTTTTAGGGGTTATTTCTGAAACAATAAATATACTATTATTATGTGTGTATTAAATTTAGTCACAATTAAAGAAACGTATTTGCTTACCATTAAACATGATTGTGTTAGGATTATTTCATGCGTTAACTCTTTATGGGCCATCGATGACGATACGAAGAGAGTTTGTTTGCCACAAGTAAACATACTGGTGTTTGGTAATTTCAAGAGCAGACATTCGATGGGACACACATCCACAAAGAAATTAGAAATGAAATTATGCGATTTCCACAGAAAATTGCCGCTTACTTCACGAAATACGCACACTGACCACTGATTAATATATAACTAAACTGCAATCTTCTAAAAGGGCGGGAACTCACCTAACCACCAATACTAACCAACTTTGTGCACACCTTATTTTGTATACAAACGGTACGCTTTATACGGTTTGTGCACACCTCTGGCACACCTTATACAAACGGTTTCAAACTAAGCGTACAAGAGATATGGACTACTGCAGAGCAGGGACGGTGCACAGTAGGCACACAGTATGCTACACTACAGGAACAAGGCACGAAATGAAAAACACGTACAACACAGCTGCTATACAGACCCTCACAACACGGATTTTCGCCAGGGCAATACTCGAAAAGTGTTTCCAATCAAATAATAACAATATGACATTCTTTCGACCGCATCACAGCCCGGTATACGTAGAAAATTTTTCGAATGAATCCTCTAAAACAACCGTTAAAGAAGCGCAACAACACAAATTAAAAAATATTAACACCAGAAGCGCTTGTTGCCCAGACAGAATAAACAGGAACATGTTACCCAATTTACCAAAAAGGGCAATGAGAAAAGTATTACAATTCTAAATACATGTATAACTACGGAATATCTCTCGAATTCCTGGAAAGATGTGTGTATTATTTTATTCATTTCAATAAACAAAATTAACAAAAATAGTGATATAGAAAAATACGATCCTATAAGTTTACTATCGCAAGTATCTAAATTATTTGAAAGATTACTACTATTTCACATCAGAGAAAAATGAGAAGATACTAATACAAAACGTTTAACGTAATTCGGATACCTGAAGTGCCCTTGTCCGCAAAACAAACTTTTCGTTTAGTAATGGAAGCCGCATCCTCTCTCGCCTTGAATGTTCCCTCCCAGCTATTTTCTTTGATTTTTTCCGCATTCGATAAAGTAAATCATAATTTACTCCTTCAAAAATGTCAAACCTACTATCACTCAAATATACAATATTTTAAATAGTATTTTATAATTTAATCTTGACCTCTTGAATTATATAGTATGGATGTGGTTTCTTGAGATTAGGTCTTCTTGGAAATAAAAAAGAAAGAATTCACATTCTTTTTACTTTCTCGCCTTACGAATACTTCGTAAGAAGAGAAACTTCTGTAATCGTGCTGCGGAAAACGGGGAATTTTCGCCAGAAAAACTCTTATAGCATGGGTCTGGTGACAAAAAAGTGGATAAAACCTGTTGCTAAATTTAGAAAAAAAATCCTCAATGTCGTGGTGTAGTCAAAATCCATGCTTTGTTGCTTCTTCATACTGCAAAATCGATTGACGGCAAAACGTCCGTCTGTGGTCAACGCTAGTGCCTAAACCGTTCGGCCGATTTTCTTCAAAATTGATATTCCTGGATCGTTTTTACTCGTCTCAAGGCCTCTTGAATTTGAAACCGATATTTTCGTATTTGAGGGTACTTTACATCAAGCCTATTTCAAAATTTTCAAAGTTAAAAGAAAATGGCTCCAAATTTTTGATTATATTTTGTTGTTGAATAGTGCGAAGAACGTTGAAGGGAATGACGTAGGTATCATTTTCGTTGATAGGCCCAATTTTTCGAAAATTGCAAAAAACTGTTCAAAAACTGCAAAATTGAAGATAGAGATTTTCGTCTCAGACAAAGTCGGTTGTACAAAATTAGCACTTCAAATAAGGTCATGAACCCTTTTTTGGAAAAACGAGTAGTTTTTGCGTAAATTGCGATTCAAATTTACAAGAAAAAGTTCTCATAAACCGCACCAAATTTTTTCTTTAAAATTTCTGCACGTGTGTAATAAGGGACGGTAAATATATAAATAAACTAGTGGTGCTATAGGATGGCACATACTTTCTCGCAGTAGTTATTTTTCAAATGCCGATCAGGGGATAAATTATTTGGAGTAAGCCGTTCACCGCTGCCTTTCTTGGTCATGTTTGAAAGACATGTTTTTCGCATGTTGACAATTACCGGCTTCCTAATAATAGAACTGATACAATTACGTTTTGACTAAAATATAAGAAGTTGGTCCGCATGTGGGTTCCGTGACGAGGTTGGTTAAAAGCACCTTCGGGTTGAGATCTTCAATAAGGAAGGTGCCGAGTTTGATCCCCCGAAGGGGATTTCAATTTGATGAATGTGATGTTGCAGGAAAAAAAACATTGAAGAGTGTAGATACTTTATTGAAAATCATTTGAAGTACTTCTACTCACGAATAGAATCAATGCAGATAAATAGACAGGACTTGTCTGTGTTTCCCCTAACTGCATCTTTTAAACAATTTTTCAACTCTGTTATTCGATTTCTGAAGCGAATTACATGACAAATCAACCGTTGTCTAGTATATATCTGTATGAACCAATTTAAGTAAAATTATGAGTATTTTAACGTTAAATTGTAATACATTATAACCAGAACGCATGCGATAAACTTACAATCCCTGATGGTTCCAAAAATTGTTATTACTTTCTCGCCTTACGAATACTTCGTAAAGCGGTTCACCGCTGCCTTTCTTGGTCATGTTATAAAGACATGTTTTTCGCATGTTGAAAATTACCGGCTCCTAATGATTAAATCGATACAATTACGTTTAGACTAAAATATAAGTAATTGCGATAAATGTACTGGAAATGTCTATATATTTGTTCAAATTTTTAACTTTTAACAGTTTTTTACTTCTGTTCTTGGATTTGTAAAGCGTATGTACCATCGTATCAATTGTTTCTTAATCATGCATTTACCAATTTTTGGGTCGGTTCTTTTCTTTCATGGCTCTGTTTGACACAGGCTGTGTTGGTGTTGCGTAGTGGTATAAGTGCCGGTTCGTTGACTTTGAGTTTCGGATGTCGGGTCTCGGTATGGGAAACAAATTTCTGGTATAATACACTTTTGCTGGTTAATGAAGTAGTGAAATAGCAATAAGGACCGTATAGAAGCAGAGCGAGAAAGTATGTGCGTTGGAAGCACCACTAGTTCTTATTTTTGTTCGCCAAGGTTTCGGCCCTTTATTGGGCCTTCATCAGGGCTGGAATTACACGTTAGTTACAATAATTTTTACACAGGCTGTTGATTAATACTATACACATTATATAACTTTAATCTAAAATATATCATGTACAAGTCTACAGTATAACTCTTAGTATATAATTAACTAGTAAAATCCGGCAGACGTTGTTCATCCCTTCATCTCCCCCTTTCTCCTCCCATCTGCCTTTCTCACTGTCTCTCCCTCCTTCCCTCACCCTGTCCCTGTCTGTCTGTCTGTCTCAGTGTGTCTCTGTCTCTGCCGCTCTCTGTCCCTCTCGTTCACATTAACTTGCAGATTCTGCGGTCTCTGAGCAGGTGGGGTAATATCAGAAAGCGCCGGACCAGCAAAAATGTAATAGAATGTTCGAAAAGAGAACTCATTCTGTACATTACGGAATGAGAAACGTTTCTTGGAGGCCTTCAGTCTCAAACTTTTATTTTTTAAGGCCCTAGAATGCCTTGTTTAGGAGTTATTTAACGATATAGATTCAAAATGCTGCCGGGTGTGTTGAGGGTTGCATTTGACGTGAATATTAATTGTACAGCGTCATGTCTACTCATAGTCTAGTTTTATTGTACAGCGGTATATAGTGGAAGTTACAACAGAATTAACAGCGTATAAACTTTCTGGGTGAAAAAGCACGTAGAAATGCCAAAGAAAAATTACGAGAAATAAAAAAGCACCCAATTTACACAATTCGACTGCTTTTTTATTTCTCACTTAATTTTTCTGTCTGAGCAAATATATTCATTTCTTTGGTAAATAATAAACAATTTACATGTTTCTGGAGTGCTTTTATGCTTCCATAATGCAAAATTTTGCCAAGAAATCATTTTTTCAAAGCAACTTTTGAGTGTTCGCCTTCGCCTTCCGTTGAAGTATTTGAAATGGAAGATGTACAAGATTAATTAGCAGCGGAATTCGTTGATTTCGAATGGATTGAACATACGTGTGAACTCATTAAAGTATTTTCCTGAATAATTTTTTATGTAATGTTCCACATTGTTCTGATGGCATATTCTTTGTACTCTTCACCATCTAATCTTCGTATATTAATTACCTAAAATATGTGTAAATCCCTCATTTGTAGTTTGTGTTGTCCATTTGTATTTTCTTTCTTCACAAAATTCTTGAAATTGCTTCCACACGCTTTCTCTGTTCCTTTCGTTGTTTTTCGGCACTGAATTTGTACTAATAGATTCAATTTCAGAGTTTTAAACATAACCAAAATGACATTTTAAAATTACATTGATGTACACAAGCTATTTTGGAGCTGAAACAATTACTATCGTTATCTTTAAAAGGTAAACAAGGTTTTTACAGCGATAAAAAAGGTAAACAAGCTGATGGCGATAAACATCTGGGATTGGTTTAATTTGAATATAGCATTGGCTACTTACGACGCGGACAGACATGAGTGAAATAGTCATAAGTAATATCACGATAAGTGCTGTGCTAGCCGGAAAATTCACGACTCGCGTAGCGAGGAGTGAATTTACCTGCTAGCACAGCACTTCGAGTGATATTTAGTGTGACTATTTCACGAATAAACACATTACATGATTTGAAAGGATAATTTAAATCACAGGAATTACGAAAAAGGGAAATATTACTCAAAATCACAACCGAAAAATGAAAACCTTTTATTCAGCTCCGACTGATCATTGCCTCCTGGAATAACTTATAATCAAGTAACATTTGAATAACAGTTTAATGCAGATAATGATTTCAAATATGTTTCAACTAGCGTACCCGTGCGAGAACTCTCGCATGTTAACCCATTTATGCCTAGTGTTTCGGTTTCGTTTGCACGCTCATTGCATTGTTGACGTTATTCTACGATTGTGTTCTTGGAGTAAAGTTTTTACATGGTTCCAAGAACAGACTAATCTGTAATCAAACGTATGATTATAGAATGGTGCTTATAATTGCATTCTCCTTGTAGCAGTTTACGTGTGAATTTGGAGTTTTCATTCTGTGCGGAATTCTTTGCGACAATGTCCCGAAAACGGTAAGTAAAATGGGAAATAATTGTTTAAATTCATTGAGTATACTGATATAATTTCATTATTAGTAGTGTTATTAATTGTTTATAACAATAATATGCCAACTATCAAACGAAGTTCACAAAATGTATTCAAACTTGGGTGTTTCGTTTTCGCAACACTAAGCACATACGATATAAATTCAATACAGGATATCAGTTACACATTGAATACATTTTTTTTTCTTTTTAGGATACTTTTGACAAAAGAAATACTAGAATATTTACAAATATTGGAAGAAAATGAGTCGGAAATATTCACTGCTTCTCATAGTGCTAATGTTTGCTTGGCACCGCCAGATGTACGTGAGGATACAGATGAGGACAGTGGAGACGAAGAAAATGGTGGAACCTTTGACAATTCGCATCAGTTGTCTGCAGACGCGGAACTTGTTTTGCAAGCGGAGGAAGAGAGTTTTCGAATAGGTGATGAGATAGAGTCTAGTACTGATATAAACAAAAATACAGCGTCTGCTGAAATACAGCAAAATACTTTAGAATATGCTAAGCTAAACAAAAGATTTTCTAGAGATTGGACAAAAAGTGATTTACCTAAGAAAAATGTCCTGAAAAATAAAATGGATTGACCGATGTCACCGAAACCCCGCGGAACATCTGATATGTGCATGGACAAAGCACTACCCAAATTGTTATGCAGATGGAATGACAATTCCGTCGTTACACTGGTGTCCAATTGCATTGGTGTGGAACCTGTTTCAGTAACGACTCGTTACCCAGCTTTGGAGAAAAGAAGATACACATCACTCAGCCAGATATCGTCAGAGCGTACAACGCCAACATGGGAAGTACTGACCGCATGGATCAGAACGTCTCTACTTACAGGTCCAATATTCGATCTAAAAAGTGGTAGAGGCCAATCTTTCTCTGGGCTCTCGATGTAAGCATACAAGACGCCTGGATTTTGCAAAGGAGATCTGCTGAAAAAACTAATACTATGGCCCTTGATTTATTGGAATTCAGAAGGAAAGTAGCCATGGAATTGATTCAACGATTTGGCCAACCAAGAAGCAAGACGGGCCCTGTAAAGACAACAGTTGCAAGTAGAATTTCTCTTGATACAAGGTTTGACAATGTTGGGCAGTATATAGTCTCAAAAGAAAAGAGGACGTGATGTGCATTATGTAAATTTGTTGCTATTAAAATGTGCAACAAATGTAAAGTGGCACTACATGAAAAATGTTTTCTTTTTAATTCCACAAATTAAAATAATTAATTTTCAGACTGTGGTGTGTTGTACAAGAACTGATTTGACCTATATTAGTTACAGAATGTTTAAGGCATATATATATTACATTTTCAAGTAGTTGTTTCATATTTCAAGTACATAGACATTGTTTGCATTCAATAAAAAATGTTTTAAAAGTCCAATCACTTTTAATTATTATATCACCCCCTTGTGCCTAGTGTTGCGTTTTCGCAACACTCAATTTCTCACCTATCAAAAGTCAAATTTGCGCACAGTAACTTTTAAATGTGTTAGTTATAGCAATTACTTCATAATATAAAATATTATTAAGTTTGGTGACAAAAAAAGTTCTGAGCATATATGGGTTAAACCCCACACTTTCCCTATCCATTTGTCTATCCTTTCCATTAAGGAGGAGAGGAACTTCTAATGTACTTACGGAGAATCAAACAAATTAACAATGCAATTGATGCAATTGAAGTTGGAAACAAATTTTCAATAAAAGTCTATTCAACATTATAAAGAGATGTTCTTGGAACAATTCATACTTCTTTAAAAACAACATTCGAAGAAATTATTCAGTCTTCCTTGAGAGTTGACTTTTCGCTTTCCTTGGTAGTCACAAAGGTTTTTACATTTGAGAAATCCAAGTAAAGTAGTGCGAAAATACCGGATCGGGGAGAGTAAGGGTGCCAGCTTGCTGGGGTGCGAAAATTGAAAAATTATTTGTAAACTAAAAAGTATTGGATTATTTTCTACGTTCTTAAGTACCTCAAGAAAATAAATTCCAAGCCAAAAATAATCAAACTCATATTTTCACCTTTGAGTACTAAATATCATTTGTTACCATTAGAAAATATTTAGTAGGCTTAGACTTCACTTCGGTACATGTTTAATGTTGCTGAAACGATGTTTGCTTATTGAATATCTTAACAAGCCCACACCTTGAGTTTAATATCAAACGGAGTATTATTTACAATATGCGTTTGCAGCTGGGCGTTGATGTACATACTTTCAGTTACCGCCAACATTTAAACCGTGCGTTTCGAAAGATCGTTGGCAGTTGTCGAGTGACTTGCGCTATTCTTTCTATAATTTTAAATTTAGTTGCTCTTCAATTAATTCACATAGTACTGTAGGATAATGCGTTTTAATTTTTGTTTTTCATTTATTTCAAGCTATTTTACTTTTGCTATTTTAAAAAGTTTGTTCTTTGTGTTGTGCCATAGCACAAGTTTTCCCCTACTACCTCCGCGTACCCGTACGAGAACTCTCGCATGTTAGACCTCACATTCATCCCTATCCATTTCCATTCTAAGAGGGAAAGTAGTAAACGAAACGTGTTTATTGGCTTAAAAATTTATAAAGGTAACTTTCAATGTACTAACACAATAACAAATAAAAATAAAAACAATGCAATTGATGTTTAAAAGAAATTTTCAATTAGTATTTATTCAATATCATGGAAAATTTTCTTGGAACAATTCCCAACACTTCCTTAAAGACAACATTTGAAGTAATTATTAAATATTATTTCTCAGTTCGTTTTTAGCTTTTCGTAATAGTCACAAAAACTTTAAATTTTTACTTTTGAGAAAGCTACGTGTCTGAACCTGCTGACTTGAACATTTCATCGAATGATAACGAAAATATTGGTATAAGTATAACACAAACACGCTTCACTCTTCATTGCACACCTACATCCCTACACAATTAAGTACAGCACTTACAGAGCACGGCAAAACGTTAATTGAAAAGTTTCACTACACGCATAAGAAACAATGTTCAAGCAAATATAATAATGCTTCTAGTTATTGCTGGAGAGCAAATCTTGAATTAATTATTATGTTAATAAACCTCGTCAGACTGCACAAACCACGGTGTATACAGAAAGCGTAAACATAAGATTGAGGAATCTAAGCCTTCTAAGCGTGTCGTCACAAAAATGACTACCAGCATCCAGGGCTGAAATATTGAGGTGGCCTTGATAGTTCTGAAGCGCGGACCTGAAAATTTAATTGAATGTCCAAGAATGTCTTATCTTATAGATTATGATGTGAAAAGCGTTTCTTTGATGGCCTCAAAATTTTAGTTTTTAAGGCTCTAAAACGCTTGGTTTAGGAGTTATTTGACGAAAACTTTGGCAAATGTTGCGGGTTGCATTTGACATAAATATTTAGATGCTTTTTTTTAAAAAATCCTTCATATTTTTTAAGCCAAAGTGCAATTCGTCAAGTCTCCGTGAAATACTGTTTCTTTAGAGACCTTAATTATAAATATTGGTTGCGTGTGAGAGCCGGAACGGAAAGGTATACTTCTGAAATAATACAGGAGACGATTTTAATCGTAATAAAACTTACGAAAAACAATAATAACAAGGCTACATAAAAGAACATTTATTAAAAGCACAATCATTAAAGTTGTAAGAAGTTGTTTTCCAAGTCTTGCCCTTCCGTGAAAGTATTTGAAATGGAAGATGTACAAGATGAAATAGCAGCGGAATTCGTCGATTTCGAATGGATTGAACAAACGTGTGCACTCATTAAAGTATTTTTCCAAATAATTTTTGATGTTCCACAATGTTTTGATAGCATATTCTTTGTACTCTTCACCATCTAATCATGGTATATTAATTACCTAAAATATGTGTAAATTCCTCATTTGTAGTTCGTGCTGTCCATTTGTATTTTCTTTCTTCACAAAATTCTGGAAATTTTTCGGTTTCCTATTGGTAGAAAGGAAACATTAATTGTAGAATATTAAAGAACACAAAAAACTAGTCATAAATGGCAATTTTCTTTTAAAAAGTACGTACCGTTTAAGAGAAAATGGCGTTTTAGCGCTACTAAAAATGCGAAATTTGAAGCTCATTTTCACAGAAAATGTTTGAGTTTTCAAAATACTTTATTTGAAGTTATTTCAAGCACTTACACTCACAAATATAATAATGTTTACAAATTGCTGGTAATGTGCATATTAAAGATGTGAGAGATCTTTCCAAAAAATTACAATTATGAAATTTTTGAAAAAACAAAAAAATAACTCAAAATAAACATTACGCTATACTAAAGAGTGTAATTAGCACTATCTTTTACAAAAGTTTGAAGAAACAATTTGCAGCCATATATGAAAAAATGGCGTTTAAGCGTTTCTGAAAATGCGAAATTTTGAGCTACTTTTCACAGAAAACGGTTGTGTTTTCGATAACTTTACTTGACATTACTTAAAGCACATGTACTCGTAAATATAATAATGTGAAAAAATAGCCGCTATTATAAATATTATCGACGTAAGAAACATGTGAAAAAATTTACATTTTTGTAATTTTTGAAAAAAGAACCGACATAGCAATATGGCTTTTATGTCATTTGATAGAGTACATTTACCACTACCCCTACCTAAAGTTTAAAGAAACAATTTAGAGCCGTTTTTGAGAAAATCTTGTTTTTGTAATTTTCTTAAATTGCACATATTGCACGCAATATTGCACGAAAACTACTAAAATTTTGAAAAACATTTACATAACCTTTATGAAAGAACTCAATATGCAGAACTAGTTTTATTTGAAGAAAAAATCTCTATCTTTAATTTTGTAATTGGAGAAGGACGCCGAAAAAAATTCAAACTTCCACAATTTTCGAAAATTCAGAGTTATCCGTGAAAATCGGACCTATGCCATGTTAATTCATGTATTTTTCTCTATTCATACAAGAAATTCAAAGAAAAATTTGGGGCCGTTTTTGAGAAAATTTTGAAAATCCCCGGGGGTTTCATATAAAGTACCTCCAAATTTTGAAGAATCTTTTTCAAAATCTCAAAGCTTCGACTAGAATCAGATCGACCGGGGAATGTCCATTTTGGGAGAAATCGTACGTAGGGTTTAGGCGCTAGCTGTGTTTTGCAATTTTAAAAAATTACAAAAACAAGATTTTCTCAAAAACGGCTCCAAATTTTTTCTTTAAACTTTTGGTAGAGATAGTGGTAAATGTACTATATCAGATAACATAAAATCTATATGGCTGCATAGGTTGGTTTTTTCAAACATTACAAAAATGTAAATGTTTTCACAAGTTTCTCACGTCAATAATACTTACATTAGCGGCGATTTTTTCACATTATTATATTTACAAGTACACGTGCTTAAAATAATGTCAAGTAAAGTTTCTCGAAAACACAATCGTTTTCTGTGAAAAGTAGCTCAAAATTTCGCATTTTCAGAGATGCTCAAACGCCATTTTCTCATATATGGCTGCAAATTGTTTCTTCAAACTTTTGTAACGGATAGTGCTAATTGCATTTAGTACCGCGTAAAGTTTATTTTGAGTTATTTGTTTGTTTTTCAAAAATTACATAATTGTAATTTTTTTGGAAGATCTCTTACATCTTTAATATGCACATTACCAGCAATTTGTAAACATTATATTCGTGAGTGTCAGTGCTTGAAATAACTTCAAATAAAGCATTTTGAAAACTCAAACATTTTCTATGAATATGATCTTCAAATTTCGCATTTTCAATAGCGCTAAAACGCCATTTTCTCTTAAACGGCACATAATTTTTAAAAGAAAATTGCCATTTATGACTAGTTTTTTGTGTTCTTTAATATTCTAAAATTAAAGTTCCCGTTCTACCAATAGGAAATCGAAAAATTAAGAAAATTACAAAAAAATGTACTTTTGGCGGTGATAGATGACAGCTGGCAAGAAAGAGTATGTGGCAATTCCGAATAGCTAGCGAAGACCCAAGGGAATATAAAACTAATACGGGAAAGTCTGTGCCATTCTGTAGCACCACTACTTTATTATTCTGTTAGTAATTC
The DNA here is from genome assembly GCA_031308135.1 of Acheta domesticus. Lineage (NCBI taxonomy): Eukaryota > Metazoa > Arthropoda > Insecta > Orthoptera > Gryllidae > Acheta > Acheta domesticus. The sequence goes on along the minus strand of JAHLJT010002630.1, from coordinate 82,772,116 downwards.
TAGGTACATATGGCAAAACGTTGTTGTTAAAAGCTAAGGTTTTAGAATTGGGTTCATCAGATATGATATTAAACATTCCACATAGCATTGCTCTCCTCCTCTTTATGTGCTTTTTTTATTAACTCAACTGGATTTTTTTTAAATTAATATATCATGTACTATTTTTATATGACATTCCTGGTGGATGGGATAATTTTATTGATCTAGGTACGAGGCTATAAACAATGCCTCACTTACGCTGTATGGGATGCTTAGGTAAATAATTAGGGATACGAGTAGCAGTATTACTTTTTCTGTTCCAATTTGTTGATATTTTTCCATTGTCATGATATTGATATCTAGGAAGTTAACAGATTGTTTTTTTTAAGTGAATTGGATTCATCACAAGAATTAAACATATTGAGCAAATTTAATGTGTCATTTTCATCAACTATAATTAATATAATGTTTAACGGATATTTTCATTGTAACTGTCAGCCCGACAAGGTCACGCAGCGCTCCCCCAGCAAACGCGGGGTCCGGGAAGGGAAGGGACTTTAGTACTTGAGGATACAAAAACTATTCACAAAACTGATGCATTTTTTCCTGAACTCTCCTTGCCATCCTGATCCATTTTCAGATATTTTGTGTTTCTTAGGGATTGAAAATACGGATTTGTCTTAAGTAGTATTTATTGAAATAAGATTATTTCTATCCCTAAGTTATTATCATATTCTTATTAACATTGAAATTGTTTGCTCAAAATATGCAATATTTTTTGTAGGCCTACAATTTTAATTATTTATTCTTATTGTGCTTTGTTTCAAGATCCCATTAATACGTATCTTATGAAACCCCATTAAATGGAGTTGAAGTTATAAACAATTTTATTACGATTTTTGGAAAAATCGTTGAAGCAAAAACATTTTTTTCGGATATTAGGAAAACACAAAAACAACACATAATTCTGGGTATAGAGAAAATGTGTTTTTTGAAAGTGGGTTTGCCAGCTTAACAGACGCCAGTTTACGTCGCGAACCACGTGATCACAAACGTGCAGTTAGTTTGAAAAGCCAGGCCAGACGATGGCCGCTGTGTTGCATGGAGAGCGGGAAGTGTTGAGAAGCCTTTTGAAAGTGGCATAAAGTGACAATTTTCACGAACTAAAAGTGAAAATTACAAAAGAAGTTGTATTTAAAAAAATTAATGATTCAATATTTTTTTAAATGTTTCACATATCTGTTTCGATAATATGTAATAAGGGGATAATTTTGGTATCTGGATGTAATTAACATTCTCGCTGATATTGTGACGTTCACTGGCGACTGAAGGTCATTGGATGAAGTCGCCCAATGGGTAATAGCTCACCCATGCCTTTCCGTAACGATGTCTGTATAACACGTCCGTGCAAGTGCTCAGATCGCAGCTCCCGAAACAGTAGCAAGTATGCCTAGGAGGCGACGTCTCATTGTCAGCCTTGCAGATAAAGGTTAAGGTACTCGATAGTTACAGTAGGATTTCAAAATAAAAAAAAAGAAAATTCACAGTTCCAAATACTTTTACTAACTCATTAAACGCATGGCACAGTATTACCATTACTTCACGTGGAATCATTTCTGAAAGTACAATATAAGAATACGTCATTACAAACTACACATTATGAATATTCACGTAAATTAACAGAATCCTTTTAGTGAACTGAACTGAGTAAGAAATTTGCCATCATGCTTTAAGAGCACAAATGCCCAATCCCCGGAATGTGGACACAAGTATGTTTAAGTGGCAGAGCTGCGCCGTCGCACTGACGCAGATCGTGCATTTATGCGGCGTGACCCCAGGTGTGTTTACGCATGTGCCAAAATACGCTCCTTGACTCCGGCGCAGAGAAGAGGGAAGAGCTGCACTAGTAAGGCTTCTCCCCGGTGTGAGTACGCATGTGCACTTTTAAGTGGGCGAGCTGCGTCGCAGCGTATTGGCAGATTGTGCATTTATAGGGCCTCTCCCCGGTGTGTTTACGCATGTGCACATGTAAGTTCCAGGACTGCGTCGTAGCGTAGGGGCACAGCGTGCACTTGTAAGGCCGCTCTCCCGTGTGCACTCGTTGGTGCCTGGTCCAACTATAGGAGTCGTTGGCGGCATAGCTGCAGTGTTGGCACTGGAAGCGGCCGCCACGCGGCGCCACCGTCGCCAGCCCGCGAACACCCCCTGCGGACCCAAGGACAAAGGCTCATTGTGCGCTCTTTGGGCTAGGCATAAGCCTCCATACAAGAAAAACCACATTGACCCCTAGCTGGGTTTGCAGTGAGGCAGAAGAAAAAAATGTCATTCAGCACATTCTCGGTATAGGTTCAGCCTTCAGCGCGCGTAAAAACTCATCTGGGTTTTCGCTTAGTCTTCAGTGCACGGTAAAGACCGCACAGCAAGATACATACCACGGTGTAAGATTTATCTTACACCGTGTACATACCAACTTTCAAAGCCATCAACCGTATTGATTTTTGTAGCTTGGACATTTCCGCCTAAATCTATTAAAGTGATGAACTTTAAATGCTCTTTTAAACTGAGTAATTTTTAGTACCTACGAGTAATAAAACTAAAAGAAGAAAGAATAAGTACACAGCGCCAATTAAATTTGATTTAGATTACTATCACTTAGTGCGAGAGGTTGGTATGCCTGTGAATAAAGATCAGAAGTGATCTGTGTACGTGGTGATAATTAAGTCAAGAAAGAAAGATCAAAAAACAAATCTAAGAAGATGAGTCATAAAGGTAAAGTAGTTCGTATATAAGGAATAAGAAGATATACAATGGCCGTTGAATCCAACATAAGTTAACGTATATCAAGCACTGAAAATTACGAGTACAAAACTGAGGTTAATGAGAAGTCGTACGAGTACGGCAAAGTCCAAGCAACAGTCTAAAAATAGTAATAAGCAGCAAGATAAGAATAGTTGAAATGAACATTTGTTAACGTTTCTAAATTCAAAGTTTAGTAACGAAAATAATTGAGATTAGATCAACCAATTTCAGACAAGCCACTGAAACCAATCCAACAGAGACTCCTAGCGTTGAAGTAGAGAACTAGAAAAGAAGGCAGTATATTGAGTGACACCACTAACACATCTATTGACACAGACACGACCTACTGACGACAATATATCGGCAAAAGGAATGAAAGACGAAAAATTGAGAAACAAACAAATAAAGAAAACCCAGAAATAATAAGACCAACTAAGAAGAGAATGCAAAACTGAAAAAATGCTTATGGAGTTCATAAAAGAAACAAAAAAAGATAACGAAATAATACAGAAAGAAATACAGAAAGCGATTCAACAACTGGGTTTAGAAATTAAAAAAACATCATGAAGACGTACAGCCAGAAACAAAAAAAAATTCTGTAAATAATGAAACAAGAAATCAAAACTCAAAGAGAAATAATACATAAGGAAACAAACCAAAGTTTGGAAACCTTAAAGGAAGAAATTCTACAACACAATGCAAAGTATAGTGAAGAAATAAAAGAAGTTATAACTGATATTAGGGGAAAAACAGGAATAAAGAAAGTAAATACAGCCAAAAAATGACAGAAGTGGAAGAAATAGTAGACTTGATAACTTCAAATAATGATAGCAATGTAAAAGGAATGGAGTACAGACTACAAAAGACGGAAGAGAGTGAAGAAAGGAACAATAACATAATCATAAAGCGACAAAGGAGAATCAATAACGTCCGAAGAGGAGGGAAAGAAATTAATACAAAAAAACGCTCGACAAAATGGGAGTAGGAAGAGCATATGAAGAAGTACATCACCTAAGAAAAGACCACAGGGGACTAAGCCTCATTAAAGAAAAAATGCCTACATTCGAAAGTAAATTGGAAGTATTGAGGAATAAAAGAACACTAAAAGGTGAAGACATCTTCATAGAAGGCGATATGACAATGCAGGAGAGAGAAATACAGGAAGCTTTAAGAAGGAAAGCAAAAAATGAAAGGAATAGAGGTAATACTGTCAAAATATGTTATCAAAAAATACAAATAAATGGAAGATGGGAGTACTGGAACATCGAATCGGGAAACGATCAACAATAAATGGAAAACCACAGCAAAGGCATCGGACAAACATCAACAACATTAAAGACCAACAACACACAAAATGCAATACAACGCAAGAACAACTTGGGATTAATGTAAAGAAGAAATCTGTAAAGAAAATAAACATAATTCACACTGCAACAATAAATGTCAGAACACTATTAACAGAAGAAAGAGAAAGAGAGCTCGAACATGCACTGTTAAATCAGGATTATGACACAATAGGCTTAAGGCTAAATGTACCGAAAAAAACTTGTAGGAAAATTCAATAGATCGCAGCACTATCAGAAGGAATTTACTTTACCGATAACGTCTGAACAAATGGTCCGATTTTCGATCTGTAAACGGCATTGACTCCTTCTTGTAATAGAATTTACGCTATGAAACCCTTTGTCCAAAAAAACTTGCAGAAACTTGATTTTGATTTTTTTTTCACGTACTTCCGGAACAATTTAAAAAATGTGGGCTTATAGCGCGATAGCGACAAGCTTCCAGAATCCAATGCCGTGTCAATCATGCAAATCGGATGAATAGGAGCGTCGTAAAGTCAAATTTGGAAAAACACCTCACACCCCTCCCCCTTCCACGCTGCGCTGTCGCGCCATCCGCCCGTGCGCCCACGCGCTCCCTGCGCGGCCACCGGCAGGGAGTCTCTGGACAGGCCAGTCTTGGTTGCCTGCGCGCGGCTGGCAAGCCAGGCAGTCATGCTTTCGTCATTTTCCATCTCAATATATTTTTCCCCATAAATGAAACTAGTGATGCTGTAACAGAGGTAAACGGTCTCATATCATATTTCAAAGCAATTAGTTCTTTTTCCTTTTTGATAGTAGTATAGAGAGATAATTTGAATAGTAGTATAACACTATCTTGTTCGCATACTCCCGTCTTCCTTCAGATATGATCAAAAAATTGTTTGAAGTATAACTCAAAATATCGATTACCGTTTGGAACCGATTTCAAAAAGAAAATGGAATATTAGTGATATTCACACAATTAGTTCCATCTCCTCACATATTATTTTGGATATCTGTTACTTCTAAGATCTTCCGTTATCATTCCACTATCGAAAGAATGAGCAGAGAGTACGCACGAGCTCTTATATTCTACGACTCGATTTTTAATTTCCCGTATACGTACGTATATACGGAATTGTTTACGTAGTATAGGGAAAGTTATGTAATGCTGCGCGAAAAAATGGCGTATTTTCGGAAGAAAAAAATTCATTGCAGGGCTCTGATAACGAAAAGGAAATAAATCTAGTTGCTAAATTAAGAAAAAAATCCCCTAACACGTGGTGAAGCCAGAATCCCTCTCTTGTGGGTACTTGATACCGAAAAACCAATTGAAAACAAAACGTTTGTCTGTCTGTCCGTCCGTCTGTGAACACTACTAGCGCCTAAACCATATGTATGTTTGTTTGTTGTTTTTTTTCAAAATGAAGAAGCCCCTGTCGATCTGGCTCGAGTCAAAGCTTTGAGATTTTGAAAATGAATCTATAAAACTTAGCATAACTTTACATGAAACCCCCCGAACATCTTCGAAATTTTCTCAAAAACGGCTTCAAATGTTTTCTTTAAATTTCTTGTAAGAATAGAGTAAAACACACTTATTAAGGTGGAATCTGTCATAATTTCACGGTTAACTCTGAATTTTCGAAAATTCTAAAAGTTTCAACTTTTTCGGCCTCTTCCTACAACTACAAAATTGCAGATAGAGATTTTTCCTTCAAATAAAATTTGTTCTCCAAAGCGAGTTCTTTCATTACGATTATGTACACTTTTTTTTTAATTTTAGTATTTTTCGTGAAATATTGCTTGCAACATGTGCAATTCGAAAAAATTATAAAAAACAGATTTTCTCAAAAATAGCTCCAAATTTTTTTCTTTGAACTTTTGGTGGGGATAGTGCATAATGTAGTCTATGATATTACATAAACGCCATATTGCTCTATTCTTTTTTATTTGCAAAATTTACAAAAATATTTGCTTCACTTGTCTCTCACGTAGGTAATATTTACATTGGCGGCGATTTGTTTACATTATTACATTTATGAGTAGATGTGTTTTAAATAATGTCATACAATGTTTCTCGAATACTCAACCGTTTTCTATTAAAACTAGCTCAAAATTCGGCATTTTCAGATAAAACGCTCAAACACCATTTTCTTATAAATGGCTCCAAATTTTTTCTTCATGCTTTCGAACGTATAGTGCAAATTGCACTCTGGGTCACCCTGCACGCACACTTGTGCGGTAGGTGGATACGGCACCATGCCGCTGTACCCTTTTTCTCGAATGAGAAAAGATGAGAGCAGTTGAAAGTAACACCCCTCTTCTACATCCACTGGTCTTTGACCGAGTGAGTATAGGGCAGAAGGCCGACTTTCCGGGTCAGTTTCGTCTTGTGTTCGACTCTTCAGACGCGGACTTGAACCGCGTGACTGACGTTTCTTCACACTTAACGCATGTGAACAATATGCTCTGTAGGTTCGTACACCCGATGCGCCAAGAAAGCTACGGTTATACAATGATGTTGCACCGAGCAAGACAGCGACGGTGTTGCACAGAGGAAAAGACTCAATTGCACACTACTCAACGACAACTAGCCGTGAAGCATATTCTAAACAAAACTGACGGAAAACGCCGTCAATACAAAGCCTCCCGAGCCTACCTACGATCGGCTACTACAGCGCCTCCCACTACTATAAGCGCAAGTTCTATTGATATTCCACCGCGGGGGGGGGGAGAGGACAACTCTGGATACGTCACGGTATAAAAGGGCGAACCAACTGTGGGCATTTACTTGACACACCAAAGCGTGCCACGAGATATGCTACGACTGTTTTGAAGGCACAAGATGGTTGTTGCCAGCATTGAAAAGTGGTACGTGCCGTTCCGAGTCGAATCCAAGAATCTCAGCGGGACGTGCTATTCAGCGCTGGCTGAGGACTAGGGAGATCGTGTATTATATCAAGAAAACGTGCGAGCAATAGTTGTAGGGGCACTGGACGAATGGTGTGCGGGTAGCGACGTCGCACTGAGAGAAGTAGCAGAAGGCAGGAAGAGCAAAGGAGTACGAGAACAAATCATTGCCGAGGCAATTATTCGGCTTCCTAACAATAGAACGGAAATATTATTTTAAGAATATTAAAGAACAGTAAAATTTCGTCCTAAATGGCAATTTCCGTTGAAAAATTTACAGCTGTTTTTAAGAAAATGGCGTTTAAGCGATACTGTAAATTCGAAATACGAAGCTCATTTCCACAGGAAGTTTTTGAGTTTTCGAAAAGTACATTAGAAGCCATTAAAGCACTTTAATTCACAAATAAAATAGTGCTTACAAATCGTGGGAAATGTGCATATGAACAGTGTGAGAGATCTTCCCAAAATATTACATTTGTGTAATTAAAAAAACAAACCAAATGAACGTCATATTAAAGAGAGCAATTAGCACTATTCGCAATTAGCATTATCCATTACTATTTGAAAAATTTGAAGAAACAATTTGGAGCCTTTTATGAAAAAAAGGCATTTAAGCGTTTCTGAAAATTGCGGAATTTTGAGCTAGTATTCACAGAACACGGTTGGAAAAAATTTCATTTTTTGTAATTTTTGAAAAATCGAAACAACAGAGCGAAATGGCGATTATGTCATCTTCTAGAGTACATTACGTACTATCCTTACCAAAAGTGTAAAGAAAAAATTTGGAGCCTTTTTGAAAAAAATCTTGTGTTTGAAATTTTTTTTAAATTGCACATGTTGCACGCAATATTGCACAAAACTACTCAAATTTTAAAAAAATGTTCCTTATCTTAATGAAAAAACTAATCATGTAGAACAAATGTCATTTGAAGGACATTTGTCTATCTTGAATGTTGTAGGAAGAGGCCGAAAAAAATTCAAACTTTAGAAATTTTCGAAACTTCAGAGTTCAGCGTGAAAATCAGACCTATGCCACCTTCATAAATGTATTTTACTCTATTCCTGTTAGAAATTTAAAGAAAACATATGGTGCCGTTTTTGAGAAAATTTTGAAAATGTCCTCGGGGCTTCCTGTAAAGTACCCCTAGAAATTAATGAATGTTTTTCAAAATCGCAGTCTCGACTCAGGCCAGATGGACAGGGGTTTCTTCAATTTGGAAAAAATTGTAGCCATAGTTTAGGCACTAGTGGTGTTCACAGACGGACAGACGGACGTTTTGCTTTCAATTGGTTTTTCGGAATCAAGGACCCACAAAACAGGGATTCTGGATGCAGGGATACTGGATACTTGTTAGAGGATATTTTTTCTTAGATTAGCAACAGGATTTATCCATCTTCGTTATCAGGGCCCGGCAATGAATGTGGCAATGGAATTAATAAATTATTTAAGATATGATAGATGATCTTTGTACAACATATTCGTATTTATTGTCTACTTTAAAACTGTGGTGTTATCATCGTTAACGTGTTTCTTTAATAAATTGTTATATGGGCCGTATTCATAGTCGTCACTTAAAGAATAAGAAAATTCTTAAGCTATAAGAAGTTACTTTTGATAAGGAAATGCTTATGCACACTTGGTATTCATAGACGATACTTAAACATAAGTATGACGCTAGCAGCGTCTCGTGTGGCAACAGCGCATTGGGTGGTTCACAGCCACTTGAATCCTGCCTGAAACGTCCCATCAAACTGGCCGTGAACTATTCTTACGCATGCGTCCGTAGGCATCCGTGGGGTAACCTAACCTACACAATTACTTAAATAGTGGTAGTAACTTAAACAGTGTCTTAAATAGTGAGAAATCGGTAAACCTCAATTAATTGTAGCTGATTTTTGCCACCAACGTTTACCAAAACATGTACTTTCTTCCGGGTAAAACGCTACCTTTTCTTAAAAGTTCTTGATCATTGTGCATTTCCGGAGGGTTGTACATATCACGTAAATATAGTTGCTACGAAGAGCATTGCAACTATAAACATTTTTATTATGTTCAAAATAGTAGTCCGTTTCCATTTCGTTCACATTACGACTATTTTCAACCCACCAAGAGACGATTCACTTATAGCTATAAGTGGAAGCTGGACCTTCCTTATAGCTATAAGAAGTTCCTTATGCAAGCGGATAAGTTGCCACTATGAATTGAAAAACGTTATAAGGAACTCCTTAAGGTTTTCCTTATTATAAGTGACGACTATGAATACGGCCCCTAGACACTCAAGCTTGATATCAACTGTATTAATGTCATATTAATAATACAAATTAATTAATATTACGTAATATATCAAAGTTGAAGAATACAAAATTAAACACAGAAATGTGGGCTGCGCGTGAGCAATTGAACATTTCACTATGAGGCTCGAAGACATAAAAATTTTCGTAGCCTATGGTTTAATAATTTCCTCACCTGATTTTCCAGCTTGTTGATTTTTACTCGGTCTTTCCACCTTAGTTTTTGGCTTAGAAAATAATACTAAAATTAAATTAAATTAATAATTCAACTGTTGTAAAAGCCCGAGAATAGTAAGTTCTGAGAAGAAATTAAGGGTAGAACAAAAAAATCTAAAATGTAAGAAAACTCAGTCATTGAGAATACCTTCCTGAGCTGGGAAAATCATCAGGAAATTCAGAACACTCATTTCTCAAGGTAATAATCTGGGTATGCAATTCGAAGAAAACCTATTTTTGGTCACAACCATACGTAACATTGTTACAGGAGTAACAATAATACAGGACAAGGTTAAAGTTGGATGACGAAATCAACAACAAAAAACACCCGTAATTCGAAGTACATTTATTAAAACATTACCGAACCTTTACAGCTTCAGCATTACTTCAGTTCTCTCACTTCACCAAACACAATACTACATTACCTCATTACAAATGTTTAATTATGAAGATAGCGTGAATTAACTCTCTGTTTTTAGTGAACACAGATTCCACTACAAAATTGGCTAATATGCTTCTTCAATTCTTCCCTCTGTTCATAATGAACCCCACACTTTTTCCGCACAAATGCCATATCCCCGGAGTATGCATGCATGTGTGTATATAAGTTGGAGATCTGCAACGTCGCACGGGGGTAAAGCGTGCACTAATATAAATTCTCGCCGGTTGTGTCCGCAGGTTCACATTGAAGTTCCTTCGATCGATTGACGGTTATGGACCGAAAGAGCACTTTTAAGGCTGCTCCGCTCCTTTCATTACAGGAATAACACGAATGCAGGATAAGGTTAGAGATGGATGACAAAATCAAAAAAGAAACATCCATTATTCAAAATACTTTTTTTTAAACATTACCGAACATTACAGCTTTAGCATTACTTCAGTTCTTCACTAAACACAATACTACATTACCTCGCTACAAATTATTAACTATGAGGCTAGTGTGAATTAAGAGAATATTTTTTATTGAATACAGACCCCTCTATAAAATTGGCCAATATGCTTCTTCAAAGCTTCCCTCTGTTCATAATAAACCCCACACTTTTTCCGCATAAACGTCTTATACCCCGAGTATGCAAACATGTGTGTATATAATTTGAAGATCTGCAACATCGCACAGTACGCACAGGGGTAAAGCGTGCACTAATATGATTTCTCCATGGTATGCGAACGCAGGTGCACATTTAACTTACTTCGATCGATTGACGCTTGAACCGAACCGAAAGTGCACTTATAAGGCTTCTCCCCGTTGTGTTTCCGCTTGTGTACATTGAAGTACCAGGAGTGCGCAGTAGCAAAGGGGCAGAGATTGCACTTGTAAGGCTTCTCCCCGGAGTGCTTAGTAATATGTCTCTTTAACGACTCGACTCGGGACGAAGAGAAGGGACAGAATGTGCACTTGTAAGGCTTCTCCCCCGTATGTGTACGCATGTGCACATTTAGGTTGCTTTGTTGTGACGTAGAGAAGGGGCAGAGAGTACACTTAAAAGGCTTCTCGCCTGTGTGCACGCGCTGGTGCTTGGTCCAATCACAGGGCTTGTTGGTGGAGTAGCTGCACTGGCTGCACTGGAAGCGGCCGCCCCGCGGCGCCACCGTGGCTGACACACGCCTCGCACGTCCTGCGCAACCAAGGACAAAGACTTCTTAAGAAGACACTTCTTAAGAAGAGAAAGTTATGTAATGCTTCGCGAAAAAACGGCAAACATTCGGCAGAAAAACCCTTATTACAAGTCACTGGTAACAAAAAAGTAGATAAATCCAGTTGCTAAATTTAGAAAAAAATCCTCTAACACGCGGTGTAGCTAGAATCCATTTTTTTTGGGAACTTGATACTCAAAAATCGATTGATGGGAAAACGTCTGTTCGTCAGTAAACAAAGCTAGCGACTAAACCGTTCGGTCGATTTTCTCCAAAACTGATATTCTTTTATCGATCTCGCCGCTGTCGTAGCCCCTTGAATTTGAAACCGATATTTTAATTTTGGGCGTACTTTACATGAAGTCCCTGGGACATTTTCAGTATTTTTAAAAAGAGACGCCAACCATTTTAATTAAATCTTATTGTTAGAGAGTCGGAAGGACGTTTAAGAAAATGGTGCAGGTCACATGGTGGTTGAAAACCCTGATTTTTCGAGCACTGAAAAAATTAAAAATTTCTTCGGCGTCATCCTACTACAACAATTATGAAGATTTTTTACATTTCCATATACTATACATACGAACGTATAGTATGAGGGACGTTATGTAATGCTGCGCAAAAAAAAACGGCGGATTTTCGGCAGAAAAACTCTTTATTACAGAGCCCTTGTAAAGAAAAAGTGGATAAATCCAGTTCCTAATTAAGAAAAAAGTCTCCTAACACGTGTTGCAGCCAGAATTCCTATCTTCTGAGTCCTTGATATAGAAAAACCAATTGAAAGGAAACGCCTGTCCGTCCGTCCGTCTGTCGGTCTGTCTGTGAACAACGCTAGCCACTAAACCGTTCAGCCGATTTTCTTCAAAATTGATACTCCCCGATCGATCTGAATGATCTCGCGGCCACTTTAATTTGAAACCTATATTATAATTTTGAAGGGCACTTTCATGAAACCCTTGGGACATTTTCAAAATAAAAAAAAAGACGCCAACAATTTTGACTAAATTTTGTTTTTGGATAGTCCGAAGGTCATTTAAGAGAATGGCGTTTGTCGCATGTTGGTTGAAAACCTTGATGTTTCGAAAATTAAAAAAAATAAAAATTTTTCGGCATCTTCCTACAATTATGAAGATACAATTTCTGTTCTTACTGAAATGTTTTCACAAAAAACAGGTCTTCAAATTTCAGTATTTCTTTCCAAACTTTCAGTATTTTTTCTTCAACTTTCAGTATTCATCAATTTTTCATCACAGTATTCATAACACTTTCAGTATCAACTATCAGTATTCATCACACTTTCAGTATCTTCAACATTCAGTATTCATCACTATCTTCAACTTTCAGTATTTTTTTCGAAAAATTGTGTCGTAGACAATTTTTATTTTCTTTAAACCAGTTTTTCTTCAAAATTGCAGTACGTTTTTTGATTAAATTGGGATCTGAGATAGCATAAAGAAAGCTTACGAGAATGGTGCAGGTTTCACGTTCGTTGAGATGCCTGATTTTGCAAAAATTTTAAAAAAATAAAAAAATCCGGCGTCTTTCTACAACTATAATTATGAAGATACGATTATTTTTCTTAATGAAATATGCTCATCAAAAACAGATCTTCAAATCAAGTCATGTTGAATTTTTTGAAAATATGAGTAGTGTTTCTATAATTTCCTTACAAACGTAATAGCCCGCTCGGAATTGACTGCTCTTCGTTTTCGTCGTTTTCTATACAACTACAATTATAAAAGTACAATGTTTTTTCAATTAAATGTCTTTATCAAAACTACATCTTCAAATAAGGTCAGACTTAATTTTTTCAAAATACGAGTAGTTTTTCTGTAAATTTGACGAACATAATAGCCCACTGTAAATTTACTGCGCTTCGGACAGCTGGATGCGTCCTAAATTAGAATTTGCAATTTTGTACATTATTTCTTTGTTCGTTTCTTACATTTGACCTTTTGTTATTATTTACACATTAATATTTTAGAAACAGTAGAATTCACATAGTTCTGACAACACTGCGATGGAAACAGTGAGTTGTTCGCTTCTTGGTTGAATTGGACGTTTTCAATTAATAGCTACGATGTTAGTAGCGCATTAAGTGCAATATTTCAGTACTACGTAGCTATTTTCAATAACGCGGGAAAGTATGTGCTGTTGTAGCACCACTAGTTTCTTAATTAAATGTGTTCAGAGAAAACATCTTCAAATACGTTTATATTTAAACTACAACTTTAGTTTCAATTTGTTGTCTTCTTACGTAGTATTAATTTATTAGAAAGCTTCTTTTATTATCGACCACACATAACAGTCCAACATCATACATCATACAACAGTCCAATATCATACAAACATGCAACGTTTTGAGGTTAAATTTTCCTCATCTTCAGGCTTCCTCTCACCTTCAAACTCTTAGTAAACTGTTAAACTATCCATACAAATATTAAAACCTTGAAAAAATACTAATACTACATATCATCTACAATTACAGTTGATCGTAAAAACATACAATATACATAAATATATCATTCCTTACCTTAAATTATTACTGGTACAGACGTACTTCTGTCAACTATATTTTTAAAAATATTATCATTATCATAATCTACATCCATTTATACTCTCACTTATTACAAATTTGCTGAACACAAAGTACAAATGTCACTACTCATCACATTATAGTGAACTCATTAAAACACCTGCTTAGCTCAACAGCTACGTGGGACATACTAGGCATGTACATCTACGACTTACGTTATCTCTCTAAGAGATTGTAGCACGCCATCGTAGCATTTGGTGAAAAGGTTGAACTCCACCAAAGAATTTACAGTCTTATTGTTTCTTATGTGGTGAGTTTCTAAAATTAATCTCTTTCTTTTATTAGGTTCTTGACATAAAACTTTAGCTCCATTAAAATCAAAGTTATGACCAAAATTAACCTTATGAACTAAGATACAATTGTGCAATTGACTGCCTTTATTTATGTTCTTCTGGTGTTCATTAATCCGTTCACACATTTCCCTACATGTCTGTCCCACGTAACTCGTATCGCAATTATGACAAGAAATTTGGTACACCATATTTTGTTGGTTTTGTTTACAAATCTGATCTTTCAACTCAGTAATAATGTTTTTTAGTTCACAGTTTTGTCAACAATTACTATCTTAAAGTTTTCTCTATATCTTGTAGCAATCCTGTTCTTAATGTTAGGAACTAGAAATGGCAATACTATTCTGACTAGTCCTTGGTCTTTTACTTCATTACCATTCCTAGCAGAATCTTTCAGGTTAAAAACATATTTATACAATCTTTTTTCCACATGCTTTGAGATAAATCTCAATGGATACCCATTACTTGTTAATAATTTATTTTTTTTTTCTAAATTCTTGTTGTAGTAACTTTTTCTGACAGACTCACCATCCTATCTACTAGCCCATTCACCACACTAACTTTGACCTTATAGGGGTGTGACGATCTAAAGTTAAGAAGTAATCCAGCATATACAGATTTATGGTACCAATCTGTCAGAAATCTATCACTCATCATAATTACTTTTATGTCTAAAAAGTTTAGAATACTATCACATTCCACTTCTAATGAACACTTAATTTTTGCATTGTACGCATTAAATCTCTCTGTGATATCCAGTATCATATCTTGATTAACAACAAGAGTATCATCAACATATTGTGGCGGCACATTAATATTTATTCCTAAAATAATGTTTAGAGGAAATAATTCGAATTCTCGTAAACCCACACGCCCCAGACCGCCCGAGAAACCTCGTGGCACATTTTCATAAAATTTTATGACCAACAGCCGCACAAGCGGGCGTCGTTTCGGAGGGGACCCTCATTGAAGAAGGGGTTTGTTCTAGACCCAACCCCCTCCTTCTTCCCCCCCCAGGTGATTTGTTGTCGGTAGACAAACAAGCCCACGCTTGACGCGAGCAGAGATGCAACCGCCAGATAAATGAACTATTTATTGGAACGCGTACACGCGGGCGTCGCCAGACACCCTTGCGCACAGCTGCGCCTCAAAAACAGAGAGGGAAAAATTCCAGAAGATCGCCGGAGCTGATTGGCGGGGAATAAAGTAAGACGCCACAAGTTTCGGCCAATAAGATGAATCCCTTCGAAGACTTACTTGGTTCACTTCATTTCGTGGACTTCACTCACTTCGGTCACCGGGTTTCATTCTGAAGAGACGTCCTAATATTTTGATCCTGATCGAGAGACGTTCGCATTCGATTATTCTGAGTCCGGAATTTGATGGCCGTACCATCAAAATTTCACGAACGTTGAAATCATCCGCGGGATATGACCGCAAAGGATCGACTGTAATTGAGAATGATCCGCGACTGCCTCGGTCGGCGAATGTCCACCTCATGCACGCGGGTACGAAGTGTCTGAGCCACGCCACGATTCGACGCTGCCACTGCAGGGTGAGCTGAAGGCCGCACCGGACCGCGGGCGACGCCCCAGACCGCTCGCCACGCCCTCGACGGCCCCGCTGCCACACAACACCCCGACCGCCGCCGCCGTCGCCGCTGCTACCAGGCCACCGTTCCAGCTTTTTTTTTTTTCCCACCAGTTACCCTGGCGGGGCGGGAATTTATGGCTTACGTATTTGGGCTCCAGCCGACTTGGCTTATGGAGCGATGGGAGGGCGGGTAACTTAAATGAACTAGCTTACAAACTAACTTACTACTAACTTAAAACTATTACATGGCTGGCCTCTTTGAGCCTAGCCTAGTTTTGATACAATTATTAATTTTTGTTGAAATAGTTCTTTATATTATTCTTTCTTCTTCTTCTTCTTCATTTTTTCATTCACTCGCTCATTTATTCTTATGACTATATGTATAACTCATTCTCTCATTCATTTTCTCACACACTCATACTCACTAGCACTACACTTCACTATATACACTGTTCCAGCTACCCTCCCCGCTGGCAGGGTCGTCAACCCCGACCGCCGCCGCCGCTGCGGCGCCAATCGGGACAGCTTCCTTTTCAAGAGTATAGCTCAGGTTAACCCGCGCTTACGAGTACTTCAGACTGCTTTTCACGCATGATGTGATCTTTATTGTCATTAAAGAGGCATCAGACGAGAGTTGTCGCGCTTTGACAACTAACGTCTTATTGATGAGACTAATTTTGTGATAATTTTAAAGATTCAATTTAATGATTCATTTTGTTCTTCTTTTGGAAATCTTAACAATAGTTTTATTTAATAAGAGCTCATCAGGCAGGGCATCATTCTATCCTATTCTATCATAAATTTATTTGTAACTTCCCTGACAACCAGTCAGGAATAAATTCAATGTTTACCAGTGAAGCATGCTATTTTAATTGAACCTACAACTTCTTTCCATCATTACGTTTTCTAAAGAACAGATAAAAAAACAAACAACTAAACCGACTGATCTGACGCCGAGGCAACACTGCACATTATTACGGCGACCCGTGCGTGACAATACCTATTGTAGAATTTGATCCGAACCTGTTTTAATACCTGAGTTTCAATTTCTCCCATGGCCAATTCTCCCACGATAGAACGTAACACTCCTCGTATCGATTATTAACTATGAGGCTAGTGTGAATTAAGAGAATATTTTTTATTGAATACAGACCCCTCTATAAAATTGGCCAATATGCTTCTTCAAAGCTTATGGTATGTATATGCTTTGTATATGGTGTGGTTATGTACAAAAATATTATTCAGTATTAATCCTATTCCTATTAGGATCTCATGCCAAAGTGGACCATCACTCACATCTACTTGGTTACGTTTGCTGTTGAAGACCTGATATATTAATTCATGTGGAATGGATGGATACATAGATTCAACATCTAAAGATGTAATTCTGTCATCACCATCCAAATTCACATAATTTAATCTGTGATTGACTTCATAACTATTTCTTGCCCCATATTGATAATCCTTGTCAAGTCACATTTTTAATCTACTATTTATGTCCTTACTTAATTTATAGGTGGCAGAATTAACTGATGAAACAACTGGGCAAATAGGAAAACCCTCTTTGTGAGCTTTTACTAGTCCATAGGCTCTAGGTACATTAGTGCCAGATGGGTATAGTTGATAATAGATACTCTTAGTAATGTAATTAGACCTCTTCCATCTACCTAAGACCTCTCTTGTCCCTCTCATGATCCTCTTAAACTCATCTTTCTCCAGAACAACATAATTACTAACATTACTAAAAAAATGTTCTACTTTAGCTACATGTTGAATAGTATTTACAGCTGATAATGAACCTCCTTTATTATATTCAATTACTGAAAGTTGAGAATTGGCTTTCAAAAGTCAGATTGGAAAGGTTGATGAGGGATGAATGTGATTCACAAATGCTAATTAGGTTTTATGATACTCAGAGGATTAGGGTGAGACAGTGGGCTGCGCGTGAGCTATAGAACGATTCGCTATGAGGCCCGTGGATATTAAAAGCTTCGTGACCATTGGTTTAATAATTTCCTCACTTGAGTTTCCAGCTTGTTCTCAATCTTCCTACCTTAGTTTTGGTTAAAACGAAAAATGGAACTAAAAATTAAATTGGTGTAAAAGCGCAGGAATAGTATTTTCATTGCGAAGAAACTAAGGATAGTACGAAAGTAGTCTAAAATCTAAGAAAACTGAATCATTGAGAATACCTTTCTGCGCTGGGAAAATAATAAGGATATTTAGAACTCTCATTTCTCAAGGGAAAAATCTGGCTATGCCATTCATAGAAAACATTTTTTTTGTCACAACCATACCTAGTTTCATTACAGGAGTAACAAGAATACAGGATAAGTTTACAGTTGGACGACAAAATCAAAAAAGAAACATACATAATTCAAATACTTTCATTAAACCATTACAGAACATTCCAGCTTTGGCATTACTTCAGTTCTTTCACTTCACCAAACACAATATTACATTACCTCATTACAAATTATTAATTGTGAAGCTAGCGTGAATTAACAGAATGTTTTTATTGGGCACAGATCCCACTACGCATCTTCAATTCTTCCCTCTGTTCATCAAGAAACCCCACACTTTTTCCGCATAAATGCCTTATGTAAACATGTTTGCAAACATGTGTGCATTGAAGTTAGAGATCTGCAACGTCGCACAGGGCAAAGCGTGCACTAATATGGATCCTCCCCGGTATGTGTCCGCAGGTTCACATTGAAGTTGCTTCGATCAATTGACGCCTATGAACCGAAAGTGCACTTACAATGCTTCTCCCTGGTGTTTCCGCTTGTGTACATTAAAGTTACTGGGCTGCGCCGTAGCATAGGGGCAGAGATTACACTTATAAGGCTTCTCCCCGATGTGGTTCCGCTTGTGTACATTTAAGGACCTGGAGTGCGCAGTAGCAAAAGGGCAGAGATTACACTTGTAAGGCTTCTCCCCGGAGTGCTTTCTCATATGTCCCTGTACGGACCCTTTCCGGGACGAAGAGAACGGGCAGAGCGGGCACTTGTAAGGCTTCTCCCCGGTGTGTTTCCGCATGTGCTCATTGAAGTGGCCAGACTGCGACGTGGAGAAGGGGCAGAGTGTGCACTTGTAGGGCCTCTCGCCCGTGTGCACGCGCTGGTGCCGGTTCCAAT
Source organism: Acheta domesticus (assembly GCA_031308135.1). NCBI lineage: Eukaryota > Metazoa > Arthropoda > Insecta > Orthoptera > Gryllidae > Acheta > Acheta domesticus. The sequence continues at coordinate 82,753,368 of JAHLJT010002630.1, read as the reverse complement.
TCGAGGGGTCGTTGGTGCTGTAGCCGCAGTGGCTGCACAGGAAGCGACCGCCTCGCGGCGCCACCGTCGCCGTCCCGCGCCGCGCATCCCCTGCGCATCCAAGGAAAAAGACTTATTGCTCGTTCACTATGGATGTGAAAAACGAGGGTAAATTTTCTTTCCTCGACATGCTGGTGAGTCTGAAAGATAATGGTAGTCTCTAGTATAGAGTTTACATATATGTTGCTTGGATCAGTTGAAGCTGATAGACCGAAAGTGCACTTAGAATGCTTCTCCCCGTTGTGTTTCCGCTTGTGTACATTTAAGTTATAGGCCTGCGTCGTAGTATAGGGGCAGAGATTGCACTTGTAAGGCTTCTCCCTGAAGTGCTTACTAATATCACTCTTTAAGGATCCACGTTGGAGCGTAGAGAAGGGGCAGAAATTGCACTTGTAAGGCTTCTCGCCCCAGTGTACGCGCTGGTGCGTGGTCCAATCATTGAAGTGGTTGGTGGAGTAGCCGCATTGGCTGCACTGGAAGCGGTCGCCCCGCGGCGCCAGCGTCACCCACCCACGCCTTACGCGTCCTGAGCAACCAAGGACAAAGTCTTTTTATCAAGAGAATGCTTCGCGAAGAAACGGCAAATATTCGGCAGAAAAAGTCTTATTACAGTGCCCTGGTAACGAAAAAGTAGATAAATCCAGTTGCTAAATTTAGAAACAAAAATACTCTAACACGTGGTGTAGAATTCATTTTTTTGGGAACTTGAAACTCAAAAATCGATTGACAGGAAAACGTCTGTCCGCCTGAACAACGCTAGCGCCTAAACAGTTCAACCGATTTTCTCCAGAACTGATATTCCCCTATCGATCTCGCTGCTGTCGTAGCCCTTTCAATTCGAAACCGATATTTTAATTTGGGACGTTCTTTACATGAAGCCCCTGGGACATTTTTAAATTTTCAAAAAAATGGCGCCAACAATTTTGATTAAATCCTGTTGGATAGTCAGAAGGACGTTTAAGTGAATGGTTCAGGTCTCATCTTGGTTGACAACCTTGAATTTTCGAGAATTGAAAAAATTCAAAATTTCTTCGGCGTCATCGTTTAACTACAATTAAGACGATACAATTTTTTCATAATTAAATATGTTGAGAAAAACCATCTTCAAATAAGGTCATGTTCAATTTTTCAAAAAGATTAGTATTTGTTGCGAAATTTTGTATCAAACCGGCAACGTTTATTTCCTTTAAAACAGATTTTCTTAATAACCGCAGAATGTTCTTACTTTCCGGTACACGTACGTATATACGGAGCAATATACGTATTATAGGGAAGTTATGTAATGTGGAAAATCGATTTCGATATTTTAACGGAAATAAACGTTTTGGGGTCCCCTGATACCGAAAAAGTGTTGTTTTTTACAAAACGTCCGTCCGTCTGTGAACAACTAGCGCCTAAACCATCCCTGCGATTTATTCCAAAATAGATATTCCTCAGTCAATCTGCGTCCACCCGAGATGCCGCGATTTTGAAAAACTTCCTTAAAATTTGGGGGTACTTTACATTAAGCCACACGGACATTTTCGAAATTTTCTCAAAAACGGTTCCAAATTTTTTCTTTAAATTTCTTGTAAGGATGAAGTAAAACTCACTGATGAAAGTGGCATAGGTATCATTTTTACGGTAACTAAATTTTCGAAAATTTCAAAAGTTTGAATTTTTGTTCAGCGTCTTCTTATAAGTACAAAATTGAAGATAGAAATTTTTCCTCCAATTAAATGAGGACTGCAAAGTGAGTTCCATCATTAAGGTCATGTACACTTTTTTTTTAATTTACAGCAGTTTTTGCGCAATATTTGCAATTTAGAAAAAAAAGCAAAAACAAGATTTTCTCAAAAACGGCTCCAAGTTTTTTTTTAAACTTTTGGTAGAAATGTACTAAATGCGCTCTATGATGACATAATTGCCATATTGCTCTATTCTATTGTTTTTTCACTTGTCTCGCACGTTGGTAATATTTACATTATTGGCAATTTGTTAACATTATTATATTTCCGAGTACATACGCTTTAAATAATGTCAAGTGAAGTTACTCGAGAACTCAACAGTTTTCTGTGAAATCTAGCTCAAAATGCCGTCTTGTAAAAAACGCCCAAACACCATTTTCTCATTAATGGTTGCAAATTTTTTCTTCAAACTTTGGCAACGGATAGTGCTAGTTGAACTCTTATGAACAAGAGACCTAAACTATGAACTTAGAGACCTTAAGTCCAATTTGGAGTATTCATTTGTTTTTTTCAAAATTACCCAAAGTGTTTTTTGAAAGATCTCTAACATCTTTAATATTCACATTACCAGCAATGTGTAAAGATTATTATATTTCTGAGTGTAAGTGTTTCAAATGAAGTTTTTTGGAAACTCATTAGTTTTCTGTGAAAAAGAGCTTTAAATTTCGCATTTTTTGTAGCGATTAATCGCTATTTCCTTAAATATGGATCCAAATTTTTAAAAAAAAATTCCATTTAGAACGAGAGTTTACTGTTTTTTAATAATGTAAAATTAATATTTCCGTTTTAGCATTAGGAAACCGACAAATTAACAAACGTCAAAAAAAGGACTTTGGCACCTGGCACGAGTATGTCGCAATTCCGAACAGCTTTTCCAGACCCAGGAAATAGAAAGCTAATACGGGAAAGTCCGTGCCATTCTGTAGCACCACTAGTTGCGTTAAATTGCTTTAAATGATTTCTAATAATGTTTTTCGAAATCACAAAATATTCCTGTGAAAAGAGTTTCAATTTTCGCCATTACAGTAGCGCTGAAACGCCATTTTCTTAAATACGGCTCCAATTTTTTTTCATAATAAAATGTGTTCATCAAAAATAGTCCTTCGAATAAAGGTATATTGAAGCTTTCGAAAATATGAGTATTTGTGGAGTAATGGGCGTCAAAGTTAGTTGCCCGGTTTGAAAATCCTTCTTTTTCTGATCGTAATTTCAGTGGTGTTTTAAGTAATGGGATGTTACATATGTTAGAATGTATAATGATTTCATATTTCTTTGTTCGCTTCTTAAATTGGAGCTTTGGTTATAAGTTAACAAATTAATCTTTTAGACATTAGTTGAAACCTATTTGAAATAAAGATTGCTAACTTTCACTCGCCCGCTCCCAAATTACGCAGTAGATCCCTGGCGAAAATCCGTGTTGTGGTAGTCTGTACAGCAGCTGTGTAAGTACGTGTTTTTGCACTTCGTGCCTTGTTCCTGTACTGCAGTCCACTGTGTCACTACTGTACACCGTCCCTACTGTGCAGTAGTTCATTTCTTTTGTACACCTAATTTGAAACCGTTTGTAAAAAGGCGTACACAAACGAATTTGGTTAGGTTCGGTTAGTATTTGGTGAGTTCGCGACCTTTTAGAAGATTGGAGTTTAGTTACATATTAATCAGTGGTCAGTATGCGGATTTCGTGAAGTAAGCGGCAAGTTACTGTGGAAATCGCATAATTTCATTTTGAATTTCTTGCTGGATGTGTGTCCCATTGAATGTCTGCTCTTGAAATTACCAAACGCAAATATGTTTACTTTTAATGGTAAACAAACTCTTTTTCGTATTGTCATTGGTTGCCCGTAAAGAGTTAACGCATGAAATAATCCTAACACAGTCATGTTTAATGGTAAGCAAACACGTTTTTTAATTGTGACTAAATTTAATACATACATAATAATAGTATATTTATTGTTTCAGAACCCCTGAAAAAAACTTTTTACCTTCTCCAACGTGTCGAGTGGTCATAATTTGATTAGTGATGACATAGAAAAGAAAACTACAATGCAGTATGACCTACGATATTCAAATGCTGGCTGTTTATAAATTGAACACACTATGAAGATTCGTAAGTTCCACCAGTTCGTAGACAGTGATTTGGTCAATTTCGAAAATTGCCTGAGGATTTCAATGACACAACAACATATATATTGACACAGAGAAAATATTGTTTCATTATTGTGATAAGTTTTTTTAAACTTAGAGCAGATGAAATAATTTTGTTAGAATGTAAAATAACTTGTTTGATTTTCAAGTGGTGTTGCAGTGTGCAAGTTAGTGTTATAAAGAATAATATATCGTGTTGCTCCATTGCATTTATTTTTTTAAATTAACGATTTTCTTAAAAATTAAAATTTAGAATAATTTCCCCTGACTCTATCAAGAAACCAAGATACATTTGAGTTATCATGACTAGTGTAAGCCAACATGTTAATTTGAATTTTGCTGCATGCAATACGTTACGAGAGGTTTCCAATTAGAGGTTTTTGATATTTTTTTAACTGAAATATTTTACTTCACGTTAGCTACTTTTTCAAGTTTTCAGAATCAACGCCCCAAAAAAACTATACTATTAGTTAATATTCTTGCAATATGCAAATGAAATACGCTATCATGAGCTAATTTTTACACCACTTTGGTTAAGGTGGTTGTATATGCGTACAAAATGTGCAATTTCAAATAATTACAAAAACAAGATTTTCTCAAGAACGGCTCCAAATTTTTTCATTAAAATTTTGGTAGGTACAGTGCCTAATGTATTTTATGAGATGACAAAAACGCCTTAAACCTCTTTTCTTTTGTGTTTTTCAAAAATTGCAAAACTGTAATTTTTTTGAATTTTCTCTCACGTTAATGTTTACATTAGCCTTGATTTGTTGACATTATGACATTGAGATTATTGATTGATGACATTGACATTGAGATTAAAATAATGTCAAGTGAAGTTTCTCGAAAACACAACCGTTTTCTGTGAAAAGTAGCTCAAAATTTCGCATTTTCAGAGACGCTCAAAAACCATTTTCTCGTATATGGCTGCAAATATTTTCTTGAAACTTTTGTAACGGATAGTGCTAATTACACTCTTTAATATGACGAAAAGTTTATTTTGAGTTTTTTTAATTACATAAATGTATTTTTTTGAAAGATCTCTCGCATCTTTAATATGCACATTACCAGCAATTTGTAAAGATTATTTAATTTGTGAGTGTAAGTGATTGAAATAACTTCAAATAAAATATTTTAAAAACTCAAAACTTTTCTGTGAAAATGAGCTTCAAATTTCGCACATTTGGTGGCGCTAAAACGCAATTTCCATTAAAACGGCACATAATTTTGAAACGAAGATTACCTTTTAGGACTAGGTTTTTGTGCTCTTTAATATTCTAAAATTAATATTTCCGTTCTACCAATAGGAAATCGAAAAATTAAGAAAATTACAAAAAAATGTACTTTTGGCGGTGATAGATGACAGCTGGAGAGCAAGAGTATGTGGCAATTCCGAATAGCTAGCGAAGACCCAGGGAAATATAAAACTAATACGGGAAAGTCTGTGCGTTTCTGTAGCACCACTAGTCTATTATTCTGTTAGTAATTCTAGGTACATATGGCAAAACTATAGTTTTTTTGTTAACAGCTAAGGTTTCAGAATTGGGTTCATCAGATATGATATTAAACATTCCACATAGCATTGTTCTCCTCCTCTTTATGTGCTTTTTTTGATAAACTCAACAGAATTTTTTAAAAATTAATATATCATGTACTATTTTTATATGGCATTCCTGGTGGATGGGATAATTTTATTGATCTAGGTACGAGGCTATAAACAATGCCTCACTTATGCTGTATGGGATGTTTAGGTAAATAATTAGGGATACGATTAGCAGTATTACTTTTTCTGTAATAATTTGTTGCAATTTTTCCATTGTCATGATTGATATAGATATCTAAGAAGTTTACAGATTGATTATTTTTTTCTAAAGGGAATTGGATTCATCACAAGAATTAAACATATTGAGCAAATTTAATGTGTCACTTTCCTCAGCTATAATTAATAGGTCATCCACATATCTTTTGTACTAAAACAATTTAACAGGAGGTAGGATTGATTCTTCGAGTCTATGCTTAACCATTTCTGGAATCACTGAACTAAGGGAACCACCAACTGGAGTTCCACTCAATCATTGATAAATTACCTCATTAAATGAATATTCTATATTCATTAGAATACTTCTTACCAGAAGAATTATTTCATGAATTGGAACTCAAGGTTTAAGTTGATTATGATGATAAATGTTGGCTTTATTTTTTTCTGTATTCTCAGATAAAAAGAATATAATATCATATGAGTGAGTGTATTATTCATCTCTTCCTAAACCCAACTACTTTTAAAACACAAATTTTAAGAGGACTGTTACTGAGATTAAGGCCAGATACTAAAATTCGTTCATCCCTGTGATATATGTAAACTTTTCCTTTACAGCCCACGAGCAGCAGACGAGGATGTGAATAACAATGGGAGTTAATAAAGGAATTTTTTGTTTAAATTTAATTTTGGTTTTGTTTGATTTTTTCAATGCACCCCACCTGTGAGAAGAAATGTTTGATACAAAGGCTTTAGTTAATTCAAGGTAATACATTTACGAGCAAAACATTCTTCTGTTCCCATCTACCAGTAAAACAATCAAATAGTAAGAATGAGGTTAAGGCCAAATATTAAAATTCATGAATAGAAATGTGTTTATTTCCATCGTGTGAATGGTGTTTTCTTGAGTGTTAAACGTGTTCTGTAACATCTTCCATGATAAATTACATTTGAATGTAACTGATGCAAAATAAAACCAGTGAATCCTTTAAGCGGACAGTTTCATTAGTTGTTGATGTTGCACGATGTTGCACAATTCTGTTTGGATATTTTTCTGGGGAAACCTTCAGTATAAAATGTATCACTGGGAAACATTCGGTTCTCATGAGAATTTTTTCCGAAGACAATCTGGGCAGAATCGTGAAAGATTTTCTATTGGAACGTATTCCATTGTAAATATTTTCGGTTATGTTATTTTTCGTAGCCTAGGTGCACACATTGGTTGGTAACGGTACAAGTAGTTCTGTACATCGTGCACACGCGACATCGTGTACGTTACAGTGTACAGCTCATGCGTACATTCTTTCGGGTCAAACTTTGGTACACAGCAACGCATATCGTGGCAAGCTCTTGTTCACATCCTTACATTGGAGATGCCCATTCCGTGTACGTTTGCCCGTACATTGGCGTACGTTAGCGAACACGCCCATTTTTGCGAGGGATGCTATGTAAGGTACAACTTGTACAATGTTATTTATTTCATTTTATCATTATTTATTATATTTGTATTATATTTCTGTAAATCATTTTAAATTGCGTTCTATATTGTGTTAAATGTGAAAACGAATCGATGAGCAGTCTCAACTGTATTAATGTCATATTAATAAAACAAATAATATTACATAATACATCAAAGTTGAAAAATAAAAAAAGTAACACTCAGTTATGGGCTGCGCGTGAGCTATTGAACGTTTCACTATAAGGCGCAAAGACATAAAAAGGTTCGTAGCCTATGGTTAAATAATTTCCTCACTTGACTCTCCAGCTTGTGGCTTTTTTATCAATTTTCGTACCTTAGTTTTTGGCACATAAAATAAAACGAAAATTTAAATTAATAATTCAATTGGTGTAAAAGAGCAAGAATAGTAAGTTCTTAGAGACGAAAGTAAGGGTAGAACAAAAAAAGTCTAAAATGTAAGAAAACTGAGTAGTTAAGAATACCTTCCTGCGCCGAGAAAATTATCAGGTTATTTAGAACACTCACTATTCAAGTGAATAATCTCGCTATGCCATTAAAAAACTTATTTTTGGTCACAACCATACGTAGTTTCATTACAGGAGTAACAAGAATACAAGGTAAGTTTACAGTTGGATGACAAAATCAAAAAAGAAACATCTATAATTCAAAATACTTTTATTAAACCATTACAGAACATTACAGCTTTGGCATTACTTCAGTTCTCTCACTTGACCATTCACAATTCTAGATTACCTCATTAGAAATTATTAATTATGAAGCTAGCTTGAATTAACAGTATGATTTTGGTGAACACAGATTCCACTAAAAAATTGGCCAATATGCTTCTTCAATTCTTCCATCTGTTCATAATGACTCCCACACTCTTTCCGCACAAATGCCATATCCCCGGAGCATGCATGCAGGTGTGTATAGAAGTTGGAGATCTGCAAACTTCGCCCAGGGGAAAGCGTGCACTAATTTCGATTCTCCCCGGTTGTCTTCTCAGATTCACATTGAAGTTGCTTCGATCGATTGACGGTTATGGACCGAAAGTGCACTTACAATGCTTCTCCATGGTGTTTCCGCTTGTGTGCAGTTAAGTTACTGGACTGCACCGAAGCATAGGGGCACAGATTACACTTATAAGGCTTGTCCCCGTTGTGTTTCCGCTTGTGTACTTTTAAGTACCAGGCGTTCGCAGTGGCAAAGGGGCAGAGATTACACTGGTAAGGCTTCTCCCCGGAGTGCCTAGTATTATGTACCCTTAAGTACTCGCGCCGGGCCGAAGAGAAGGGACAGAATGCGCACTTGTAAGGCTTCTCGCCTGAGTGCACACGCTGGTGCTTGGTAAAATCACTGGGCTGATTGGTGGAGTAGCTGCACTGGCTGCACTGGAAGCGGCGGCCCCGCGGCCCCACCGTCGCTGACACACGCCTTACGTGTCCTGCGCAACCAAGGACAAAGTCTTCTTAAGAAGAGAAAGTTATGTAATGCTTGGCGAAGAAAAGGCAAACATTCGGCAGAAAAACTTATTACAGTGCCCTGGTAACGAAAAAGTAGATAAATCCAGTTGCTAAATTTAGAAACAAAAATATTCTAATACGTGGTGTAGCCAGAATCCATGTTTTATGGGAACTCGATACTGAAAAATCGATTGACAGGAAAACGTCTGTCCGCCTGTGAGCAACGCTAGCGCCTAAACCGTTCAACCGATTTTCTCCAGAACTGATATTCCCCTATCGATCTTGCTGCTCACTTCAATTTGAAACCCATATTTTATTTTTGGGTGTACTTGACATGAAGTCCCTGGAAAATTTTCAAATTTTCAAAAACATGGAGCCAACCATTTTAATTAAACCTTCTTTGTGGGTAGTCTGGAGGACGTTTAAGTAAATGATGGTGTCATGTTGGTTGAAAATCCCGATTTTTCGAGAATTGATAAAATTCAAAATTTCTTCGGCGTTATTCTACAACTACAATTATGAAGATACTATTTTTTTCTTAATGATATGTGTTCAGAAAAAACATCTTCAAATAACGTCGTGTTCAATTTTTCAAAAAGATTAGTATTTTTTGCGAAATTTTGTGTCAGACCGGCAACGTTCATTTTCATATAAACAGATTTTCTTAGTAACCGCAGAATATTCTTACTTTCCCCTATACGTACGTATATACGGAATAATGATATACGTAGTAAGGGAATGTTATGTAATACTGTGGAAAATCGATTTCGAGATTTTAACGGAAATACACGTTTTGGGGCCCCCCTGATACCGAAAAAATGTTGTTTTTTTTTCAAAACGTCCGTCTGTCCGGTCTGTCCATCTGGCCTCGCAATTTTGAAAAACTTCCTTCAAAATTTGGAGATACTTTACATGAAGCCCTCCGGACATTTTCAAACTTTTCTCAAGAACGGCTCCAATTTTTTTCTTTAAATTTCATGTAAGGATAAAGTAAAACACACTTATGATAGTAGCATAGGTCTAATTTTCACGGTTAACTCTGAATTTTCGAAAATTTCAAAAGTTTTATAAATCTGTTTTCGGTGTCTTCTTATAAGTACAAAATTGAAGATAGAGATTTTTCCTCCAAATAAAATTTGGTCTGCAAAGTGAGTTCTATCATTAAGGTCATGCACATTTTTGTTTGATAATTACAGTGATTTCCGGGCAATATTGAGTGCAATATTTGGAATTTAAAAAAAAATAAAAAACAAGATTTTTGTCAAAGGTTTTTCTGCAAGCTTTTCTTTACACGTTTGTTAGGGATAGTTCTAAACGCACTCTACGAGTTGACATAATTGCCATATAAGCTCTATTCTTTGTTGTTTTTTTTCCAAAAATTACAAAAATGTATTTTTTTTACTTATCTCCCACGTTGGTAATATTTACATTAGTGGCGAATTGTTAACATTATTATATTTACGAGTACATGTGCTTTAAACAATGTCAAGTAAAGTTTCTCGAGAACTCAACCGTTTGTTTGAAAACTAGCTCAAAATGCGGCATTGTCAAAAAAGGTTTAAACACTATTTTCTCAGAAATGTTGGCAAATTTTTTGTTGAAAGTTTTTGAACGGATAGTGCTAATAGAACTATATTATATGACGTAAAGTTCAATTTGGGGTATTCTTTTATCTTTTCAGACACCCGTTCCCAAATTACCCGTTCCCCAATTGCTCTTTATTGTGTTAAATGCGAAAACGAATAGATGAGCGGTCATCGTTGGTTGTTGAAACCCATTGTGTAACGCCGCACTGATAACAAGCGACAATGACGACTGCGTTTTGTTCGCGGTAATATAAACAAATACTTTCATATATTTGCAGAATATTATAATATTAATTCAATCATTTTTTCATTTTCTGAAATCTGTCTTTAAATTACGGTCATTTGCTCTATTTGAATGAATTTGCTGTATCTGAAAGTAAATTGAATAACTAATCTGACGAAAAGATAACTCATACTAATTTGAATGTGAATAAGGTGAATATCTGAGCATTTAAAATATTTATCAAAGAAAATAATAAATTAATATTTTACTAACTAGGTTTTTTGTAATTAATGTGTTTTTTTGTGTTTTTATATTTTTTCTATTTTTGAGAAATTGTATTGATTTGACCATTTCATTGATTAATGATTTCATAACTGTATACTGGCGTGTAATTAAGTTTCCATAATAGAATGCTATTAAAAGTTATGGTTTTTGAAAATCATTGTAACACATGACCTGTGGACATGTAATGTAAATACACTAAAAGTTTTGTTAGTTTTTATTTGTAATTAATGGGTTTTTGTAATTTCGTTTTTTAAATTTTTTATGTTTTTGAGTAACTGTATTGATCTGTCTTTCATTGATTAATGATGTACATAATTGTATAATGGCGTATAATTAAGGTTAAAGCCAATAAAATAAATATTCAATTCAATTTAATATTACAATATTAGTTTAATAACTATTATGAGTTACTACTATATGTTCGTGAATACACTGCGTACCTTATACAATGAAATCAATGGTAGAAATAAATTTTTACTTCCTCGCACTTTTTCTTTTTAAGTTGTGAAAAAAAATCAATCGTTTGAAACTATTTAATTTTCGCAACAAATGTTTTACGATTTCAAATGCGTTTTTCAAAAAATGATGAGTGATATGTGTTAGTACGACGAGATAGTGATATAAATAGTATTACATAACCATTACTAATGATGAGAAAGTAGGTGATGATTTATCACCATTATTTTAATTGGCAATGGGGGCACAATATATCCCAAAACCTAAATATTTTAAGTAAGGTAGGTAAATGTTGAGAATTTAGTTTTCGAAATTCACACTTGAAAACAAAATTCCCTGACTAAAAAACTGAGGTGTACCGTTATCAACGATATGTGTTCTATGCCAGTGCGCTCATTAAGGAGTTACGGCTGGCGTGTTGACTTCGAAAGTACTTACGTGTGCGGGAAAATGTTTAATCTGATGAAAATAATTAATTACATGATGCAGTTCAGAATTACAAACATTAACATCAGTTTCTAATAACGTGCAAAACACCATAGTGCGACGAGTTGCACAGGTCGCGCGCCGACACAGATCCAGGATCCCCTCCTGTCATGCAAATTAGGAACCCTTCCAATTCGTCACAGCCCCGGCGGACGGCGCGCGAGTTACATCCCCTTCCCTAATGGTATCCTATATAGACCAGGAAGTTTACTAGAAACGATACAAGGAGAAATCATGTTTGTGATCTTCTAGTGAATAACAACTAGATGGTATAAAAGCAAGAGCCAAGTAGCTCTCACCAGCATTGTTCCTTCAGACGCTGCTCACGCTTCTCGATGTCAGAATTACGTTAAGTTCATATTTCAACGAGTATACAACTGCTGTACGAATTATTGTAATAAAAAACTTTTTAAAAAAACTTGATTTCTGACACTGGAAACTTAATTCGCGCGCCAGCGCCTGCGTCTCCCCTGCACCCCCGTCCTAAAATGACAATAACAGTGACGAACTGCCTCCAGGGATCACCCCGGGCAAGTCACCTCGCCGAACGGTCCAGCATTGTTAGCAAAAGCACCGGAACTATTGAATTAAGGGACCCTCAGCGTTCGTGTAGGAAAATTCCCCAAGACATCATAAGTCGTCACCAGGGCGGCTGGGTGGCCTTGCTTTGTCCGTCTCTGTGGCACTGGTAAAATATCACAAATAATGAGAGCCAATGACATCACACGGGTCTTATTAGCTTCCGACTTGACTCAAATCTTCTGGAACTCTATAAAATAAAACGAAAAATTAAATTAATAATTAAATTGGTGTAATAGCGCAAGACTAGTAAGTTCTTTGAGAAGAAAGTAATGGTAGTACAAAAGTAGTCTAAAAATATACGAAAACTGAGATAATGAGAATACCTTCCTGAACAGGAAAAAAAATCAGGTTATTTAGAACACTTATTTCTCAAGGGAATAATCTGGCTGTGCCATTCAAAGAAAACTTATTTTTGATCACAACCATACGTAGTTTCGTTACAGGAGTAACAAGAATACAGGATAAGGTTAAAGTTGGATGGAGAAATCAAAAACAAAAAAAAAATCCGTAATTCAAAATACATTTATTAAAACATTACCGAACCTTTACAGCTTCAGCATCACTTCAGTTCTCTCACTTCACCAAACACAATACTAGATTAGCTCATTACAAATGATTAATTATGAAGATAGCGTGAATTAACACTCTGTTTTTAGTGAACACAGATTCCACTACAAAATTGGCTAATACGAGGCCTTTCTAAAAAGTATCCGACCTAATTTTTTTCCGCGCAAAGTAGTAATTCTAAGGCGGCGCCACTGTGCACGGTGGAAGGAGGATACTTAATGCGCATGCTTGAATTTTTTCACCGCGTTTGCTTGTGCCAGTCGCTGGCTGGTGGTCGCTAAGTAAGGTGCTGTTCGTAGTGTTCGTCGGATTTAGTTTTCTCGCAAGATGACTGAACGAATTGAGCAAAGATACTGCATCAAATTCTGCCAAAAGCTAGGTGATTCTCAAAGCCAAACAATTCGTAAGATTCAGCAGGTGTTTGGAGAAGATGCAATGGGTGTAACACAAATTAAGCAGTGGTTCAACCGATTCAAAGATGGCCGCACATCAGCCGAGAGTGAGCAGAGTGGCGCCAGGCCCCAAACTGCTCTCAATGCAGCTGTTGTTGAAAGGGTGCGAAATTTGGTGATGGCAGATCGCCGATTGACAGTGCGGGAGATGTTCTCCGGCGACTCCGTGACGCAATTCGGCGCAAAAGACCAGCCATGTGGACGGCGAAAAACTGGCATTTGCATCACGACAACGCCCCTGCACATTCATCCCAATTGATTCACACTTTCTTAGCTTCTCTGGTTGTTTCCAAAATTGAAGATGTCACTGGAAGGATCCCGTTTTGTGAGTAGAGAAGAAATAATGCGGAACGCGACGACGGAGCTGAACACCATTCCAAAAGAAGGTTTCCAGAAGTGTTTCCAGCAGTGGAAGGATCGGTGGGATAAGTGTGTGGAAGCACAAGGGGCCTACTTTGAAGGGGATTTGGGTTCCAAATCTGTCAAGTATTCGAAATATTTTTTCTGGCCAAAGGTCGGATACTTTTTAGACAGGCCTCGTATGCTTCTTCAATTCTTCCCTCTGTTCTTAATGAACCCCACACTTTCTCCGCACAAATGCCATATCCCCGGAGTATGCATGCATGTGTGTATATAAGTTGGAGATCTGCAACGTCGCACAGGGGCAAAGCGTGCACTTATATGGATTCTCCCCGGTTGTGTCCGCAGGTTCACATTGAAGTTCCTTCGATCGATTGACGGTTATGGACCGAAAGTGCAATTTTAAGGCTGCTCCGCGTGGTGTTTCCGCTTGTGTGCATTCACGTACCAGGCGTGCGCAGTAGCAAAGGGGCAGAGATCGCACTTGTAAGGCTTCTCCCCTGAGTGCTTTCTCAAATGTCCCTGTAAGGACCCTCGCCGGGACGAAGAGAACGGGCAGAGCGGGCACTTGTAGGGCTTCTCGCCCGTGTGCACGCGCTGGTGCCGGTTCCAATTCGAGGGGTCGTTGGTGCTGTAGCCGCAGTGGCTGCACTGGAAGCGACCGCCTCGCGGCGCCACCGTCGCCGTCCCGTGCAGCGCATCCCCTGCGCAACCAAGGACAAAGACTTATTGCTCGTTCACTACGGATGTGGAGAACGAGGGTAAATTGTCTTTCCTCGACGGGCTGGTGGGTCGAAAAGTTAATGGTAGTCTCTAGCAAAGAGTTTATAAGAAATAGAGCCATACCTTGCCTGCGTCGCGAATTGCACCATTACCCCGCAACAATACTGGGTTTTTGAACATCTGGCTGTCAGAGCAACTACAATGGGTAATGAGGAATCCTTAGGTTCTGAAATGGAGCTCCTCAAGGGCCCATTGTGAGCTAATGGATACACCACTAAAGCTGCCAACCAAGCCACACGGAAGGCAACGACGGACTTTAGCACTGCTAACAAAACTACACCAACCGACAACCGCAAGATAGCCGTCTAGCTTATACACTCGTACAAGGCGTCACAGATAAAATCGGCAAGCTTATAAGCCGCTTCAATAAAGACGGCCTACAAAGCCCATGATAAACTCGGACTAAAGCTAGCACGCATTAAACACATCATCTCATCATCAGTGGTATACGAGTAGGGATCCCATGCTGCTGGGGCCACAGTTACATCGGTGACCCAAGATGAACAATTCAGGAACGACTCCGGAAACACATTCGTCACTACAAGTAAAATAATATAAATAAATAGCCTGAAGCCCTCCACGCACGGAAAACTGGTTAGCTATTTTGTTAATACGAACTACCCGCTTCCAAGTCAGGGAAGGCCACTGCTGTCCGAGGTGGGTAAAAGTGTCTGTGGATATTTTCAAACATCCCCAAACACTTAATGCTTCATGACGTCCGAACAAGGACCTCTTTTCCCACCCTGCCAGGTGCCCCGTTGCCCGATACTTTCTCCGCATTTGCCCAAAGGCCGGCCAACCTGCTGGTAGATGTAGGGAAACCTCGATCTATATAAACCTGTGCGCAGTCCATATCCGTGCATTTTGCATTGAAGAAGTTCATAGCGTGAGGGCCGAAACATTAGCATCTGTGACTAGGACACGCCGTTCCCCGGACAGCCAAGTAGACATACCACGAAATCCTCGGTAGTTAATATTGAGTTGCAAAATAAAAAAAGGGAAAATCCACAACTCCAAAAACAATAAACGAACACCAAATTACCATTACTTCATACTGGATCATTTCTGAAAACACGATATTAGAGTACCTCATTACAAACTACACACTATAATGATACACGTGAATTTACAGAATATTTTAATGAACACAGAACTCTCCATGAAATTGGTTATTGGGCTCCTTAAATTCTTCAATGTCTACAGTAAATCCCACAGTTACAGCACAAAATGCCGGTGTGGGTTCGCATGTTATGATTTAAGATGTTAATATGCATTGTAGCGTATTGGCAGATTGTGCATTTACAGAGTTTCTCTCCGGTGTGTTCACGCATGAGCTTATTGAAATTGTTGTGAAGCGTTGTAGCATAGACGTAGGCAGTGAATTTGAAGGGTTTCTCCCCGGTGTGAGTACGCATGTGGTTATTTAAGGTGTCGGTATCAGTTGTGTATTGGCAAATTGTATATTTATAGGCCTTCTTTTCAGTGTGCTTTCGCATGTGGTTATTTAAGTTGCCATGAATCGTTGCAACGTAGGGGCATTCAGTGCACTTGTACGGCTTCTCCCCGGAGTGAGTACGCATGTGCACATTTAAGGTGCAGAGCTGCGTTGTAGCGTAGGCGCACACCGTGCACTTGTAGGGCTTCTCTTCCGTGTGCATGAGCTGGTGCCTGGTCCAATGAGAGGAGGTGTTGGTGGCGTAGCCGCGGTGGCCGCACTGGAAGTGGCCACCACACCACTGTCGCCGTCCAGCGCCGAGCATACCCAAGGGTGAAGTCTCATTGCGCGCTCTTTGGGCTAGGTATAAGTCTCCACGCAAAGGAATACCGCATTTCAATTCAGTTACCTTTAATTTACGTAGCGAGACTCAAGCGATCAGGCCTACTCTTCTGTCTGATCACGCAAATTTCGCTACGCTCTTTTCCTCATCAAGCGGAGAAAGAATATCACTCGGGAGCTACGAAAAAGTCGAATAAATGTTGTCCAGAGGCTTCTTTTAGGTTTGAGGAGCGTTTACGTGCAGTAACTCTCCAACATTGGAGAGCGAGCTTTACTTCCCTCTGAAGGAAGGCGTATGAAGGATTTTTTCGCCCTTAAAAACAAACTGCTTTGAGTTTGAACCCGCACACAGGACTGTAACTGCCCGATACCGTTATACCACCGAAGACCCAAATTGACTTTTAGCTGTGTTTGAAGTTCGGAGGAAGTATAAAACCATTCAGCACATTCTGGATTTAGGTGTAGAGTTTCTCGCACATAAAAACTCATTTGAATTTTCGTTTAGTCTTCAGTGCACGGAAAAGACTGCAAATCAAGATATACGCCAACCTTCAAAGACATCACTCATATTGGTTTTCGTGGCTTGGCCGTTTCTGTGTACATCCATTCAATTGCAAATTGTTGCACTCCCACGTTGGTAATATTTACATTAGTGGCGAATTGTTAACATTATTATATTTACGAGTACATGTGCTTTAAACAAAGTCAAGTAAAGTTTCTCGAGAACTCAACCGTTTGTTTGAAAACTAGCTCAAAATGCGGCATTGTCAAAAAAGGCTCAAACACTATTTTGTCAGAAATGTTGGCAAATTTTTTGTTCAATCGTTTGGAACGGATAGTGCTAATTGAACTATTTTTTATGACGTAAAGTTCAATTTGGGGTATTCTTTTATCTTTTCAGACACCCGTTCCGAAATTAGACAGTTGGATGTGAGTATTTTGTAAGTGAGTAGTTGTAAGTAGAACTTGAATATTATTTATTTCATTTTTTATTATTATTTATTATATTTGTGTTATATTTCTTTAATATAACTTTAAATTATTAATTAACTTATAATTAACTTTAAATTGTGCTCTTTATTGTGTTAAATGTGAAAACCAATAGATGAACGGTCATCGTTGGTTGTTGAAACCCATTGTGTAACGCCGCACTGATAACAAGCGACAATGACGACTGTGTTTCGCTCGCGGTAATATAAACAAATACTTTTATATATTTGCAGAATATTACAATATTTTTGTAATATTAGTATTTAATAATAACTATTATGAGTTACTACTATATGTTCGTGAATAAACTGCATACCTTATACAATGAAATCAATGGTAGAAATAAATTTTTAGTTCCTCGCACTTTTTCTTTTTAAGTTTAGAAAAAATATCTATTGCTTGAAACTATTTAATTTTCGCAACACATTTTTTACGATTTCAAATGCGTTTTTCAAAAAATGATGAGTGATATGTGTTAGTACGACGAGATAGTGATATAAATAGTATTACACAACCATTATTAATGGTGAGAAAGTAGGTGATGATTTATCACCATTATTTTGATTGGCAATGGGGGCACAATATACCCCAAAACCTAAATATTTTAAGTAAGGTAGGTAAATGTTGAGAATTTAGTTTTCGAAATTCATACTTGAAAACAAAATTCCCTGACTAAAAAACTGAGGTGTACCGTTATGAACGATATGTGTTCTATGCCAGTGCGCTCATTAAGGAGTTACGGCTGGCGACTTCGAAAGTAGGAGTGCGACTTCGAAAGTACTTACGTGTGCGGGAAAATGTTTAATCTGATGAAAATAATTACATGATGCAGACCAGAATTACAAACATTAACATCAGTTTCTAATAACTTGCAAAACACCGTAGTGCGACGAGTTGGGTGACCTTGCATTGTCCGTCTCTGTGGCACTGGTAAAATATCACAAATAAAGAGAGCCAATGACATCACACTAAGAAGGGCCTTATTAGCTTCCGACTTGAGTCAAATCTTCTGGAACTCTATAAAATAAAACGAAAAATTAAATTAATAATTAAATTGGTGTAATAGCGCAAGACTAGCAAGTTCTTTGAGAAGAAAGTAATGGTAGTACAAAAGTAGTCTAAAAATGTACGAAAACTGAGATTATGAGAATACCTTCCTGAACTGGAAAAAAATCAGGTTATTTTGAACACTTATTTCTCAAGGGAATAATCTGGCTGTGCCATTCACAGAAAACTTATTTTTGATCACAACCATATGTATCATTGTCACAGGAGTAACAAGAATACAGGATAAGGTTAAAGTTGGATGACGAAATCAAAAACAAAAAAACATCCGTAATTCAAAATACATTTATTAAAACATTACCGAACCTTTACAGCTTCAGCATCACTTCAGTTCTCTCACTTCACCAAACACAATACTAGATTACCTCATTACAAATGATTAATTATGAAGATAGCGTGAATTAACACTCTGTTTTTAGTGAACACAGATTCCACTACAAAATTGGCTAATAGGAGGCCATTCTAAAAAGTATCCGACCTAATTTTTTTCCGCGCAAAGTAGTAATTCTAAGGCGGCGCCACTGTGCACGGTGGAAGGAGGATACTTAATGCGCATGCTTGAATTTTTTCACCGCGTTTGCTTGTGCCAGTCGCTAGCTGGTGGTCGCTAAGTAAGGTGCTGTTCGTAGTGTTCGTCGGATTTAGTTTTCTCGCAAGATGACTGAACGAATTGAGCAAAGATACTGCATCAAATTCTGTCAAAAGCTAGGTGATTCTCAAAGGCAAACAATTCGTAAGATTCAGCAGGTGCTTGGAGAAGATGCAATGGGTGTAACACAAATTAAGCAGTGGTTCAACCGATTCAAAGATGGCCGCACATCAGCCGAGAGTGAGCAGAGTGGCGCCAGGCCCCAAACTGCTCGCAATGCAGCTGTTGTTGAAACCGTGCGAAATTTGGTGATGGCAGATCGCCGATGGACAATGCGGGAGATGTTCTCCGGTGACTCCGTGACGCAATTCGGCGCAAATGACCAGCCATGTGGACGGCGAAAAACTGGCATTTGCATCACGACAACGCCCCTGCACATTCATCCCAATTGATTCACACTTTCTTAGCTTCTCTGGTTGTTTCCAAAATTGAAGATGTCACTGGAAGGATCCCGTTTTGAGAGTAGAGAAGAAATAATGCGGAACGCGACGACGGAGCTGAACACCATTCCAAAAGAAGGCTTCCAGAAGTGTCTCCAGCAGTGGAAGGATCGGTGGGATAAGTGTGTGGAAGCACAAGGGGCCTACTTTGAAGGGGATTTGGGTCCCAAATCAGTCAAGTATTCGAAATATTTTTTATGGCCAAAGGTCGGATACTTTTTAGACAGGCCTCGTATGCTTCTTCAATTCTTCCCTCTGTTCATAATGAACCCCACACTTTTTCCGCACAAATGCCATATCCCCGGAGTATGCATGCATGTGTGTATATAAGTTGGAGATCTGCAACGTCGCACAGGGACAAAGCGTGCACTTATATGGATTCTCCCCGGTTGTGTCCGCAGGTTCACATTGAAGTTCCTTCGATCGATTGACGGTTATGGACCGAAAGTGCAATTTTAAGGCTGCTCCGCGTGGTGTTTCCGCTTGTGTGCATTCACGTACCAGGCGTGCGCAGTAGCAAAGGGGCAGAGGTCGCACTTGTAAGGCTTCTCCCCCGAGTGCTTTCTCAAATGTCCCTGTAAGTACCCTCGCCGGGACGAAGAGAACGGGCAGAGCGGGCACTTGTAGGGCTTCTCGCCCGTGTGTACGCGCTGGTGCCGGTTCCAATTCGAGGGGTCGTTGGTGCTGTAGCCGCAGTGGCTGCACTGGAAGCGACCGCCTCGCGGCGCCACCGTCGCCGTCCCGTGCAGCGCATCCCCTGCGCAACCAAGGACAAAGACTTATTGCTCGTTCACTACGGATGTGGAGAACGAGGGTAAATTGTCTTTCCTCGACGGGCTGGTGGGTCGAAAAGTTAATGGTAGTCTCTAGCATAGAGTTTATAAGAAATAGAGCCATACCTTGCCTGCGTCCCGAATTGCACCATTTCCCCGCAACAATACTGGGGTTTTGAACATCTGGCTGTCAGAGCAACTACAATGGGTAATGAGGAATCCTTAGGTTCTGAAATGGAGCTCCTCAAGGGCCCATTGTGAGCTAATGGATACACCACTAAAGCTGCCAACCAAGCCACACGGAAGGCAACGACGGACTTTAGCACTGCTAACAAAACTACACCAACCGACAACCGCAAGATAGCCGTCTAGCTTATACACTCGTACAAGGCTTCACAGATAAAATCGGCAAGCTTATGAGCCGCTTTAATAAAGACGGCCTACAAAGCCCATGATAAACTCGGACAAAAGCTAGCATTGCATTAAACACTTCATCTCATCATCAGTGGTATACGAGTAGGGATCCCATGCTGCTGGGGCCACAGTTACATCGGTGACCCAAGATGAACCATTCAGGAACGACTCTGGAAACACATTCATAACTACAAGTAAAATAATATAAATAAATAGCCTGAAGCCCTCCACGCACGGAAAACTGGTTAGCTATTTTGTTAATACGAACTACCCGCTTCCAAGCCAGGGAAGGCCACTGCTGTCCGAGGTGGGTAAAAGAGTCTGTGGATATTATCAAACATCCCCAAACACTTAATGCTTCATGACGTCCGAACAAGGACCTCTTTTCCCACCCTGCCAGGTGCCCCGTTGCCCGATACTTTCTCCGCATTTGCCCAAAGGCCGGCCAACCTGCTGGTAGATGAAGGGAAACCTCGATCTATATAAACCTGTGCGCAGTCCATTTCCGTGCATTTTGCATTGAAGAAGTTCATAGCGTGAGGGCCGAAACATTAGCATCTGTGACTAGGACACGCCGTCCCCCGGACAGCCAAGCAGACATACCATGAAATCCTCGGTAGTTAATGTTGAGTTGCAAAATAAAAAAAAGGGAAAATCCACAACTCAAAAAACAATAAACGAACACCAAATTACCATTACTTCATACTGGATCATTTCTGAAAACACGATATTAGAGTACATTACACAAACTACACACTATAATGATACACGTGAATTTACAGAATATTTTAATGAACACAGAACTCTCCATGAAATTGGTTATTGGGCTCCTTAAATTCTTCAATGTCTACAGTAAATCCCACAGTTACAGCACAAAATGCCGGTGTGGGTTCGCATGTTATGATTTAAGATGTTAATATGCATTGTAGCGTATTGGCAGATTGTGCATTTACAGAGTTTCTCTCCGGTGTGTTCACGCATGTGCTTATTGAAATTGTTGTGAAGCGTTGTAGCATAGACGTAGGCAGTGAATTTGAAGGGTTTCTCCCCGGTGTGAGTACGCATGTGGTTATTTAAGGTGTCGGTATCAGTTGTGTATTGGCAAATTGTATATTTATAGGCCTTCTTTTCAGTGTGCTTTCGCATGTGGTTATTTAAGTTGCCATGATTCGTTGCAGCGTAGGGGCATTCAGTGCACTTGTACGGCTTCTCCCCGGAGTGAGTACGCATGTGCACATTTAAGGTGCAGAGCTGCGTTGTAGCGTAGGCGCACACCGTGCACTTGTAGGGCTTCTCTTCCGTGTGCATGAGCTGGTGCCTGGTCCAATGAGAGGAGGTGTTGGTGGCGTAGCCGCGGTGGCCGCACTGGAAGTGGCCACCACACCACTGTCGCCGTCCAGCGCCGAGCATACCCAAGGGTGAAGTCTCATTGCGCGCTCTTTGGGCTAGGTATAAGTCTCCACGCAAAGGAATACCGCATTTCAATTCAGTTACCTTTAATTTACGTAGCGAGACTCAAGCGATCAGGCCTACTCTTCTGTCTGATCACGCAAATTTCGCTACGCTCTTTTCCTCATCAAGCGGAGAAAGAATATCACTCGGGAGCTACGAAAAAGTCGAATAAATGTTGTCCAGAGGCTTCTTTTAGGTTTGAGGAGCGTTTACGTGCAGTAACTCTCCAACATTGGAGAGCGAGCTTTACTTCCCTCTGAAGGAAGGCGTATGAAGGATTTTTTCGCCCTTAAAAACAAACTGCTTTGAGTTTGAACCCGCACACAGGACTGTAACTGCTCGATACCGTTATACCAGCGAAGACCCAAATTGACTTTTAGCTGTGTTTGAAGTTCGGAGGAAGTAAAAAATCATTCAGCACATTCTGGATTTAGGTGTAGAGTTTCTCGCACATAAAAACTCATTTGAATTTTCGTTTAATCTTCAGTGCACGGAATAGACTGCAAATCAAGATATACGCCAACCTTCAAAGACATCACTCATATTGGTTTTCATGGCTTGGCCGTTTCTGTGTACATCCATTCAATTGCAAATTGTTGCACAACGTAACTTACGATTTCCATATCAGCTCGTAAGGTTTTGGGTTGTATGTGAAGGGTCATATCTTCTAAACCAATAAACACACAAGCATATTCCCTTGTTTTAAGCAATAATCTTGTAATTTTATTTGAAGTTTCACCTTTATAATTACATTAATAGTTTAAACAATATTTCAATACAGATAATACAAGAAATGGAGTTCAAAAATGTTTAACATCTTTTCTCCAGGGTAAGCGCAGCATAGAAACATACATATTCGTATCCAGCTTACCTGGAACGCACGCCTCTGCCGCAAAGTAAACAAACCTCTCCGCAGAATCAATTTGGCTGGCTTCTCGCAGAAAGAGAGGATTCCAACACTGGTAGGTTTCAAAGTATTCGTATTAAAAATAACGAGCGTAACTCGCCCGAAAGTGTCCTACCACACTCATTTCAGAATGTCACGCTCTGCTCGTATCGTCGTCTCCTGTGTCATTTCACTCGTAGGTATACCAAGTACTTTCTGTACTAGATAGAGAAATTTTGCAACTGTAGACGATCGAGCTTCATGTACGTAATGAATTAAAATATTGTTCAAGAATAGTGGTAGCATGTGTTCTATGCCAGTCCCCAGTGTTTTCTCAAACTAGTTGCGGCTGGCGTGATGTCTTCTGGAGCACTTAAATATGAGAGAACACATTTTTCAGATGAACAGGACGAATTGCAGGATGGGGACAAAACTTACAAACATTTACACGAACAGTATGGAATTTTTCTTGAGTTTATGTCAGTGAAACATCAATTCAAACTGCCAATGTTTCGGTTTTTATTAAGCCTTCATCACGGCTACAACAAACGGATTTTTTATTCACTAAATACAATAAATTGCTAATCATCTATTACCTACTAGCCTATTACACAATTTATTGTTCTTAGTGAATAAAAAAATACGTTTGTTGTAGCTCTGATGAAGGCTTAATAAAAGCCGAAACGTTGACACTTTGAATTGATGTTTCACTGACCTAAACTCAAGAAAAGTCCTTACTATTATCAACGAGGTCAAGAAATCAAGCACGTGTAAATTTACATGAACTTTTAAGAGCCAGCACAACACCAAACATTGATATTTTTAGGCTGGCGACCAAGAAACAAGCCTACACATTGATATAAAACTAGCTGGTGTTTGAAAACTGAATGTTTTAAACTTAGTTTAATTAGTCTCTTTCGCTTACCAAAGCTGTGAAGGTTAATGCGAGTATTGTTTTGCTTACTTTTGTTGAAATATTCAGAACATTATTGAGGATGTGAATGAAGACAATAAACATTTTGTTTGATGTGATCTTGTTTACTGTCTTCATTAAAACTGAAGTATTAATACGCTCAACGGGTTTCTTTTTACTTTCCCGTATACGTACGTATACACGGAGTGATATACGTAGTATAGGGAAAGTTATGTAATGCTGCGCGAAAAAATGGCCAATTTTCGGCGGAAAAAAATTAATTGCCGGGCCGTGAAAACGAATAAGTGGATAAAACCAGTTGCTAAATTAAGAAAAAGAAATCCTCTATCTCGTGGTGTGGTCAAAATCCATGATTTGTTGCTTCTTTATACTTAAAAATCGATTGACGGCATTCCGTCCGTCTGTGGTCCACGCTAGCGCCTAAACCGTTCGGTCGATTTTCTTCAAAATTGATATTCCCCAGTCGATCTGATTCTAGTCGAAGCTTTGTGATTTTGAAAAAGATTCTTTAAAATTTGGGTGTACTTTATATGAAGCCCCCCGGGGATTTTCAACATTTTCTCAAAAACGGCCCCAAATTTTTTCTTTAAATTTCTTGTATGAATAGAGGAAAATACAGTTTTTAACATGGCATACGTCCGATTTTCACGTACAGCTCTGAATTTTCGAAAATTGTGATAGTTTGAGTTT
Organism: Acheta domesticus; assembly: GCA_031308135.1. NCBI lineage: Eukaryota > Metazoa > Arthropoda > Insecta > Orthoptera > Gryllidae > Acheta > Acheta domesticus. The sequence goes on along the minus strand of JAHLJT010002630.1, from coordinate 82,728,929 downwards.
TTTTCGGCGTCTTTCTCCAACTACAAAATTGAAGATAGAGATTTTTTCTTCAAATAAAATTTGTTCTGCATATTGAGTTCTTTAATAAAGGTCATGTAAATGTTTTTCACAATTTTGGTAGTTTTCGTGCAATATTGCGTGCAATATGTGCAATTTTAAAAAATTACAAAAACAAAATTTTCTCAAAAACGGCTCCAAATTTTTTCTTTAAACTTTTGGTAGGGATAGTGGTAAATGTACTCTATCTTTCTTAGTAAATCGTTCTTTCTTAGTAATATCGTTGTGTCAAAATAAAATGTGTCAATCGTTTCCTTTTTAATTGCTAATTCAGTTGCAAGGCAATCAATGACATAAAAGCCATTTTGGTCTATCGGTTGGTTTTTCCAAAATTACAAAAATGTAAATTGTTTTACTTGTCTCTCACGTCGTTAATATTTACATTATCGGCGATTTTTTTACATTATTATATTTACGAGTATACATGCTGTAAATAATGTCAAGTAAAGTTTCTCGAAAACACTACCGTTTTCTGTGAAAAGTAGCTCAAATTTCGGCATTTTCAGAAATGCTCAAACGTCATTTTCTCGTATACGGCTGCAATTTTTTTCTTGAAACTTTTGTAAGGGATAGTGCTAATTACACTCATTAGTATAGCGTGAAGTTTATTTTGAGTTTTTTTTTTCAAAAATTATATAAGTGTAAATTTTTTGAAAGCTCTCTCACATCTTTAATATACACATTATCCGCAATTTGTAAAGATGATTACATTTGTGAGTGTAAGTGCTTCAAATAACTTCAAATAAAGTATTTTGAAAACTCAAAAATTTTCTGTGAAAATGAGCTTCAAATTTCGCATTTTTAGTAGTGCTAAAACGCCATTTTCTCTTAAACGGCACATAATTTTTAAAAGAAAATTGCCATTTACGGCTAGGTTTTTGTGTTCTTTAATATTCTAAAATTAATGTTTCTGTTCTACCAATAGGAAACCGAAAATTAAGAAAATGACAAAAAAATGTACTTTTGGCGATGATAGATGGTAGCTGGCAAGAAAGAGTATGTGGCAATTCCGAATAGCTAGCGAAGACCCAGGAAAATAGAAAACTAATACGGGAAAGTCTGTGCCATTCTGTTTCTGTTTTTTGACAAATAAATAAATACGGTCATGCTTAATTTTTTTCAAAATACGAGTAGTTTTTCTTTAATTTTGTGACAAACGTAATAGGCCGCTGTAAATTTACTGCGCTTCGGACAGCTGGATGCGTCGTAAATTAGAATGTGCAATTTTGTATATTATTTCTTTCTTCGTTTCTTACATTCGAACTTTGTTATAGACTTACACATTAATATTTTAGAAATTGTTTATTTTGAAATATTTGAAATAAGTAAAAAGAATTAATAGCTCCCAGAATAGCGACAATGCAGGGTCTGCAACAATGCTTTGCGCTCGCGAATATCTGTGAATTAGTGTCATTGTTGTGACCGAATGGAGCTGTATGAAAAGGAGTTATAATTGTCTAATTTATGTTGATATTTGCAGGCAAATATTTAGTTTTGTACCAAATGCTGTACCATTTGTAGTGAGTAGAGAATTTGTTGCATGGTTTTAAAATACTCTTCCCTAATCATGGCCCAATGGAAGGCATTTCTATATTTCCAGGGTATCAGGCTTCTTTTTCCAATACAGGGTTACAAAACTTGCATTCTATTTTTGTGAAGTTGTAGAATTCACATAGTTCTGACAACACTGCAATGGAAATAGTGAGTTCCAAGCGAAGATGTTAGTAGCGCATAAAGTGCAATATTACAGTACTACTTAGCTGTTTCCTCTAATACGGGAAAGTAAGTGCTGTTGTAGCACCAGTAGTTTTCAACTGTTATACTTGGATATCACAAGCTTGTTTTCACCAGTATTAATATCATAGGAATAAAACCAATGAATTATTTTAACTTGCTCGTAATATTTTAGAGTTTGTGACAAAAATAGAGAGATGAAATTGACGAGTTTGCAGTTCGCGAGCTACTGAGGACAACGTGGCAGCAGGTATAATAACCTTGCCGACCCCTGACATAGATTCCTTACTAGTTTCCAGCTGTTAAGTTTTTCCTCAATGCTTCTACCTTTTTAAAGGCCGATATACACGGTACATTTTTCGTGTAGATTCTCATACAGTTTCTATATAGAAACGTCAAAATCTCAAACTGAACGTATAAAAGTCAAAAAGTAGCGCATACACGGTCTATACGCTTTCTGCATGAATCGCCACAAGCCGCCGCCAGGGGAGGGGAGGGGGCTAGCGGGAAACAACTGAATTGCGTCTTCCGAATATTTTCAGTGATAGTATTTCCATGCGTGCGTTCTGGCTATGATCTTGATTTAGTAGTATTAATTAACCATGAGGGGCATAGAGTATAAATATTGGAAGGCAGGGATAAGGAAAGAAGTAGTTTATCACAATATAACACTTCACACAATCGCACCTAACCACAAAATCGACAAGGCCGATTACCGTTAGTGAACGATTCTGCCGCTAGAGGCGCTGGAGTCAAACTGTATGCTTTCTACACGAAAAAATTACGAATATGTTCATAATTTTCTCATGTAGAAAGCGTCAAGTCTGGACTACATGAAGAATCTACACGGAAAACTATACCGTGTATATCGGCCTTAAAAGAAATGATAAGACACAATAAGATAAATCAAAATAAAATCAGAATTTAATTTTTTTAAAGACAGAATAATGAGATGCGGGAGACAAAATTAAGAAAGTAAGGATAGTACAAAAATAATCTAAAAAGTAGTTGTTAATTGGTCGGCAATAGCTTCGTGAACTTCGACTTTTTGTGAGATTACACAGGACGCTGATATGTGAAATGGATAATCTCGCAAAGCCAATCAAAAAACTTCCCATCTTAAAAACGATACATAGTTTCGATACAGGACTAACAAGAACACGATTAGGTACTAGGTAGTACCTGAAGTTGCACAAAAATCAAAAAAGGAAAATGCAGAATTCTAATTACATATATTGTAATATATAAAAAGACCTCTCGGTATTTTGCATGAAAATATTTGCAACAAGTGTGCAGTTATGTGGGATGGTACGGACACAGAACGTCGATAATCCCAAAAAATAGACGTTCTTAGAGCAGCGAATCAATAACTATAAATATTCCATAATTAATGTTAGAGCGTCATGCTGTTAAACGGCCCGATGGTCAAGAGATGCCATAAATGTGAAGTAGGCTTTGAAAGTCGTGGTTAGGAAAAAACAATTAATAATACTCTCTCACGAAAGCGGTGCAGCTGGGAACATATATTAATTGGTATTTTTCAATGTTAGTTTTTAGTGTAATCTGGGGTTACTGGTAGAGGATAGCGAGGCGAATATTTGATGGTTAATTCCTACATTTTTGTTTCTCGAGTTAAAGTAAAATTATTTGATTTAAGTTAGAGACACTTCGTATTTTCCGAAGGCTTCACGTTAGGATAGCTTCGTACCTGGAAAGAAACATCTAATAAGCTAATTGAAATAGTCGCGAGAAGACGTTTCATCCGAAATCTAGCGAGGGCCAGTTGCCTTGCGAAATAATAGAGGAAATCCCATTAAATTACATAAAGTATCAGGGACATTCAGGGATTGGTTGGGAATTTATTCGGATGATAAGTAAAAACATATTAACAGGTTTACAGAAGACTACATGGACAACGCTGGACTTCGGAACCATCTGAGAAGTTAATAGTACGCTCACAAACATTATTTAGAAAAAAGCCGTACGATACATTACTGTCATTCAAAGAAAAGTTCAATTATTTAATTTATGAGATCTCGAACGTACTGTAAAAGTATATCAATAAATGTTAAATTTGATTGTTTTAAAAAAGGAGAAAAGGCTGATAATCCATTGTAGTTGCCATCAGTTCAATGATACATTTTTCTTCCATAGAACTTGATTCTGTGTAGAATTACACTGTGTAGAAATCTGTGTAAACATGCAGCATGTTTAATGTCGTATGCCAGAACCCGTGATTGAATTTGGAAGTACAATTAGCAATGTAATAATACAACATCGAGAGAATCAATAAGCTTATCAGGGCAAGGATAGAAATAATAGGATTCCTAATACCAGTAGAAAATAGGGCTGATTTTAAGGACAGAGTTCGGCTCACGGCGCACGGTTCACTTGCGCATGGTTCACTCGCGCGGACCACGAGAACGAATCACTCAGGGAGCACTGCTTGTGCATTGTGCGGTGTGGTGCAAATGTGTAATGGAGAATTACAATGGTTAAATGCATAAAATGCGTTGCGTGCACAATGTTAAATGCATAAAATGCGTTGGTAATTATGCGTTGGACAGACTCAAGGATGTTTTATGTTAACGCGAGGGCCGAAGGCCCGAGCCTCGTCCTCAACTTGGACACGGGTAGCGAAGCGTCACGATTCTACACGAAAATGCGTTGGCCACGTGGCCGTGTGCACACTGTGGCGGCGCCGCGAGTGACTCGTTCGGAACCGAATCGTGCGCGTCAATAGGAGCCGAACCCTGTTCTTAAAATCTACCGAAAATAGTAAGTCATAAATAACCGCCCATCTTAAAGAATCTGTAACAGAAATTTTAATAAAATTAATCAGAGTGTGTCGTTACATTAGCTTGCCTAACCTGGGGCAGAATAATATAATTAATAATAAGAAATGAGGGAGATTCGTTACACTATTAATTCACTGAACGAATAATACATCATTACCATTACTTCATGTTCAATCATTTCACCAAAACAGCATTAGATTATCTCACTAGAAACTACATAAAGATAAGCACAATCAATCGAATGATTTGTAATAAATACAGAACGCACAATGAAATTGTTTCTTCTGCTTCTTCAATTCTTCCGTGTATCCAGATTGAATTCCACATTGTTATGCACAACTGTTCCTTCCCCGGAGTGAGTACGCATGTGTCTGTTCACGTGGAAGAACTGTGCCGACGCGTAGGAGCAAAGGGTGCACTTATACGGCTTCTTTCCGGTGTGTTTTCGCATGTGGACACGCAGATTGCTAGGATTTGTTGAGGCGTAAGGGCAGAAAGTGCACTTGTACGGCTTCTCGCCCGTGTGCACGCGCTGGTGGATAGTCAAAAGAGAAGGTCTGATGGTAGCGTAGCCGCAGTGGCTGCACTGGAAGCGGCCGCCACGCGGCGCCACAGTCGCTGTCCCACGCCGTGCACCCCCTGCGCATCGAAACACTCTCAATGCGCATTCTTTGGAATGCCCGTAAAGTTAGCACACCCACTTATCAAAAATTTAAAAATGACTCTACCATAATTGTGTTCTAATTTTGAACTAATTTACACTTACCTTAAAAAATTTCTACCAATGCAGAACATCAAAATTTACATGTTACGTGGGTGAGCTAACTTAACGTTAAGTTGGCATACCCACACAAGAAAAATGCATTAAACCAAAAAAAAAAAAAAACAAATATACCACAAATTTGTACTAATTTTGAACTAACTTATACCCACCTTAAAAAATTTTGAACTGATGCACAACATCAAAATATACAACGTTTAAGAGTGGGTGCGCCAGATTAACGTTAAGTGGGCATTCCCACAGAAGAAAAACGCATTAAACAAAGAAACCAAATATACCACTATTTTGTTATAATTTTGAACTAATTTATACCTACCTTAAAAAAATTTTGAACCGATGCACAACATCAAGATATACAACATTTAAGAGTGTGTGTGTGCCAAGTGAACGTTTAGTTGGCATACCCACACACGAAAAACGCATTAAACAAAAAAAGCAGACATGTTTGTAGGAGAGCAATTACATCTCTTTATCCACGTGTTAGGTTCTACATTTCTTCATTTCTTTTTAGGAATAATTTACATTTTGTGAAATTCAAGCACACCTTTACCATTCGAGGCATTTATTTGATAATGTATTGCTTGTGAAATAGACCTACATTTTAGTGGGCCTTCTATTCTATACCTATGATGTCCTCAGTAACTTAGAGGGGGGAAAATGCTTTCAAATGAAAGACATTAGACATATTCCAGATGAAATATTTGAAGAAGCTGAGAAAACCGTGTAAACATTACTTTCCACGAAATGTTAAGAAAGAAATGAGAGAAACTTCATGTATAAATATCGAAAAGTGAAAAAGAGTGGCATCTAATACAGACGTTTTTCTGACGTACATTTTAGGTCGGGTAAATACATCTGACGTTTATAAATTTTACATTTATAACATGTGAAGACAAAATGCTTTACACGTAAAAACTTTATTTATTAATGTTAAATATACTGTGTTGATCCATTAGTCAGCTTGCGTCAAATCAACGTTCACTTCACCACTTTTATTTTATGCATTCAATGTATGTAGTTGATGTAGTTATTAAGTAGTCTGATACGTACATTTTTGTTTATGTTTCATGCCTGACTGGAAATATGTTGGCCACTTCTGTATTATAATGGCGCAAATAAACGATTTCGATCCTTCTGAATTCTGATTGTTAGATATGAATTTTTAATTGCACGTAAGGATTAATATAATGGTAATTAAAAGATTCTTCACTGAATTCACTACTTCACTATACTAGTATAATGAGTGGATCCACTAAACGAAAGTATCTGTAGTATCTGATGTGTTCAGACGAAAGTATGTTGTTTTCTTTGTTGCACTTATAGTTTTATCTGAACAAGTTTCATAGTTAGAAACTGATTACTTATTTATCTGAACAACAAATTACAGTTTTAGCGCACTGTGAATACCCTATAGTGCGTCCAAGCATTTGATTGCAGTACAGAGCTTATGGAGAACAGCGTTGTCACTTCTCAGCAGCGCTTACACGCAACACTCGCCGTGCTTGATAATCTGATTGACATGAAATTTTGCCAGCTTGTTCAGCACCTTTCAAAATCCATAAATATTGATTTTTGAAGAAAGAAGCATCGCAAGTAATGGTTTTGCGACAATTAGTATTCAGACCTTTCATGACCTGCTGCCTGTCGAAGCGAGGAAATCGCCGCGCCCCGCCGCTGTCGCCAGGGTCTCAGTTGCCTGGGAGGGCACGCAGAGTGTTAAAACGGGTGTTTACATGACATGTTCGGAAAGTCAAGAAGGTCGAACACATACGTGGAATAATCCAAATACAATTTTTGCAAAGATATGAGCCTCTGAAAATGTTATCTCGATATGGGACAAATAAATAAATACATTTCACTTTTGCTTAGAAACAAAATTTTCACAATAATGGGTTCTAATAAAAAATTTCAAAACAATGACATCAAGTGCACCGTATGTAAGTTTATTTTTCACGTTTCTTAAAAATAGCATTGGTTTACGACTTCGGTAAAATTATTAAGAATGCGTGTTACTGTGCCGTTGAAACTAAAAAGAGACCAACGGATGTGACCTTTGCCATCAGTTGTGAAAGAACGAACGCGCTATAAAATCTGACATCGATAAAATCTGACGCGATAAAATCTGACGTTTTTGGCACTGCCGATGCACTGCTTGTTGCAGGAAGCGCGGATGTCATGAAAGGTCTTGATGCAAAACGTCTCTAATACACTATTTTTAATACTCCCTAACACTTCAAAATTTTAATAGTATATGGGTATTGCTTGGTGTTCTACCACCTGGCGTCACAGAGGACGAAGTTAGTTTTCCTACATTTTTATTCATAAGCACGATGGAATTTCGACAGGGGGTCTCGCCCTTTCTTCAATTACGTACCACTTACAAGCCTGGAGCAAATTAGAATACCTCTTGAACGACAATAATTTCACATGTTAATAGATGGCTTAATATTAGAAATTAAAGATTTTTGATAAAAAAGATGTATTATTATTATTATTATTATTATTATTATTTATTTATTACAGGTTGTAACAAAGTACAAATAATGTTGACATCATTTCGCAGAAGACATAGTCTTGTGTGCGAACCTGCAATGACTAATCATGTATCATATATTGCAACTACCCTCGCGTCTTCGGTTGGGCGCCTCAGACGGGTAGCCGGCCCGCTCAGTCGACAGATTACCTGAAACGGCGAAGATGGAGGAAGCCGGTGGCCTAGGTTGAATGAGAAGTCAAACATGTGAATTTAGAACAAGTTGAATTTATTCATTAAAAAAAAGAAAACGCTAATAGTCTGGTGATGATAACTCTGGCGAGCATGCCCCCAAAATCGAAATAAAACAAAAATGAAATGTCATGCACATAAGAGAACATAAAATTACAAAGTGATTACAATCAGATGAAACTCTTCTTCGCGCGCGAATTCCCGCTTGACGGCCATGCGCGGCCGGGAACTCCTCTTCGTCGCCCGGTCGAGAGGAAGTCAACACTGATTGTCTGATGTACTGTTCACACCTCTCGATCGCGGGTACGACATAAGACACTCAAACAGAAAATACCTCTGTTAGGCGGCCTGCGCCACCCACTGAAGTTGAACGACCTCAGGTCAGCTGGCTGCGAGGTTCGTGGCGGGCGAGGAGCGCCGCTCGGAAAATGTAGGTAAGATCAGGTACTTGCGAGGGCAGCGGCCAAGGCGGCCGGAACACAAAAGCGCCGTCTGCTCGCTGCGGTGAATGGGTCAGCACAGTTCATTCACTGACACGGTCGGTTCATTCCCGGTCGATCTCACAATACTTTGATACTAATGAGCCCGTGAATTATCGCACAAATTCACAAAGGAAAAGAGAGTCTCGAGTTCGCACGTAAATCGGACGTAATATAATACGAATTGCTGTCAAATGTTCATAATACTGTTCTGCGGCCTGCGTTCGTCACAGAAGTCTTGTACCCAAACTCTACAGGAAACTTAATAATTTTTCTAAGTCCATCGAACCGAACGCCACAACAGAATATAACAGGTTCCCCCCTGCGGCCGCCACTTGCGTCCGATTCTGAACACGGCTCCCAAGCTTCTCCCTTGTGCCTCGTCGCTCCAAGTTTTTGGAAACCTCGTTCCCCCCACCAAAATTATCCCTGTGACTCTGGAATATTCTAGAACAAACCCGAATTCTGGCTGCTATTGGCGAAAGGGTACTGCGCATTAGATATTTTCTGCCCAATCAGAGGATGTTTTCGAGGCCGAGAAAAGAGTGAGAGAGGGGCTGGTTATCGCTCCCTCTCGCTTTAATTTTGCGTCGAAAAGGGGCAGTTATTAACGACCGGGGGGGTGTGAGGGGCTAGGAATCTCTAGGGAGGTTGACGGAAGAGTTCCAGGCGTCGTGGAAAAATACTGAAGGGGTCGTGTGCAGAGCGGCCACCCAGAGTTGGGGCACACGTGTCCATGACGAATTAGGGAGCGAAGGGTGCCGACACCGTGGCGCCTCGCCTGGCCCTCGGGTCGCCTCCGTGGCGCCTCGCATCTCTCGCGTCGCCGCCGTGGAGTTATTTTGCGGCAGAATAAACTTGAATTTATTCGGTATCACTACATTGGCCTCCCTTCCCGCAGTAGAGATATGCATCGTGTTTTAAAATTCGTAAGGCGTGGTGAGAAGTTTTGAAACCTGAGATGCTTATCTCGTCAAAAAAATTTAAAAAAGTGGTACCGAATTCTAACGACTAATTTCTGTGATAACAATTACATAAAAGGTCTTATTCAAATAGTTACCCTTAAATTAAACTCATTAACCCTAATAATGGTGGAGTAATAAAATAAACTAATAAACTACAAGAAAATCTGAATTCCCTAATCTACGGTTACAAATATTATCTCTTAAACAGTGAAGGCACGGCTATCACGAACTACTCGGTAAGCTGTACGGTTCTGGCGAGTTTATTTTAGAGATTAATAAAGTTTGGAATTAAGTTTTCATTCTTTAAAGGGTCGCAGATTAAAAAAATTGAATTTGCCTGCTGGGAGACCGTTTGCATCTTTAAGTTGGCACACGTTGGGGTGCGGAATGGCTTCAATGATAAATGGTCCAGTAAACAATGGAAAAAACTTATGGAAAAGACCTGCAGGCTGATCACTCACTCGCGGGGTTCGAACCAACACCTTCTCGCCTACGTGAAACTGATAGGGATTTTTGACCTGTGCCTCCCTTTTCCTGGCATTTTTACTAAGATTGTCCATGATAATTCTACACCGAGTTTCGTAATTTGGTACGGGTTGCCCCGATAACCTTGCTAACAATGGGAACAAATGCTTTGGTTTCTTCCCGAAATGGGCTTCATAAGGTGACATGCCAATAGAGTCGTGTTCAATCATGTTAATCCACTCGTTGATGTTTTTGATTAGCAGAGGCCATTCTTTGTGGTTGTGAGCAACGTAAACGCGGAACAGACGTGAGATTTCCTTCATTACTCTCTCACTTGGGTTTGATTGGGGATGTCTAATCGAGGAAAAGATGACCGAAACACCTTCACTTTCTAAAGTTTGCCTCCAGGCAGTTCCGGTAAATTGCGAGGCGTGATCGCTAAGAACCTTTCGGTATGTTCCGGCGGTTTGAAAAAAATCCCGGGTCAGCCGTCTGAGGCAGTTCTGCGCTGTAGGTCTAGTAATCGGGTAAAGCTGAGTGAATTTTGAAAAGCCATCAATTATTACTAATATGTGCTTGTACCCGTATCTAGCGGTAGGCAGTGGCCCGTATAAATCTAAACAGGCAAGTTCATTAGGGGCTGCAGGGATCACGTGCTTCATTGGCCCGTCGTAATGCCTATTTGGGAACTTAGTCATTTGACAAGTTACGCATTTCGAAATAGTAGCCCTTGTCTGTCTCGCCATGTTCTTCCAATAAGCGAATGTCAGTAAAACTTTCAAAATTTTGTTTCCCCCAAAATGTCCATGTTTCTGATGCACGTAGGTTATGAGCTTATCAGTAATTTCAGCGGGTATCCACACTCGGTACTCGTCCGGCTGTTGTTTTGTCCTAAACATTACTAGATTATTTGACAATTTTACTAACCCTGGGTTGAGGTTGAATTTCTCAAATAGTGGATCATTCTGGTCAAGTGAGTTCTGAAGGAATGACCTAGCTTTGCCAATAATGGCGTCCTGCTCCTGCAATCTCTGAAGGTTGCGAGGTTGCATTTCGGGGATCGGATCGACATTTAAACTGATGGCGTTCATGTAAAGTATCGTTTCATTCTGGACAAGCTGGTTGGTTGCATAAGGCAATCTGCTTAGAAAATCAGCTATAGGGTTGTTTATTCCTTGACAATGTTGAATTTCGAAATTAAACTGTTGAAGCCACAGTACCCAACGTAATAACCTAGCGTTGGCGCAATGGCAGCGCTTGAGAAAGATTAGTGCTTTGTGATCAGTGATAATATAAAATTTCCTTCCAGCCAGGTAGCCTAACATCTTTTGGAGAGCCCATACGATCGATAACGCCTCTTTCTCAGTGACGGAAAATTTCTGTTCATTTGGTCTAAGTACCTACTCGCAACGGCAATAATCTTATAACCCGGGTCTTCATCGTCTCTTTGTGTCAAAACGCAACCTATGCCAACATTAGAACTGTCTGTTTGGAGAAAGAACGGCTCGTCGAAATTTGGATGATTCATCATAACGGCGTTTCTAAAAGCCGCTTTGATTTGTTCAAATGCCCGTTCATGTTCCTCGGTCCAATGCCATTTTACTCCTTTCCGTAACAAATTCACTAACGGGGCCGTAAGAATCCCATACCCCGGAACAAAGCGTGACTGGTAAACACACATACCCAAGAATCCTTTCAACTGTTTTGGGTTGTGCGGGCGCGAAATCTGATCGATTGCTTTAACTTTCTCCCGATCGATTTGAACACCTTCTGTATTAACACAATAGCCTAGAAAAGAAATTTCACGTGTGCAAAACTGTGACTTAGCTACATTTAATCTCATTTGATTGGTAGAAAGGCATTCTAACAGTCGCCTTAAATGACAAAGATGTTCCTGAAAATTTCGAGATGAAATCACAAGGTCGTCAATATAAGGCGTAACGAAGCGTTTGAGTTCGTCACCTAATTTTCCATCTAAGCATCGAATGAAGGCTGCGCCACTGTTCTTTAGGCCGAAAGGCATCCGCTTCCAGACATAAGTGAGGCCGTTGTAAAGGAATCCTGTAAATTTTCTGTCGTCTGGGTGAATAGCAATTTGCCAGTACGAACTAGAAAAATCCAAAGCTGAGAAAATTTTTGTTTGGTTAAACTTCCAAAGAATATCATCAATATTCTGCGGCGCCTCATTTTCTGGAACGGTCACTTCATTAATTCTGCGAGCGTCTAAACAAATTCTGACCCCTCCGTCTTTCTTTTTTACAACGACAATCGGATTTAGATAGGCGGTCACTGATCTCTCGATGATGCCCTCGTCAATCATTTTTCTGACGGTCTCATCAACTTCCCCCCTTAAAGCTTCTGGAATAGGATAGTTTTTCATCTTAAACGGCGAGTCATCGGTAACCCTAATTCGAAAACAAAAGTCTTTAATTGGATGACCGGGGCGACCGAAGACATGTAAATAATCAAGTAGCACTGTCTGCAACTGGGAGCGTTCATCATAGTTCAAAAAATCACATTTTTGCACATTTTGGCAAATAATCCCCTTCGTCGTTTCCCCCCCTTCCCAAGTTGCACTAGAAATGCTAAGATCAATCCTATCTTCCCCGTCATCTTGAATAATAATTTCTTTACCGGCACCGAAACTCATAACATTTCTGGAAAAATCTATTATTCCACCGTTTTCTCTTAAAAAATCAACCCCCAAAATAACATCATGATTAAGATCTTCAATTACTAGACAGGGCACATCAAACAACATATCTCCTATATTAATTGAAATCAGGACCTGCATTGAAATTGGCTTGCTTCGTTTTCTCCCAACCCCTATGACATAGCATCTCACGGTAGGTAATGTCGGTACTGGAATCCGCTCGCTTATAAGTCGCGCATAAAATTTCTTTGACACAGCACTAATTTCACTACCAGTATCAATAAGAGCTTGGACACATAAATTTCCCATAAAGGATTCAATAATAGGGCATTTTCTGGCACGTTCTTTGATAGTCACATCCTCGTCTTCGTTAAAATCAAAAAAGGCATAATTCACTGATACGATCGCATGAAATGGTATCTCTAAAGAAACTCGTCCGTCACCCAGATACCGAGACAGCTGGGACGTTTCTAATTTGTTGAAGCCGGCCGGGATGAATTTTGCCGTCCATCTCTCTCATCGCGATGTCCACGGTTCTCACGGGATTCGGGCGGCGCTCGCCGATCATCTGCCTCGTTCCCTCCGGCCCTATTATCTCTATGCCACTGCGGCCTGCCTTGGTAGTTTCCGTCGGGCCTGCGATTTCTGTCGCGGTTCTCATTGTGATAGTTGTCCCGCGTTCTATCAAATTGTGCCAACAGTTCTTGGAAACGTTCTAAATCTCTACACTCCACGCTGTTGACAATATTCTGTACATACGTTGGGAAATGAGCTGTCAGTAACCAGATGATTTTTCGGTCGTTTGCCTGCGGGTCACACAGCTTGATGGCGGAGATTTTCTCCATGGCGTAGTCTAAATAGGACTGCCCGTGGCGGTTTTCCCATCGCGATTCTAAAATCTTCCGCTCGAACTCATATCTCCGTTGTTCGCCCCAGTATCGATTCAGAAACTTCTCCCGAAACTCTTCATAATTTTGAGGGAAAGGGTTTAAAGCGGAAATCCAATAAGATGCATTGCCTTTCAACAATTCTTGCATAAATTTAGCCTTCAAGTGTGAAGGTACCGCCTTCGTGAGATTCATGTAATTTTCCGCCCGGTCAAGGAAAACTTTGGGATTTTCATCGGGTTTTCCGGAAAAATACAGGTTTTGCGGTGGAGCCCACGAGAAGCGAAGGCCTGAGCCACCAGAATTCGGATTTGGGTAATTCTCGCGTTCCTTTTCAATTTCCTCCTTTACCAATTCTAGGACAGTACGATCAATTTCCCTTTTTAATTTAGCTTCTCTCTCCCTGATGTTTTCCTCACTAATATTGCCTACTTGCGCGAACTTTTCGTGGATATGCGACACTTCTGAATGGAGTTTCTGTCCGATTTTATTAAATTTTTCGCCCATTTCCTGCTTAACTTCAATGATCTTTTCAGTAACCGACTCACAGCACGCTTCTACTTTGTCGTCGCATGCCTGTAATTTGGTCTGAATTTCGGTTTTAAAAATTTTGAAATTTTCGGTAGTTTCCGCTTGTGCCCTTCCCAACTCCTGATTGAGTTTTTCTACGTTCCCCTCTATTTCCCCGCATCTGCCTTCGACCTGATTCTTTAAAATCCCTATTTCATGGTTAAGTTTTTGCTCGAGACTTTCTAATTTATTTGCTTGGGCTTCCAAATGACTTTCGATTCGGTTAAATCTGTCCTCACACTTGCTCTCATGTGCTGTGAACCGTTCATCTAACATTTCCTGTAATTTGGCAGCGTTATTTGAGATTTTCTCCTCTAATTTTGCGGCATTATTTGAGATTTTCTCCTCTAATTTCGCGGCATTATTTGAGATTTTCTCCTCTAATTTCGCGGCATTATCTGCAATTTTCTCCTCTAATTTGGCAACAGTGTTATCTGAAATTTCTCTCATAACGCGCAAGATCTCACTTAAGGTGGGACCTTGCGTCGACGGCTCCTCAAAACTGTCTTCACCCGTCACGTCAATACCTGATTCGTCCTGCATTTTTACGATGTTACGCGGTTTCACTTGTTTTAGTACGCGCACACGGTATTCACACAACACAACACAACACAAGACAATGACACTTACAAGGAAAACACAGTACAAAATGACATCCTCAACAGACCATAAGTTATTAACTTCTCTACACCGTGCTTCCATCCATCATCTTAATAATTTAAACAATTTAATAATTTAGGCAGAGAAATCTCAGGGCGCTTATCTGGGATATTAAAAAATGAAAATTACGATTATTTCGCGTTAATCGAGCCCTACGGTGGGAAAGCCAATTGCAACTACCCTCGCGTCTTCGGTTGGGCGCCTCAGACGGGTAGCCGGCCCGCTCAGTCGACAGATTACCTGAAACGGCGAAGATGGAGGAAGCCGGTGGCCTAGGTTGAATGAGAAGTCAAACATGTGAATTTAGAACAAGTTGAATTTATTCATTAAAAAAAAGAAAACGCTAATGGTCTGGTGATGATAACTCTGGCGAGCATGCCCCCAAAATCGAAATAAAACAAAAATGAAATGTCATGCACATAAGAGAACATAAAATTACAAAGTGATTACAATCAGATGAAACTCTTCTTCGCGCGCGAATTCCCGCTTGACGGCCATGCGCGGCCGGGAACTCCTCTTCGTCGCCCGGTCGAGAGGAAGTCAACACTGATTGTCTGATGTACTGTTCACACCTCTCGATCGCGGGTACGACATAAGACACTCAAACAGAAAATACCTCTGTTAGGCGGCCTGCGCCACCCACTGAAGTTGAACGACCTCAGGTCAGCTGGCTGCGAGGTTCGTGGCGGGCGAGGAGCGCCGCTCGGAAAATGTAGGTAAGATCAGGTACTTGCGAGGGCAGCGGCCAAGGCGGCCGGAACACAAAAGCGCCGTCTGCTCGCTGCGGTGAATGGGTCAGCACAGTTCATTCACTGACACGGTCGGTTCATTCCCGGTCGATCTCACAATACTTTGATACTAATGAGCCCGTGAATTATCGCACAAATTCACAAAGGAAAAGAGAGTCTCGAGTTCGCACGTAAATCGGACGTAATATAATACGAATTGCTGTCAAATGTTCATAATACTGTTCTGCGGCCTGCGTTCGTCACAGAAGTCTTGTACCCAAACTCTACAGGAAACTTAATAATTTTTCTAAGTCCATCGAACCGAACGCCACAACAGAATATAACAGGTTCCCCCCTGCGGCCGCCACTTGCGTCCGATTCTGAACACGGCTCCCAAGCTTCTCCCTTGTGCCTCGTCGCTCCAAGTTTTTGGAAACCTCGTTCCCCCCACCAAAATTATCCCTGTGACTCTGGAATATTCTAGAACAAACCCGAATTCTGGCTGCTATTGGCGAAAGGGTACTGCGCATTAGATATTTTCTGCCCAATCAGAGGATGTTTTCGAGGCCGAGAAAAGAGTGAGAGAGGGGCTGGTTATCGCTCCCTCTCGCTTTAATTTTGCGTCGAAAAGGGGCAGTTATTAACGACCGGGGGGGTGTGAGGGGCTAGAAATCTCTAGGGAGGTTGACGGAAGAGTTCCAGGCGTCGTGGAAAAATACTGAAGGGGTCGTGTGCAGAGCGGCCACCCAGAGTTGGGGCACACGTGTCCATGACGAATTAGGGAGCGAAGGGTGCCGACACCGTGGCGCCTCGCCTGGCCCTCGGGTCGCCTCCGTGGCGCCTCGCATCTCTCGCGTCGTCGCCGTGGAGTTATTTTGCGGCAGAATAAACTTGAATTTATTCGGTATCACTACAATATGTACCTGTTACATTTATCAATTTTTGTAGAAAAAACAAAATTAAAGAAAAATGAAAATTATAAAATGAAAAATAATATAAAATATAATTTGAGACATATTCAGACATTATTTCTTAGTCACTGCATGGGTTGATAGAATGATGCAATTACTGAATCATTCAAATCAATAATCCAGGATCTGATACGCTTTCGTTGTCCTCGTGTATTAACATCACAATTTTTGAGTTCTGTACTCAACGCGTTGAATATTTTGTAACAAATATAATAATGCCGACGTTTACTAATTTCTTTATGAATTTTTTTCGGAATGATATCTATGTTCCTCTTTGTCGCTGAAATAGTTTTATAATCATTATACATAGACTCAAAGTTTGTTAATAACGCTTTTTCTATATAAAATTTCTTCACGCTGATTATTTTATTTTCTCTAAATATTATTTCCGATGAGAATAGTTTGCTTTTATTATAAATGATCTTTATAATTC
The DNA here is from genome assembly GCA_031308135.1 of Acheta domesticus. Classification (NCBI taxonomy): domain Eukaryota; kingdom Metazoa; phylum Arthropoda; class Insecta; order Orthoptera; family Gryllidae; genus Acheta; species Acheta domesticus. The sequence continues at coordinate 82,712,023 of JAHLJT010002630.1, read as the reverse complement.
GTTTCTGTATGTCAATTAACGCTTTCATATTATTATCGTAAGCTCCACCCCATGCTATAATAGCATAGGTTGCTATGGACCAAAACAATGCATAGTATATAGACATCAATTGCTTAGTATTAAGTATGGATCTCAATTTATAAAAGATATAAATCAAGTATCTAACCTTTTTTACAATTTGTTGAATTTGATGACTCCATTTAAAATTACAATCAATATAGATCCCCAAATACTTAGCAATCGATGTTCTATTCATATCAGGACAACTACAATAATTAGTACCGCATGAAATTTTATGTATTTTTATCACACAATCGACAGGAATGCTATCTAGATAACTACCATAAGTTACATAAACAGTTTTTTGGATATTGAGTCTTAACTAATTATCTTTTAGCCATGTAGTTATCAATTTCATATTTTGTTCGGCTCACCCAAGAACCTCAGGCCACGTTTTGCCTTTAATAATTACAGCTGTATCATCTGCAAATCATACCAATTCACCTTGAGTCAATATTCCAAAAATATCGTTTATGTATAATAAAAAAAGTATGGGTCCCAATATAGTACCTTGTGGAACACCGCAGGTTACAATTTGTTCCTCACTAATAACGTTATTTATTCTGACAACCTGTTTTCTATTCGTCAAATAGCTTTTAAACAGATTATAAGAAGTGCCTCTGAATCCCTTTTTATATAATATATTATTAGAATCATTTTATATAATATATTATTAGAATCATTTTATATAATATATTATTAGAATTATTATTAAAAAACAGACCTTTAAATGAGAGTTAATACTGAAATATCAATAGCAAAATAAGTCCAAATCCAGTGGGAACAGATTGTTTATTCATCACTTACTGTCGAGGCTTGAATTGTTTTGCGCTAATGACATCGTTATCAAGGTCAATATTGCTGATTTTCAGTCTCAAGTCATTTTATAAGTCCAATTTATCTATTTTGTTAATGTAAAATAAAGGGAAAATGCCCATTCACAAAGGTGAGGTGATATGGATGGTCTCAGATACTGCAAGGTTTTGTGCGTACACTGCATAATATTCTTTTCAAAAATTCAGCTAATAATTCATCTCATATTTGCATTTGAAAGCACATTTTACGACAACTATTAGTTGAATGCCTTTGGCATTAATATTATTAACTGTAAAATGTCTAATTCATTTTTAAATATGTTTACATGTATTTCACTGTTTTTAATAAGTGAAATTCAAAAATAAATACTCTATTTTTCCTTTCACATCGCCGGTTGAGAATAGCTGAGAAGTGTACAGGACCATTGAACGACATGAGATGTTCGTTCGGAGAGCACGAAATATTGTTTTTATTACTGTCTTACTCATGAACCATGATTCATACAGAAATGTGGTTGGTCTCATATCAAAATTTGGACTTCCCTTGTCATTTCATCCACTGGGTGTTTGTGCTTTTCTGCAATAATAAAAAAAGTTTCTCGCATAGTGAAAATTTAAGGACGTCAAAACGTAGAAGTAAGCATTTGGCTATCATTTATAATTAATTTCATGGAAATTAAACTATAAAACTAAATTACAAACTAACCACCACATTCATAAGAGTTCTGGGAATAACTGGTAAAAAAACTCAATTGTTTAAGATCAATACAACTGAAGCTACCGTTGAATGAACTTGTTAAGTATGTGCGCGTGAAACAGGATGGACAAGCCAAATAACCCTGAGCCTCTTGAATCGGCAACACAGCTTGCGATAGAAAGAGAGAGTCTTATGTAAAATTGTATTGGATAGAAAGAGAGGGCAATACTCCATAAGGCGCCGTACTGCAATCAAATGTTTGGATGCACAATAGATGTACCCACTTTTTATACTTGTCAAAAATTTTTTTCAGGGGATCGAAAAAATTATATGGTTTTTCATATTAAATTATATTTTTTCCAAAGTTTCAGCATGTTTCCTCATTTCATTTTTTAAAAAAATTTGTCGTTCAATTATAATAGAATGAATGGTTTCCTTATTCTATCGAAAATTCTAGACTTAAGGGTTCGGCCTTTTGGCATCGTACTCTTCTTGAATTTGTTGGCTTTTGTTGTGCTATTTGGTTTTAAGAGTATTTTATTTTTACATTGCATTAATTTTCTGTACTATATTTTATATTTATTATTTACACCATATTTCTTGTACATGTTGCAATGACAGTCCCACCTTTTTTTGTTATTTCTGAAGACATTTATTTATAAATAATTATTATACTATTAATAATACATTTGATGTTCGATATCAAAACATTTATTCAATGAAAATTTCTGTTAGAATTGTGAGTGAGTGATAATTCAGTTTCTTGTGTTTCATTGCATTCTTTTTATCACGACAATTAACATTTAACAGTACCAACAGTTGAATACCAAACAACATATTACTTTATGAAATGTACTAACAAAATGATTAAGAAATTGTGAATGAAGATAGGGAATTTTGGCAGGAACAGAAAAGCTGTCCTTCTCAGAAGGAAGAGAGAAAGGAGTTTCCATTGAGCTTTCTACCTGAGCATCCTCCTACCCTTTCCATCCCTCAATGATACCTGTCGCTTACAACCCCCCCCCCAATTTGCCCCAGTTGCTCATTGAGGAGAGCGGATCGGCGAACAAAAGGTGGCGTTTCTCCACCCCCATCGTTTACTGGATTTTCCACACGAAACTTTCAGAATCTTGACGTGACAATATCTGTTGATTTCTGTCTCTTTCGAGCATCGCAAGATATTTCAAATATTGACTGATTCTACTTAAAATTCTCTACCAATGGTCTCTTAAATAGGTATATTGGAAGTGAAAGGGCTTACATCATCGCACTTTGAAAGTGGAGAAGCACGTGTGTATTAATACGTAATGTTCCTTAAGTAACATTGCATGTTTCTCATATTATTGACATGACTGACGCCATTTGTTCTTTGATTAATAATGCCTGATATCGAAAGTTCATAACAACTTGTAGTTTATATGCCGTTTCTTGTAAACAGGCTACATTACGTTGATGAACAAAAGATGCTGAACGATCTGATGACATAGAAAAATCAGCGAATACTAACATGGTGTTCCTTAATATTTCCAAACTATACGGAAATGTAAGTAATAATTTCAGAACATATTAATACAAGAGATAAGTATTTTTGCAGTCATATTCACATTTTAAATACTGATTTTGGCATAAAATCACCTACATTTTTTCACATTTTCTCAGTGTTTCACACGCATAGCGAGCGAATCAAAACGAGACAATCGGAATATAATAAAAAAAGCCATAAACACTTTGTACCGCGCAACCAAGGAGCGAATTTTAATAAAATATAATTTTTTTCACTTCAGAACAATGCCGTTTAGTATTATCACCTATCATGATATATTATGACAAAACGAAATGACTCATTTTAATAGGGCATTTTTCGTCGATTTCGAATAATAAGTCATTTTTTCCCTTTTCTCTTTATTTTGATTTTTATGGTACTTGCTTCAAATAATATTAACGAGATGCTCCACAGAATTCCTGAGTAGCCTACACCATTTCTTCGCTCACTTATTGTAATGTCAACTATTGTATGTGACGCAAATCAGCGCCAATGTCGGTTCAGCCGATTAGCCGGAATAACTAAAGACAGAGATTTTCTGGTAAAGAACAGTCGAAACCGAAACATTGAAAGTTGGGTTCACTTGAACGAATAGAATAATATAATAAGTCTCGATTACATCAGTAATGTATCGAACAGCATGAGTTGTTCACCCGAACTGTTTTGATAACATTTTTTGAGTCATTTTCTTTGCTTTTACGGCATTTTTAAAAATCTACACCTTGTTCATTCTTTTTAGATATTGTCCGTGGAGTGGTTTGTCTCTCCACGAGTTCTTTAACATTTTTTGTGTCTCACATTTCATGTTTAATAGCATCAGAAGTTCAGTGTCTGTGTTATTCGACGTGTCTTGCCCAGTGTTCTTCGCAATGCTTTTTGCTACACTAACAATTTTTCTGTTTCCCATTCTTCGGTCACTATTATTGCAAAATTTTACATGGCTGTATTTCAGAAACAGGTGGAAATATTTTACTCAAAATTTGTAGTTTTCTTATTCTCCATTCATACTACCTATGTGTCAAATTTTATCTGAATCTAAAATGGCGAGGTAAAATTTTAATAAAAACTGTGTTGATTTAATATGGAATGACCCTTGTGTGGGTATGCCAACTTAACGTTAACCTGGCGCACCCACTCTTAAACATTGTATATCTTGATGTTGTGCATCGGTTAAAAATTTTTTAAGGTGGGTATAAATTAGTTCAAAATTAGTACAAAATTGTGGTATATTTGTTTTTTTTTGGTTTAATGCATTTTTCTTGTGTGGGTATGCCAAATTAACGTTAAGTTAGTGCACCCACGTAACATGTAAATTTTGATGTTCTGCATTGGTAGAAAACTTTATACGGTGGGTATAAATTAGTTCAAAATTAGAACAAAATTATGGCATAGTCTTTTTTAATTTTTTGTTAAGTGGGTGTGGTAACTATACGGACATTTCTTTGGGTTAGGTATAAGCATCCGTGCATGGAAAATCACTTTGGCCCTTACACAGGTTTGAAGTATTCAGTACATTCCGTGTTTGGGTTTAGCCTTTCGCACACGTAAAATATTCTCTGGGTTTTCGTAGAACGGACGCGAACAGTGAAGGGAAAATACTTCATTTGGGCCTCTGCGTTTAGATTGAGGTCACCGATCAAGAAAAATTCCTTAGGAACTAGATGGGTACTTACATTTATACACTCTTACAAGCAAAAACTCATTGGAAACCTCCAAGTTTAGTTTCATATAAGTTTCATATATTCAAGTTTAGTTTCATATATTCAAGAGCAAATAAGAGGATTTAAGTAAGTAAACTATTTGCGTAGATGTTTTTTTTTGTCTGAAATCAATTGGATGCAGAACAGGAGAATAATTTCTACCCCAATAGTAACTCGCCTGAGGGATTTTCTGACGATGATTTTTATAAATTATCAAAAAACATTATCTATGTTTAGCACATTATACAAAGAGAGGATAGAAAGGTGCCATTGGATGAAGGTTTAAAGTGCGATTTATCGAACTTCAGTACGGTCAAATGATTCTTTAATCTCTCAATCTGAAATCTCATGATCAGATTGTTTCAAAACCCTTTTTCCTCATTCATGCACTTAAGAAAATAGTACCTGCCTTCTCTGAATATTTATTGGAATGTGTCACTTTAAGGTTAATGTGTTACTTAATTATAATTGCATACAATTACACTTAACTAAGAACCAAAATCATAATTGCATTACATTATTTAGAAATTTCAGGAAGTAATCGGCACACATGGTACAATAAATTTACTCCAAAATATTAATAATTTTCATTGATAAACGATCTAATGAACCATTCCAAAATACAGCATAATTTATTCACTATGCATAAATGTTCCAAGTTTCACTAATACGGCACATCTTATTAATATCTAGTAATTTAAATTTGGCAAACGTAACAAATTAATTCAGATAGATTAGAAAACTACCTAAATTGCACAAATATGATAAATAAAACGTAATAGCACGTTGTAGAAGTAGGGATAATTCTTGATCAACGGATCGGACGCATTCATGTTCGCTCAACACGCCTCACTTAACTTCACAACTGACACGACGGAAGGCAGTCCCAACGTCACAACACGTCGTCAACAACACAACGTCGGAATATCCAGAAGGCCTTTCCCTCGGACGTTTTGCAATCGGAGAAAGGAGCGCCCGTCCCCTCCCGACCGTGAGGGCCTAGTGCACGCATCCTAACGGCAAAGATGCAATGAACTTTTAAAAGTCCCGTCCGTCCGAGTCTTACTGTCCCAGTGCGCGCTAGGCTTTAATCCGATCCTCAATAGAGATGTCCAGAATAACGCCACAACGTTTGGCAAGAAAGTGTTGGGTGGCAACCTCTGCAGTGTGCCTAACAACTCCTAGAGAATTACAACGTTTTTCGCTGGATTATACGGTTGCCGAGTTGCGTGTCTCATCACATTTGTTATTTAGAGTGATATCTGTTCTCTTTCGGTTTATTTAGGCTCTAGCTGCGAATTTCCTTGACCAATTGGATTTTAAAAAGCATTATTTTATCAAACCACGTCAAGCGTACCTTTTCTTTTTGAAAACGTTTCGAAGTAAATATTATTATGAACTTAGTGACGATGCTAAGGTGATGTGTGTGTATATATATATATGCTATAATATGCACTAAGGTGCTAAAGTGTTATAATAAAATAAAATGTAAGAAACATTTGGTTCCATTTGGGCCCTGGTGATAGAAGAAAGCAGTTGATTTTGTGACCTTCGTAATGTTTGGGCTTAGCTTTTACACAACTACAGTCTTGAAGATGACGACTTTACTATTACACAAAAAAAGTATTGAAGCTCAAAATTCTAGTGGCTCATACGTACTATGATGCTGTGTTTGTACAACACGTTCAGGCAATGCAAGTAAATGACAACATATTTATTTAGAGCTATCTCCTTAAGTGGGTTGTTTATATTATTGCAAAAATGTGGAAAATCAGCTCACGTTTTCATGTGAAACATTTGAGAATGACAAAATAACTTTAGACGTGTGAATTGCGGATTACGAAGATGGGCGGAACCTGCAACCTACTATTGACTTGAAATAACCATATTTTTTCCTTCAAAGCAAAAGTTACTTTTGTCCTCTTTGTTCCTAGGGTGCTATAATTTTACATTCCTGCTTCTTGGGAACAGTAGGGCATCTAAAAAAGCTTACTCTGCCTTTCCTCTCGCCCTAGCCCACTATCGGACACAACTTGATGATTGTGGAAATGTAACTTTATTTTAGAGAAAAAAGAACATCTCACTGTGAGGAGATGTACCTAAACAAAATAAAAATGATTTAAATCATTCTAGGCAGAGGAAAACCTTCAACGAAGAACGATCACGATGTTTTAAAAGAAAATCGACACTTACGCTGTGTTTTTTCCACAAGCTCACGGCTTGTAGCAACCAGCCGCCCTCCACCCAGAGGAGACGCTACTGCCCTCCGAACTACTAAATGTCCCGTGTTCTGGACATTTGTTATGACCGCCTCACTTCGCGCCTTTTCTTTGGCGCTATCTCCCCGTGAACGCTCCTAGATAGCGCACTCAGTCGCGCGCGTCACAGCTCCCGCTTGGCGGCGCGCGCCTTCCGATCGATAATTTGTGTGACGTAGCTGTGATGCGTGGTTGCCTATATAAGGAGAACGCAGGGGCACCGCGGGGCCGACTTGAGCCCGCTTGCTGGCGCGAGCTGAGTCGAGTATACTTTATTTCAAATATGAATCAACATTTGTAAGCATGGAATGCGCAGGCAGTGGACAGGCTTTAACAGTAGACACTTTAAATGTATACAGGTAGCCTTCGTAAGTAGAGAGGACGGCAAGGCGCCGCCTTTGTGTGAAAAATATTTTAGTATTCTTTTAAAGAGATGGTGACGAGTCTGTCAAATTTGTAATTTCGCAGAGCAAGCGCTACGTAGTTCTGATTTCCTTCGCAGGATTCTTAGACCTAAACGGTACTCCGGGCCTCCAATGTTAATTAATTAATCTTTGCATTTTCGGCCAACTTATTCGAAATTTGTATAAACTAATTCAGTACTGAGTGTAATTGTTAAAGGGTAATTTCTATGTTGTTGTCTTTCCCTTACAGTGAGTGTAAATACATAATTTCATGCTAAAATTCAGAGACCGTGAAAGCCGAATTATTGAGAAATTGAAAATAAATCAAATATCATTTAATTCTCCATGATTAAGCGACCAAGCTCATCTATATCAGTTTCCCTTGTTATTTCGTAACACATCAAGCAAATACAAATATGGAATCGTTGGAGCAGGTTTTATTTTTTAGCATCACAGCAGGCAAGGTATTCACTTCCGTATTCGACACAATGTCGATGCCTAAAATCCGCTTAGACTGGAATATTAATAAAAGCTCTCAGCAACGAAAGTGTGGGAAAGGAAGATACATTCATATATATTTTCTTTTAGTTTGTAAGAGCGCCAGAAATAACATTATTAATTTATTATTATTATTTCTATGATAAACTTCAAATGATGAGATGGCCTCTGCAAACTTTTCTTGTTTTAATTATCCTGTTAGGCATTAACAAAGATCTATTCTTACATATTCATAATACAGTATTCATATTTTTATTAATAATTGATCTTTCCTCACCCCAAACACACATATCTTAACATATTGTCGATGCGTAAGTCATGCAAATACAAATATTGTTTTCGGTTGTATTTTCTGTGAAGGAATATGTTAAGAAAAAATTATATTTATTTTTGAGGCGAAAATTTGATAAAGATTGTACAGAAAACAGCCTGTGTAGAAAATACAACACTTCGTTATTGGCTGCGAAATAAACTGTTACGGTCAGATGAAACGTTCTCCAGCAAATCATATTATAATTATATTATATCTTATTCACGTGTACTGTTTCCATTGCTACAATTTTCATGTGTATATTAGAAAATGAAACCATTTATCCAATTAAATGCAATGTTTTGATTACTTTCTGCGTGCCACTAAGTTTCTTAACTACGACCAGACTACTCATGTGTTCTGTGACGAACAACCGCACACTTTCATCAGTGCCTGATCCTCCCTGACGCGAGTTCGAAGCTTTAGTACATGGACTTAGCCATCCCGGCATTAGAGTTGCCTGATGACTGATGTGTCGGCATATTGCCTGGCCATTAATAAATGAAGACTGCAGGACCTGAACCCAAAATTGTATCCTTTGAACACGAAACAGGAATATCCGGTAAAAATAGGAAGTGTGTAACTGGAGTCGTCAGCACATCTTCAAGACTCTAATGGATCTCGTTCAGGGTGAGTCTCCCCGAGAAATTAGTTAAAACAGCAATCATTTTTGTTTCAGCTTCTACGCAAAAACGAATGTTAAGCAAACATGTCTGAGCTAATACTTAAACATTCATTTTAGCTGGGCCAAAGGTTTTCGAATATTAAAGAAAACTTCAAAACTAACAAATGAGCAAGATACAATGATCGAAAAAGCATAAAATACGTATTGTAAAGTGTTATACAATAATACCGGTTGAAAGACGTCCAAATTACACCGATGACTAATATTGTTTCCCATATTACAATTTTCATGATGTGAGATAAATGAAAATTGAATAAGTTGAGTCAGGAAGCAAAAATGTATTAAAAGTGACAAGGAATGTCATCATTACAAGCTGTGTCAATAATTACAAGAACACATCAAAACGGGATTTACCTACTTATTATACACTCCACAATAATAGATGTTTCTTAAAGGATATGTTGTGAACGTAACTATTGTTACAGATACAGACTTCGAGATTTTTATTTGAACTATACCTCCTGATAAAAACGTACTCCACCCATGCACACATACATATCACTCACCCAAACAGCTAAGCAAATGCTTGTGAATACTTCAGAAAAATTAAACTCTAAAAAACGAGCAACTGTCAATGATCGATAAAACAGAAAACGTACTGTTTTAGAAGTATTGTAAAGTATTGCGATGAGCCGCAGGGCCCATTCGCGCACCCTTCCGTCACGCGCATTAGGCCGCCCAGGCCCAGGGCATCGCGCTCCCCCCCCGATTTGACACGCACAGCTTAGGAATCTCGCACGCCAATTAAGTTCTTGACATCAAAATTCCAGTTTTTAAAAAGGATAATTTATTCTCGAAGAACAGTACACCAAATTTTTAGAATAATGACGACGAACATGAACAACGTCCCGAAGAACATGCTGGAGAGAGCTCCTCAGTTTTCGTATATATAGTTTTGAACTGTTTACATGTTATTGGAAAGTATATGAAAGTAAACCAAATTTCTCTGGGAATCTATAAATGCACACTTGTTTGTCGTTCATAGGAATGCCTTTAGGTCAGGGGATGTAATTCGCCCGCGCCTTTCCTCCCCCTCCCACAACTCACAATAGGACACTCTGACCCTCGGGAGGATCCAGGACAAAAACGACCCTCCCTGTACCACCGCTCATCACGCTTTGTCTGTACAAAAGCACCGGAACAAGCCATTTTAGAACCTCTACGGCTCCCGTCCGATAATCCAGCATAACTCTATAAAAATCTCAAAATGACAGAACAAGGAGTCGCTTTATCCTGTCACTGGAGCCTGCGCCGTGTGTGCATGCAACGAAAGCAACCAATTAGACGCTCAGAAAAATAGAACAGCTAGGAAAGGGGTTGTTAAACGCTATCCGCTTCCGAATTCCGTGGAAAGTTCCAGAACTTTCAAAGGAAGCCAATAAGATGCGAAATTCCGATCACGTGATGAGATCATGCATAAACCCAGTGGTAGAGATATAGGAAAGCAGGCGGAGGAAAAGACGAAAACTTGGACATTATTGCGGCAAAAGTTTTAGTAAGAGGCGTTTCGGTAAAAGCATTATTAACCCATTTCTTCCCAACGTTGCGTGAACGCAACGCAAGGTTCATGATTTTTTTTCTACTTTTCTATTATAACATTGCATCTGTGAATTTTTTCACAATACGTTTAATTCATTGTGATTCGTGTATATTTTTTACTTTAATAAACAATATATTGGTACTGACTTATTAATTTTTTCTCTTCGGTTTGTGCAGCGTAATTTCATGAGGTTACTAATTATTTTCTTTTCTTTCAAAATTGATGAACTGCGAAGCAATTTATAACGATAGTGGTAAGTATATACTATATAAAAACAAGTGTAAAAGTTTGAATGAAAAGTGATTCTCGAAACGGATGCTATAAGTAAATCAATATCGTGATGCGTTCACGCAACGTTGGGAGTTCTCCGGTTGACCAGTGATGCCCACGCGCGCGCGCTTGGTATTTCATTCCGAACTCGCCAGTTCGCAGAACCCTATAATTAGAAATGGAATATGACACAGGCGATACACTGCCGTGTTAGAAGTTTCTGTCACCGGCATTTTAAGATAAGATAAGCACGTGTCCAAGCTATTCGTAGGTTCTTCTGGCAATTGAAAACAAAACAGATTGACCACGAAAGCTTCTCTCTTCTCCTTTGAGGCAGTAGTGCGCGTGAAGAAAACCGTACCTCAAACTGCCCTCTTCGAACATGTAAAGAAATTGGTAAAGCAAATAAAGGAACATATGACTACATGATGGACAAAGAAAATGAAATTTTCTTAGTTAGATGGCATGACAATTCAGTTGTCACAGTGGCAACAAATGTCGGCACCTTGGAACCTCTTGTCAACACGAAACGGTATAACCAGTATAAGGAGAAAAAGCAGGAAATAGTTCAACAGCCCAATACCATTTTTCAATACAATCAGGGAATTTGTGGTGTAGATCTGCATGACAATGATATTGCAAATTACAGAATAAGAATAAGAGGCAAAAAATGGTGGTGGCCACTTTTTACAAATGGTTTTGATAGTGCCATTGTAAATGCCTGGAAATTGTACACATTAGTAACTGGCGAAAAGACAAGTCAAATTGATTTCAGATCACAGATTGTACTCACCCTTCTCCGAAGGGAAGAAGTAAATGGAAGTCAGAATTCCAATTTGGGACATAGCAGTAAAAATAGTTTGCCTGAAGCTGTAAAGAAAGACCTTGTTGGTCACGTAGTAATTCGTGACGTAAATAATGCGCGTCGGAGATGTAAAATTTGCAAAAGTCAAACAATTTATCAATGTAAAAAGTGTCCAATTCATTTGCATACTGAATGTTTCTCACTATATCATGAATAAATTTATTTTCAATTTTTCCAAGGTTTTTTAATGTGTATTACAATAAGGAAATAAAAAGATTTAGTAAAACGATCATCTGACTCATTCTTACCGGAGAACTCCCAACGTTGCGTGAACGCAACGTTCCATTCCGGTAAAATGAATAATCACAAAAATAATTTGAGGGTATATTTACATTCTTTGGAGATGCATTATTAATATTACAGTCAGAAATTTGAAAGAAAGTAGGTATTTCAATGCTTGGGAAGAAATGGGTTAAGAGACGACTGTCGGCGAAATTTGTCAGTGACGGCAGACTTTGGAATTTCGACCGCCCAATATCACCATTGAGTTGGAATCAATTCCATTCAACGGACGAGTCGTGCCGTAGTAAAAAAAATAGCACTCACGGTAGTGCTCATCCAAGTAACGGTGGCTGATATTATGCGATGAGATGACGTGTGACGGCCCCATTTGCAAATGATTGGTGACTTAATTCGTCAAAATTAAGACCGTGGGTGGCCGGACTTTTGGGCGAGCAACACGCAGGCAGCCGTTCCCGCTAGCCACGACATCTGACGCGGTGAGGCTTCCCTGAGGACACAACGAGCGGAGGCGCTGACAAGACTGCAGGCGTGTGTAATTCACGAACCGAAGGCCAGCCAACAAGTATGTTAATGTAAATTCATCAAAAGGACTTGGCTCAAAATCAGAGTACTAAGGAATGTAGGATAAAGTAGCACTAATGGAAAACTCTCAATTCCTGTAAATTATAGTCAATAAACGTGTTCTCGCCATTCAGGCGACCAACATTTTAAACAGAATTCGGCCTACAGGTTTTTTTTTGTGTTTTCTTCTCTGTAGAAAACAGACAACCTTCATGCATCCTCTCATTAATAGAGTGCCCACCCCTGCGATTCTCATTGCCGGCCAGGCGACAGGTGAATGGTGCTTGGCGCGCCTCAAATAAATTCAGCGCGCTCACCTGACACCTGCTTACCGACACACTCCCGTGACAGTGTTTTTCCCCCTCCACGTGTGTTCCGTCACAGTATTATACGAGTATTATACAGTATTATCGCACAATAATATCTTATGTGTACAGCTGTCTTTCGCGTTTACACTAATGAACCTGTTTACACTGAATTAATTATTAGTCGTATATTAAAAAAATTTCATACATGAATTCCACGAAAAAGGAAATCACTCACAAAGCAAAAAAGAAATCACGAAGCACAGATTTATTAAAAGTGAAAAGAAACGGGATTTCCTAAAGCTGAAAAAAAAACACAAACATACATTAATTATACGAAGGGCTTTCAGCTTATGGGTCATTCCATTCAAAATTGTATGATTTTGAAGGGTAGATTCTTGAATGTTTATCATATTTCAGTGTTTGATTAACATAGTAATAGGTAGTTTCATGGCAGATTTTAAGACTCCTAGCTTGAAAGGATTGGCTACAACAATGAGGGAAATATTCAGATACTGCACTTGCAAGACTTTCAAAAATATTTCACACTAAAAACATTTTCTTCGTAATAGAACAAACGAAATACCAATTAAAGGTGATACATATACGTTGAAATTGAGGTAAATTAATCGAAATTATTGCCAATAATATTCGCAACAATTGATGAAAAATTACAACAAATATTAATAATTAAAAATGCAATGTTTTGTATAAAATGATTTTCCCTACATAAAGATCATCAAATTCATGGCTCAAATTTCATCGCGAGTCTACTTCAAGTTTTTATGTTATAAATTAATTAATACTGACGTTGTGTGTCTTTAAAGGCCATAATCGCTCGCACTCGAGCTGCTCTGTTCAACGCTAAGCCTGAGTGAGTGACGGAATCTTTGGGATCACCTAAGATCGGATACAAGGGGGACCTTCAAGAAGGGCTGAAGAGGCGTATAGCAATAAAAGGCTTTGTTCGCGACACTTTCCTCACTGAATGTTGTCGTCCGTCTTTCGTTGCGTTAGGAAGCTTGCTTCAGTCGAACGCTGGCCATCGGTCGAGTAAGTCGTATTCACTGTGGTCCAACTGTGTATTGATTAGTAAAACAATTGCATGTCAAAAGCTTTATTTAAAATGTCGAAATAAAAAAAGGTGGAATACTTTGTAGTGCTGCAACCCTTTTGAACTTCAAAAGTATTCCAATCAAATCGGGAAAAGGAAGGTGACCGAGGAAAAGCGTAAAAAAATTCTACACTTAGTGGTTTGCATCTGAAAAATGACATCCAACAAGGAGAATTCATTATTATTGGTGATTATTCAGAAACTCAGTTATGTAACACAAGATGCTATACAGGGTTGTTTCTGGAATAATTTACAGGCTATAATACACACATTTTTTGTTTATTACAAAAAAAATCCGAAAACGATGATTTATCGAACCTCTGTTTACCAATAATACCAGATTATTTAAATCATGACAATGAAGGAATACACCTAGATCAGAAGAAACTCATTGAATATTTGCAAGAATATTTTTCTGAAATTAAAAAATGTATTATTTCAGTGAAGGAGCCACAGGGCAATACAAAAACAAAAATTATTTCTCAAATATTGCAAATTACAAAAAATATTTCAGCAACTTGGCCCAATGGCCCTGTTTGCCTACCAGCCATGACAAAGGCCCATATGACGGCGTAGAGTGAAATGATTACTGTGAAGAGAAGAGATGCGTACGCTAGTCGCCAAGGACTCATATCTCCGCTCGAAAAGAGCTATATGAACGAGATAAATGCAGTATTCAAGGAGTTGTGTTTCGTTTCACAACGAAAGTTTAACAGGAAGAGGAAGCTCAAATGTTAGAGGAGAGGTTTGCGGGATTAAAGACTATCCCAGGATCACGAGGCTTTCATTGTGTTATCCCAGTTAATGAAACCTGCATTTCTCTGAAACATTTTTCATCATCATCTGAATCTCCCAGACAAGTGATGCGACGAAAACGTCAACACGAGGACTCATCAACGTGTGCAAAATTGATGCGACGGAGCGGCAAGCTAATTGTCTCGACGTGAAATTTTCAGGATTGCCTAGGAATATCCATCGTTGTTCACTGTTTTTTTTGTTAGAATTCAAATATCGCATTTTAAATTATTAATAAATTAATAACTAGCGCACCTATGCGAGAACTCGCGCATGTCAAATTCCACCGTTTTCCCTATCTTTCCTTTTCCATATTAAGAGGGGAAGTTGTTAACGAAACGTGTATATTTGTTTAAAAAATTAAAAAGGTATCTTCCAATGTACTTACAGAATTTAAAATACAAATTAAAAAAATGAAATTGATGTTTGAAACAAATTTTTAAATAAAGGTTTATTCAGTATTATACGTAGACATGTTCTTGTAACAATTCACAATACTTCCTTAAAAACATTTGAAGTAATTAAACAATCTTCCTTGACAATTAGCATTTCGCCTTGCTTGATATTCACAAAAATATTATAAAAGCTTTTATATTCTCGAGAAAGCAACCTAAGGTTGTCCATGCGAAAATACAGGATAGGGCAAGCATAACCTACTCTTTGGAATATTATTTAATTTCGTTACTGCACTGACAGGTACAGCCGTGCAATTTAATCGCCTAGAATATTACTTTCATTTCATATACATAATAATTACTTTCATATACATAATAGTTACTTTCATTTCACATACACTTGTAGATTCTGCACGTCTCTGAACAGGTGGGATAGTATCGAGAAGCGCCGGACCAGCAAAATGTAATAGAATGTTAAAGAATCTCTTGTCCTATAGATTTCGACGCGAGTAAAGTTTCTTTGTAGCCTTCGGCTTCAAAAATTTGAATGCCCAAGAATGTTTCGCCTAGTAATTATTCAACTAAATAGATTTTAATAATGCTGCCTGAGTGTTACCAAATGCTTTTGACGTAGAAAAATATTTAAATTCATTTTTTCAACAAATCTTTCATATTTTCAAAGTCAAAGTAAAAATCGCCACGTCTCCGGGAAGTTCTATTTCTTTAGAGACCTCATTTATGAAGATCGTTTGCGTGTGCGTAAAACTCATCTATACTACTGAAATAATATAAGAGAGGATTTTAAATAATATAAACAATAAAACCTGACATGCAATAGAAGCATCCGGACTATCACACGCTGTACCAGCTACAATTGAACCTATTTTCAATTATTAATATATCGATCTGTTTAATAATAAATTTTGATCACGATCTTTTACTAACCTGCTCAAAAGAGCATTTAGAGTACCAAATGTACTACGAGAATAGTCCTAATTTTCTTGCAAATGCTTCAACTTGCCCAAGATATAAATTAACTTGTTGAAATTACTAATCACTCTAGGGAAAGTATTATATCCCAGCGTTTTCAATGCAATATCATGCCTGAACACGCTGACTTGAAAATTTCACTGAATCACTGCTGATAAAAAAAATACTGGCACAGGTAAAGCAGAATCCAATCCTAACACGACAGTCTTCACTCTGAACTGTACACAATCATGCATTATTTGCCAATATCGTTTCTTTCTTCTTTTTGACGAAGAACATTAAAAGATGTAAGAGCTCTCTTTCCATCATAGTTTGACTTGGTTTCTAAGATCTCTGAAAATACCCTTGTCAAATTTTCTTGAGCCTTCTGCCTTAGCTTTGGGATTCACACGCAGAACATTCTGGCAATTGCGTGGGGGTGGTTCCTTCCTTGAGTCTCGGTCGTCTCGTAGTACGCTGTAACTCCTTTCGTGACTTTTCATCATAGCGTACAGACTTGCAGCGAATTTACCTTTTATCAAAGTGAATTGCACCTACCTTCAAAGAAATGAAATTGAATAAACAAGGTAAAACGATTATTTCTCTTGAATGATTTACGTTGCAACCACCCCAGAAAAAGTAAACAATATTGCGAAAGAAATAGAGACCTATGCTTTCATCAAATTTTATTTTTAATTCATGATTTTAAAAAAATCCTCTTAAATAGGTCTCTTCATGACTTAAATAAACGAACTAAAACTCACTGCCCAGTCAGTTTTTGCCTGCACGACAGACTAAACCTAAATCCAGCTCTGCTTAACCCTTTCAATCCCAAATTATTTATAATTAAGAAACAAAATCGTATTTAATGCACACAATATCGTTAAAGAGAAACATCAAGACTCTTAGAAAAACGTTTTTAATATTCTCCGCACATTAGTTTGATTTTTATGAAATGTTGCCATGTGGCTACAGTGGGCACATAGCTGACTTAATATATTATATTTTTCGAGAAATAAGCCCAGCATTTTTGTTGAGTCAATTATCAAAGCTCATTTGAAATTTGGGTGCTAAGCAATAAAAACTGACAAAAAGGTTTTGAATAAGAATGACATGAGCGTTTTGTGATTCACCATACCAAGTGAATGAGTACTGAAGGTTATATCACAAACATTTCATAGAATCAAGGCTGTCAGTACTTATATTCGACAGATGAACGGTTGCACTATACACATAAAAAGCAACCTTCATCGATATGAGGCAAGTATTTAATACTTCTAATTGTTGCTGCGAGAATATTTACTTTTATTTGCGTAATCTTGAATTACTGTACACAGAAAGCATACATACAATGTGGAGAAATCTAAGCCTTCTAAACATGACGTCACAAACAAAGAACGCCTCCAGCGCCGAGTAATATAGTTGGTATTGGATAATATCGGTAAGCGCCGGATCAGCAAAAATACAATGTCCACAAGTATCTCATCCTGTATATTACGTTATGAGAAATGTTTCTTTGAGTCGAAAGTTTAGTTTTTAAGATCACAATACGCTTCGTTTAGGAGTTATTTGACTATATGTATCTTGACATGCCGTCGTGTGATGCGGGTTGCATTTAAAATGAATATTTAGATGAGTTTTTTTCAACAAATCCTTTACATTTTTGTAGTCAAAATGCAATTCGTCACTTCTATCTTTCTTTAGAGACCTCATTTATAAAGATTGGTTGCGTATGAGAGCCGCAAAGGAAAAGTATACTACTGAAATAATACAGGAAACTGTTTTGAGCTTGATTATTAACAACAAATATACGCAAAATATCGAAGTGAAGTGAAAACATTGGTCTATCTACACTCTAACAAATGAAGTTTTGAAAACCAAATTGTCTTTTAACATAATCAGGAAAAAATAAATAATACAGACGTGTAATGCGAATGCAAAAATTTTTAACCATCCATTGTGATGTAACAATGGCTGACAATTGATTAATATTTCATAGAAAGCATATTTACTCTAAGAAGAAGCATTATAAAAAATCTAATTTTGGGAGGTCGAGTTTTGATGATCCCCTGTTCTTCGCGGAATGACCCCTATTTATTACTTACTCCACTATGACAGTCAAAGTTATGTCTCTTCAAGGATATGATATATGCATAACTTTTGCCACACTGTGAACACGCGTAAGGTTTCTCCCCAGTGTGTTTCCGCATGTGCACATTATAGTTGCTGCGATCTGTTGAGGCGTAAGGGCAGAAAGTACACTTGTAAGGCATTTCCCCGGTGTGTTTCCTCGTGTGTTTTTTTAAGTTGCAGAGCTGCGTTGTAGCATAGGGGCAGACTGTGCACTTGTATGTCCTCACGCCCGAGTGCACGCGCTGGTGCGCGGTCCAATGGGAGCAGTCGTTGGTGTGGTAACCGCATTGGCTGCACTGGAAGTGGCCGCCCCGAGGCGCCACCGTCGCCGTCCCGCGACGTGCATCCCCTGCGCACCCAAAGGCAAAGTCTCATTGCGCGCTCTTTGGATTAGCTATAAGCCTCCAAGCGAGGGTAGCTAATATACCAACAGTTTCGTTTGAATTCGGGACTGCTTCTAAACCAAAATTCAAAACCCTTTCAGTCCCACTGTAGCCATATGGCCACATCACTTTCTTGGTCTGATTATACCGCTTGAATATAATTTGTTTACATATAATCGCGACTTAATGAAATAACGTAAAAATGGAATTATGACTGAAATAAATAAAAGAGGTTTGTTGATAAGAAAGTAATGCCTTCCAGTCGTACCGGAAGCACTTCAAACAACGCCAGTTCCCGTAAAAATGAGTAAACATTCGAAATAAACATTTCCAGGTGGCTTTTCAAAGATTAAATGTTTAAAGTATGTGAGGATGTACATCACAAACCCAAAGAATTGTTTCAATAATTGACTCAGCAAAAATGTTAGTTTTACTGGGGTTATTTCAAGAAAAATATAATATATTAAGTTAGCTAAGTGCCCACTGTAGCCACATGGCAACATTTCATAAAAAGCAAACTAATGTGCGGAGAATGTTAAAAACTTATTTTTAAGAGTCCTGATGTTTCTCTTTAACGATATTGTGTGCATTAAATACGATTTTGTTTCTTAATAATAAATAATTTGGGATTGAAAGGGTTAAACAGAGCTGGGTTTAGGTTTAGTCTGTCGTGCAGGCAAAAACTGACAGGTATTTTTCAAGGAAACTCACTATCCCCTCTGCTGTTTTGCATTAGTTTGATCCCACTGTCTAGACAGTTGTCGCAAGCTGACTTTGGTTACAGGCTCCATGGTAATGAAAGGCCAATATCATTATTGTTTTACATGGATGATCTTAAAGTATTTGCTAAGAATCAAGCGGTTCTCTCCCAAATGCTGTCTGTCGTAAATGACTTTAGCAATGACATCTGCATGATGTCTGGTCTTGACATGTGTGCAAAAATCAATTTAAAAAGAGGCAAACTGACGTCAGAGAGCATTGACGTTGATAGGCACACTGTGATTCAAGATCTTGAGCCAGGTAAAACTTACAAATATCTGGGCATTGAAGAACGTAAGACCATCTCGAACGACACAATGAAAGAGAGAATTCGCAGGGAGTATTATTGAAGAGTGAGACTTGTCCTGCAGTCCGCTCTGAACTCAAGGAATAAAATATCAGCAATAGATAGTTTGGCGGTGCCTGTAGCCCAATACATCTTCGGACTAGTGGACTGGACTGAGCACGAAATTCGCATCATGGATCGAAAAACCAGAAAACTACTTTCAATGCATCATGTTGCGCACCCTCGAGCTGATGTACACAGATTTTGTGTGTCACGTAAGGAAGGAGGAAGAGGCCTCAGACAAATTGAAGCCTCTTGGCATAATTCACAAGTCGGGATGGGGAAGTACGTAGTCAACCATCAAGATGACCCACTAATGAGGCAGGTCATAATATCTGACCGAAGAATGGGAAATAGAGCCATTGTAAGTGTAGCAAGAAGCATTGCGAACAAAACTATGCAAGACACGCAGAATAACAGACACAACTTCTAATGCTACTTAACATGAAATGTGAGACACAAAAAATGTTAAAGAAATCGTGGAGAGATAAATCACTTTATTTTAAACGAAAGTAAAAAAGACAACTAACATATGATTAATTATTAAATACCCTAGCTATTAACAGTATTAGTAATCCTTCTCTAGAAACAAAGAGATGCTAAGGGACACGTAGTTCATTTTCACATCTTCACTTGAATGTAGCGTGGTAAATTAAAACCAAACACTATCGTTAGCGCTCTTTTGCGCTGATATCTGTTCATTGCCCAACATTCTACACACTATGAGGTATTTTTTGCGATATGTCTCGTTTTGGAACAGTTTGGAACAGTGTACTTTCACCCCTGTCCAAAATTGAACTTACACAAATATTATGATATTTTACACGTTACGATATAATGGAATAAAACATTAAGGGAGGGAACCAGGAGGGTTAAATTGTTTATGTTAACATATTCTTAAGGAGTGAACATTCCTCTTTCAAGAGAGCTACTTGTAAACGGTGCACAAGTTATTTCGTTTTGGGGGTTTTGGCCAGGTTTTGCCTCTTTCTGTCCCAGTGTGCGACCTGTGCTTTTACGCCCCACATTCGGCTGATCTCGATTTCCAAACTCTTGTATTTAAGACGTTTCTCTGCCTCCTTGGTTACGACGTTTTGATCACAGGGCACACCAACATCTACAAGTAGACACGATTTTTTCTCGAAATCCCGGATAACTATATCTGGTTTGTTTGCCGCTATCGTGCGATCAGTTTGGATTTGTTGGTCATATTGTACTCAATCCAACAGACGTCACCTGCTTTGGTGAGTGTTCGTACTACTTGGGGCATGTGTTTGGAACTTCGAGGGCGGTACAGATCTGCCAGTGGAGGTAACTACACACCCTGTCGTGCCTTTTCCAAGTATTCGGTCTTTGTTAGGATTGGACAAGCTGAGACAATATGATCAATAGTTCCTACGTTTTCCTGGCAAATGCGGCATTTATCATCTTGAGAACCGCTTTATGATAATGTCGTGTTCTCAGTGCCTGATCTTGGGCAGCTATTACAAGAGCTTCCGATTCTGGCTTCATTCTTCCCCTTTTGAGCCACATAAAAGATTGATCTTTATTGATCTGTACCCTGTCCATTCGTTTCAAATATTGTGGTTACAGCTACCGCTTACGTAGTAGAAATAAAGTTATGCAATGTTGCGGAAAAAAGCGGCAAATATTCATCAGAAAAACCAATTGCCGGACCCTAGTAACGCAAAACTGGATAAATTCATTTGCTAAATTTAGAGAAGAAGTCCTCTAATACGTGATATAGCCAGAATCCAAGTTTTGTGTGTCCTTGATACCGAACAATTGACGGCAAAACGTCTGTTCGTCTGTGAACAAAGCTACCGGTTAAACCGTTCAGCTGATTTTCTCTAAAGTTTATTGACGTCACCGCACCTGGAATTTGAAACCATATTTTAATTTTGGGGGGTACTTTATACGAGGGATATTTTCAAAATTAAAACAAAATCTCTGCAACGTGTTTGATTAAATTTTATTGTTGAATGTTGTAAAAGACGTTTAAGATAATGATGCAATAATGCAAATCTAACTTTCGTTAAAACTCTAATAAATCGTGAAAAAGTTAATTTTTTTCGGTGTCTTCCTACAACTAAAATATTGAAGATATAGGTTTTTTGCCTATATGAAATGTAGTATTGAGATTCACAGTTATTCTGCAGGTCCTTTCAAGTGACCATACAATCAATGTTCAAGCCTTCGATACATACGCGATAGAAAAGGGTCGACCTTTGGTAAAAATGTATTCGTGGTATAAGATGCCAGTGATTGTACATAACATTTTGACTCATACGAGTAGATCACAAGTTATGAAATATGTCCTTGTTCCTGTGTGTAAATTTGTGTAAAAGCTTGTCTAAACTCCGAGGTAATTCAAATGACTGGGAAGTGCAAGAAATCGCATTATTTGGAACAGCCCAAATTTTGTGCAAAGTATTGTAGCGGCACCGACAGTCCCTACATCTGCTCCTGACGTAGCTGGTTGCAAACTGGAGTAGATTTTATACTCAACCGACTCATAACATCTGTAGTCGTGAAGTAGTGGAATATAATAATAATAATAATAATAATAATAATAATAACCGTTGAGGAGAATTTACGAAAATGCTAAAGCTAAGAGAGTGATAGAAACAGCGAATTCTGTCTTAAATGAGGTAGTACAGGCCTCAAGTAGAGATCTAGATATTACTGAAATCAATCACATCGTGTATGCAACTGGATATCTAGTATCTCAGATAATCTTGGGGCCAGCCAAGAACACCGATGGCCGACAGCCAGACAGAGTAAAAAGCTCCGTACCTCCATGGATGAAAAGAATTATGAAACGGATAGCCGACACACGGCGTGAAATATCACTCAACGAAAAGGACGGTACAAACGTAGAATCGATTTCCGTGTACAGAACCGGTTGTTTGAAACAGACGCGAAGAGATTCTATCGCAGTCTGACTCAAAAACCGAATGGCAATGCTGCCCCTCCTTCAAAAGATGACGTCGAAACATTTTGGTCAGGAATCTGGGAGGAAACCAGATCCTACAACAAAGACGCATCGTGGCTCCAATCTGAAGTTGATGCTGCCAATGGACTCGTGGAAACAATGGAATATGTTCAAGGATTCTCGAAAGAGGACCTATGCTAAACAATTAAGAATATGGGAAACTGGAAATCCCCTGGGGTTGATAAGATCCAGATTTATTGGATTAAGAAATTAACAGCACTACATTCTCATCTTGCAACGACTGTTAATAAAATTTTAGAAAACCCTAACGAACTCCCCGAATGGCTCACTCGCGGCATCACGTATTTGCTACCCAAAGGAGGAGACGGCTCTTTGGCGAAGAACTACAGGCCAATTACTTGCATGCCAGTAATGTACAAACGTATAACTGCAGCCATTGCTGACAAAATGTATAGGCACCTAGAGAAGAACCATCTGTTGCCAGTTGAACAGAAAGGATGTCGTAAAGGTTCCTATGGCTGTAAGGAAATCGTGCTTCTGAATAAAATAATTTTGAATGATGTAAAGAAACGAAAACGTAATTTAAGCATGGCTTGGATTGACTACCAGAAGGCCTTTGACAGTGTACCACACGATTGGATTTTGAAGACCCTGGAGATCTATCGATTTCATCCTAGACTTGTTGAGTTTTGCAAGGCTAGTATGAAGTCGTGGAGCACCAGGTTACTAATCCACAGCGGAAAGGGACTAGTAGAAACCAGAAGTATTCAGATTAACAGGGGAATTTTTCAAGGAGATTCACTATCCCTCTGCTGTTTTGCATTAGTTTGATTCCTCTATCAAGACAGCTGTCGCACACTGACTTTGGTTACAAGCTCCATGGTGATGAAAGGCCTGTATCACATTTATTTTACATGGATGATCTTAAAGTGTTTGCTAAGAATGAAGCGATTCTCTCCCAAATTCTGTCTGTTATCAATGATTTTAGCAATGACATCTGCATGAAGTTTGGTCTTGAGAAGTGTGCAAAAGTCAATTTAAAAAGAGGCAAAATGACCACGTCAGAGAACATTGAAGTTGATAGACACACTGTGATTCAAGATCTTGAGCCAGGTAAAACTTACAAATATCTGGGCATTGAAGAATGTGAAACCATCTCGAACGACACAATGAAAGAGAGAATTCGCAGGGAGTATTATAGACGAGTGAGACTTGTCCTGCAGTCCGCTCTGAACTCAAGGAATAAAATATCAGCAATAGGTAGTTTGGCGGTGCCTGTAGCCGAATACAGTTTCGGACTAGTAGACTGAACTGAACAGGAAATTCGCATCATGGATCGAAAAAACCAGAAAACTGCTTACAATGCATCATGTCGCCCACCCCCGAGCTGATGTACATAGACTTTATGTGTCACGTAAGGAAGGAGGAAGAGGCCTGAGACAAATTGAAGCCTCCTGGCACAATTCAATAACCGGGATGGGAAAGTATGTAGTCAGCCATCAAGATGACCCTCTAATGAGGCAGGTAATGAAATCTGACCGAAGAATGGGAAACAGAGGCATTGTAAGTGTAGCAAGAAGTATTGCGAACAAGACTATGCAAGACACCCAGAATGACAGAGACACTGAACTTCTGATGCTACTTAACATGAAATTTGAGACACAGAAAATGTTAAAGAAATCGTGGAGAGACAAACCAGTCCACGGACAATATCTAAAAAGAATGGACAAGGTGCAGATCAATAAAGATCAATCATTTATGTGGCTTAAAAGGGGAAGAATGAAGCCAGAATCGGAAGCACTTGTAATAGCTGCCCAAGATCAGGCCTTGAGAACACGACATTATGATAGAGCGGTTCTCAAAATTTCCCAAGCCGCATTTGTCAGGAACACGTAGAAACCATTGATCATATTGTCTCAGCTTGTCCAATCTTAGCAAAGACCGAATACTTGAAGAGACACGACAGGGTGTGTAGCTACCTCCACTGGTAGATCTGTACCGCCCTCGAAGTTCCGAACACATGCCCCAAGTGGTACGAACACTCACCGAAACCGGTGACGTCTGTTGGATTGTGTACGATATTGTACGACCAACAAAGTCAAACTGATCGCACGATAGCAGCAAACAAACCGGATATAGTCTTCCGGGATTTGGGAACAAATCGTGTTTACTTGTCGATGTTGCTGTACCTTGTGATCAAAACGTCGTTACCAAGGAGGTAGAGAAACGTCTTAAATACAAGAGTTTGGAAATCGAGATCAGCCGAATGTGAGGCGTAAAAGCGCAGGTCGTGCCGATAGTTATCGGAGCTCTGGGATTTGTTCCGCAAGATTTGTCTAAGAACTTGTCTAAACTCCCAGGTAATCCAAAAGACTGGGAAGTGCAAGAAATCGCTTTATTTGGAACAGCTCACATTTTGCGCAAAGTATTGTAGAGGCACCGACAGTCCGTAGATCTACTCCTTAGGTAGCTGGTTGCAACCTGGAGTAGATTTTATATTCAGACGGCACATAATATCCTTAGTCGTGATTTAGAGGAATAATAATAATAATCCATCTCCAGATTGTGGAAACCAACGCATCCGAATTAACGGTCAGAATCTTACCAAATGTGTTAGAATATTTAAGGAAGGCCGTTTCGACACCCACGACGAAGAATCGAGTTGTAGACAGTCTGTCATTTCAGAAGAGCTTGTGTGGCTGGTTGAAAAATGAATGCGCAATGATCGTCATGCGACTCTTGAAACCCTTAAAGAAAAATTCGTATATATTTCACGAAGTCTCCTCAGTATGATCGTGTCAGAAAAAAATTGGATTTATGAAGTGTGCACAGTGGGTACCAACCGCTTCTCGCTGGGACGCGAATTTCTTGAAAGAAAAGAGAGGGTAAATCCCTTCCTGGAATCAATTGAGACTGGGGCCGAAACGTGGGTATGCAACGATACTCCCAACTGAAAACGACGTGCCTACAGTGGTGCCACACCCATTTACCAACAAAAAATTCTAAGTTCAACATCCACAATTCAACATTCTGAGAGAAAAATCATGGCATCCGTCTCTGACGACTGGACCTGGGAAGGGAACTTGGTCGATTTCATGACCAAAGGAATCACCTTCAATCCTGCTGCCTGTTTTGAGAGCCTAAAGAAGTTGAAACAAAAATGAAAGAGGAATGTTGACTGGTAGTGTGTCATTCCTTTATGACCAGATCCCATCCCGCCGGTCTCACTCAGGAACCTCTCGTCCTTTTGGATGGGATACTGCCCCTAACGACCCTCCTCCCTGATCTAGGACCCTTAAGCTATATTTTCACCGAACTGATGGATATCTAGGGTGGACAGCTATTTTCTAATGAAGAGGAGGTTTTGAAAACTGTGGAAGGTACTCCTCGAGGGACTCAGGGGGGGGGGGGAGGATATGGGACTCAAATTTAAAAACTGCATGGACCTCATCGTCGAATATGTGGAGAAATTACATATTACTAGGGTACCCGTGCGAGAACACTCGCATGCTATACCCCACCCTCTTCTTTATTTTTCCATTTCCATATTAAGCCTATAATATATATTTTTCTTCAAGACCCTCTTATCCTCCGACATTTGTTCTATGTCACCTTGTAAATGATAATGTACTACACCCTTGCCAATACATACTATTATTTAACTTTACTATCGAATATAGATACACCCTTGTTAATTCAATCGCATGGAATACCAAGTAATTAGTAATTTCACATACAACTGCAGATTCTACAGGCTCTGAACAGGTAGCGTAGAATAGAGAAGTGTCAAACCAGCAAAAATCTAATAGAATGGTCAAGAAGGTCTCATCCTATAGATTTCGGCGTGAGGAACGTTATTTGAGGCCTATGACCTCAAAATTTTAGATTTTAAGGCCGCAGAACGCATAGTTTAGAAGTTATTTAACGATATAGATTAAACAATCCTGAAGTGCGTTGCGGGTTGCATTTTACGTGAATATTTAGCAGTTTTTAGCAAAACCTTCATATTTTGAAAGTCAAAGTGCAATTCGTCACGTCTCCGTGAAATTCTCTTTCTTTAGAGACGTCATTAATAAATATTGGTTGGGTGTGATTGCCACAAAGGGAAGATATACTTCTGAAATAATGGAGGAGACGATGTCGCATATCCTGAAAATCTCAATAAAATATATTCCGATTTTTAACAAGTTTCTGATTTTTAACAAGTGACGTTTTCTTACACTCTAGGTTTCCTTCGTAGAAGTAAAACAAACTGTAAAGTCTTATGAGAATAGTTGAAAGAAGTTTGAAAAACCCTGATGAATGTAATTATTAGTCGCACATTGTAATTTGGAGATACGAATTCCACGAAAAATATCACTCACAAAGCAAAAAAAAAATCACAAACCACAAATTTATTAAAAGTGAAAAGGAATGGCATTATTACCAGTTGCATAAACAGATATACATGAATTACACCAACGGCAATTAGTCTACCTATTACTTGTTCCACTATGACAGGCAACTTGATGTTTTCTCAAGGATATGTTATACCCATAACGTTTGCCACACTGCGAACACGCGAAAAGCTTCTCCCCCGTGTGTTTCCGCATGTGCACATTTAAGTTGCTTCGATCAGTTGAGGCGTAAGGGCAAAAAGTGCACTTGTAGGGCTTCTCACCGGTGTGTTTCCGCATGTGCACATTTAAGTGGCCTAGTTGCTTTGTAGCATAGGAGCAGAACGAGCATTTGTGCTTCTCGCCCGAGTGCACGAGCTGGTGCCTGGTCCAATGAGAGGGGTCGCTGGTGGAGTAGCTGCAGTGGCCGCACTGGAAGCGGCCGCCTCGCGGCGCCACCGTCGCCGTCCCGCGCCGTGCACCCCCTGCGCACCCAAGGGCAAAGTCTCATTGGGCGCTCATTAAGTAGGGTACAAGCATCCGCGGAAGTGAAGCTCATACACGAAAATTCATTAGGACGAACGGGGTACATAAGGTTGGTCTTCCGTGCAGGCAAAAATACATTTGGCCCCAGCTACGTTTAGGTTTGAGAGGAAGCAAACCCTCAGAGGACACCAGTTGGGTGTAGGATTATTTAAGTCAAAACTGATTCGGCAAAACTGGATTTATACAGTTCATGCAAGGAAAAAAAAATTTTTGGAATCCTTGGGCCTTGAAGTCATGGGCGCCTTGGTATTTACTTATAAGAAGTCGATGCTCAAAGCCCGGTTTCGCTGGAATAATGAAAAATGCTCACATGTTCGAAACGTGAATAAGGTTGTTGCTATGACGAAAGAAAAAGCTCAGGTACGCCACGTACGCTACTTATGGTGAAAGTTACGTCATGCTCGACACATGTGTTAGGCCTAGACATGAACAATAAACACGGGCTGACGTCAAAAAACATCTAGAGGCAGATATCTCATGCTTTCTAAAGTGGGATCAACTGGAGAATAAAAATAAGTCCGAAAAATAAGTCGAAACGCAGGCCGAAATCTTTACTCTTTGTAAACCATAGTTACCTCACCCACTAAAAGTAAATAATACTATCATCCCATGGCTAGCATCTGATACACCAGTAAAATATCTTGGGGTCAACACTGACAGCAGATTAACTTGGAAAAAGCACATTGAAGTAATAACCAATGCAATATATGCTCAAATATGGAGACTGTATCCATTAATTAACATCCGCTCAGCCTTAAATTTGGAATGTACTATTTTAATTTTTAAATCTATTATTACGCCATCACTCACATTTAAAGCAACATTGAATATCTTCAGATAATACAAATTTCAGAACAATTTTCAGAACAAATTTTTAAGAAAATGTGCAAAGGCTCCTTGGTTCATCTCGAATACACTTCAAAGAGAACTTCAAATGTAGCCCCTAATCGAGCATATAAGAAAGAACTATGACAATTTTTTGCACTTCTTCCGTATTCCGATATCCGAAAGATATGTTAAAACCCCCATGAAAATCAGTATTCATTAAAATATTGTATGTTTAAAAAAATGTTTATTTTCACTCCAATATAAAGATACTTTTTGATTGTATGTAAAAGTATCTAAATTTAAGAATGAATAATTTATCGCAAAAATTTGATTATTGTATGTAAATTGTTTCCATGTATTAGAAATATACGTATGAAATCTTGTAAATTACGTAGTAGTAAGATACAATAGTAAGAGGTTGTGTGCCCAAATGTTATGTATTAAAAATAAAAATGCACACGACCCTGAAAGGCAAAACTGCCGAACAGGTAGAAAATAAATTTAAAAAAAGAAAAACATCTAGCTGGCAAAAGCTGAATGAATGTGACCTCAAATGTCAAGTAAATATAAGTACATACTTTAAGCAAATAATAATTTGGAATCCTTAGGTCTGGATTTAGTTTTGGGTGTCACGGCATTCACTTGGGTATTAAAATTGGTGGTATTGGTGTTAAAATCGATGCCTAGGTTCTGGTTTTACTGGAATATTGACAAGAAATTGATAAAAGCTCTTAGTATCGAAAAAGTGAGAAAAGTAATATCCTATCAATTTGTGAGTTCAGAGTATCTCAAACGATTTGCGTTGAAATGAGAAAATAGAACGCATCTTGTAATATTTCTTTTTCTTTATCCTGTTAGGCTTTCACAAGGATACTTTGAAGCAATCATCAAAAAACATGTTAATTCTTATATATCTTTTCTCGCCCTTACAATTGATTACGTATTTTAATATTGTAACGGTACGTCCTTCGTGAACAAGGGCTCGATCAGCGCCAACTCAGTAACAGCACCGGGCGCCGGGCGCGGGGCGCAGGGCGGGGGGCGCCGGGCGGGGGGCGCCGGGCGCGGGGCGCGAGGCGGGGGGCGCGGGGCAGTGGGCGCGGGGCGCGGTGGGCGGGGCGGGAGGCGCGGGGTGCGAGGCGCGGGGCGGGAGGCGCGGGGTGCGGGGTGCGGGGCGCGGAGCGCGGGGCGCGGGGCGCGGAGCGCGGGGCGCGGAGCGCGGGGCGCGGGGCGCGGGGCGCGGGGCGCGGGGCGCGGGGCGCGGGGCGCGGGGCGCGGGGCGCGGGGCGCGGGGCGTGGGGCGCGGGGCGCGGGGCGCGGGGCAGGGGGCGCGGGGCGCGGGGCGCGGGGCGCGGGGCGCGGAGCACTCGGCGCCGGCACCAGCCATCTGCGGTGCGTCTGTGGGTCAGCGGAGCCTCCCCGGCCGGCTGGATCTCCTCTCGGCTGTAACCGCATGTGATAAAGTCTGGCGGCTTGCCTTATTATAAGACGATCTATAAATGGCAGGCCGTGATGAATCCAGGAGGCATCGAGGCGCGCCACCCAAACGGTTCTTTAGCAAACGAAGGTTTCGCAAAAGCCGCGCGACGCAGCTGCCGCACGCGGGAAGGAACAATCAACACCGAGCAGCTGCGCCGACTTGGTAATTCAAGAGCCGCCATTTGATCGAAAGAAATTGTGTCAAAGAGCGGACGCTACGACCAATCCCCGTAAATTTGCAGGTGGTGGCATTGTTCGGCCTTTAGCCGCCATCCTGATTGAGGTTTTCTGGGTTTACTCAATCGCTTAAGGCGTATGCCGGGGTGGTCCCTCTCCCAGATGTAAATGTACAGCTGGCCCTCCCCATCTTTAAAATATTGCTACTCTGTATTAATGTAGATTGAGTGGTTAGGCGGAAGAGCAGGCCCTATGGCCTGAGCCTCGCCATGAATAAAGACATTTTTATTATTATTATATTATTATTATTATTATTGTTTGACAACTACATACGGATCGGCCAAACGGTCCTTTTGCAAAGAAATAATCTGAAAGCCCCCACGTTCAACACTATTTCAAGGCTGCAGATGCATAGCATTCCATCGACCGCAAAAAGGGAGTAGGGCGCACCCCACGTGCAGGTCCCTGTGTCAACTGCCGGCGCCTAAAATACAACGGCAATATTTTGTTAAAAAAGCAAGTGCATTTGGTGCGAATATCGCCCCGCCATTGCTCTCCATAGTTGATTTTGAGCAATCAGAGAGAGGCAGTCGGAATGGAGTAGGAGATCGGAAGTTTAATTTCTCGCAATACAACCAATACCGAGCAGCTGCGCCGACTTGGTAATTCAAGAGCCGCTATTTGATCGAAAGAAAAAAAGCCAAACGAAGGTTTCGCAAAAGCCGCGCGACGCAGCTGCCGCACGCGGGAAGGAACAATCAACACCGAGCAGTTGCGCCGACTTGGTAATTCAAGAGCCGCTATTTGATCGAAAGAAATTGTGTCAAAGAGCGAACGCTACGACCCACCCCCGTAAATTTGCAGGTGGTGGCATTGTTTGACGACTACATACGGATCGGCCAAACGGTTCTTTTGCAAAGAAATAATCTGAAAGCCCCCGCGTTCAACACTATTTCAAGGCTGCAGATGCATAGCATTCCACCGACCGCAAACAGGGAGTAGGGCGCACCCCACGTGCAGGTCCGTGTGCCAACTGCCGGCGCCTAAAATACAACGGCAATGTTTTGTTAAAAAAAGCAAGTGCATTTGGTGCGAATATCGCCCCACCATTGCTATCCATAGTTGATTTTGAGCAAATCAGGGAGAGGCAGTCGGACTAGAGTAGGAGATCGGAAGTTTAATTTCTCGCATGCGAGGCCTCTTGATCACTTCTTCACTTGAACTTCACGACTAGAACTTCCATCCAACTTGAAATCCGACTGACACTCAGGCTGCGATTTCGTCTAATAACTTCTACCGAACGGGTCGGAACTACACCGTTGGTCTTTCTACCGAGCGTGTGCCCATAACTTAATGTAATTGTAGTTGTATACTCTAAACTACGAAGTACGTAGGTAATTCCCAAAGTTTCCGGTCTGTCAAATTTGCTTAGACGATAGAAAGAAAATAGCAGTGCAACTTTTCAATGTAATCCCCTTTTACTTCGATACACTTTTCACATCTTTTAATTCTTTTTATATCCGCGAAAAAATAGTCAGAATCTTTGTTTGCAACAGACTGTTAAAACCTATTTGATTCCCGAGAAGTATTCTCTCACTTACTGCAGAACAATTGGTCGGTCAGCCTCCAGTGGATTCCAAGCCATGACGGCGCAGCTGGTAACGAAAAAGCAGACGAACTTACCAAGAAGGGAGCGGAAATGGACCAACCATGCATGGATATCAGCCTCACCTTGGCTAGACATCTCATTAGTGCAGCGGCAAAACACTACACCAAGCGAATGCACGAGGAAGCTAGCAGAGGAAAGAGGTGGGCTTTACTCCACAGCAGCACAGTGGGATGAAATGCCTAACACGTGGTTAAAATTCAATCTCTCTTGCAAAATGCAAAATAATGACTATATTGGGGCTTATATTGAGGTTTTCGATCTCACTAAATACGAATAGTATATAAACTAGTGTTGCTACAGCAGCACATACTTTCTCGCGTTATTAGAAACACGAATTTCAATACGTAGTATTGAAATTTTGCACTTTCTGCATTACTAACATCTTTTCTATAATTTGAAAACGTCCAATTCAACCAAGAAGCGAACAACTCACTCGTTCCATCGCAGTATTGTCAAAACTGTGAATTCTACAACTGCATAAAAATATAATACAAAAGTTTTATAAACTTGTATTGGAAAAAAGCCTGATACCCCAGACAATATAGAAATGCATTTCATTGGGCCATTATAAGAGAAGAGAACTCTAAAACCATGCAAAAAGTACTCTACTCATTACAAATGGTATAGTATTTGTTGCAAAAACTAAATATTTTCATGCTAATATCAACAGAAAGACAATTATTGAATTGAATTGCCTTATTTTACGTGGCGAGACTCAGGCCATGAGGCCTGCTCTTCCGTCTGCCCATTCAAATTTCGCTACGCTCCTTTCCCCAACTAGCGGAGAAAGAAGGTAATTATAGCCGACCTCCGAATGCCGACTGGCCACGGCTATCGTTGGGCGCACCTGCATCGCTTTGGCCTCGCGGAGGCAGACACGTGCCAACACTGGTCCTATGGACGGGGATCACATCTCTACCTGCCCGAGCAGGAGGGAATCGGTGCTCTCTCCGTCTGAATCAGTGAAAAACTACTGATTGACAGTGACTCTTCACTGATGGTGTCAGTTATAACCCTGCCACTAACAATCAGTGAATTGAACTGAACAAATCAGTGAAAATTGGGTCCACTTTTTGAATCAGTGAAACTTCACTGTTTAAATCAGTGAAGACTGAACGATCAGTGAACGATGGTGGTTCGGCACTTTTACCACTGACGACCAGTGAAATGCTGGCGGTCATTACGAAGAGGTTCGCATATTCGCTGATTGTCAGCGAAACTACCCATTTCGACTGAAGGTATCAGTGACTTCGGCTCTCACTGATTGAATCAGTGAGAATTTCACTGATTCAGATTCAGAGAGTGCGAAGGTTGCCGTGATTTCTGGTGGACAGGTGTAGACGACCACTCGAACCCTAACGGCAACACTAACGTGCGCGTTTCATGGCAACACTAACGTCATTAGCTTCAAGGTGGAGGCACTGAGTAGGCGATGCTAAGCTCCTGGTTGCCGGGCCTTGCCCCGTAACCCAGCAGTCGGGCCCCTGGCGCATCGACCTTTGGGTAGATTTGAGAGAAGGAGACCCTTCGGAATGCTCTGGAATCCACAGAGAGAAGTCCAGCGGGAAACATAGCTACCGTCACGTTGCCCAGGTTCTGGGGATACTCACGTCGTTAGCCTAAAGGTGTACGCAGTGAGGAGACGGGAAGGGGGCTCCGTGCCGCTCGCACCTTAGTTCGGGTGGTCCCCAGTTGAGCTCTTGTCTTCGCCGTGGCAGTGGCCCGAAACTCTGGGCGATGAGGAGGGACTTGTCCCCTGCGCACGTGAGTGGCGCACTGATTCGACTCCGGCACCAGCCTGGAAAGCTAGTGGCTCTGAGCTGGCAGGGCGGCCACAAACCAAGGCACTGAATGGGAAGGTTACCGCGTGAGAAAACTGCGTTCCGGCGGGATTCGGATGCCAGCCCAAAGGAGTACTTGTACGCCTGCGGAGAGCGCGGATCGAAGCAAACGCCCGGGTGCCCACCCCGGGGTGAATTCCCCCTGCTAAGAGACAAGTGCGCGGCAGACATTCTACTGCCCCGAGCTGGACGACCCAGCTACCCAGATAGATAGATAGATATTTATTTCCGCAGATAGGTTTATGCAACCTGGTGGCAGAACACTAAAATGTACATATTATAATTAACAATTGAATACAATGTAACTTAAAATAATTTTAAGACAGTAATATTAATAATATGATAACTATGATGACAATAAAGGCTTTAACAACAATAACCGCATTAATTCTGCATTTTATGGTGGTCTTCTACAGATATTTTACATCAATAAACTTTTTATTACACTGACGTCCACTTCACTTCACTACACTTGCACTTCACTTCTCTTTCTACTTCAGTATTGCACTACACTTCACAACACGTCACCATACTTCAATACGAATACTACTTAAAATATAATTATATATTTAATAAAGTAATGCATTTAATAATGATTACAATACTAATTATGGTAACAGTAATTAATATTAATAATAAAATAACTGTTTTAATAAACTTAACTTACTTACTAAATATCTTGGTTAATCTACTTTTAAATCTTTGAGCAGCTTGAGGAAAGGGTTCCAAGGCTGTCGCAGGCAACTTATTCCAGTCCGTTATTGTTCTATCCCGTCGTTACTGGGAGGCCCAACGCCGAATGGCTCAACAGCCAAGAGCGGGCATTGGATAAAGTAAAGGTGTCTCTCACCAGCGAGGCACCGCCCCAGAAGGGACAAGCTCTAAGCTCCTGACAAGTCTTGTAGTGTAGTGCATGTGAGTGTGTTTTTAAGGGGGCAAGGAAAGGACAACGAAGAGGAACGAACGACTGCCCGCGGTCCAAGGCCCGTTTGTTAGGGTACTGCCACCGCCTTCTACAGCTTACTCTAACTCTAGGAGGTAGTGGTGGTGGTACTGCTCCGGCATTCGCCTGGTGTTGATCGGAGAAACAACCGATCAGAGCAGACGGCCGCTTCAATTCTCCTCCAGAGAGCGACTGAATTCGGAAATCGTGCCACCGCCGTCGGGACTCGAACCCCAGGACCTCCCGGTCAGAGGCACTGCAGTGACATCAGTTGATGCCCTGAGCCACCTTTGCCGGTAAGCTATTATTCCAAATACAGATGAACGTGTAATGAAAACGTCATACGTCATAAATACAAATCTCTGTATTGAAAAATATTTAGTATGAATTCATGGTTATTCTAATTCATAAGATTCTTTAATAACTGCATATTCTCTACGTAACTACGATATTACTTCACTTATTTATGCTGTGCATCAATTTAACGAGTTGGGAAAAACATATTTACTTATGAAGCTGCCTAATTCTCAACAATCTGACGGAGAGACCACTGTCGTTTTCTAATGACTTTTCCTCTCCGAAATTACCTCGGTTGCATCTAAATTTGCGCCGTGAATGCTGGAGCAATGCAGCAATCCGATTGTCCGAGCGGGCAAACACGTTCCAGTCTCCTGGTTTATAAGCAGGCCTCCACCTAAGCATAGGTTTATACGAATCAAGCTGGAAAAGATTTTAAAAAAACATTCCCAAAAATCCTCATTAGGATTCAGGACCCGAAAATTCTCATTAGCGTAGAGAACTTTGTTCTCTGCAAAATAAGGTCGTGTATTATTTGTATATGTTCAAACTGAAGTGTTATTTTACATTATTTGTATTTTTACAACCTGTAAATAAATAAATAAATCCAGCTAGAATTAAATCGAAGTCTCCGTGTAAACATTTGTTGGACAGTCGTTGGATTTAGCTTGCGAGCAAATATTGTGCGTACAATCTACGTTTAGAAGCCTCCATGGGTTTGAGAACTTCACGAGTTTCATCTGGGTTTGGTTTTTGTATTCAGGGAATCAAAACCCCATGAAATAAAACCAAATTGTGATTCGCATATCCCTTTGAGAGCAGACAAATAGATGAGAAAGAGACAGAGAGAGAGAGAGCGAGAGAGAGAGAGAGAGAGAGAGAGAGAGAGAGAGAGAGAGAAAGAGAATGGCGGAATTTTGCCCATTGGGAATTTGAACTTTCGCAATTTTTGCAAATTCTTCAAAAAATAAAACTAAGGCTTCAAGTAAAGTATCCTAACAAAAATATTTCTTTCAAATTCAGAGTGCCTCGAGATCGGCCAGTTTGATATCGAATATCCACTGTGGAAAATATTGAAGGGATTAGGCTCTAACGCAGCACACGGACGCCCTAAGCCAATTTTTTTCGCATCAAGAACTCATAAAATATACATCCTAACTACCCAACGTGTTTGAGAAAGTCATTTACTACGTAGAATTATTTACCACTCTTTCAGGAATCCACAACATAAGTTTTCTGAAGAAAAATCGCCATTTTTTCTGCCGGATTATAATACATTGTCTTCACGCAGTACATGAGAATGTGAACTAGTGGGGCTACTGAAGTGGGATTTTTAAACATTAGCCTCTCAAGCTCCCATGGCCACGATGGAATATCACACGGCATTTCGCGTCTTTCTCGGTATTGCCACTAATGTCGCATGATCGCAAACATTGCTTGATAAGATCGCGATCATGATATCTAGCGGCACGACTGAGAAAGACGCGAAATACCGTGACAGATTCCATCCTGAAGACAGGCCTTGAGAGGCAAAGTTATAAAAATCGCAATATACAACTCATACTTAGGATTAATATTATCGTCACTCAGCTGAATCAAGTCGCAACGGTTCATATAAAAAACGCAAGAGAATGGTGAATCCCAACGATTCACAAATGTACTCGCAGGTGCATTGCAACTGAAAAATCCTCGTGGGTTCGCGTCGAATGACGTCTCACTTGTTTCGAATGTTGGACCGGAAGGGGTCTAACCGTGAGTGACGGGCGGGCGGACGGACGGACGGACGGAGGTTTCTAGATTACTATGCAAGGAGGAACAGGGTATGACTAGCTGCGGACACTGAGGTATGAATATAAACATATCTGATGACTTTTATTAATTACATTCATTATGGAACAAGAGATGTTTCTTCCAAGCCTTGTGGCATGCATAACGAATCCCACACTGTGAACACACATACGGTTTCTCCCCGGTGTGAGTACGCAAGTGTGCATGTAAGTTCCAGGCCTGCGACGAAGCGTAAGGGCAGACCGTGCACTTATAAGGCTTCTCCCCGGTATGTTTCCGCATGTGCATTTTTAAGTGGTTTGATTGTGACGCGGAGAAGGGGCAGAGCGTGCACTGGTAAGGCTTCTCCCCAGTGTGCACGCGCTGGTGCCTGGCCCAACGGTAGGAGTCGCTGGTGGCGTAACCGCAGTGGTGGCACTGGAAGCGGCCTCCCGGCTGCGCCACCGTCGCCGTTCGGCGCCGCGTAGGCCTTCCGCGAACACCCCCTGCGAACCCAAGGGCAAAGGCTCATAGCGCAACCTCTCCGGGAGATGTGAGACCCAGCGCCATCCTTGAAAAATCCCCAAAATACTTGGAAAGAAAAAATTGGAGCAGTTTTTCGAGAAAATTTTGAAAATATTCTTCTAACTTCATGGGAATAACGTCCTTAAACACAAAATGTTAAAGGAAATCACAAAGTTACAAAAAAATCTACTTTCTTGTTATAAAGAATACACAATATATTATCGTGGTCAAGTGCAATGTAGAGGCGCGCTTCACCATACAAGCGTTTTCCAAGTTTATGGACATATAATACACTAATAATACGATTAAAAACCATGTTTATTACAGATATCAATATTCAGAACCAGTACTCTAATACGAAGATCTCTTTAGTATTTTGTAGAAGGAACTGGTCATAATGCATGTATCCCATAACAATACCCAAAAATACAAACAAAATTCTGTTTTATTATGTTTTGCACATAAGTAATGTTTACAGCGCTATCAAAACTCGTGATCTTGTATCTTTTTGAATATAAGATTTCATTCGTGAAAACTGTAATGAATGCAGTGTGTTATGACAAGCAAATTGTTTATTTCATAAGTTTATTTATTTACAAGCTCAATTATATTTTGTGCGTGTACATCTCGCATAGCGCCAAGATTCAGCACAATTTAGTTCACTGTAAACTAGGGATATGTCGATCGCGAACGAACTACTTCAATTGAACTATTCTTGAAAAGGAACGGTACGATACTGAACGACCATTTAGTGAACTATAGTTCATCTGTCACGGATTCGTAGTTCGCCGGTCACTATTCCTAGTTCGTTTAGTTCAGTTAGTTCATTTAGTTCAGTAGTTCATTTAGTTCTCTTAGTTCGCCGGTCATCGTTCTTTAGTTCAGTAGTTCAATTAGTTCTCTCCTATAGTTCAGCGGTCACATTGCGCATGAGCTCACCGCGCAGGTTTCAACATGCGGTGGTTAGAAGTCACGTGACTTTGGAGATACTGGCTGCTTGTATTGTGTGTAATGTAACTTTGTTTGTAGCTGGAATTGCATTTTGATAACGTTCTGTATATAAATGTCACTAATCTGGATTATCAAGGGCAGAATGCCTAGCATAGAGTAATAACAGCTACTTTGATTAATGATTCCCATGGAGTTATTTCTTTTACAAATAAGAATATTCTTTATTTGTAATCCTACTTGTAAAACGGGTTTAGTGAAGTGCGCAGTTGAATGTGACAAGACATTCTGTCACATTCAATGCACATCTTTCACGTACTGCATGTGTTTGCAAGTACATGGAAATGAAAATTTCATGTACTGGCAACTAGAGTAGAATTCACTTTTCTGCTGTAAGCAACATTTTTAGGGTTGTTTAATATATGAGAAAATTGAACTAGAAGGAAGCATGTTTGATTCTTATCAATAGAAATCATTTAATACGAGACGGGTATTCTTGTAGGTGCCACCTAGCTGCCCCAAAGTCACGTGACACGGGCACGTGAGAACGTATAAAAAGAAGTTACTTTTGGGGAAAGCAAAGCGTTCTGAGAATTAAATTTTTAGCACTAGCGCTAAAAGTGACATTTCATTACATAGTGACATATTCATTATATTTAGATAAAACTGTGAATATAACAATGAAAACAAAATACTTTCGTCTGATCGCATGAGCTACTTAATACAACGTAGATGTAATTAATATGTTTGAATTAAAATATAATGAAACTCAGAAAGGCTGTCTACAAATAGTGTATGACACACGCAGCAAAAGTGATTTTATTTAGTTCGTAGGATTACGTCACTTGGCTTATCGGCCTCATGTTGCCACATTTCTCGCAAAATAAAATGAAGCATTTACCACTCGTATCATAAAATCTAATTCTATATCTTTGTCTACAATAAAGGCAGATTCTACGCATTGTTAACAGGGTATGAAATAAGCTAATTTTTATATCCATTAAAAAAGACGGTTTCCAAGACAACTGTCTTGTTACCGTGAAAAAAGTACTTCATGGGAATTTAACAAAGTAATGCCCCTTAATGTCCCTTAGTAATGCTCTCTAACCTATTGCTCTTTCCCGAGATATCAAACACTTTATTGCAATATAAAATTACAAACTTTTCCACATATTTTTATATTATAATTTTTATACAGATGTAGAAAAATGTTCTTATTTCGTGAGCTAAGTGTGTTTTTTTCATTGTCTCTTTTGAGTTTTTGGCCTCGACGTACGGTGTCGGCAAAAATTTCAACTTCAACGCTGAAAAAACACCTACGTCCAGGGTTGCCAGATCCCTTCTGGGAAAATTCCCCAAATAACCCAGTGGGGAAGAAAGGTAACCGGTGAATAAAGCTCGACTCTGACACTGCGGCTGATAATTTCAAAATAGCTGCACGTTCACGATTCACGTAAGATGTTTAAAAATAAGTACTCTTGTGTATAAAGCCTACCTACTAAGGCTAGCCTTATGACTTAAATACTTGTTGAATTGCTAGAAAAAGGGGTAAAATGTATGTAAAAAAATGGGCTCTGACATTTTCATAATAGCTGCATGGTGTTCAAACTCAAACATTTGTACATACGCCATTTCTGTCAGAAGCCATAAATATTTGTACAATTTGTGGGAAAATGTAATATTGACGATTTAATAAGCGAAAAAAAGCATACCGCCCACAGCCATCCCAGGATACAAAGAATTACGCCCAATGGACGGAATCCCCCAAAATGCATTTTCATCCAGTAAGTCGACGCTTGCTTTTCGCCCAATTGGCGGTATTCCGCCCAATATGGTATCCCTGTGTACGTGGCGAAAATAAATGAACTATTTCGTTCTTTTGAACTAGTTCAACGAACTAGTTCACTAAAAAGAACTATAAAGAACTATTCACATAAATGAACTATTCACATAAAGAACTATTCACATAAATGAACGATTTTGCCCATCCCTACTGTAAACCAATGTACAATTCCTGCTCTGTATTTGAATCCATTTGCCAACCGCTTCAATCGGATGACGAGCTTATAGAGATCAATCGCCTGATCAGACGCAGCTGCATTGTTGCAGCTGCAAGAATTTCCCAGAAAACCCACCCACGACTGCAGAGACTTCGCCAACGTAATGTTTCTACAAATTGTTGCACCATGCAATCATTTTAAAAAGTTAATAATACAAACTTCATCATAATTTGTAAAATTCAAAACTCTTTACAGCCATATAATTTACTTGATCAACAAATTACAATACATTCGTTTTTAATCTTGGTACCACTTCATTACGCACGCACTGATTGGCTCTTGGCGCCATCGCGTCTTCACGCACATCGCATTTCAGATGCCACGCTGCCAGAATCAGTTGGGCTACAGTTTTCAAGGCGAGAGCATCGATGTATCTCGCTGCCAGCTCATTTTCTTTTTACTTTCTCGTCTTACAAATACTTCGTAAGAAGAGAAAGTTATGTAATCGTGCGGCGGAAAACGGGGAAATTTCGCCAGAAAATCTCTTATAGTCTGGTGACAAAAAAGTGGATAAAACCTGTTGCTAAATTTAGAAAAAAAATCCTCTATCTCGAGGTGTAGTCAAAATCCATGATTTGTTGCTTCTTCATACTTCAAACTCGATCGACGGCATTCCGTCCGTCTGTGGTCAACGCTAGCGCCTAAACCGTTCCGTCGATTTTCTTCAAAATTGATATTCCCCGATGGTTTTTACTCGTCTCAAGGCCTCTTGAATTTGAAACCGATATCTTAGTATTTAAGGATACTATACATGACGCCTATTTTGAAATTTTGTAAATTAAAAAAATGGCTCCAAATTTTTTGATTATATTTTGTTGTTGAATAGTGCGAAGAACGTTGAAGGGAATGACGTAGGCATCATTTTCGTTGATAGGCCCTATTTTTCGAAAATTGCAAAAAACTGTTTAAAAACTGCAAAATTGAAGATAGAGATTTTTGCCTCAGACAAAGTCGGTTGTACAAAATTTGCACTTCAAAGAAGGTCATGAACCATTTTTTTGGAAAAACGAATAGTTTTTGCGTAAATTGCGATTCAAATTGACAAAAAAAAATTCTCAAAAACCGCTCCAAATTTTTTCTTTAAATTTTCTGCACGTGTGTAAGAAGGAACGGTAAATATATAAATAAACTAGTGGTGCTATAGAATGGCACATACTTTCTCGCAGTAGTTATTTTCCAAATGCCGATCATCCGATAAATTATGTGGAGTAAACCGTTCACCGCTGCCTTTCTTGGTCATGCTTTTTGAAAGACATGTTTTTCGCATGTTGACAATTACCGGCTTCCTAATGATAGAACTGATACAAGATCGTTTTGACTGAAATATTAGCAGTTGTTCCGCAAGTCGGTCCCGTAGCGCGGTTGGTTAATGCACCTTCTGGTTGAGATCTTCAATAAGGAAGGTACCGAGTTCGATCCCCCGTGGGGAATTTTAATTTGATGAATGTGTTTTTTAATTTGATGAACACGTTTTTCGCATTTTGAAAATTACCGGCTCCTAATGATAAAAGCGATAGAATTACGTTTTGACTAAAATATAAGTAATTGCGACAAATGTCCTGGGAATGTCTGTATATATTTGTTCAAATAATTAACTTTTAACAATTTTTTACTTCTCTTGTATTTGTAAAGCGTTTTGCTATCCTATCAATTGTTTCTTAATCATGCATTTACCATTTTATAGGTCGGTTCTATTCTTTCATGGTTCTGTTCGACAGAGACGGTGTTGGTGTTGCGTAGTGGTATAAGTGCCGGTTCGTTGAATTTCAGTTTCGGTTGTCAGGTCTTGGTACCGAAAAGGTTTGCTGGTATAATACACTTTTTCTGGTTTATGAAGTAGTGGCATAGCAAAAAGGACCGTATAGAAGCAGAGCGAGAAAGTATGTGCGTTGGAAGCACCACTAGTTTATATCTTCATACCGCAACGTATTGACTACACGCGTGTGTAAGATTGTTTTCATACGTGCTACAAAGTTCAGTGCAATTCACGATGCAAAGTTCAGTGCAATTCAGTTCAATTCACTATTAAAAATCAAAAACTTACTCTCGCCACGAGCACGCCATGCTCGGAGAAATTGACTTATTTCACAATATTCGCACATCACTGTGTATTTAGTATACGACGTGGTTATGAAACTTTTTATATTAGCAGAGTTTAATGTTTTTAGAAGTAAGAACATTAAAC
Organism: Acheta domesticus; assembly: GCA_031308135.1. Classification (NCBI taxonomy): domain Eukaryota; kingdom Metazoa; phylum Arthropoda; class Insecta; order Orthoptera; family Gryllidae; genus Acheta; species Acheta domesticus. The sequence goes on along the minus strand of JAHLJT010002630.1, from coordinate 82,669,778 downwards.
TTTGCTAATACAGGAAGTAACCATTCACTGGTATTATGTAAAATAAGGATGAACCATCCAATTAAAATTGAAAATTGATTGAAGTAATTATAATGTAGACCAATTGTTTTGATAACTTTCTTCTGAAACTCATAATGCTGAAATATGAGAAGTTTAATATTTTATTTCATTGAAGAATTCCAATATAATTAGAATACTTAGAGGCATAAATTAATAAATCACATTCTTTCTAAGATTTGCTGATGATTGATAACGTTATATAATGAATGAATGAAAGGAAATTAAAAAAAAATAGATATCAGAGTATTTCTTAAATTTTATTTGTCTGCAGTTCGTAATTGCCCTGGTTCTTCAATAACATATTTCATTCGAACATTCGCCAGTGAAAACTAAGAATGAAGAATTAAAAGACTATTTTATAACCATGTATTAACAAGTAAATTTATTTCACAATAATTACATGTAGGTATTTTTACATGAAATCTTCATTTACACTGTCCTTGTTCAGATGTGTAATACACTTATTGTTTCACAATCTACCCCATCCTTCTCCCTATATTCATCAATAATTTTATCCGCATGCTCCACTGCAGTTTTCTAGGGCGTAGTTGACACCTTAAAAACGTACGTAATGTATTCAAATAACTTTATTGAATTTCAGACATTGAAACTCATTTTCCTTGTGTTAAATGTGAAAATAAATTTAGATAATTAAATATCTCCTTTAAAGCCTGCCACCAAACATTTCTGGTCTTTTCCATTCCCTGACAAGATCTTGCACGGACATTCTTATTCTTATTCAAGGGCATTCTTATTGAAGTATCCCTTTGTTTGAGATCACACATATTCAGTTTGATTGAACATGCTGTGATAGGGAGTAAGCCTTGAAACAGTATGCCCTTCATCTCGCAGCATTTCATTACCTACACACCAGTGTGTAATTACTTTTAACTAATTATTACATTTGAAACTAATTATTATATACAATATCTCTGCTTAAAATCTTTTAATAGAATACATGAAGGTGAATGTGAATGATTGTCAAAGTTGAAAATTAAAATGCAACAATAATACACCTGCATTTACCGTGCATCCTGACAAATATGTATTATGTATAAACATGTATTTTTTTTTTAATTTCATATTTTGCACAAAATGTTAGCCATATTGGTTTTATTTTACTTATGAAACCTACATTTTCGAACCGCACATTCTGTCCAGACGCAACAATAAATCTTCGTTCTCATTGTGTACTACATAAACGTTTTGGGTCAGCCATGACTGAAAATTATACAAAATTTTCAATAATTTTCTGGAGTCAAGCACCACAAACATAGGGCATTCAAAATTAAAATAAAATTAGCTCATCCACCAAAGGTTGAGAGACTGGAATTGTGTAGACCTATCCTTAAATCATTTTAAGTTCTTTCATTACTAGAGGCCGGACTTTTAGGTGCAAACATTTGCTCATTTAGGTGCTAAAAATATTAAAAATAGGTGGAAAAATGTAGGGCATATTTAAGTGCAAATGTATTACATGGCTTTATACCGTAACATTACACATTGAAACGAAATGTTGAGGGAAAATAGGTAAGTTACATACAAACTACATTTTTAAAAACAGATTCACAACATTCATGTTCTTTCTCATCGGGTTCACCATTCTGTGTAGTTCCAATTTCCGAAGAGCAAATTCTTCTATACTCTTCTTTGCTTCTGTGAAAATTCGCCTCTGTTCAGCGGTCGGCAGTTGCCCCTTCTCTAGTACGTTGGTAGTATTCTAGTACGTTAGTAGATGCCCCAAGGGCTTCGAAGGAGTGGACACACAAGGGTTCTCTTTCCAAAATGATATTACACATAAGTTTTTTCAGCTTTTCCGATGTAACAGACCGATATTCGTCAGTGTTACTAACAAATTTCATTACTTTTTAAAGACGTTTTTGAGCATAAAACACACAATGGTTTCTCCACGTTCCTCAGCAAGTCACAAAGTGGTAAAAACAGAGATCGCCAGTACTTTCTTTGAATAGAAGGACACAAGCTGAATGTAGCGTCGCACACGGTTTAAACTACTTTCGGTTGTTTGAATTTTGTTTTTTTCTTCTTTATGAGGTTCAGAGTTCTCTTTGTTCAGATCAGAAGTTTTGTCAGCGTTCCGAACTAAACACTTAAATTTTGCAATTTTGTGATACTGAGCACGATTTCTACCTTTGACATTAGTGAACAAAGGTAATGTAATGGTTTCATAAAATTGACTTCGTCAAGAGTTATTACGAAATGTTTTTCTTTCAATTTGCCGTACTACATATTTTTAAAATCAATTTGAAAACCACATGACGTCCGCAAACACGTATTTATCTGTTGCACTTCCGGGTCAAAGGCTAGAGTGACACAAAAAATGAAGACAACCCTGTCCCCAAATGTGGTAACAAAAATGTTTCCTATTTACAAAACACTGGCTTCAGATGAACTTCTAAAGAGGTGTGTAAAAGTCCACACACAAAATGCTAATGAGAGACTTCAAAGTTCTATATGGCCAAGATGCACAAAGAAAATTTTTGTTTCCAAGAATAAACTGGAACTTGCTGTGATGCAGGCAGTAAGTGAATTTAACATGGGAACTGTTAAAACACTACATTTCATTAATTCCCTTCACGATCTTAAAAGTATATCAGCATCTGCTCTCTCCACTTGTGAAAATCAGGACACCCATCGCATCAAAGGTAGCAAGAAACGCTCTTCTGCTGAGAGCAAATGTCAAAAGAAAAGGAATAAACAGAAGAAAATCAGATTAGGAGAGGAAAAAAAAGTCTGGGGAGGAGATTACATATGGTCTTGACATATTCTAGATGAGTAACTGTTCATTAGAATTATGAGAAAGTTTATTCATTTTCTCGCATTTAATTTTCTCAGCATTCTTCTGGAAGCAAAATGTTCCTTGCGGAACAATTTTCAATTTATGACTCTGAAATTTGGTACTCTAATTAAGAAATATCATGCTTCTTTTTATTCTACCTTCAACAAAACCCATGGTATCAAGTTTGAAAATATAATTTTCGAATGAGATTTTTAATTTCCTTTTAGTTAAAAATTAATTAAACAATAGCTGTTCATATAACAATAAAAGTCAACATTTTGTAAACTATCTACAAGCTTAAATTAAAATTGTTACGCAAGGGACAGTTTATATCGTCTGTTAAAAAGAGTAATAAATATTTTGATATCTCTAAAAATAAAAGAGAAAAAAATTCTGCTACAATTACATAACAGTACAATTGTTATGGGTACAAATTTCACAAAAATCGAATAAGTAGATGTTAGTGGTACAAATTTCACAAAAATCGAATAAGTAGATTAAAAGTTTCAAAATTAAGTCATGTGTCCCCTTAAGGGCGAGTAAATACAAACAACTTGCTCACTCTTGGGGGAGGGTTGAGTTTTAAGTCTCCACGCAAGCAAGCACTCATTTAACGCCAGATAGGACTACATAAGCATTACTAAAGAAAGGCTTGAATGTCATTACAAGTTGATGGTTATCACTATTTTGAAATTCCAGAATGTTTCACGGAATAAAGTTTCTTCAGAGATGGCGCGTATCTAAAACGACTACCGCACCGTGGCTTCTCCTCAGTGCTTCTGCATGTGCACTTTTAAATGGCCAGACTTCGAAGCAGAGAAAGGGCACAAAGTACACTTATATGGCTTCTCCCCAGTGTGTGTCCGCATGTGCTGGTTTAAGTGGCCAGGCCACGAAGCAGAGAAAGGACAGAGAGTGCATTTATACGGCTTCTCCCCGGTGTGTTTTCGCATGTGCCTACGTAAGGTACTGAGCTGCGTCGTAGCGTAGGGGCAGACCGTGCACTTGAAGGGCTTCTCCCCGGTGTGTTTCCGCATGTGGACATTTAAGTTGCTCGTATCCGCTGTAGTGTAGGGGCAGACCGTGCACTTGAAGGGCTTCTCGCCCGTGTGCACGCGCTGGTGCCTGGTCCAACAAAAGGAGTCATTGGTGGCGTAGCCGCAGTGGCTGCACTGGAAGCGGCCGACCCCCGGCACCACCTTCCCGCGCCGGCCATGACTTGCAGGCTTACCCCCTGCAAACGCAAGGATAAATACTCATACAGCATCCTCTTGGGATAATTTAAGGTAAAAAAAAACTAATTACATAATACTGTTCCTCGTGCTCACAACGTGCCCCTTGGTACATTCCAACGGCCCACGTCCAACAGAGTTAACTGTATCACCTATCAAACACATTGCGCTCATTTCTAATACTTTTTTTCTAATATAAATTCAGTAAACCATGCAGTCCACTACAACCTGGCCGCATTAAATGACTTCCCAACAATAAAAATTAGATTCCCTTTTGAAGCATTCGTGAACTTTCCTCCAGTAATGGTTAACATAGGGGGAATGGAAACAATGGAAGCCCTCAGCCCCCTCAGCCAGTAAATCGCATTGGACACCAGCTGGGTTTAGATTTACACTTTCGACCAAATACTTCTTTGGACCCTAGATTTATGCTAGAGCCCACCAAGAAAGAAATTTATTTAGCAGTATCTGAATTTAGATTTACGACTTCCGGTTCCGAGCGACGGATGATACGAATCATAGACGAAGCAAGCATTGGTACTGATCAAGAGAACTATATGTAATTTTCTTGGAAGTGCATTAACAATGAGTTCCTGTAACAAGTGGCCTTATCATCTGTGAATAACGAGGTTTCAGGTTTGCTATTTACGAAATGACAACCCGGTACAAATTCTATCCAGATTTGCCCTTCGTTTGTGTTAATGGGTTTTACAGACATCAGCATGTTTTCTTAATCTTCGAAAAGCAAAAATGAAGGTGTCAATCAAGATTCGAATTTCTCCACCACTCATGCACACAGTTATCTGGCATCAACCTGAGCTAGATATAGACAACCGCTGATCCCAAACTTCTTTGGACATCAACTTGATTTTACCAGAACGCACAATAACACTTAAGGATGAACTTACAGGAAGTTTGCTTAATTGCAAATCCCTTTTTAAATTTCCAAAAACATTTATTATTAACTCATGTTTTCTGTGAATTAAAAGTAATTCAAACACCAACTCTTTTACAAGATTTCACAAAATTGCTCGAGAATATTCAAAATCGAGCTCTGAAATTTATTTAAATCTGTTTGAATCACCCAACGACGAGTTAAAGATGAGAATACTGTCTTCAACGTTAAAATAACTTTCCCATTGAAGGTTTTTGTTTCTTCGGTTTCTGTCCAACAGGACAGCGGAACAGAAACGACTGTCTCTTCAATCCTTAATGTAGCCAATGAGTGGAAACGATCATTCACATTGTCATATATCCAGTCTTCCTTGTGGAGTTATTGCTACAATCCAGAGCACTTTGAAGACTCTTTAAATGCTCGACCAATGTGCTTAGCTCGTTCCTCAACGCCCGAAGGCTCTGCTGGATTACGCATGAAGATATAGGTAATAAGTCTAAAACGCTAATTTTTCAAGTTTCTTAAATTTTGAGTTCATTACTTGACATTCAAACCTTTTAAGAAAAACTTGCCTAATTAAGCGAGAAGAGCAATTACTCATGCGTGCCATTTCACGCTGAGTAAGCCATGCTTTCTGAAGCAGCCAAAACCAGGAACTATTTTCGCATTATCATAGAAATAAAAAAATGATACCACGGAAATGAACAGATAGAACAATCCTGTCACTAGAACCTTCATTCAGAAAATGGTCGGTGTCGGCCTGGCTTCTTGGCTTGTGTAAAAAAACTCTCCGCCTGGAACAAACTTTTCAAGCTTCCGATACAGACTCAAAAAACACAAGCTAACGCATCAAGAGGCACTAAAGCAGTGTTGATAAATTAAGTCTTTTCACAGTTTCAAATACATTACAAAGTCATCTTTTAGATATAACAAAAGAAATTTACAATTCGATTCACAGGATCTGAGAATATTATATCGAGAATATCAATAAGACAGTTGCGATTGTAACCGGTGGACTGTAATTATGCCAATAAATGTGCTCGTACGGTATGGCGTGGTATCATGTCAAACCAGGTAGTCCCCCTTAACAATAAAACTTATCCAATTTTATTTACGACAATCCTTTACTGTTCTTATTTACACACAGAACACAACGTTTCGTAACTTGTTTTACTTACATCAGGCTCCTTAATAAAGGGAACTGTTGTCCCATTTTTAACCGTCAAACACTCGAGGACACATAGTGAACTCCACAGCAACCTCTCCAGTGGACTCAAGAATATATTCTTGAAGGATTGTCATAAATACAATTGGATAAGTTTTATTATTAAGAAACATACACTGACAATCAGAAACAATTTTCAATTGGTCTACAAGCTTTACAGGTAGGCCCTCCTTTGCATTTCCCGAGCCAAGCAATCTTGAAAAAACGCCCCGATTTGTACTCGTCTCAAGGGAGTCCGAGGTCTTCAGGATAATTAATCTGCATTGTGCAGTGTCATTCAGCAAGTTGCTTCAACTTCTACTAAGCTATTACTGCTAGTAATAATAATGATGATAATAAAAATCCCAGTGGGGGATTGCGTCCGCTGGCGAGAGCTGCCCGGACAAACTGCGAGTAGTGTGTTCGCGCGGGGTCGCTCGCAAGTTGATCGCAGAGCGCGGTCGTCTACATGTCAGCGAATCCCGTGACGTCCGACCAGGTGTCGGCGGTCACAGTATTTACTACGTGAATGTTATGGTCTGATTAAAATAAGTTGGTGATTGACAGTTGTGCTTCTGAAGCTGTAGCTTCATACAATATGAGTGTATGATTTGCTTACTTTAATAAGTATTTATTTCAAGTGTTTATTTTCCTGTCTCGGGAACATATGCTCAGTGGTACGCGAACTGTCAACGATTCTCCCTTCCGTTCGCAACTGTCGATCACCAACTTATTTTAATCGGATAATAGTCATCGCACGGCTAGGAGGTGGAAAATATACTCGCTTATCAATCATACGACAGTCATTCGGAAAGTAATGTCTCCCATTATTGAGAATCAGTTTAAGGCAAGACAAATTTACCATCTTTGAATGCAACGAGTACAAGTTACTGAACGATATCCATGATATATCATTAACATGTACACCTCCCCGCATTTTAACACATCCTCAATTCTGGCGGATTCTACGCTTGATAGGTTTTTTCTACGATGGAAAACCATCACTGAAATTTTAAAAAAGTGACAAATTCCCACACAAATTTTAAAAAAAGTGACAATCCCCACATTTATTTTATACAGCACCGGCTGATAATTTCTTTAAAAGGTACGATTGATTTCTACTTTGTTATTATCCTTTCCTTCTCGATATCAGCATTTTCATTCGACACTGCAAATATTTGGAGCACAAGGGAAATTAAACACACTCATAGCTTTAGAAAATAGCTCAGTTATTTTACTAATAAATTTATAACAGTTACCTGTAAGCACTGATGGAGGTACTAATATTTTCCGTCACAACACTGTAAAAGAGTTGAATTTTTTTTTCTGACGAAAATGATTAGGTCGCGTGGTTGTGATTGCCTGGAAATAGATTCAACTTTGGTGCCAGTTTTAAAACAGAATATCAATGATGAACGGGATACTATAATAATGCTGCATAAAGGCAGGTTGAATGTATTAAGTGATGGCCATTTCTAGTTATGGGTTCCACCATGGGACACAATATTATGGTTCTTCAAAATTTTCTTGTGTGCGTAACTAATCCTACATTCTAAACATACACAGGGCTTCTCATCGGTGTTTCCTCATGTGCACCTTAAGTTGCCGTGCTGCGACGTAGAAAAGGGGGGCAGAAAGAGCACTTGTAAGTCTTTTCAACCCTATGCACGCGCTGGTGCCTGGCCCAATAGCATGGGCCGTTGGTGGCGTAGCCGCAGTGGCTGCACTGGAAACGGCCACCCCGCGGCGCCACCGTCGTCGTCCCATGCAGGACAGTCCTCGCGTGAACACTGCCCTATAACCTAAGGCAAAACCTCACTACGCACCCTCTGGGGGAGACACTGTAGTATATTCCTGCGATGGGCTACGGCAAAGTACCCCAAACAGTTCTTTTAAATTAAGGTAAAATCTCTATTCTTCAAGACGCTAAGAATAAAACGGACTTTACCGGCCTAATACGAAGCCTAAGATAAGTTAGATAGCTTTGTGAACGAACGTCTTGAGTTCAACGGACAATACACACCAATTTTATGCAATACATAGTAATTTCCTGAGTAACCAGATGTCAACAGTAATAGAGGAACCGTCCAGTTAGAAGTCCTGGCCACAAGCCTTGCTCGCCTTATGTCAAAACCATGTCACAAACATTCCAGATTTTAGAAGCGAAATTGGAAAACCACACTAACGCACCAGAAGGTAGAAAAAGCAGGTTTGCGTAGTTAGAAAAAAACAATTTCACATCTTGACATACATTTATTATCAACATACATTTTTATCATACATATATCTGCTGTGAATACCGAATGCACTTGTAATTTAAACTTGAAGAACTTTAGACAATAACATGCCATGTTCCATTTCTGATGAAATTAAAATATTAGTGTATTTAGACGTCACATTGATGTAGTATCTAGATGTTGGGTTTTTATTTTAAAGATTCGCTGCAAGAACGCAGTGATATTCATAAATTAATGTTCTTTAACCCTATGTGTACAATGCAATGTCTAAGTCTTTGCTCTCCGATTTCTCAAAACTTAAGTATTGCGGCATAGCATGTTACTGCTTCAAGGTTTTCAATTCAAATTGCTTCAAGTTATAGGTGAATTTGCTTGAGAAAATCTGACAGGCTTGCAAAATTCAAATAGGCACACAATTTTCTCGAAAACGTTTGAATTTTTGACAATATCTACTATTATTTTTGTAGTTAATTTAACACAAGTAAAACTCACAATACCAAAATGGTTAATTTTTAAAAATTCTGCCGGGAAACAAATCGTATAAAGGAATTATACCTTATTTCCTCAAGCCATTTCTACCACTCTATCTCTACACAAACAGAAAAACATTCTATTGGCAAACCAATTCGCGCCAGGGGAAGTTTAAAATTTGTTGCAACGTCCCTAGGGTAACTTCCAAACAAAGCTGTTTTGGAACAGGATAAAGTAATTTATCAGCTTACCAACACTCAACATTCAATAAAAATTTACCGCAACTTCCTAAATATCAGAACGTCGATAACAAACTAAATTGCTTTGTCTCAAACTTTTATCTCGGTGTTACTAATGTTACCTTGAAGAGATATCTCTTGTTCGTAATTTCTAGTTGAAATGTTCATTTTCAAAATGGAAACTAATAAAACAAAATCAGTAAGAATTGGTAGAAGACCAGTAAGATCTATCTTTTTCAACTGAAGGTGCTGTGAGTAGCCGGAAGAAACGTGAATGTCACCTATCATAAGGCCCGCAACAGACTACACCGAGGAATGTGTTTCCAGAAATGTGCGACGAGAAATGTGGAAAATCGAAACAAGGGACACTCCACACACTAGAAAGAGTTTTCTCGTTCGCCTCTGCGGAGGCGAAAGAGTTCCTCGCTCGAGTCGGTCGGCGAGCGAGTTTTCTCGGACATATTTCTACTCCATCACTTGTTATTTGACGTTTAGGCGTTCGCTGTCGCAGGAAAACACCAAACAGGGCAGCGAACTGAGTGAGGTTATAACATTTAGCAGTAAAAGATGCGATAAACTACCAGTTTTTTAATTGTTTTCTTGAATGTTCTCTTAAAACGGAAATGAACAAGAAAAAACTTGTATGGAAGATATTCTTATTTGTATGAAAACCGCTCGTAATGAGTAATAAAAATTTGAAGCAAGAAACTTGAAAGGAATTGGATTAATTTATTACTTTTCTTAACTGGTATTTATTTGGTATTTATGAATGAATATATTGTGAATTTTATTATGAATTATTTGATCATTCATTATCTATTCATTATTCAACCAACAAATAAGTAAACCAGAGTGAGGTAGACTACGGAGCTCAAGAAAATTTGATGTACTGCTTCTCCCTTATAGGTCACATAATTTCCTGTTGTTTTTATTTACATTGAATAATGATTTGTATGCAATGCAATAGTGTGTTCCTCTCTAGGTAATTCGTACTCGTTAAACAAATGGTTTACGATTATTGTAACACAACAAGGATTTCACGATTTAAAATTACATAACAGCATTTAATAAAACAAGAAATGGGACTCGCAGATGATCTCGTAACTAAAACTGCTGCCACCACTCTCGGCTTGTGGCACATTAAGGCATTCCGAGACATCGAATAACCTCTTTGTAGTGTGTGGTCGCAGCCCCGCCTCTTTCCTCATTTCTCGTCGCACATTCCTCGGTGTAGTCTGTTGCGGGCTTAACGGTCGTTTCGTCATCGCTTTTTTCCGGAACTTCGAACCCGGTGGGCACCAAACTCAATAAAAAAAAGGCTTTTAGAAACGAAAACTTCAATCTTGGTACAAGCTAGCTTTTACTAAAATACTGATGAACAGACTATCACAATGGTTACGCAAAAAGGGGTTCGAATGCCATTACGAGATGGTTTTCACTACATAGAAATTCCATTATGCAACACGAAATACGTTTTTGATTCAAGACGCCGGTTATCTAAAACAGGACCCCCACAGTAAGCACGCATAGGGGCCCAGTTTGAATCCACATGTGCACATTTAAATGGCCTGTCTGTGACGAAGAGAAAGAGCAGAAATTGCGCTTATTTGGTTTATATCCAGAGTGATTACTAGGAAGAGGATTTTTATGCCCTAAAAAATTTTGGAATATGTTTTTTAAAAATATGCGTTTGACCTAAAAATTCTGAAATATGAACTTTAATATGTAAATAAAATTAAGTTAATATTCACTTTAGTGAAGCACATTTTATGACTTGTATTTCTTCTGACTAGTTCAAAAAAACGTTATCAATAGGACCCGGATGGTAATGATCTAAAAATGTTGGAAGCATGCAAGCATTTATGACCTAAATAATACGCTATCAGCGGCCAGGTTTTGAACGTTATAATGGACTTATATACAGGATGTCCCACCAACTATGGACCACCCCCATAACTTCTAAACGATTCAGGATATCGAAATGCAGTTTTCGCTTAACTATGTGGAATCGTGGGGCAAGTAATATGCCGTACAGAAATTGTCTATAATATTTTTAGTTTTAGAAGAATTTAATCATCTTTGATTTTTTAAATGGAACTATATATTTCTTTCACCACCAATGGATAGACCATGGAAAGAGGAATAAAATGATGTATCATATGGATAGACCAATGGATAGACCATGGATAGACCATGGAAAGAGGAATAAAATGATGTATTTTAGTAGTAATTTGTGTATAAAATTAGATTTTCTTGTATGTGATTTTTAAGTAAACGGTCCTTTCCTGTAGCACCCCTTGCAACACTCGCCTTTGGTGGAGGTGGCCTTCCCGGCGTCGAGACTGTTTCGTGGAGACAGGGAGTGTGAGAAGCGTGGCCGTGAAGGATAGGGGCGTAACTACAGCAATTCATGGTCTTGTCACAAAGATCATATGAACAAACATCAATATTAACGATCAGAATGAGAGACTTTTTCCCATTTGTTCATCTGAATTGAACTTTTCTTCTACTGAAATTCCAAAGCAAGGATCATCGAAAAGAACCAAATAAAACTAATTTGTAGCGGAAGGTCGATAATAATAAAGGTCCTTTTCAAACTTACAAAAATCGAAAACCGAGCTAAGTGTGTTATGGCAGAAACAAGCTGTCATTTTAAAACATGGGAAGGGAATGAATGCTTAAAAATTCTTATTGTAATATCTCGATTAATTCATCAAATAATAGGTAGACATTTTCTCTTATTATTTACTCTTAATAAACGCCTTTTTTAAACACTACCAAAAGAACAAAGCAATACAAATTTTGAAACACTCTTGACAGATTGTCGTGTAAATTTACTAAACTTTAACACAAATGCACATCTGCAGTTACGACTGCTAATACTGATTGGAGAGTTTCTCACTTCATAACACCACGTGCTGCTTCAAACTTAAAAATCCACGGCAGAAAATGGAAGTGTTCTGTTTTCTTTTCCATTTATGAACCCGCAGTAGAGGTATGGTTGCAAAGTGAACGAATGATCATCTTAATTAAAAATTTAATTAACCTACGAAGAGACGGTGATAGAATTCTTGTCAAGTTTGAAAATGATATTTATTATTAAAGAAGACAAGTGAAATGCAGATAAACCAATGGAAAAATATCATTCTGATCGTTAAAATTGGTGTTTCTTAGTGTGACCTTTGTGTCAAGACATTGGATTGCTGTAGTTAAGCCTCTTATCCCCCATTGCCACCCCTCTCAGTCTCCTCTCTCCACGCGACAGTCTTGACGCCGCGAAGGCCGTTTTGCCCGAAGGCGAGAGTTGCAGGGGCTGCGACACGAAATATTGTCCGTTTAATTCAAAATCACACATCAGAAAGTCTAATTTTATACTCAAATTACTATCAAAATACTAGCATATGATACATCATTGTATTTCTCTTTCCATGATCTATCGATTGCTAGTGAGAAAAATATATCGTTCCATTTAAAATATCAAAGATGATTAAATTTCTCGAAAACTAAAAATGTTTTAGACAATTTCTCTAGGGCATGTTACTTGCCCCATGATTCCGCATTATTCAGGGAAAACCGCATTTCGATATCCTGAACTGTTTAAAAGTTATGAGGGTGGTCCATAGTTGGTGGGACAGCCTGTATATGAACCATACTTATATATACTTATAATGAACCATTATAATGAAAATATACTTTTAAAATCTAGTACATTCACAATTCACGCCTTTTCCTTTGACGCTCCATAAAGACAATTCTATCTGCTTAACTTACATTTAGAAGTGGTTGACCTTTGCACAAAAGCTGACAAAACTAAACCAAACCTTCCTTCGGATATGGTGCTTTCTTTTTCTCCGTCTATATAGCTTACCCTCCTAATTTACATACATTTTATAGGAAAGACAAACAACAATTAGACACAATTAAAATAAATTCTATAAGAGTTAGGAGACTGAAAAATCTCTAAGAGACGACCACAAGCAAATATGCGAAAACGGAATTACAAAGATTAAAAAAAATACGAAAATTCATGGAAAAATATGACGGTAAATTGAAAAATTAATGGCAAATGACAAAAAGGGTTTAAAAAGCCAAAATATGACTACACGTAAAAATTACATAATTTTAGTCATTGTAGATAAAATCATGCCTAACTTATATTTTCCCTGAATTACACAAAGAAAAAAATATGACATGTCATAAACATCCGGGCCCTAGTTATCAAGAAATATCTTACATTTGCAAAAGAATTTTATCACTTATGGAACAAAAAACAAACTGTGACAAGCTCTTTCGAATCAATGAACGCTCACAAATAAATTGATTCTACGAAAATATGAAAAGTTTTATAGATTAAGTCTCTATTTGAACGAAATATGCAAAATATGCGCCTATAATTTCACGATAAACGCAAACGGCAAAAATCGGCCAAATATGCACTAATATATGAATCTACTCTTATATTCTAACTAAATATCAAAAAAATTCAGTTAGCCATGCACCGATGCAACAAAGAACAATCGGTGCAACAGAATGGCACAGATTTTCTCGGTTATTTTTTTATTTTCTTTGGTCTCGTCTAGCTATTCGCACTTGCCACATACTCTTGTCAGCTGCCATCTATCCCAAGTACACTTTTTTGACATTTTCTATTTTTTTCGGTTTCCTATTAGTAGAACGAAAATATTATTTTAAGAATACAGTAATCCCTCGACATCCGCCGATTCGTTATTCGCGAGTTCAGAACATTCGCCATTAGAGAAATGCTACCGGTTTTAACATTCGCGAGTACGTCTTTTGGTCGTACATTTTCTTTGAAAGGGAGGACATTTCATTTCCTTTATCATCATCATCATCATCATCATCATTATCATCATCTGGGAAACAAACTCGGCAGACTTCGGAGCTCGAAGTATAACTTTCTTCAAAAATTTCACAGATGAAATGTCAATTCACATTTATGGAATAACAAAATTGTAAAACAATTCAATTCAGTAGCGTCAAATTGGAGGTAAGGCTTTTGGCCAAATGAACAGAAAAGCCATTCAGGATCTGTGCAACTCTCATTATAATGAGCTCATTGTAGAAGAGCTTCGGGAAATCATCACTGAAGAAAACCTCCTCGACGATAATGATGAAGTAACTGAAGCAAAACTGCGTCCTGGAGCAACTTCAATGTCAAAACTGTAGATAGCGTTCTAAAATCAACAAGCACTGGTAAAACTGGCATTCGAATGCGATCCAAACATGGAAATAACTTCGAAATTTAAGAGAGAATAGAAGGAGGAACTCTCCTATACTTGGATTTTTGAACAGCGAGAAAGGTGATGAAACAAAAAAATTAGCAAATCCTATATCCAATCATTTTCCACTTTGAAATAAGTTTCAGACATTACTTTATTTCATCATTTTGGAATGTTAATTGTGAATACTGTTTGTAGTGGCGCTTAATCAGTTCTACTCAGTGGCGGCTCCTAAACTTCAGGCCAGGTAGGGCACAAAACAAAAGCTAGAAAATAACTAATAACAATTTTATTTTGAAGTTTAAGCGCTGTAAACTGAAAAACACTTGAAATTCCTCATTGGTTTCTCACGTATTAACTAGGCTGAATGAGAAGAGAGAACAATTCAATTGAAACAACAAACGCTCACGCTTAAGAAAAAAAACTCGCACAGAATTCACAGCTGCTGATATGAAGATTACGCGGGTCCTGAGCTAATCAGCATTTCATTTCTCAGACACTATGAGCGTTGTTTGTACATCTGTAAAGTGGCGCTTGCAGTGGCAGTCACAAAAAACATGTGACCGTGAAGGCCCTTAAGGGAGCATTACCCCCTCCCTTTTTTTCCTCGCACTATGAGGAAAAGCTTTGCTGAACGGGAGGGAGCTGGTCACAAGAAGCTTGCGGACTTCGCCCTGTTGCCACAACTACCTCGTTATCTGTGCTGTGTAATAGTATCGATATCGCCCGTGAAAACCTTAACGTAAATTCTCTAGAATTATTACTCGATAATATGACACGTATTTCAGTCCACTATTAATATTTTCCTTTACAAGTGGGAGGGCACGTGACCATGTGACCTTATGGTAGAGCCGCCACTGGTTCTACTGTAATTGATAGTCAGATTTTTTCTTTTTTTTTAAACAGTTTTTCGATATCCAGGAACCTAACCCAACTTTCTTCTTTAAAAGATAGACTTAACATTCGTGAGGTTTTTTTGGGAACCTAACTCTGGCAAATGTTGAGGGATTACTGTATTAAAGAACACTAAACCCTCGACCTAAATGGCAATTTTCTCTGAAAAATTTGGAGCTGTTTTCAAGAAAATGGCGTATAGGCGATACTGTAAATTCAAAATTTGAAGCTCTTTTTCACAGAGACTTTTTGAGTTTTCCAAACACTTTATTAGAGGTCATTTGAAGCACTTTAACTTACCAATACAATAGTGTTTACAAATTGCTGGAAATGTGCGAATTAACGGCGTGAGAAATATTTTAAAAAATTACATTTGTGTAATTTAAAAAAAAAACAAAATGAACTTTACGTCTTATTAAAGAGTGCAATTATCACTATTCGTTAGAAAAGTTTGAAGAAAACATTTGGAGCCATTAATGAGAAAATGGCGTTTGAGCGCTTTTGAAAATGCGGAATTTTGAGCTAGTTTTCACAAAAAACCGGTTGAGCTTCAGAGAAACTTTAAATGACATCATTTAAGGCACTTGTACTCATAAATCTAACAATTTGAACAAATGCCGTGAGAGTAACGTATGAGACAAATGTAAAGAATTAATGACGTGAGAGACAAGTAAAAAAAATTACATTTTTGAAAGCATCAGAAGAATATCCCTATCTTGGAATAAATTCTGGAGCCTTGCTTTCATTCTAACAGACACAAAAGTAAGCTATCGCATTAAAAAGATAATAATGGATTCAGGCGTTCTGACCTCACCTACGGCTCTCACCCTTGATCAATAAATTCACCGATAACACGATTACCAAGAAGTCAAAATCTTGGAAATCAACTTGAGAGAGAGAATTCGAAATGAGGAGATACGGAAAAAGACTCGGATACTGGATGCAGCTACTCAAGTAGCAAGATTGAAATGGAGTAGGTGCAGGCACATCATGACGCAACAACCACAACACTGGGCTCACTCAACAACAGTATGGGATCCAAGAAACGGCTGGCGAAATCCAGGTAGGCAGCGTAGAAGATGGGAGTGATGTATTTAAGAATGAGCGTGGAAACATGTTGTCAAGGGAAGCGAGAGACAGAGACAGGTGGAACATTCTGAGTGTGAAAATCGATTCAGAGTAGACTGATAAGACTGAGACAAGTGGAAGACTACCGGAAGAGTTTGAGGCAAAGAGGGAAAAAAATCATTTTCTATAAAATTATTGAATTCGTTGTAATTCCATTTTGTGTAAGTTTGTGCAATTACATTTAGTGCAATTTCTTTTTGTGCAATTTCATTCTCTGCAATTCCATTTTGGGCAATTCCATTGTGTGTAATTTCATTTTATGTAACTTAATTTTGTGTAATTTCATTTTGTGCAACTTTTTGTTAAAGCAATTTTATATTATGTAATCGAGAAAGCCAACTTTTCACCCTGATGAAGCAGGCCTTCGCCCCTAAAGGGATTTTGCAAGCTCAATAAATAAATAAAATCTTTGAAAAACAAAAGAATAGAGCAAACTGTTGTTTATGTCATTTCAAAAAGTACATTTAGCACTATCCCTACTAAGAGTATAAAGAAAAAATTTGGAGTCTTTTTTTTTAAGAAAATCTTGATTTTCTATTTTTTTTAAATCGCAAATGTTTAGCGCGGTATTGCACGAAAACTGCTAATTTTTTTAATGTACATGACCTTAATGAAAGAACTCACTATGGAGAACAAATTTTATTTAAGGGAAAATCTCTCTCTTCAATTCTGTAGTTGTAGGAAGAAGCCGAAAACAATTGTAACTTTTGCAATAATCGAAAATTCGGAGTTAACCGTGAATATCGGACCTATGCCATCTTTAAAAGTATACTTTATTCTTACAAGAAATTGAAAGAAAAAAATTGAAGCTATTTTTGAGAAAATTTTGAACACGTCCCTGGGGAGAGTTTCATGTAAAGTACGCCAAAATTTTCAAGACAGATTTTCAAAATCGCAAATGGAAACAGATGGACCAGGGAATATCCATTTTGGAAGAAATCGTACTCACGATAGGCACTAGTGGTGTTCGCAGATTGACTAACGGACGGACAGACAAACGGATGTTTTGAAAAAACTAGTTTTTCCGTATCAGGGGACCCCAAAACGAGTATTTTCCGTTACAATCTCGAAATCTATTTTCCGCAGTATTACATAACTTTCCCTATAAAGTATATTACTCCGTATATACGTACGTATATAGGAAAGTAAAAATATGCAAAATCATAGAAATCCGCACCCGGGTGATTACGTATGTTCGTATTTCAGTTTCCGAACTGCGACGTGTACGATCTGGTGCCTGGCCCAGACGGACGGATAGTTAGTCGCAGTGGCTGCATTGGAAGCGGCCACCATGCGAAGCCAGCGTCGCAGAGTCCTTCCACGAACTTTCCCTGCGGACCCAAGGGCAAAGTTTCACTATGCTTTCGCGGGGGGAGATTTAAGGATCAGCGAAAGGAATTATCAATCACCAACTAGGTTTAGGTTTATGTTTACGTCCCTGCATAAAATAATTCCTTGCACCCCGTGGGTGAGGGGGAATAAGCCTCCATGCACGTAACGCCTCACTGGACGCCGCATAGGGTTAGATCAGCATTACCAAGAAAGGCCTGAATTTCGTCACTAATTTGAAATTCCACCATAGTGCACGGAATAATGTTTCTTCAAAATTACCTCCGTGGCATAGTGACGCGTGTATACATAAAAGACAGGATGTGCCTTTGTCTATGGAAGCCACAAATAGACAGACCATTAGGTTGAGCAGGAAGGGGGCGTGTCTAAGATGGGTTTAGGCTGAGCCAGGAAGTCGTTAGAAAGGATGCTGATGCACCGCCAGCGGGGGGCGGCAAGACACGTCACAGTGGTCTGTTGTATACGTCACAAACGTAGAACTAGCAAGCTCTGAGGGAGGGAGGTCACGTGGGGCACCCACGTCACTTTAGTTACGGAGTGGGAGTAGATCATGTGACCGTATCTATATAAGGCGAGGTACGGGCATGTTAGGAGCGATACATTTGCGGCACGGAGCCGAGTTGGTACCTTCTTTAAGTGCTCACGCACTGCGCTCCAGGGCGAGCAGCCGGGTTTGTCCGGGGGAGACGTCAATCTCACATTTAGCGACGCGGTCAAGCGTTCGCTGTATCTTGCGGTCAAGCAAGGGCGGGTGGGGACTCGCAAGGCAGTCGCGGGTGGCGGCTAGGATAAGCTGTACTTAGGAGGGTTCCGTAAAGCACGAATAAGTGTAAATGAACTTGTGCAACATTATATATTTCTTTATTTACAAATAAACTTGTTTTGTTGCGAATCCTTCGTGTCTGTGTCTGATTAATTAAACGACGCCACACCTCGAATCTAAAACTACTCCCGCACTGCAAACACGCGTAGGGTTTCTTCCCAGCGGTATCCGTGTGTGCTTATTTAAGCTGTCAAGCTGCGACGTACAGAAGGAGCAGAAAGTGCACTTTTAAGGCTTCTCGCCCATCTGCCCGTTTTGGTGCCTGTCCGAGACGGAGGGATAGTTGGTGACGTAACTGCAGGGGCTGCACTGAAAGCAGTATCCAGGCGGCACCACCGTCGCTGTCCCGCGCCGCACATATCTTCCATGAATACTCCCTAAATTTCAGTACGCATTCCCTACTGCAGATTTAAGGGACAACGGAAAAAAGCCTCAATCACCAGCCACGATTATGTTTGCGACCTGAAGTAAAATATTTCCTTGCGCACACTTGGGTGAGTATTCAGAGCCCAAAGCAAGTAACGCCTCATTGTCATTACAGGTTGATGGTTTCACTAAGTTAAAATTCCACTATGTTTCAAGAAATGTTTCTTCAGAGATGCTGCGTTTCTAAAACGATCACCACACTGTCAACACGCAGAGCTTCAACCCAGTGTGTATCCGCACTTAAGAGGCCGGTCTGAGACGTAGAGAAGGTGTAGAGTGTGCACGATCTCCCAGACGGACGGATAGTTAGTGGCGTAGCCGCAACGGCTACATTGGAAGCGGCCATCTGGAGGCACCACCGCCACCGCCCCGCGGCGCACAGCCCTTTCACCAGCACCCCCTGAGGACCCAAGGATAAAGTTTCACTCAATATGCTTTCCCTGGGAGAAATTTAAGGGTCAGCGAAAGGAAAGCCTCAATCACAAGCTAGGTTTAAATTTACATCCCTGCGTAAAAATGTCCTTGCTCATCCTATGGGAAGTTTGAAGCCTGAACGCAAGCAACGGTCCATTAGATCCCAGATTGGATTACATCATCCTTAACAAAGAGAGGCCTCAATCATACGTGGTTGTCTTCACTAATTTAATAAATCACTATGTTTTACGACGGAATGTTTCTTTAAAGACGACGCGTGTCTAAAACTGCTCCCGCAATGTGAACACACATATGGCTTCTCCCCAGTGTGTATCCGTATGTGCACTTTTAGGTGGCCAGACTGGGACGTAGAGAAGGGGCAGAAAGTACACTTATACGGCTTCTCTCCAGTATGATTACGTATGTGCATATTTAAATTGCCAAGCTGCGACGCAGAGAAGGGACAGTAAGTGCACTTGTAAGGCTTCTCCCCAGTGTGCACGCGCTGATGCCTGACCAAACGGTGGGAGTCGTTGGTGGCGTAACCGCAGAGGCTGCACTGGAAACGGCCGCTCTGAGGCGCCACCGTCGCCGTCCCGCGCCGCGCAGGCCTTCCGCGAACACCCCCTGCGAACCCAAGGGCAAAGTTTCACTACACATTGTCTGGGTGAGATTTAAAGGATAGCGAAAGGAAAGCCTCATGGTGCCCTCCGATCTTGGGTACACTCATGCCTGTCTCTTAACATAACCTCAATCTCACGTTCAGATTCACTAATTGTGTTTCAGGCCCTTACGCAAAACAACGGAGCTGGTCCAAGTTTAGAATACGTCCTCCACGCAAGCACATACTTATTATCGGGCACAAACTTGAGATCCCGAACCTCACTAGATGACAATTCCATTTATATTTACAAGTCTGTGGACGCCAAAACTCATTGTGCAACACCTGACATCCATTAACTTTCCTAGTAAAGGAAATGTCCTTATGTACCAGCAGATTTAGACTAACTTCACCGCACCAAACTCCTGGATCACCAGCTATGTTTATGTTCACTTCCCAGAATAAAAAAATGCCTTGCGCACCCTTGGGAGTAGTTTTTAGCCTCCATGCAACTAACGCCTTACTGGTCGCCAGATAGGATGAGATAAGCATTACCAAAGAGACGTTTGAATGTCATTGCGTGATGGTTTTCACTAATTTGAAACTCCACTGTGATATACGGAATGTTTCTTACCCATTCTCTTTCTGGTTAACCCAAGGGCAAAGATTCACTACGCACCCTCTGGAGATAAAAGGGGCAGCGAAAGGAAAATCTCAATAAGCTCTCCGGTCTTGTGGACATGCACGCCTCGGAACACCTCAGATTTACGTATTCTATTTTCCTATCCTTAAGGCCCAAAGCAAAATTGAAGATGTCAATCAAGATTAGAATTTGTCCACCACTCATGCACACACTTATCTGGCACCAACCTGAGCTAGTTATAGACCACCGCTGATCCCAAACTTCATTGGACATCAACTTCATTTCACAAGAACACACGGCAACCCTTAAGGATGAACTTACAGCAAGTTTGCTTAATTGCAAATCCCTTTTTACATTTCCAAAAACATTTATTAACTCATGTTTTGTGTGAATCATAAGTCACACACCAACTCTTTTAGAAGGTTTCACAAAACTGCTCGAGAATATTCAAAACTGAGCTCTGAAATGTATTTCTGAGCGGAAAAGGATATCTGGTATTGATATCTCTATTTATTTTTATTTATTTTACGTCAGTTAAAAACGTGTGACGTGCTACGGGGAAACGTGAATTCTGTGCACGTTTTTATAATTCTGTGATCCCTACCCTCAGCCATATGAGTCATTCCACATCAAATCGCACCCACTCACACACACACACACACACACACAAAACATCACTATTTGTTCGCGATTTGAAACAGTTTTATGAGATCTAGGGTTGAAAATAGGTGATACATATTTTTGCCTTTTTTCTAATCCTACCCCTTTCAGAAATATGACCGATTATTTTTTCAACAGAATCGTGCGCGCGCTGCTTAATTTGTTTTGCACAAATACCGTTTCTTTCAGAACAAAATTACACTTACATCGTAAAAATGTACTTTCATGTGATATAAATACAGTTTTTGTCAACATTTAAATATTTAAAATATATTTTAATTTAAAAAAACATATTTTTACCCTAGATCGACACTTAAATTGTAAAAAATGCCCATGTATTTCTACATTAATGTTGGGTAGATCTGTCAAATTTCAAGGTGAGACACACAATATTTTTTTTAAATTGTTCCTTCACCGTAGCACGTAGGCAGCCCGCTGCCCGCCGGACTCCCTGCTCGAACTACGGGGTGTCAATGACACGACGCATCGTGACGCCCAAACAAAGCAACCGCGAGTTATATCATGTTATGAATCACAGAAACACACTCGGTCGCAAATGGAAGTCTTCTGACGAAATGCGACTATTAAATTTATTTATAAACAACTGACACTGCTAGGGTCTGCCTGAAACACAGCAGCCTTCTTTCTCAGATATGCTGAGCCAGTTGTGTAAACAGAGGAATCCGCGAAACATGTGCGTTATTCCGTGAAGTTAGTAACCGTAGATAGCCTTACAGTAATATCAATACAACTGTTATCTACATTTTCTTAATATAAAAATCTATAAATGCAGAAGTGTACGTTTAGGTCGTTACAAACAGCATTCTTGAGAAGTTGAAAATTGATTGTTTGCCGTCAAAGAGTTCTATGTATTGGAAAATTTGGTTTTCAAAATTACTTCTTGCGACGAGTCAAGTGACGTTTTTTCAAGAAAGTGAGAATTGACAATACTTATTAAAGCCGCAAATATGTTGGGCAGTTACAAGGATAAATAAACGTACACCGCTGGTCCTGGCCATCCTAACGTATCACCCGATAGGAGTAATAAAAAAACTGATCTCGTTCGTCTTCTTTCTTTTTCTGTCTTCGCCCATCCTTTCTTTCCTCTCCTCTCATGAGACAAAAAATTTGACGCTAGGACTTTTCATTGTCCAGTGTGTTTTTCTAAGAAAACTATTCTTTCGTACTTGAAGGTGAAATTCAGAGACTGCTGTGAATTAATGTCCTAACTACTCTGTATTCTTTCGTGCTATACTCCAGAAAAAGCAAAGAAGCTAAAAATAAAATCTTTTTCTGGATGCCTGTAACACAAGAATTCAATTCACCCTTTTAAGTGTAAACTCATACGAATGTACGCATGCCAGATATGGGGAAATGCAGCCAAATCTAATATAAGCATTCTTCAAACCAGTGGCGGCTCTACCATAAGGTCACATGGTCACATGCCCTCCCACTTGTAAAGGAAAATATTAATAGTGGACTGAAATGCGTGTCATATTATCGAGTAATAATTCTAGAGAATTTACGTTAAGGTTTTCACGGGCGATATCGATACTATTTCACAGCACAGATAACGAGGTAGTTGCGGCAACAGGGCGAAGTCCGCAAGCTTCTTGTGACCAGCTCCCTCCCGTTCAGCAAAGCTTTTCCTCATAGTGCGAGGAAAAAAGGGAGGGGGTAATGCTCCCTTAAGGCCCTTCACGGTCACAAGTTTTTTGTGACTGCCACTGCACGCGCTACTTTACAGATGTACAAACAACGCTCATAGTGTCTGAGAAATGAAATGCAGATTAGCTCAGGACCCGCGTAATCTTCATAATATCAGCAGCCGTGAATTCTGTGCGAGTTTTTTTTCTTGAGCATGAGCGTTTGTTGTTTCAATTGAATTGTTCTCTCTTCTCATTCAGCCTAGTTAATACGTGAGAAACCAATGAGGAATTTCAAGTGTTTTTCAGTTTACAGCGCTTAAACTTCAAAATAAAATTGTTATTAGTTATTTTCTAGCTTTTTGTTTTGTGCCCTACCTGGCCTGAAGTTTAGGAGCCGCCACTGCTTCAAACTATACACAATAAAGCGCAAAGAATTACCAAGCCCCATGGATAATTTCAAACAAGCAAATCCACCATAAACTGGAAATCTCAACAATAAAATAACACATTACTAAATTGTCCCAAGACTTCTTTTTAACACTCTCCACACCTCCATATTCAACCTTGGCCGCACGAAATCCCAACAATAAAACATTTCTAATCTTTGAAGGCTTCATTTCAATATTCTCCAGATCTCCGAGCACCTCCATATTCAACCTTGGCTGCACCGCAGAACCGAACCTACGTATAAACTCACGCTTCCTTAAAGACAGATTCAGCAAGGATGGACAGGGATTTTCTGTTTTTTTAATTTCTTTTTATGGTGGTCTGAATCTGTCTTTAGGGAACTCAAGTAAGATTATGTCAGTGTCAACAGACATTTTTCGGATAGGGTCAGTTTCTAGAATTACACAACAATACGAATTTATGCTTCCACGAAGATGCCTTCAATGTGAGTGCTTCGCAACGTCTTATGAAAAGGGACCTTGTGACTTAGTGAAAGGGGGGCGCAACTATAATATTCTCAATAAAAGCTAGCCTCAATACTGTGGGGAACCAATTCATTTACCCACGAAATTATTTAAGAGGGCTGATATTGTAAAACAATTTACTTTAGCATATTTTTTTTCATATTTTTTGTTTTCTGTCTAACATATATGTTTTTAGGGTTGTGAATAGAAACATACATAACTTTTGGTTTATTTCCTAACTGTGAGTGAGACGGATGGATGCGTTAAAGGCTTTAGGTTTATATTAATAATTTAAATTATTTTTGAAAATAAACTGAAACTACCGAGAATCATCGTTATGATTATTCGATGCAGCTCATTTCATTTGAGGTCTATTTTCTGTTTTTTAAAATATTTTTATGGTGGTCTGAATCTGTCTTTAGGGAAGCGTGAGTTTAAACGTAGGTTCGGTTTTTTAGCATCCTGAAATATATAGAATAAATAACGAAAATGCATTAATTTAAATACATAAAATTTTATAAAATGTATAATAACAGGCTCTCTTAGCTCAAACACAAAGAATGTTATTCTTTATTTTTAGGACGATTATAAAGCTAATTGGATTCGACGAGATAAATATATTAAAAAATAGTAATTTAAAAAAATGTTTTTTAAATTTACTTTACAATATTTGTAATTTATGAAATAATAAAAATTTTAGTGAATATAAGATTCTAATGACTCGACAAAATTCCCCATGATGTTGGTATTGTAGCATTGACATGACTGAATTCCTGTGGCTCATTGAAACAGAAATAAAAGCTCCTTTCAGGCGTTGAATGTGGATTTTATTAATTCATAAATCATAAATCAAAAACATCAAAAATGCTGGACAATTATTTGACAATAAAAAAGCGTTTATTCGTTATAACACAAGTTTATGTTCATCCATGACAGTTGAATGATTGTTTTCCTTTGCAGTTTTTATAGTACATTCGTATGCTAGTTTAATTATTGGCAATTTTTAATATTCTTTTCTACAATTTGTATTCTTTATATATTGATATATTTCTTTCAAACAAGCCGTAAAGCTTTATTGAAATTTGCACAACAATGGATATTTGAGAAGTACATTGTTGTTGAACTACGAGATGGAGGTAGAGATAAGATAGAGCTGTTTTATTTACTAAAGCCTGTGTTTGCAAATTAGACTTTTAGAAATTATTCCATACCTATTTGATTATCATTATTTTTGTCGGTAATGCGAAGTATAGAATATAAATATACTCTCTGAGCGAAAGGTCACTTGTCTACGCATGCGTTAGCATTTCATTAGTAATACATTCTATATTATAGTCTTTCAAAATTTCAGAGAATATAAAACAATTCTGTTGAACGTCGATTATCCGATTTTTTATAAAATGAGGTTTGCTTTTTGGGTAAACATTTTGAGAGTTGAAAATTAAACAAGAATTTTCAGAACTTAAGGATTTATTTTATATTTTTACATAATAAACACGTTGCTGTTTCTCAGCTATGGAACGTGAAAAAGTACACTTTACTATTTTAAATGTTTTTACATTAGTTGAGTTTTGTCAGACACTAGTTTTAAAAAAATGTTGAAATAAAAACACTGAATCACATTAATATGAGTATGTGTGTGTATTAGCAAGCGTATATGCCCAGTCCGAATAACTAGCAGAGACCAAAGGAAATGAAAAAACTAACACGGGAAAGTCTGTGCCATTCTGTAGCACCACTAGTTTTGCATAGAATTATAGGCAACCTTAAGGTGTGAGTTTTGATATCGAATATTGATTATAAACTGAGTATCATATCGGCGGGGAGGCATGAATGCACAAAGCTATGACTTTTACCAATTACAGGTCTCATTAAAGAACAAGAGATTGCGGTTCTTTCAAGTTTATAAGCATGCATAATAAATACCTAACTGTGATCACACATTTGACTTCTGCGCGTTTCCGTACGTACACATTTAAATGGACGAGTCCTTTTGGAGCATATAGTCAGACTGCCCGTTTACAGACCATTCCCCCCGTGGTGTTTATGCATGTGCCTCCTAAAGTTGCCACCAGCATTTGAAGCATAAGGGCACAGCGTGCACTTGTAAGGCTTCTCCCCGGTGTGTATGCGCATGTGCACATTTAAGTGGCTTGACTGCGTCGTAGAGAAGGGGCAGCAAGTGCACTTATATGGCTTCTCTCCCGTGTGAGTACGCATGTGCACTTTTAAGTTGCCGTACTGTGTGGCTGCAAAGGAGCAGACAGTGCACTTGTAAGGCTTCTTCCCGCTGTGTATGCGCTGGTGCTTGGCCCAGTGAGAGCAGTCGTTGGTGGCGTAGCCGCAGAGGTTGCACTGGAAGCGGCCGTCCCGCGGCGCCACCGTCGCCGTCCCTCGCCGCGCAGTCCTCCCGCGCGCAATCCCTGCGGACCCAAGGGCAAGTTTCACTACGCTTTCCCTGGGGTGATTGAAAGGACAGCGAAAGGAAAACCGTAATTATCAGGTACGTTTTTGTTTACATTTCTGCGAAAAACTCCGCCCACCCTTCTGGAGAGTTTTAAGCAGCCTCCAGGCAAACAAAACCTCATTGGATAGATCATAGGATTAAATCAGCAATATCAAAAGAGGCCTGAATGTCATTTCAGGTTGGTCGTTTTCACTAATTTGAAATTCCACAATGGTACACAGAATGTTTCTTCAAAGATACCGCGAGTCTAAAACGACACAAGGCTTCTCTCTCCAGTGTTTGCGCATGTGCACATTTAAGTGGCCAGACTGCGACGTGGAGAAGGATCAGGCCGTGCACTGGTAAAATAAAATTGTTGCACAGTAGAATCTACCATTTGGCAACAAGTGAATTTAATTAACTCTGATTGGAAATATAGGTACTGTACTGTGTTACAGAATACGATGTAGCAAATTGTCAAAATTCCGTTTCCTTATTAAAACAAATTGAAAACAACTCGCTGAACGTGTTAATATCACCTGATTAAGAAAGCTACAAAACTCAATTTTATTTCTTTGAACTAACTGTTCTAAGACTGATAAATGTGTCAACTATAACGCGAAGACACAGGTGCTGGTAGTCCTAACTTTTAATTCGCTTTCTCTCGTTCCCACCCTCCGTCTTTCTGTAAATTAGTGTTTGTCTCTTTCATCACATTAAGCCTTGTTACAATGATGTAAACGTTTTTTTATCCAACTTGGGCTGAATATCTGAATCGACGAATTCTGATGGACCGAAGGTACACATCACTGCCGGCGTCCCAAGGATTCGGTGCTGGGGCAGTGGAATATCAAGTATGAGTAAGGCTAGGATTTTGACGACCTAAAACTACATAAAAATGCTCTAAATAGAGTTCATTTATGCCCTAAAAATCCCTAAAACACATCAACTGATTTTTACACTGCGAAATATTTCTTGCTTCGGTTAACCCAGGGCTTTCCAACTGGCGGCCCGCCGCATCTTTTCGTGCGGCCTGCGACTGCTTTGAAAAACTGTATAATACCAACCAAATACAATACAATTGCACTATTCATCTAGTTTTTATTTAATGATATAATAATTCTCTCATTAATCATACAGTACATTAACAATTAAGTAGGTTGAATGAAAGTTATATCTAATATATATGTGTGTGTGTGTGTGTGTTTCAGTATAATATCAGTACTTAGGATAAAAACTTTCTTAAATTACGGTGCGGCCCGCGGCTTAACTACAATATGATAGGGGGCCCATAAGCCCAAGTTGGACAGCCCTAGGTTAAACAAATGATCTGCCATGATAAAATATTTGGAATAAATTGAATACTGTAAAACTCAATTAAGAATCGAAGTTAATATATTATTTATTATAGTGAACAAATATTTTATTAATATAGACTACAATTAATTGTCATTGTTTACTTACAATTTACATTCATATTAAAAACCCTTGAATTTTGAGTTGCAATGTGTCACAAAGACCATTTTTAGATTTTCAAATACAAATGTCTGACGATTTTCAGCTAGGATCACGTAAGTACTAAACTAATGGTGCTAAAGAATGGCACACACTTTCCCGAATTAGTTTTCCATTTATTTTCGTTTCAGCTAGTTATTCAGACTTGCCACATATTCTTGCCAGCTGCCTCTATCGCCGCACAAAGAACTTTTTTAAAACTTTTCTTAATTTTTTTCCGGATCTTTTTTGTGCGACCCGCAACTGTTTGAAAAATTGTATTATATCAACCAAATACAATAGAATTGCACAATTCATCTTATTTTTATTTAATGAAAAAAATTAATCACGAACTGCCATAAAATACCTCGGCGTCATAATCGACACGCACTTGTCTTTTAAAGACCACTAGGACTACGCCTGCAAAAAAGCGGCGGTGGTGGTGAATGCTGCGTTGGCTAGATTAATGCCCAACACTGGAAGGCCTACTCATGAAAACAGAAAGCTAATTACCTCGGCCGTCATGTTGGTTCAGCTCTACGGTTCAGCAGTTTGGACCAACCGTACAGAAACGAAGAGCTACTTAAGAGGCATAGCTTCAACCTTCAACATATCGGCTATCTGCGCTCAGGGTTGCGTGCGCGTTCCGCACTGCCACGAACGAAGCGCCATTGCCAAGATGATCCCAATAGACATAGTGGCCCGTGAACGGCAGAGATGTTACGACAAGAGACGAGAAACGGAACTGCTTGGAACAACTAGCAGAATGGCAACAGCGATGGGACAGTTCCTCCTAGGGAAGATGGACTTACCCGCTGATTCCTACAGTTGAACTGTGGATCAGTCGGAAGCACAAGGAGGTAAATTATTACCTCACGCAATTTCTAACGGGACAAGGATGCTTCAGAGCCTTCCTTTGCAGGTTCAAACTGAAAGATAAGCCCGCATTGTCCTGCGTGCGAACCTAAAGTCGAGGACGTATTTTTTCAGAGCCCACGCGTCGCACCTCAATGAGTCACTGGTGAGATACTTGGTATAGACAGGATGATTCCAGAAAACGTAGTTGAATGTACGCTTGTTTCGGACAGCAATTGGAGGTCGGGGTGTAATTTTGCACAAGACGTATTGCTGGGATTGAGATGCCTAGAGAAAGGAAGGATGGACATGTCATGATCTCTCATTTGACTAACTTCATCTGACTGGGTCACTATTCCATTCTCCGCGTTGTACTGCGTATAGGCGGTTCCGTGGAGATGATGGAGAAGGGAGGTTCGGTTTCAGCGAGTAAAAATCTCAAACGCTGGGTAGTACCCAGTGTCTTTTGAAGATTTTCACCAACCCTCTTAAAACACACACACCCTCCACTCCCTCTCATTCACACTCAACTGTCTGTCTCTCTCTGATTTATACAAAAGCCCTTCCCCGGCGGACTTTTAATTCCGCACGGCTCTTCTTTGAGATCATGGCCAAACGAGTATGCGTCCTTCGTATTCTAGGGTTTAGCAGAAATCAGCATGTGTCCCTTCCTCAATGTAGCAAAGGGCAATCGTTAGAATCATCGCAGGAGTTGAAACAAAGACTTGAAAATTCTTGAAATTAAAGAAACTCTTTGATAGAGAATGTTTGTTTCTTCGGCTTCTGTAACAGATGTCCATGGAACATTAACAACTTCGACTCAATCCCCGAATAAAAGTATGTAAATGCTCATTCACAATGTCATAAATCCAGCCTACGTTTTGGAGTTATTGCCACATGCCTGAAATATGAGCGATGGGAGATTGAAGACTACAATGCCCTACCAATGTGCTCTGCGAAGGGAAGGCTTTGATGCATTACGCAGCACGAGTTACAAAGCGATTACTTCCTAACCGATCAAGAGGCATTTTCAGCTGCCTTGCATTATTAATTTAAAAAAAACACGTTTTCTCATTTGCAAATGAATTATTATCAACTCATCTTTTCTGTGCAACAAAAGAAATATGTAATTCATTACTAATACAAGATCACTATGAAATTCCTCGAAAATAGTAACACAAGTCAGAAACTCGTCAGAATTTTTTTCTCAAAACGAAAGGAGAAAGACGTCTAAACCTAATTTTGTTGAACAGAATTTGAATAGTCAAACTGGTTTTGTAACACGGTACTTTTTGTTCGGTCTATAAATAATGTAACAAGTTTGTGCACAATTACAAACCATTAACATACAAGAGAAAAGTACGGATTTTTCTTGCGTCGTGTGCTATTTCTACTTGTGACCGTCAACCTACAGCATTTTGAATTCCAATAACTCGGCGCGAAGAACGAAATCAATGCGAAAACCTATTCGTTAATGTTACATATTGGCTTTCAAACACGGGAGTTTGTAAGCAAACGTAGAACCAGCCAGGGAAATAGGCCTAACAAGAGGAAGGGGCAGTTCGTCGACCCCATCGTTTTGAGCTGCTTGAAGCAGTAGGAGACGTGTGCCATGTTCCATCGTTGGGCCACATGGCGGAGTGCGAGTAACTCGCTTCGCTGCTTACGCAGTTACAAGCTTTCTCACTAAATAATGGTACGTTCGCAAGTACCACAATCCAGTATAAAATAAATGAATCACGGCAAAATCAAATAAGAAAAAACGGGTTGATATGATAATCATCACGACAATCGTAGATAAAGGCGCTGTAAAAATCATGACTTAATACACAACA
Organism: Acheta domesticus; assembly: GCA_031308135.1. Lineage (NCBI taxonomy): Eukaryota > Metazoa > Arthropoda > Insecta > Orthoptera > Gryllidae > Acheta > Acheta domesticus. The sequence goes on along the minus strand of JAHLJT010002630.1, from coordinate 82,639,274 downwards.
AATAAAGTAAGAAAAAACATTGTTTAATTACTTACGCCACAGTTCTTGGAAGATCCCCAGTCCTTATAAAGTGCCACCGCTATCACGTTTTGTATAGAACCTTCAGTTCTCCCAGCAATGAAGTTCACACCGCTAATTTCTCGGGCATGTTGAAAATGTGAGATACATCAAAACATGCGAAAGTGCGACCACCAAGTATGTTCCTTTTGAACGGTCAAGCAAAACATTAATTCAAATGACATTCCGTGCTTGCATATCGCTTCGCAGGCAACGAAGTGTATCGGTTAATTCTCGTTTGGCAATAAATCCTTGGAGTCAACCACATCACAGAAAATTTCCTATAAATCTGCGAAATATATTTTGCTCTTCAGACACAGCTTTAAATTCGGTGAAGATTGTTTTAACCAAAGAGGAAGTTTCAGCGTACACTTGATACAACAAAAAAATCAATAAAAGCCATAAAACGAAATAGGAACTACACAAACAAAGCGTAATTTCACAAGTATAACACGTACAAAATATAACAAGTAAAAAATAAAATCATATTCACGTAAACGACTTTTGTCACGAGAGTTGTAAATAAAAACATTTCTCTAAATTCCTCTTTTAAGAAAGTAAGTATTGCCTTAGTTAAGTAATACCGCATTTTTTCACGCGATAAGAAGTGAAAGAAGTCATAACATGACCATGAAAAGAAAATTAATTGCAGCACTTCCACATTTTCACTAAAATATTTTTCTTTGATTTCCTGAATTTCCATTCCCAAATCTTAGGCTCGACGAAGCGAAGGAAGACCAAGAATCATAATTCGGAGAAACGGAGCGCCATGTTTTATTGGTTGTAATGCGTTCCTTCAGTTGGAGTTGCTTTACACAAGCTGTCAAACAGCACACAATTTAATACAATCGTCCTTCTGACTACAACATTAAGTTTATAGTAGATACCATAACAGGCGATTGCTACACATGAACGTAACCCGCGTTTTAAGATTTCAAACTATTTTAAGTAATTATTAAAATAATTTTTCATAACACGAATGACTAGTGTTATAGTGCCACGCAAATCAATCACTTGTTTCAAATATTAACTAATTATCAATGATTAAATTAAATTCGTCATTGATAATAATTGAATGTCACATTCGCAATCACCACTGCGAACAGGGGAAGAAGAATGTCCGTCTTTCCAAACTCATGTCCACGATAAGACTCTCAAGCTTCCCACGGTCCCCTTCTCTCGAATTTCTCCCAACTTCATCTCTCCACTCTCCACTCGATGGAACATTTACAAAACACTCGCGTTCCTTGTAAGGCCACCTGGACAGGAAGGCGACCGACCCTAGGCCGGTGCACTGAGGACGTAGTAAATATAGTACACGTCGTCGATAAAGAAGTATTTGAAGGGCGCTGTTCTGGCTGCTGCTGGTGCACGCCGAGGGGTTGGGTTCGCTGTCTCAGTCAGCGCAGTGCCCTCTGGAGGTGCCTTCCAGAGGGCACTGGTCAGCGCTGCTCAGCGGGGAGGTGCTTGGACGTGATCGGCTCTAGTCCGGTAACCGGCCAGTCGCAAGCGGGCGTTAAATTTCTATCTAAGAAATTTGCCTTACTGATGTTACTGACACTGCTATCATCAGAGTAATTAGTACATCTACTTTTGATCATTCAATTATTTAATGCTTGAGCTAATTAAGGTAGCTCCCATCAAGTCTAAGTTGTTTTCAGTATTCAGAAATGTGTAAAACCACCATTGATAATTGTAATACATCAAGTGTAACACAAAGTAACACAAGGTTGTGTAGAGAAACGTTTACGAATGCAGAGAAATATTTCCAGTGTCATCTATTAAGAAAAGTTCTTTCAATATTTAAAACTACTCTCATATCAGACAGTAGTTTACCTTCCATTACTCTTAACTGTGAAAAGGAATGAGAATACAACTGACACGTATGCAATACGCCTCAGAACAAAGTGACAGTGAGATGGCAATTTCTTGGCTACTCCAGAGACCAGCGAAGGAATTGCCAATCTTGGCATGTAGTCTAGCTGCCCTAGGATTCATGGCGCCTGGATCTTGGTACCGAAGCCTCCGTCAACTTTCTGTAACAATGTAACCCCTAAAGAGCTCCCGTGTCAGTTCTGTGGATTCCAATGGGGGAATGAGCGCTGTGTAACCCCACCATTCCCGCTTCACAAACGCACCGCCGAAGCTTCTGTGTAAGCGAGGCGAAATGTAGCTGATTCGGCAAGTGCTGCGTGACGTCGCAATCTTGTACAAACGTGCGCCATTGGCTTCTTTCCTCTACGCAACAATACCAAAGTAGGCAGCGCAATAGTACGGATGAAAAGATAAAACCGATGTTAGGAATGCACGTTTTGGGTACATGCAAATTTAACAAGAGACTCCCTGCTAACGAAATGAAAGTCATTTCAAGTCAATAAATCACTAGCAAATTCAAACGAACGGGTTTTGCGCAGGAAAATCTTGCATTGACAACATATTGTCTAAAACAAATTATTGAAAAAAGAATGAGTGTCGGCAGAGAGATTCATATAGTATTTGTAGATATGAGAAAAGCATTTGACTCGGTACCCCTTGCCAAACTGTGGGATACTATGGTAGATGAGAATATACAGTGTATATAAATGCTATAAAGCGTCTATATGCGAAATGTCAAAGCTGCATAAAAGTTGGTGCAAGTAGTTCTCCAGCTTTTAAAATAAATAAAGGCCTATGGCAAGGTTGTTGTATATCCCCTACTCTATTTAAAATGTACATTAAACGAGTTCTTCACAGCTGAAAAAGAAAATGTAAGGGGATGGGAATACCTATTGGTGCGGATTTCCAATATACCTCGATGTATGAAGACGAGCAAGTGGTCCTAGTCAGAGACGAGGATGATATTCATTACATGACTCGAAAATTAATTGAAGAATACGAAAAGTGGGGACTTGAAATTAGTACATCTAAAACAAAATTTAAGGCAATGGGAGGCAATGGTCAGTACCTGTTAACCCCTAGGGCCGTAATTAAATGTGTAAAGGAATTCAACTATCTGGGTGTAACTTTAACAAGTGATGGCCGTGAGGTATAGAGGTAGGCAAGTTATAAGATGACATGGAATTCAAACATAAAAAGGAACACAAAAATTACACTGTATAAAACAATTGTTGAAAGTCTATTCACATATGGAGCTGAGTTATGGACTATTAATGCCAGGGATAGGAGTAGGACCAAGGAACAGAAATGGAATATTGGAGGCGGTGTTGTCAGGTTACAAGAAAGGAAATAATTAAAAATCAAAGAATAGAAGTAATGAAACCTGGAAAATCAACCTTAGAAATGATAGAAACAAAGGCTTTGTTATGGGAATACCATCCTCAAGAAAGAAGATATAGAGGAAGACCAAGAAGGAAGTGGGAGGAAGACTTAAGATCAATGATGGCGGCGAGAGATTTAGAAGATGATGCTTGGGAAGATCGAAAGAAATAGAGATTAGGCAGCGAGAAACGGCGAGAGCTGTAGAATATTCGCTTTAATACTACATATGCATTCATTGGCTACTTATACTTTTTAGATTACTATTTATTCTCAATATTCTGACATATTAATATTTCGTCCTAAAAATAGGGCTTATAATATGGGAAATTTCTCACAAGTGAATTCCGTTGCGTTTATTTCGTAACACCAAAAATCTTATCGGGACATGATCAACTCCAAAAATTCCGGATAGTAACCATTCCATTGCGTCTGTTCAATTCTTGAAACACCAACTATGAGTAGCAACTCCTGTGTTAAGCGCCGAGCGCTTTCGCAGGCAAACGCAGGATGGGGCATCCGCCAAGAGACGTAGAAACGCCAATGAAAGGGTTGTAGTACCGTTAGCTTAGAATTCACATTGTCATATTATTCTCCGATTAAAATCTCTCTAAATATAGCAAGTTAAAACAGGGGGCACTGTTATCCACTCGGGAGCTTCGAGTTTTGAAATAAAGCTCCCGACTGGATAACAGTGCCTCCTCTCATAACACACCAGGTGTGGAGAAATTTTAATCAAATGATAAGCGACATGTAACGTGTGGAATAGTTTAAAAACAGCATAAATCGTGTAAAAAGCATTTGTGCGAGTTGCTTCGAGTGCACTTGTGTGTGTATGTTTTTGCGGCGTGTGAAAATTGAGAATGTTTTCTGCTGCCTCTATGAAATTCGTAACTTATTTTGTACATATTGTAATGGTACCGAATTAATTCCAACTGCGAATAAAAGAATATTTTAACGAAGCACGACAAAGGACCCGTGGTGGCGCCGAGATTCTGTCCGAACTCCCGCTTGCCACCCCCCATTAGATAAGCGGAGATGTCCGTGACGCTAGGGGCTGCGCGCGCGCGCCCGCGTCTGTCCCTGACGGTGCTTTCCCTTTGCCCCCCCTCGCCCACCTCCTCCCTTGAGATTCTTCGGTTCTTCCCCGGGCCATTTATTATTACCCCTGTTTGACACACGATTGAAGTGAGACGGAACGAGTGGAAACTTTCCGCTCAGTTCTCGGCTCAAAAACCTCCGATGATTGGACAAAATTATTTTGCGGCGCACTAACCTTTTGCCAATAGCTACCAAGCTTAAAAGAATTCTGGAAAATTCTAGAACATTTTGGGTGAATTTGGTGGGGAAAGAGAGGCTGGAAAGACATCGTGAGCACGGCGCGGAGAGGAACGTACGAGGCAGTCAAGAAAGGAGGTCGTGTTCGCCGCGGCGTGCGGCGCCGGCGAGATAAATTTTTTCCAAGTCTTGATTTGTAAGAGAAAGCGAGTTCGTTAGGGGGGATATGTGCACGGCCTCCGAATATCAGGTGAACGTGAATTTCAGACGCCTATTTTTTGTCAGGACAGCGGAGAGAAAGTACTTTATGCGAAACTCGTGTCTGAACGCATTATACTGGAGTGATAAGATCATTTATGGACTTGTTGCGATCTTCAGAGTGCGAAGTGAGGGTTGCTTCCGGGACGCGTGGACTGAAAATACAGAAGCCATTGTGTCAGGCAAGTGACCATTATTTGCTGGCGATTAGCTGTGAGTGAGCTGCGCTGTGCCTCTGTCAGTCCACCCCATCATAACGATACCTGGTCGGACCAACCTCGGCTCGCCCTCATCGAGCCGCCTTCGCCGGCCCGCTTTTGTCGCCTGCCCCCCCCCCCCCGCTCCGGGCGGTGCTCAGTGCGCGGCACCCGAGACCACTGCAGCTGGGAGAAGAGGTCGTTAAACCCGCTGGCTGGTTTCGTAAGTTACTTCGCTGCTGCTGTTTTGCGCCCTTCAGGCGCCTCCATGATCAAAAGGAACTTTTGGAAAGAGGAATTAGCATTGCCGTTTGATCAGACAGAGAAACTAAGATTCTCGGCCGCGCTTGGCCGTCAAGAGAGAATCGGCGTAAATTTATCTGTTAAATTTTGTATCGGTGTTATTTTTCTTTGTGTGTGTAATTTTGAAATTGGGGAGAAGGAGAGCATACTCGCTGATTTTAGTGGTATTATCATGACCATTGCCTCATTACTGAATAAATGCCACTTATTTTGTTAACCTGATTACAAGACTTTCATTTTCACCGAACAACGACTTCCACCATCATTAAAATTTTCAGCACACCTTTCTGCCTACTGAGCTAACCGGCAGCTCAATCGTCTGGCGTCCCAGCACAAAGATCCTGCTGTCGCAATATTATTTGAACAGACAAACATTTTACATATTAAAAACGGACGTTTAGTTTTGAATTGTATTAACTTAAGTTTTGTGCTCGCAAATGATAGAATTTAAAGCAAGCGTAACTTTAAGAAGACAAATTCTACACGAGTGTAAATGGTACGCACTCCAAACATATACTCACGGCCAATTATACGTATAAAACAATATGGAATAAATCTGCAATTGCCAAGCGCAATTTAGAAACAACGAAACACATGCTTATTCTTTATCAAAAAAACTCTTGCATATAATCCGGACTCAAAACATCACATAAATAAAATACAATAGTTCATGATTCTGTAAATCACATGATCCCAAAGTTTGACAAACGCTGTCTTTCAAGCTTACCTTCAGGAATGGACACCGCATGTAAAAGGAATCGATGTAGGACAGATTCACCATCAGTTCGATTTGTAGCGGTCCAGAATCACAAGTTCGATTTGTAGCGGAAAACGTCTTAAGTAAACCGTGTTATCTGGACGTAAGACGTATTTGTAAGACGATAACGAAATGGAAAATAAATTGTCTTGTCAATCGGCTATTCTTTTCAAATTGCCGATTCGCTAAACGCTAATAAGTACTTGAAGCTATCACCTCGATTCGCAATCTCGAATTCACCTCGAATCGTCATCTAGTTGCGTTCTGTCGCATTTCATTTGTTGTAACTCCTAATGAATTTCCATCAGAAGTTGCGGCGTTCGCGCGACTGTTGCAGCGATTGTGCATCCTTCGGAATTCTCACAGAGACCTCTTTGAACTCATCTTTCATTTTCCTTTCACTAGAAAATAGAGCATCCTAGTAAAATGTTGATATTGGACCAAATTTCTCAAATATTATAAACACCTCAACGAGAAACAAGATTCAAATCATAAACGGTTTCAAATTTTTAAGAGAAATTAGGTCCAATGTCAACATTTTTACTAGGATGCAGTATTTTCTTCAATTCCTTTCCCTACTGCGACACTAAATTAATCAAACGATATCTTACTCCTCACACAATGCGTATACACAATATACGTAAGTGCCCATCAGCATTTGCGGAGGGGGGGGGGTGAAATAGTAAATCTCGCTGAAAATGAAGACATGCTGGCTTCTGACTTCACGAGCTCTACAGCAATGTGTTATAGATTTAAACTTGACACTATCGTTTGGCTTGCGTAAGAGCTTAACATCCGCCTACACCCCTTATAATGAAACCGCGGAGTAAGATGTTATCCGTCAAAAGGTCATTGCAAAGTGGGTCCGGAGGTGCAAAGCTATGGAGTGGTCTACATTGTATGCTTCAGAGTACAAAGAGCTTATTTCCAAAATAACGTACCTCCATTTCCGTTTGCTAATTTCACTTAATATATTTTAAGACGCTTCTCCATCATACTTCCAAATTCGTGTACAAAAATTGCGTTCCTCCAAAGTCAAATGGTATTTGAGGACAGATGAATCCTAGCGTGCCCAACAAAAATCTGAATATTTTTATTGGGATGTCACTTCGGAAGTACAATCTTTAATTACACTTATTCGTGAATTACTTTTCCAAATGTTACGGTAATGCTACCTTCCGAACACGGCTGCACTGTTACTCTGAATTCGCTTTCAATTCCAGTTGTCAGCTCAAGCGATGCCCAGCCAGATCATGCGATGTTCATGTACGAGATACGTAAAATGCAGAGCGATCTCATCCCGCCAGAATACCTTCATAATCTCTTCGAGTTTCGAGGTTGACAAAAAAGGCCTTGTGTAAACAGTGTTTTGTCTGACAAGCGACCCCAAAGCGCGCACACCACGAGCAGACGGACACAACACAACGCACGGTAAACGACGAGCACAAGCCAACACACAAGAATGGTGACAAAAAGAACACAGACCACGTGTCTCCTTAAGCAAAACACAACTGACGTACTCGGACAACCCCGCGACTATGCACCTCCGCACCCATGTGCTACTGTTTGTGCTGCCTGTGAGGAGTCCATTCCGGAGGTTTGCCGTTGAGGTTTTTGGGCCTGGATGGCACATAGAGCGAGAACCACTGATTTTTCAGGAAGAGTTTGGCAAATACACAGGGAAAGTGCCGCATGTGCATTGGCGGCACCATTTCTGCCCAAGAATTCCCACTGAAATATCCTCGCGTTTTGAGCAGATTCGAGACTTTTGAATTAGATGCGTTGTTTTAAAACATTGGAATCAAATTTGAAGTACATCTTATTAACGCTATAATTGGTTTCTTGACACATGAAATTATATATGTAAGGATCTCGAGTTTGGGTCATTATTGATTGAATTCATTCTTATTGCAATGTACCAATCCAGACACTGTTTTACATGTAAATTATATTAGTAGTGAAATACAATTCGCAGCAGTGAATTCAAATGTTTTAAATAGGTTCATATTGCCAAGAACGGATAACATAGCTATTTTACCGTTGACCAATATTTATTAACCAAAAATAATCGACTCTTTGGATGGGACCGACGGCATTGAATCCGCCAAACTCTTCCTGGAGAAGTAAATCTACACAGTGACGGATCCACAAAGCATTTCACGGGGAGCCAATTTCAAAATGTGCGCCTCCCACATCCTAACTGCTATATCACGAGAACTGTATATGGTAATTACTTTAATGAACTGACTGAAAATGAGAAAACTTTTAGTTAGTTGGCAGTAGAGGGAGGGGGACAGGACCCCCGCGGGCCGCTCACGGATCCGCCCTGCGCAGCAGAGAAAAGTGCAGATACTCACCCTGGCGCGCTGGGGCAGAGGCGGGGCCTGGCACGGGCGCCGGGCCAGGCACCGGGGCGGGCTCAGGGTCCGGGCCGAGAGGCTGCTCCTTCAGGAAGACGCTGGCGAAGTGCGGCCCTCCCGCGCCGACGCCGCCGCTGTCCTGCACCCACGCTGCCTCTGCGCACACGGAACGCCCACGCACATTCAAACACCAATGGTCACAATAAAATTAACTTTTTTGAAAGCTCCAAAGCATGCTTTTTGTTTCATTAGATAGGTTTGAAATTATTACTACAAGACATTTTTCTGAAAAAGAAAGTTGAAAACACTCTTCTATACAGCATTTCCCCAAAATCATCCATTGAAAACTTATTTGTGAAGAAATGATAAGAGCTAGGTGATTGAAATTTTTCTTTCAGAATCTGTTGAAATAAGGTGTGTTAATATTCATTCCGCTCTCGTGGTTTAGCTCATTGCTCAGCGTGCTCGTTTTCCATGACGAGACTCCTGTTCGATTTCCGGTCGGGCAAGATTATACACTGAGTTTTCTTATCTATGTCCCAGTATATGTTGCTGTGTGACGATGAGAAAACTCACTTCTCAGGTTGAGAAGACAGAATACGGCGTTGGGATGTCTTCGTGTTAACCACACGAACCCCTTTACCACAAGGTCGGCACGCTACTGGTAGGCCCTGGTAGGTAAAGGGCTGTCGCGCTAAGCACAGACAATATTCATTTCTCTTACTTGAATATTGTGGAAGCTCTTCGTGTATATTACCCAGTTCATTCAAACACCTCATGGTATTGTGACGGCGACATACAGTTGTGGATTAAGAACAAGACCTTGAGTATATGGTACAACTAATTTATTGAACTGAGATATATTGCGAGACCCATCGCCGTTGCAAGTCGTGGAGCCAGGATCTTACATGATACAGCCCAGTCTCCTCAGGTCATGCCGCAGGTCAGCCCCTTTGGACACCACACTTCCACAAGACCCCGGACTAGTGCAAGGTGAAGTGACGTCTTAAGAGGAACACCTGAAACTTTCTTATAGTGGCGACCGCAAGGCCCTATGATATATGTTGTTGCCTGTGTAGCTGCTTGCTCGCACACGCAACCATATGTTCACTGTCCTCAAATTCCTGGGACAAGATGCCGCCGACAGCCTGAGGGGATGCGTCGGTAGTTAGAATGAATGGACGATTAAAATCCGGAAATTGTAAGACGGGCTAATGGGTGAGACTGTCCCGTAATGACACGAATGCCTGTTGTTGCTTCCCACTGATAGTCGATGTTCTAGGTTAATTCCGTCAGGACGGCCGTTTCGGCGAACTATTTAATGAATTTCCTGTAGTAGCTACGAGGTCAAGGAATGATTGAAGCTCTTTCATGTTCGTTGGTACAGAGAAGTTCCTTCCCGCCGTTACTTTGTCGTCGTCCGGCTTTAGATCCTTCCTGGAGATATGGCACCAGAACCTGGCCAGTTCTTGAAAGAATTTGCGTTTCCTTGGCTTTAGGTTTGCGCTTCTCAATCCGCTGAATATTTTTCTTAAGCCCTGAATGTGTTCGAAGATGGAACTGTCGTAGCGTAGGATATCGTCAACATGGACGATACATCCCTTATTGACCAATCCATCCATTACTTGTGACACGGGTCTCATGGAAAGTGAAGGCACGTTTGCAAGGTCGAAGCTCATTCTGTTTGACTGATAGTGGCCTGAGGGTGTGGCTGAACGCGGTCAACTTTTTGCTGCCTTCCTCTATTTCGACTAACCAGTTACCTTGACATAAGGGACCATCCATAAATTACGTAACCCTAATTTGCATTATTTTCAATACCCCCTCTCGTCCTTGTAACGCACTCCTAAGGCGCGCTTGAACCCCCTACATTATTACGTAATGCTTGCGACAACACCCCCCTTGTAAATACAACTAGTGGTGCTACAAAATGGCACAGACTTTCCCGTATTAGTTTTCTATTTCCTTGGGTCTTCGCTAGCTATTCGGAATAGCCACCAACTCTTTCTTGCCAACTGTCATCTATCACCGCCAAAAGTACTTTTTTTGTCATTTTCTTAATTTTTCGGTTTCCTATTGGTAGAACGGAAACATTAATTTTAGAATATTAAAGAACAATAAACCCTAGTCATAAATGGCAAATTTCTTTTAAAAATTATGTGCCGTTCAAGAGAAAATGGCATTTTAGCGCTACTAAAAATGCGAAATTTGAAGCTCATTTTCACAGAAAATGATTGAGTTTTCAAAATACTTTATTTGAAGTTATTTGAAGCACTTACACTCACAAATATAATCATCTTTACAAATTGCTAGTAATGTGCATATTAAAGATGCGAGAGATCTTTCAAAAAAATTACAATTACGTAATTTTTTAAAAAACAAAAAAATAACTCAAAATAAATTTTACGCTATACTAAAGAGTGTAATTAGCACTATCCATACAAAAGTTTCAAGAAAAAAATTGCAGCCATAGAGGAGAAAATTGCGTTTGAGCATTTCTGAAAATGCCGAAATTTGAGCTACTTTTCACAGAAAACGGTAGTGTTTTCGAGAAACTTTACTTGACATTCTTTAAAGCATATATACTCGTCAATATAATAATGTGAAAAAATCGCCGATAATGTAAATATTAACGACGTGAGAGACAAGTAAAAAAATTTAAATTTTTGTAATTTTTGAAAAAACCAACCGACACACCAAAATGGCTTTTCTGTCATTGATAGAGTACATTTACCACTATCCCTACCAAAAGTTTAAAGAAAACATTTGGAGCAGTTTTTGAGAAAATCTTGTTTTTGTAATTTTTTTAAAATTGCACTTATTGCACGCAATATTGCACGAAAACTACCAAAATTTTGAAAAACATTTACATGACCTTTATTAAAGAACTCAATATGCAGAACAAATTTTATTTGAAGAAAAAATATCTATCTTCAATTTTGTAGCTGGAGAAAGACGCCGAAAAAAATTCAAACTTTCAAAATTTTCGAAAATTCAGAGTTATCCGTGAAAATCGGACCTATGCCATGTTAATAAGTGTATTTTACTCTATTCATACAAGAAATTTAAAGAAAAAATTTGGAGCCGTTTTTGAGAAAATTTTGAAAATCCCCGGGGGCTTCATATAAAGTACCCCCAAATTTTTAAGAATCTTTTTCAAAATCTCAAAGCTTCGACTAGAATCAGATCGACCGGGGAATATCCATTTTGGAAGAAATCGTATGTATGGTTTTTAGGCGCTAGCAGTGTTCACAGACGGACGGACGGACGGTTTTCCTTTCAATTGTTTTTTCGGTATCAAGAACCCACAAAACAGGGTTTCTGGCTACAGCACGTGTTAGGGGATTTTTTTTCTTAATTTAGTAACTGGTTTTATCCACTTTTTCCTTTTCACGGGTCGGCAATGAATTTTTTCCGCCGAAAATTGGCCATTTTTTCGCGCAGTATTACATAACTTTCCCTATACAACGTATATCACTTCGTGTATACGTACGTATACGGGAAAGTAAAAAAGTGAAAATAAATTATAACACTGTAACAACATCCGAGCCTCAATTAAGTCGGAATCTGCTACGTACGTTGCCCGTATTCCCTTCTGGACGCAGCTGTTGCGATAAATTCGGAAGCACAATCCACTGAACATCCACGAGTTTTGAGTAGGGAACGGAATTTATTATAATAAAAAAGGCAAAATATATACATAAATGTAATTTTTTTTCAAAATATGTACGGAAAAAATGAAAATATGTAAAATAAAATTTTATTGTGTTTAAAGTTCCTCTCTACATTTTCCGAGCGCAGAATGTCCAATCTTAAAAAGAATTCTAAGAGGCTAAAAGACACTTCTACCTTTTCAGAAGAAAATGTCCCCTAGTTTCATCCGAAATACGTAATACTTTCGTAGTACAAACAATGTTGTTTGCGAGTAGCCGGCGCTCAAGTGAATAGTACCCAGTGTGCGGTAGAGGTTCACGGAGCAGGGGGATTAGACAATGATCTGAAAAGTACTTGTTAGTTTTTGATCGAGTTGTCCAGCGGGTCAATGAAACATAAGCAAGAGCGTGGTTGAAATTACTTCTTCACAAACATTTGCACATCCTTCATTCCGACGGCTAGCAATGCGGTTTCCAAGAAGCAAAGGAGGGGGCAGTAGGTTTGAGAATTAATAGCGAAAAGCGCATTGCATGGCTTTCTATGAAAGATGATTCCAGTAACATGCATCGCGAATTCGCATTTCAAATGTTCTGTTTGGAGGTATAAATATATCAAAATGTAACGAAATATGAAGTAATAAGTAAAATATGTAATTATACCAAAATATGTAAAAATATGAAAAATAAAAATGGTTCTAATTCATTCAGAATGTTGTTCACTCGAAAAAATATTATACAATACTATCTTGGCCCTGTAAAAATATGTATTTACATGAAAATCCGTTCTCCTGATATAAGTGTCGCTCAAAGGCCCAGGCATGTTTGCAATTCGGGTCAGTTTTACCCGACGCAACCTATTTTAACGGAACATTCGGATTACATGACTTATCCGTCCGGGTAAACGCGAACTCTGTGGTCACATTCCCGCAGGTAAACGTCTTACGAATCAATACCACGGACTTTCAATTGATTCAGGTTTCCGGGCACGTCATCTCTATGGCCATTAGTCAAAATTGCTTGTGAATGTTTTAATACCGGTAGGTGTTGGTTCCTCCCCCGCTGATGGCGAGATCCGGCGCCGACATATACGTCGGTTTATGGGAATTCCAATCAGGTATCTCCCCCAGCGGGGTACCGCCCCAGCCGGAAAATGCTCTTATGCTACAAACTCGTCTCCCACCATGCGAAGTAGTTTAGTGCACGAAAGTGTGTGAAAATAGGACAAGGAAGAGGGAGCAAAGATCGTGCGCGGTCCGTAGCCCATTTGTTAAGATACTGCTCCAGCATTCGCCTGGTGTGAGCAGAGAAACCACCGAAAACTAGCGATTAGAGCAGTCCACCGCTAGAATTCTCCTTCAGACAACGGCTGAATTCTAACTATCTCTACAGCTAGTGTCGTCCTGCCATAGTTCAGGCCCGAACTCTTTAAGTCCTCCCGGTCAGAGTCGCTGAACAGAAGCAGCGACTCCGAGCTAAACTCAACCGATTCCTACATCTTTTGACTTTCTTCTAGATTTCGGTTCGTGGAAACAACTAGAAGGTCCAGTTTCGTTAAACCAGCGATGTCGAAATTTGTGTTAAGCATGAGACGCAGCACACCAACACGAGTCAAACTAGTGCGGATTCTGGACGGCAACAGACTTCTAGTTCCACTCGTTCGGATTTGCGCGTCTCGCGTGTTTATGTTATCCAACGTCGTCCACAAAATCCACAACGTCGTCCAAAGATAGAAAAAAATTCTATCTTTATAACTGTAGTTGTAGGAAGAAAAAATTTAGAATTATTGCAATTTTCGAAAAATCAATTTTCAACGAAAGTGAGACCTGCACCATTCTCTTAACCGTCCTTCACACTATCCGATATCAAAATTTAACCAAAACCGATGGAGTCATATTTTTGACAATTTTGAAAATGTCACTGGGGCTTCATACCCTCCCCCTAAATTAAAATATCGGTTTCAAATTCAATGGGCCGCGACAACAGGGGAATATCGATTTTGGAGAAAATCGGCTGACCCGTTTAGTCGTTAGCGTTGTTCACGGACGGAGATTTTGCTGTCATTCGATTTTCTGGTCACCCAGGACCCACAAAACATGGATTCTGGCTATACCACGAGATAGATTTTTTTTCTAAATTTAGTACCTGGATTTATCCGGTTTTCGTTCGTTTTTCGGTCCCGCAATAAGAGTTTTCTGCCGAAAATTCGCCACTTTTTCGCGCAGCATTTCATAACTTTCTACGTAAGAGGTAGCGAGAAAGAACAAATTAAGTCATAACGAAGCTTCCGATTGAAAAAACCGCGTCAAGCTATTCAAAAGTAAGAAGTTGCTAAATCGAAGTACACACTTCACTTCTCTCTTTTGCAGGAGATTCATGAATTGCACACTTTTTACTGTTCAATAAAAATAAACTGAATAGAATTTGAATGCTTCAAAATGTTTGCAACAATATCCCTTATATAGTTAAGATAATCATAAGGTACATCGTCAAAATTTTACAAATTGCACAATTTCAGTAATTGACGCTCTCAGTTTTATACAGTGGATAACAAAATGTAAGTTCAATAAGTGCATGATGACAGACTAAATAAACTTTTTGGTAATGAAGGTTTTGTTGGTATTTATCTTTCATCAATCACAATGAAATAAAATTATATCAATGAAAGAAATCCACTAAATTCTGAAGTAATCATCTTCAATTGGTGCTTTCAGCTACACAAAGTACATATCCTTAAATACAATCCAATGAAGCAAATACAAATTTTGAAACTATTATGTACTAGTACACTGTTTCCCAAAGTAGGGTGGGTGCCCCCCAAACATTCCCAAGAACTTGCTGAGCTAGGAAGATATGAATTCTGTCAGGGCTGAACTATGTGATTTGTAACATACGATATCATTCAAGATGAGCTCACAAGAAGAAGAAGGAAAAGAAAGAAGAAGAAAAATAAAAAAAGAGAGAGAGAACACATTTGAAAAATGAACAAAAACAATGAAAATATTAAATATGGATTTATTTGCATGTATAAGGATGGAATCTATCATCCTCAGTGTGTTATTTGCTATGTAGTAAACTAAGTATTGGGGTGAATGTGACTTTGTTAATGATTTATGTTGGGACTTTCTGAAACTCAACGAAGGTAGGGAATCTGGTATAAAATGCAAGCTCATCGTTCTCACTGATTTTTCTTGTCTCCAGCTTAATTTAAATTTCAACTTGTAATATTAATTAGGCATAAAAATCGTACTGCATTTTCTTGACGTAACCTCAAAAAGAAAAACGAACATTTCAACAAGAAAAATCATAATTAACTTGTAAAATTGTAAAGAGTAAAAAATAAATAAATATACTGTTACTTATTGTAACACTTGTTTTATTCATTACCAAATAAAAAAGTGCAAGAGGGTGGGGGAAGTTTTACTGTTGACAGATAGCAAAGCATGGTAAAAAAAAATTTGGAAACCCCTGACCTAGTTTACTATCTTTCACTGAGATTTTTTGGCCTTTAAAAATATTTATCAAACTTCACAAAAGTGTCTATTCACATATATTGATTATCCTGTCCATCATAATGGAACTACAATATTCATATGGTGCAAATAGGTAAAGACACAAACAAAACAAAACTATCAATAGCTTACTGGTTCGAAGTCCACACAAGGCATGCAACTGAGACAGCATAATTTGAAAGAGCTCATCCATCGGGTGTTAATTGCATACTCAAACTTTAACCTTTCAATCAGAGGGGTTCTGCCTGCCTTTCAAAAGCAAACAACAAATCATAACTGGCTCAAGAAAACAAAACACATGGCAACCTTGTCCTATCACTTCCTTACTGGAAGTTCCTCAGTCTGTCATCAAGCACAAAGACGCACACAATACATTTTCGTACTCACCTTCTGATGAGAATTGTTCTATAGGGAGTGCACCAGCCATGTGTTCCGAAGTGGAGTCTTCAGTTTTCATGTGAGTAACAGGAAAACCTAGAAAGTAAAAGAAGATTGGTTAGAAAATCTGTTAATTCTCTTTTGATATTTTTGGAGCCAGACAGATTACATTCAAAAAGTGTAAATCAACCTCCCGGTGTAACACACAATTAAATGATACACGATTTAAAGTAATTTCTTCCAAATCTCTCTGATTGTAGGTCCTGATGGAAATCAATCAGGATGTCACTAAAAAGAAAAACCACAATATCTCAATAAGTCTCAATTGAAAGGGTCTGAAGCAGAAGTGGAACTTCTTAATGAACTTCTTTAGATTGTGCCCCTATCCACACAAACCATTTCAAATGAGAATCAATGCATGACCTAACTCCTTGCATAGTCTTTCCTCTCCTCTCTCGAACTGCAAATCCACCTGCACCTGACTAATCAAAAAATATATTCTTTTGAATTACTAAGCTCTAAGACAGATAGACACATCTCAAGTCTGCTCCAAGGAGGACACCCATCAATATCTAAGTTCCATCTAAAAAAATAACTGCCATCAACACAAAAATAGAAATGCTCCTTTAAAATTACCACACTTTCACAATGAACATAGATGTAACTACCACAGAGCATCACATAAAGGATAAACTTTACTGCCATCACAAAATGAACTTATCAAAACTTTCCCTAATAAGAAGAGCATATTCTTCCCAAAGAGTCCAAGTGGCACAAAAATGGTATGGACAAAACACTAACACTTAAGTATGCCAGCTTTGGTGCACACCATACTACATTAAGGACAAGACACACTTGGAACTAGTGGTGCTACTGAATGGCACAGACTTTCCCGTATTAGTTTTCTATTTCCTTGGGTTTTTGCTAGCTATTCGGAATTGCCACAAATTCTTTCTTGCCAGATGTCATCTATCACCGCCAAAGGTACATTTTTTTTGTCATTTTCTTAATTTTTCAGTTTCCTATTGGTAGAACGGAAACAATTTTAGAATATTAAAGAACACTAAAACCTAGTCATAAATGGCAATTTTCTTTTAAAAATTATGTGCCGTTTAAGAGAAAATGGCGTTTTAGCGCTATTAAAAATGCGAAATTTGAAGCTCATTTTCACAGAAAATGATTGAGTTTTCAAAATACTTTATTTGAAGTTATTTGAAGCACTTACACTCACAAATATAATCATCTTTACAAATTGCGGATAATGTGCATATTAAAGATGTGAGTGATCTTTCAAAAAATTTATATTTATATAATTTTTGAAAAAACAAAAAAATAACTCAAAATAAACTTTACGTCATATTAAAGAGTGTAATTATCGCTATCTGTTACAAAAGTTTCAAGAAAAAATTTGCAGCCATATATGAGAAAATTGCGTTTGAGCATTTCTGAAAATGCCGAAATTTGAGCTACTTTTCACAGAAAACGGTCGTGTTTTCGAGAAACTTTACTCGACATTCTTTAAAGCATATAAACTCGTCAATATAATAGTGTGAAAAAATCGCCGATAATGTAAATATTAACGACGTGAGAGACAAGTAAAAAAATTTAAATTTTTGTAATTTTTGAAAAAACCAACCGACTGACCAAAATGGCTTTTCTGTCATTGATAGAGTACATTTACCACTATCCCTACCAAAAAATTTAAAGAAAACATTTGGAGCCGTTTTTGAGAAAATCTTGTTTTTGTAATTTTTTTAAAATTGCACTTATTGCACGCAATATTGCACGAAAACTACCAAAATTTTGAAAAACATTTACATGACCTTTATTAAAGAACTCAATATGCAGAACAAATTTTATTTGAAGAAAAAATATCTATCTTCAATTTTGTAGCTGGAGAAAGACGCCGAAAAAAATTCAAACTTTCAAAATTTTCGAAAATTCAGAGTTATCCGTGAAAATCGGACCTATGCCATGTTAATAAGTGTATTTTACTCTATTCATACAAGAAATTTAAAGAAAAAATTTGGAGCCGTTTTTGAGAAAATTTTGAAAATCCCCGGGGGCTTCATATAAAGTACCCCCAAATTTTTAAGAATCTTTTTCAAAATCTCAAAGCTTCGACTAGAATCAGATCGACCGGGGAATATCCATTTTGGAAGAAATCGTACGTATGGTTTAGGCGCTAGCAGTGTTCACAGACGGACGGACGGATGGACGTTTTCCTTTCAATTGGGTTTTCTGTATCAAGGACATACAAAACAGGGTTTCTGGCTGCCATCTCTCGCCACCCAAAGTACATTCTTTTGACATAATTTTCGGTCCCCTAATAGTAGAACAGAAACATTTTAAGAATATTAAAGAACACTAAAAGCTCGTCCTAAATGCCAATTTTCTATGAAAAATTTGGAGCCGTTTTTATGAAACTGGCATTAAAGTCCTACAGTAACTGCGAAATTTGAAACTCTTTTTCATAGATAATTATTTGAGTTTTCGAAAAAATCCATTAGAAATCATTTGAAACACTTTAACTCACAAATAAAAGTGTTTACAAATCACTCAAAATGTGCATTTTATCGGAGTGAGAAATCTTTCAAACTGTGGTGCACAGTCTTTCCCATGTTACTTTTCTATTTCCTTCACTCTACGCTAGCTAATCACACACTAACTATATCCATATACTCTTGCCAGCTGTCATCTATCGCCTCCCAAAGTACATTTTTTTGACATTATCTTAACTTTTCGGTTTTTTATAGTTAAACGGAAATATTATTTTAAGAATATTAAAGAACAGTAAACCCTCGAGCTAAATGGCAATTTTCATAGAAAAATTTGGAGCCATTTTTATGAAAATGGCGTTTAAGCTCTACGGTACATGCAAAATTTGAAGCTCTTTTTCATAGGAACCTTTTGTGTTTTTGAAAAACTTTATTAGAAGTCATTAGAAAGCACTTTAACACAAATACAATAGTGTTTACAAATTACTGGAAATGTGCATATTAACGGTGTGAGAGATCTTTCAAAAAAATTACGTTTCTGTAATTTTTGAAAAATAAAAAAACCCAAAACTAGCTTATCATCATATTAAAGAGTGCAATTAGCACTATCCATTCCAAAAGTTTGCAGCCATTTATGAGAAAATGGCGTTTGAGCGTTTCTGAAAATGCAGAGATTTTGGCTAGTGTTCAAAGAAAAAGGTTGAGTTTTTCGAGAAACTTTATATGACATTATTTAAAGCACATGAACTCATAAAAATAATAATGTGAACAAATTGCCACTAATGTAAATATTAACATCAAAGACAAGTCAAGAAAATTATATTTTTCTAATTTTTGAAAAAATAAATGAATAGAGCAATATTGCTCAATTCAATTCATTTCATCTCAATATATTATCTTATCATTTATATATTATCAATATATTATTCATATTTAATCATTATATTATAAATCATCTTATCATTTCAATGACGTCATCTCATAGTACATTTAACTCTACCCCTATCAAAAATTTAAAGAAAAAATTTGGACCCTTTTTGAGGAAATGTTCTTTTTGTGATTTTCTAAAACTGGAAATATTGCATGCAATAATGCGCAAGAACTAACAATTTCAAAAAAGATGTGGATGATCTTAATAAAATAACTCACTTTGGAGAACCAATTTTATTTCAAGGAAAAATCTCTATCTTCAATTTTGAAGATGTAGGAAGACACCGAAAAAATCACTTTTGGAATTTTCGAAAATTCAGAGTTAACCATGGAAATCTATGCCACGTTTATAGGTGTATTTTACTCTATTTTGAAAATGTCTGGGGGGCTTCATGTAAAGTACCCCTAAATTTTGAAGAAAGTTTTTCAAAATTGCTGCACCTTAAGTTGAACCAGGTTGACCGGGAAATATCCATTTTGCAAGAAATTGTACTCATGGTTTAGGCGCTAGTGGTGTTCACAGACTGACAGAAGTTTTGAAAATAAAAAAACACTTTTTCGGTATTTAGAGGACCGCAAAACGTGGATTTTTGTTGAAATCTCGAAATTGATTTTCTGTAGCATTAGCTTTCCCTAAGTATATTACTCCGTATATATGTATGTACATGGGAAAGTAAAAATTTGTAAATTAACAAAAAATTTGCATATTGGGTTAGGACTGCCTAATTTGCCAAAAGCACAATTTTGAGATCTGAAGATAGGTAAAAATATGTAATTACATAAGAATCCGGTCTCTAATTATCAAAATCTACATAAATAAAATGAGTGTGTTAGTCTTTCATTTTGAAATTATTACCTTACTGTAATTTTACAGGCTTATTTTTGTGATATAAAAAACCAATTCGATTGCTTTTTATGCTTTTAACTATTTGTCCAGGGTAACCTCTGGATTGACTAAGCCAATTTTGATACATTTTTTACTGAAAGGTAGTGTGTTTATCATAGGTAATAATGCGACTTCTTTAGACATTGTTGATAAATCCCCGATTTGTGAAGCAAGGAGGGGGATTTATCTGGAAAATTTCCACAACATGAATGGTATTTAATAGGACTATTCCATGAATGAAATTACATCCAACAGAGTTCCAAAATGCACCAAATATTGAAAAAATCTAAAAGCATGTTAATAACAAAGAGGACATGAAATAATATATACACAGTTTATTGCACACCAACACAACAATTAATGATAACGCCTCCTAAGAGAAATGTGTCGCAGCTTATTAGTGACAGTAGGGAGGGACGGTACAAAAAATTGGATAAGAAAAGCAATATTTTTGAGATAAACGGCCCTGATTGGAGTATTTTATATGTATAGTTAAAACTATTCGTTTTAATTTCACGAGTGGAATAGGCGAGCATTGTTAAAGCTCCTTGTTTTCTGTTTATTATTTTCTTTTCAACAAAGAAGACTTTTTTCATATAATCTACAGTTTTATTCTCATCTTAATGAAATTTTATACATGTGACCTTCAAAGCAAGAGAAAAGTTATTGTCTGCATTTGTTTGTCTAAACATTGCTTGTTCCTTTCCTGTCTAAAAGATGAGTGTGATTAACAAATATCCAGCAATGCGAAGTTCTTTCAGTAGAACTATTTAAAGAGCTAAGCACATAATGTTTGCTTCTGATTTTGATGCCTGGTTGAGAGCTCTTTCAGAAGCTTCAGAAATATGTTTCCCTTCAAATGATGCTATGTTCAAGAACTCCTCTTAATATGTCCAAAGTAAAATGTGGGTTTACTGTTTTGATTGTTACAGTTGCTGATTTTTCTCAATTATTTTATCAATTTCATTTAATTACAGGTTTAGTACACAGCAGTTCATTATTTTTTCTTGTAATGTTATGTTTCTTGACAGATTGTACCACTACTACTGTTTTGGTATAAATAAAAATAAAAAAAAATGCCCTTAGTAAAAATTAAAATTTACAAAATAAATAGTGAAAATAAACAAGACGAAAGTGAAGGTGAATAAGAACAAAGATAAAGATAATGAGAAAGAAGACATTGACGAAGAAGACAAAAGATGAAATCGATCTTTTTTTCTTTACGGTGCATGGAATGCTACAATGAAATGCACAAATAAAGCATTCTCTTTTGACATTTACTCTGAATTTTATCCTGGTTTATTAAATGATGCAAATGATAGTTCTACATTATCTAATCTGTGACATAAAACTCTACAAAGATTACCATGTGCAATAAAATACAATATTATATCAAAATTATACATTGCTACTATATCAAAAAAATAGATTTCAATGGCCTGGCAAAAAATGTTCTGTTTTCAATCTAAAAACAATTGATTCAAAGAACCAGTTTTTTTAAATGAGTTCAGAAACCACATGACCTCCCTCTTTTTTTCACCTTTTTGAGCTACCATTTAGGAACTTAGAAGTAATATTATTTAATGATATTCACTTTTGTGACAGCAGTGATGTTGATAATTTTAAAAGAAACATCCTACTATGAAGTACAATGACAATGAAGACTCCTTGAATAAAAATATTAGAAAATGAAAAAGGGACTGGATCCATGTATGTGTTTAGGAACATTTGTATAAAAATTAAAATGTCAATAAGGTACAGAGAGATATTGTGAATACCCTGAAGGCGTAAAAATGTTTTTCATACATATCTAAAGCATTACCCAGCACTTGTTCCACAGGTGATGGCTGAGTTACGAGGCATGTCACAAATCATCAATTTTGCGGAAATCTGTTTAGAGATTTTAAGGTAAATTAGACCCCCAAAATATTTTTTTTATTTGAAATAAATTCATCTTTGACATTATATCAGTAGCAGAAGTATCACTATTTCATGGAGAAAAATCACAATTTATTTTTATGGAATAATGTTGCCCAAAGATTCAGGTTTATAGAATCCATTTTAATAAATTAAAAACCACGAGACATAAACATTTTTTTAATATAATTGCAAGGCGATATTACTAATCATTTAATGGGAAGCAAATGAATTGGCAGGGAAATTAAATCATGCTCTCTTGTACAACCAGTTTTTTGGGATTACAAAAGTATTCCAGTCAAGTGAAAAAATGCTAGCTTTCCTTGGATGGAGACTGAAAAAAGGAGGGGGGTGTAGGAAATGATGGGAAGCAGGAGGGGAAGGGAGTAGGAACTTAGGAAACAATAAGTAGAGAACAGAAAAGAGGTGTGGTGAAATTTAAATTATATAATAATAGGGGGAAAGACACATAAGAAGTCGATGAAAATGGGATCAACACAACCAAGAACAATAACATTGTAATCATAACATTAGGTCATTGATTTTGCTGGGCTTGTAATATGTTTTTATTTTCAGTAAACATCCTACAAGGCCATAGACCACGTCTTTCCAGCCCTGAAGATCATTCCAATTGTGAATCTGGCTGTGAAAGCCTACAATCCTACACACTAGTAAATAAGTTAGTTTCTAAAGTAGTATCGTTTGTTTCATCCATTTAACATGTTTCAGAAATAACTATGGTAATACCTAAGCGCTCTATCCCAAATAATTGAATTATAAAAATCCAAAGTAAATGTTGATTAAATATCTAAGCTGTGATAAAGAATTTACCCTGTTTCTCTGATGTTATTCTGAAGCTCACGATTGCTTTGTTTTGTAGTTCATTTTGTTTGGGCAATATAGGGTATCGGGCAATCAAAGCAAGATAAACAATTCACTAAATTTTCCATTTCTAGCTTTTGACCTTTCTTAATTAAAAAGTTATTTATTCCTGACCCTAAGGTTGAAATTCAGACTTTTAAATGTTATAGCCTATTAAGACGGTGAAAAATACCTCCAAACCAAATTTGATAATCACAATGCTCTTACAAAAGAGAATAAAAAATTCCCAAAAAATCAGCCTCCTAGGGCCATCTGTTGTAGACATACAATGAGAAGCATCTTTTTCACATTTCATTTTTTTCTGAGCTTTTATTTGGCAACATATAACCTTCATTTTCTGCTGATTTTTCAGTCTGTGAGGTGTACTAAAGCTTACACTTGTTGAACATTTTCTATTCTCGCAATTCTTTCTGGAGGGACATGGATGAAGGTCCTGTTTTGAAGAACAGATCAACAAGCGTATAGCTTTCAGGGCTGAAAAAAATCATGTTTTTAAGAAAACAAAAAAATCGGATTAAATCAGATTTAATTTATTTAAATCAGAGTTTTTTTGATTTAAATAACACTTTTTTAAATTGTATTAGATGTTTTTACTTTAAACCAAAATCGTTAGTGATTTATTTACCCTTAATTACTTCAAATACAGGAAACAGTTTACTAAAACATCAGTTTTTAAATTTACCATTAAATTGTTATAATTTTATTTAAAAAAATAAAGTTACAAAAAGGTTGAGGGGTCCAGTGTAATACTGCCCTAACCCATAAAATCTTTAAATTTGGTTTACTTATAGTTCCGTGCTCTTAAAAACTTTTCTTGTGTCCATATTACCAAATAAGCTTGTGGCACCATCTGTTGGCATGATTTAGAAAGAAGGCATTCTTCATTCAAAGAAATTTTACCATTTTTTGTACAATACCGCCCTAACCAAAAAGCACTTATTGTTGAAAACAACTGAATTAATCGAAAAACTTATAAAAATGTTAGTTTTGTAGTATTACATTTTACTTAACAGTTGTCCTGTTATAAAAAAATACGGGATATACTGATTGTTTGCGCACTTTCCCATCAACCCTTTTGGCCAGTGGGAAGTACACTGCCTGCCAAAAAAAGGAATTTTATCGACATACACACAAAGAAAAAAATTAATATTATTAATAGTAGTAGTAAGTTTTCATTATTTTTAATGATATTAATTTTGTTCTTTAAATAAGTATTAATAATATTCCTATTTTATTAATACTCATCATCTTTAAGATGTACTTTAAGTGGAGTTTGCAAACATTTTAATACAACTCTAGAATACTATGGACACTGTTGAAGACTGAAACGTGTTTTTCTGATAACTAGCTCGGTGTGTGTTAGAGATGTATTGCTGCTAAGTTAGTTTTTAACTACAAACAATTAAATGCTAGATAAAAACTAATCCATCATCCAAGTTTATTAGTACATAACTCTACTACAAATTGTTTATTATTCTTTGTTTCATAAGTTTGTTTGTTTTACTGTATATTATATTGTATTTTATTTTCTCAAATAAGTACACTTATGTGAAAAAGTTTAATATAAGAAATATAATATATTCTTTACATCAACTTTGTAATTGATAAAAGTCTTATATGAGTAATTATTTTATGAATATTTAAAACACAAATACACTTTCAAATAATATAAATGATAAATATTGATTTAAATCATTGATTTTTTTAAAAAAAACATTTGATTTAAATCATAACAGCCTTAGTTCAACATTTACAATGTTCCTCAGATTTCACAACTTCTCTATATTGACAGTTACTAAAATAAGATTGCAAATTGTTTATGGGCAGGCCTGGTTCTAAGAGAGCCGAAATTTCCATAAAGCAATTACATACTGAGGCCTACTCAGATATCTCAAAAGAAATATTGAGAAAAATACAATCAAATAATAGATCATTTCAAAATATTGGTATTCAGGAATGATAATACAGGAGTAGCATGTTAGATTTATAAACAGGTCATTGGGTAGCCCCATTTGACACTGAAGAATTAAATTCAAATATTGCTATGTAAATATCAAAACAGAAAAAAATGTTCAAGTCTGGAATAAACATCAATATTAGACATTGGAGATTCCTAGTACAAAAGAAACATGGTTATGATTTGGGACAAAGACGTTTATAAAATATAAATTATTTTAGAAGCATCACTTTAAAAATTACAGGAAAGATGGCCAACTAATGATGACAGATTTTAGTACAGGTGTATGCGTCAAGTCAACACAGGTGACTGTCAGGAAACAAGTTATATCAAATAGCAAAATTACTTACAAAAATTGGAAAACAAATGAAAAGAATCCAGTAGATATTTGGTTGTTGTCGTGAGCACGTGTAAAGCAACTGGTCTTAACAGTAATTCAGCAGATAGAACGTTTAGTTGTGACTTGTTTAAAAGCATTGAGTACCCCCACTCAATGCTTTTGTCCATCTAAGGCATTCGCGAGTAATTTTGTTACTAAACAGTTAAAATTGTTTAAGAGTAGATTTAGGACAGTAATTTTGATAATTTCAACATTAAGAAAGAGGACTAGAAGATTACTGATGGTCATCAGGATTCTTTGGGGAAGATACACTTCGGCAGCGTGGTCTAATGCTTCATATGACTTCTAATGAAATTTTCAAAAACTCAAACACTTTCTACGAAAAACAGCTTCAAATTTTACAGTAGCACTTAAACAGCATTTTCTTCAAAACAACTTCAAATTTTTCAAAGAAAACTGCCATTTAGCACAAGGTTTTACTGTTCTTCAATATTCTTAGAATAATATTTCCATTCTACTACAAGGAAACAAACAAATTATTAAAATGTCAAAAAAAAAGTACTTTGGGCAGTGATAGATGGCAGTTGGCAAAAATATGTGACAAGTCCAAAAAGCTAGCCACGACCAAAGGAAATACAAAACTAATAGAGGAAAGTCTGTGCCATTCCATAGCATCACTAGTTTTCTTTCTTCTCAAAAGGAAGCCATATATTTATTGTTTCGAAAAAAAAAGAAATAAAACACCAATCTATTCTCTTTGCTCTATTTACGAAAGATGGAAGGATTTTATTACGCCAAACAATAAAATTCTGACCAACACTGACACTGAATGAGAAATTAATATCCTTGTAAATTGCACTTACGTGAGTCCAATTATTATACATAACATGACCATAACCATTATTATACATAACATACCCATAACCATGCAGAAAAGAAAGAAAAAAAAAAGAAAAAAAAGAAAGAAAGAAAAAAAAAAACACACACACACACACACACAACAATTTTCCAAAAGTTTCTGTTATTCACTTTCTGCCATCACACTGATTTATTAAATTGAGAAACTGATCCAAAAGAGAAAAAAACTAGCTCAAGCGCTTCCCAATCCATAAAGTATTCTCTCAAATCTAGAAACTTCCAAAATGTCTGATATCAATGCAGTCAAACAATGAATAAAGAAAGCAAACCCATCAATGCAGCTCAAGTGTATCAACAAATTCTGTGGCTCAAATGGTAGCCGAATGTACCAAAATGGTTAAATAGTTTGAAACACTACTCTTGAAGTAAAGCATTCAATCTTGAAATTTGTGCCAATTAAAAGTATTTTGGATGAAAATTCACATATAGACATTTGAAACTTGCCCAATTCTGTTTTGACTTTTATAATCGAATTATTTTGGTTAGAACATGTGGGTATTACCTTAGAATTATTCCAGGAATTATTTAAGGCCCTAGAATGCCTTGTTTAGGAGTTATTTAACAATATAGATTCAAAACACTGCCAAGTATGTAACACTGCCATTACATGTAAAATCTGCCCTCCTTTCTTCTTGTAATTTGTCAACAATTGAGGCATCGGGTGTAAGTAATAATTTCTGACATTTTGTGAAAGTAAAATTATTAACATTCCACATCCTTCTTGAAAGTAAGAAACATGGGCTCTCATGGGCATGTTAGTTTTAGAGTCCAAAAAATACCAACGAAAATATATTTATACTTTATGTTTCATTAGTTGTGTGCAGCACATTTCCGTTACCTAATACGATCATTGCACTTTTGTAATTAACGTAAAATGTCAGCTACCATTGTTTCCACCCGAACTCCTCAATTGTACTTATTGTAAATGTAAATATTTTAGTGGTTAGGCGGAAGAGCAGGACTTATGGCCTGAGCCTCGCCAGAAATAAAGACATTTTATTATTATATTATTATTATAATAATAATAATAATAATAATAATTATTATTATTATTATTATTATTATTATTATTATTATAAGTATGTTGTGGGTTGCATTTGAGGTGAATATTTTGTTTTGTTCTACAGCGCCATGTATTGGAATTACAACAGAATTAACAGCACATAAACCTTCTGGGTGAAAATACTTATATCTGTCTGTGTCTGGTGCGTGTGTGTGTGTATATATATATATATATATATATATATATATATATATATATATATATATATATATATATATATATATATATATATATATATATATATATATATAGACTTCATAAAAGCCCAGCAAAATCAATGTCCTAATATTTCAATTACAATGCTATAATTCTTGGTTCTATTTATCCTATTTTCTGCTACATTTTATGTATCTTTCCCCCGCGTCATTACATAACATACCATACCATTACATAATTTACATTTCACCCATACCTTTTTTTCCCCTTTAATCACATATGTCAGACACTTCATGTCCAGCAACTGTAGAACAAATGCTGAAATAAGCTTCAAATTTGTTTGAAATAAATTTTCACACCTATAGCATATTTACAATATCTTTCAGGCTATAATATATTAATTTTTAAACAAATGATCTTAATCTAATCATTTTTAAATTTCTCTATTTTAATTCTAGGGGAATGCCCATTTTCATAGCACTTCATACTTGACTGTTTCTTTTGTAATTACAACTTGCATGGAAATGTTAGTCCAGGAAATGTGTAAAATAGTTATATACCTTGTCCAAAATAAAGGTAATTTTCATATCTTATTAAAAACCTCTCAAAAATTACAAGAAATTGAACTATTAATAAAAACATTTCCATTTTAATAAAATAGTAAATTTTGAGAAAACACACTTACAGGATATTAACTTTAAAATTCTAATATGATTTTGTAAATTGAAAACAGAGAGATTCACCTTCCGAATTTGAAATATTGACATGACTAAAGAAAAAGAAAAAGAAAAAGAAAAAGAAAAAGAAAAGAAAGAAAGGGAAAAAAAGAAGAAGAAGAAAAAAAGAAGAAGAAGAAAAAAAGAAGATGTTTTTATTAATACAATTTTATATACCTATATTAACACTAGAATGCCAAGAGGCATCATTTCGACTCTTGGCGATCTTTGTATCATTTATATCCCGAAAAACTTCTTTGTTTTTCAAGATAGGGTTTTGTGATTTCATGACTTTTCGTCATTTTCATACATTGATAGTTGGCTAAAAATTGAAATAATATGTAAAAAATATATTTCATGAAAAATTAGCAAATTTATCTAGAACACCCGAGAAGAGTAATTTCGACTCCTGGTGTATTGTCCCTATCCTGAAGCTTTTGTTTCAAACATTTCAACACGAAAGTTTGTAAATGTCTCTCCTAGTATTTAGGATACCTTCTGAAGAAATATGCAAGCATTCCTTCTAGTTTGTATTTTTTTCTAACCCTCTTGTTTAATACATGCAAATTTATGAGTTGTTTCATGACAGTAGCCAATACATTACTAAATTTTGAAAATAAAATTATTGTCACATGAACTTATCACATGAAGGTTGAATAACAAAAATATTTCTTCATATAATTCAAAAAAAGGGAAATGGTCGATTGATTGATTGATTTTATTTTTTTATTTTTTTTTTTTGGTACAGGAGGGCATTTTGGACCCTAGATGGTATGATGTGGTCAGATGTTCTTTTTATAGACACTGTCTTATTTCATGATTTTCAAAATAATAGAGAGGTTTGGAAAGAAATCACCAGCAGATTTTACTGCTTTGATCTGAAAAATTATTCTGCTTTAGTATAAAGCAATACCTTTCCAAACTGTAGCAATATTACGCGATAGAGGAAATGAGTTTATATGCTGTCTTTTACCTTCCAAATTAGATGAATTTTCACAGCACATAGCATGAAAATCGGACAAAATCAGCAAACAATTATGATAATCTCTAAAATGGAATGTACATATGTTCTTACACACATTGGAAATATAGGGGAAGTATTGTGAAAGATGAGAGGAAACGCCTGGAAAATGTAGGTATGAATCACGCGTAAGGAAACAAAGCATGTGTTGATGGAACATATGTAGTATTCTACAAAATGTGTTCCAAAACTGTAGTCTCTACAGTAGTTTAGATCTACAACTACAAATATATTTATATTGTACAACATGCCTCATAAGGTCAGAAATGTAGAAAGTAAATACAATGTAAACCTGAACAAGAACGATTGCCATTTGAAACGTGGGATTAAATTTCTTTTAAAACTTGGTCATGTAACACACATCAAGTTTCTATGGGTGTGAAACAAACATTTGTAAAATATTTCAAATAAATTTGACTTATTGTCAGGCAGTGCGGCAAGTGCAATAATGCAAGGAAACGTATTTGTGTCACGTGTGAAATTAATATTAATTAAAATTAAATGTTTATAACATTTTTCTGTTATTATTATAACAATATTATTAATACTATATGAAAATTTACTTTTCAACATTAACTTTTGTCCGCTTACTTGCGCATTCCGTTCAACATATGAGTATTACTTTTACTTCCATTTCACGGGACAGTAATGACAATAAACGTTTGAAATATATTTAAGTTGTGGCATAATACTTAAAGTATACTTTAAATTATTGTTTTTAATAATTTTATAGTGACATAGATAAATATTTTTTCAATATTTCCTTTAAAGAAATAACTTTGAAGGCTCGGAGCCAAAACAACTCCGCTGGGTGTTTTAAGGGGTAGGGTAATTCAGATAATTGATATCCCACTGCATTTAGGGACAAGATTTATTAAATTTTCCATTACCAGTGGTCCTGCAATAAGAATTTTTCTGTAGCAAAACCCACCTTTTCAAGCACACTTACACTACTTTCTCTTCTTACAAAGTAACAGGGAGAAAGTTAAAATGCTTATCTGCAACTCCTATGATCAGATTAAATATCTTTCGATTATTTGTGCTTTTTGTAACTGTTATTTGACACAATATATCATAAATTCCTTTTCGGCCCCCTATCCCAAAACTTTATGCACTCACCGGGATCATGTTGATTTGAAGAATGGTCATCACCCATAGATTCAATATTAGAATCATCCCACTCTTCCTGATCTTCCATCATTGTCACATCATCAAAGTCTCTCTCTGACTCATCCGGCTCTTCATCCAAGTAAGTATCAGGTTCAGTTTTAATTACAGTGTTCACATCTGATGGCACAGTATCTCCTGAAGGGAAAGTAGTCACCGAGGGGGACGGGCACTGATTCGTGTCCAGTTTGTCTCTATCACGGTTAGTTTCCACTCTAACTGGGCATGAGGTAGAAGCTGATGGTATGCTGAAGGGAGATGCCATAGCACATGTGGATGGAATGGGGGAAGAGCCCGATGTTTCTCTTTGAGGTAGATGATGGTGAGAAGAACTTTCATTGCTATTCTTATCACTGTCAAGGGTGATGCAACTCTCCACAGTATTCTCACTTTCAGTGAGGGTGACTTCCTTTCTGCTGGAATGTGCTTTTGGAGGGACTGTAGCCTTCGAGCTCTTCGGTGTTGGAGACTTTCCTCTGGCATCCTGAAATTATAAAAAGTACATTTACTAGACTTCCAAATTTCAGATACAGTCAAATATGGCCTAAATAGGATTAACAAGATCTTTTCACACTGTTGTATTTTTATTAACTTCATTTTTATTTTCTCGCTCTTACTAATGGAAGAAGAGAAATTATTGTAATTGTGCGCCGGAAAACGGCGAACTTTCGACACAATGGCACAAACCTCTTAATGGCAAGTCCTGGTAAGAAAAAGTGGATAAATCGGGTTGCTAAATATAGAAAAAAAATTCCTCTAACGTGTAGTGTAGCCAGAATCCATGTTTTGTTCGTCCTTCAGACCGAAAAATTGATTGACACCAAAACGTCTCTTTCAGTCTGTGTCAGACCGTCTATCTGTCCGTCTCTGTGCACAATGCTAGCGCGTAAACCGTTCAGTCCATTTTCTCCAAAATTGATATTCCCAAATTGTTCTAGCTGATGTCACGGCCCCTGGGACTTGAAACCGACATTTTAATTGGGGGGGGGGGGTTACTTTACATGAAGCCCTTCGAACACTTTCAAAATTTTCAAAAAAATGGCTACAATTTTTTTGATTAAATTTTGTTGTTGATAGTACGAAGGACTAAGAGTATGGTGCAGGTCTCAATTTTGTTGACATCCCCCATATATTTCGAAAATTGGAAAAAAAAAATTAAACTTCAAAACTGAAGATAGTTTTTTTAGTCTCAGACAAAGTCTGTTGTACAAAATTAGTTCTTTAAAACTGGTCATGTACACTTTCTGTTCTGAAAACAAGTAGTTTTTCCATAATCTGTGCATGAAATGTACTATTTTTTTTCTCAAAAACCACTACAAATTTTTTCTTTACATTCGCTTGTTTTGTTTCGAAAATGAAAAAATAAATAAATAAATAAAAATACAAAATTGAAGATGGAGATTTTTGCCTCAGAAAAAGTCTGTTATACAAAATTAACTCTTCAAAAAAGGTCAAGTACAATGTTTTGAAGAAACCAGTAGTTTTTACGTAATCCATAAATTACGTAACACTAAAGGGGGAGGGAGAGGATCTGAGGTAGCGTTATCTGATCTGCGTTATGCTACATTACATAGAGATACGGCGTTACAAGGGGAAGGGGGAGGGGGTATTGAAAATCCTCGAAATTTGCATTACGTAATTTACGGATGGCTCTTAATTTGCGATTGAAATTTACAATTTGTTTTTCTGGAGAAAAAAAAAATTCTTTAAATTTTCCCCACATATGTACCAAGGGATGGCAAGAAATATGGTGCTGGTCTCATTTTTGGGTATTGCTTGCTTTTTTTGAAAATTGCAAAAAAACATTTCAAAACTACTAAATTGACAGACAGTCTGTAATACAGATTCTTACCTCAGACAGTCTGTAATACAAAATAAGCTCTTTAAAAAAGATCATGTTTAATTTTTTGAAAAATAGTAGTGAGCAAAAACATATGGGTAAGGTTAGGAAAAGCATTGACCTGTATTATCAATAATAATAATACAGTTTCGTTTACTTTTGTATTAATTTTCGTGTACCTAACGTCTTTATTTGATTTCTAAGGAGAATGTATAAAATATTATATGTTTTGATCACAATCTGAAATTTCAGAACCTTAACTGTGATGGAAATGTATACATCAACACTAATTTATAAACATTAACAAATTTAGATTAAGGCAATATTTACAGACTTTATGATT
The DNA here is from genome assembly GCA_031308135.1 of Acheta domesticus. NCBI lineage: Eukaryota > Metazoa > Arthropoda > Insecta > Orthoptera > Gryllidae > Acheta > Acheta domesticus. Next base: position 82,606,635 of record JAHLJT010002630.1, on the reverse strand, counting down.
AGCAATATTGTTACAACTAAAAATCAATAAATTTTAACCTAGAAATGCAAATTCTGATGCTTTATGGAAAATATGCACACTATTAAAAAAACGGATTATTTTGGGGAGAAAAAAAAATCAACTTTAAATACCGATAACTTCTGAAATTTCCATTTTCACACACCAATTATTTTTTGGGGTCAAAATTTAGAGTGTGCTAATATTTTAGGTGCTTAATATTTTGGGTCAACAAACTTGAATTTAGTTTTTTTGGGGGAATTTAGATTTGAAAAAAAACTGCACTTTTGAATTTGGGCGTAAAAACATTGGTATAACAAGCAAATGATATGAGAATCAGTGCAAAAAATCTTTTCTTTGAAGTATTTACTATTAGGGGAAACCTTTTTCTTATATTAGATAGGATTTCCACTTGATATTTCAATTTTTTTTAGAAGTTCGTTCAAAATTCTCAGAAATTTCACTAATTTTGGGCACAAATGAAAACAAGGCCAAACATATGCACTAAATACAATGTTTCTAGCTTTTTTAACATCACTTTGAAGCAGTCAAAAAAATTGTAGACCAATCGGAATTCCTTGTGAAATCGGCTGAAAAAAGCATGACTCTTTCCTACTGGTCTACAAATTTTTTGACTAGTTCAACGTTTATGGAATATTGTTTGGTATTCAACTAGGTTTTACTAAGTTCCTTTGCTTTCTATGTGAATGGGTTACCAGAGTACGTGAACTGCACTGGGCCAAAAGGGATTGGTAAATCAGAAATATTTTGAATCCCGAAGATAAAAATGAAATAAGAGGTTTGGTTAATCGTGAAAATATTGTTTTGCCACCACTCTATATCACGCTTAGTGTAATTAAAGTTTGTCAAGGCTCTGGATAAGAATGGAGTTTGCTTTCAATATATTCTGAAAGAAAATTTGAGGAGGCAAAATTTCAGCAAAAGAATGTGTTAGCAGAGCCTCTAACATTGTTAGTATAAATATAATATTATTGTTAATGTATGTTATCCATAAGCATAAGATGTGAACAGCTTGTACACATATTTTTCCTTCATTAGAATTGTGTATTTCTAGTTTTAAATCATTTATTCACTGTGTGTTTCTTGAAATTTTTATTAATGAAGAGCATTTGATTACCAGTCTTTTCTTCGAAATTACAAAAAATCTTATGTGTTAGAGAACATGGGATTTCAAATCTATTAATTATTAGTGTAAATGAATTCAAATCACCCATCAAAACCAAAAGAAATGAGAATTTATTTTTTCTGCAGCCATGTGTTATTAGTTTGGGTAACAATATTGCTAGACATAAATTCTGTAAATTTATTAATGTTAATCTATACATTTCCATCACAATTAACGTTCTGAAATTTCAGATCGCAATCAAAGCATATAATATTTCATATGTTCTCCTTAGAACTCATACACATACATTAGGTATACCAAAATTAATAAAAAGTAAATGAAACTATTAGATCTATATTATCAATTACATAGATCAATGCTGCACCTAACCTTGCCCATGTGTTTAACAGTAACACATTCTTGATTGTGAGTTTGAATGCTTGACAGGCGTAAACAAAATTCACCTGGAAGGCTGGACGGCTTAAAACAGGCAAGTCAAGGTGATATATATTAATATTTTTCGTACTTATGGTCCTTGGACACAGATGCCCATGCCCTTTTTTTTATGAACTAGTTTCACACTCACTATGTTTATCTGTTTGTACAACTGTTCTATACATCAACAGACAATAAAAGAATGGTTCTAATAACAAAAATGTCAGAAATAATGAAATGGTAACTCCTTAACTAAATAAAGATAGGGAGATAAAACAATGCTGGAGTCTGTTGCCTCCCATTGATACGAGGCTGTTAAACTCTTTCACTAATTAATTGTGGACTGATTTATCAGTTTTTATCTGAAAATATTACTTATTGAAAGATCTAAAATTAATTTATTTACTTCTCTACACATGCGAGTTCCTCTTTGCTAAGGAAGAATTTCAACACTGCAACAGACTATCTTGGATATCTTTTATTAAGAATGGGGCTACACAATAACAGGAAATTTTAATTAATTTTGTGTAAAACAACAAGCCAGTTAACTTCAAAACTAAATTATTTCAACAAATTTAAACTTATTGATATATTTTTGTGATTTAAAAATTCAAAAAGGCTGCATTTTTAAATTATAAGATTCCAGTTTAGAATGATCACCCTAAAAATAATTGTAAATTGAGAATGTTCTTACTTGAGATTTTCCATCGCTGCCTAACCCTTTTATTTGCAAAGAATCTGCAACTTCCAGAAAAGCTGCCAATCTATCTTCACAAACTTCCACTTCACCTCGGTACATAAAATTAACAGCTGCTTCCAGCTCTTGGAATTTCACATCTTTGAGAATGACTATTGGATTCTTCTCACTCTCCTGACTAAATAATAACTAGAAAGAAAAACAAAAAATATTTTAGAATGAAAAAAGAACAAATCCAGTACCCATACTCGGTTCATAACCCGACCACATATCTGTCCATTCTGAATAACGTTCAGCAGCAGGAAAACAAAAATAGAAAAGTTTACATACAAATAGATTTTAAAAATATTCAATATTAATTTTGTAAAGAATAATTTAAGAAAAAATTCTGACACAGAAAGCAATCAAGTCTAATCAAAGTTTAAATTACATTCCAAAAGTGGTTGTGAGTTTATTTAATTTTTCTGTCAAAATTGATTTTCTTGGAACCTATCATACGTTTTTAATTATTTACTGATAATTCATTCAACCCGATAACTGATTAAGTAATGTAATTTCTACAAGCGGAGATTTTTATGATGATTATTTAAATATATTTGAAAATATTTTCAGTAAATATAAAAATAATCAATAATAATAATAATAATTTCTTTCCTACACTCTTCTAATGTAAACTTTTCTTAGAAAAGAATATGAGGAACCAAGCTACTAGCTCTTTCACTGTAGCTCAGCTATTGTAAAGTGGATATTGCTTCCAAGTCTATTAAAAATTAATTCAAGAGAATTGTGATTTTGCTGGAGTCCACCGAAGAAAGAAGACCAAAGAAAAACGAATATAAGTTTTAACTGCAATATAAACATTTTACCTTAAAAACGTGTACACTACTTTTCTGTAAGTTCATTTCAGGATACCCTACATAAACTGTCAGATAGTGCTGAAATGCTTTTCCTAATATACATTGATGCAAAGAAACCACAGGTGAAATTGATCATGAGATGAAATTATTACTTCCTACAGTTTAGTCCGGATCTTTACTTTTCAACCAAAGAAGAAGCAATATTCTCTACTCTATCACTTGCTAAACAATAAAACAAGAAAAGTTTATAACAGAATCTTTCTTCGTGTATATAAGAATATTTACATTATTCCAATGTACGGACATTATATATACATATATTATAATGTATATTACAATACATTATTACTATTATTTATAGCAAAAAGTTAATTTGTATGTGAAGAACAAAATTAAAACCAGGAAAAGACATGAGTAACTGCAAAAATGAGCAAGGGCTACTAATGTAAAAGTTAAAAGCTGATACCTCGAATACTGATTAATTTGCAGGCCCATACAACAGGAATAAAACCCCTGAGATACAATGATTTCAAAATTATAATTGAGCTATCTAAAAATATAGATGACCTGGCAATTAATGGCAGATAAGTTAGTAAGTAAAAATTAGAATGAACAATAGTTAAAGTAGATTTTACTAAATATGGATAAAGAAAAGGGAGGGAGAAATAAAGAATCGCAATATGAATGTTCAAAGATTTCTCAAGGCAAATAATAATTAATATATATATAATAATTATATATGCCTTGTTGAGTAGGTTTTAAATCACAAAATAATATGCAGAGCTTTAAGTACATCATCTTACATCATTATGCTGTGAAAACTACCTGCCATCAATGAAACTGCACAAAAAAGGAAATTAATGACAATTCAATAGATGAGATAATTTAAAACTCATATTACCTGAATGTTCCTGTCAAAAAGGTCTGAAAATGGATTTCAAAAAAAGGATTCCCACAATTTCCAAACCTTGTCTTTTTATTCAAATTTTGTGTTAAATCTTCACAAAGTGATTTATAGTAGTTTTGAAATTATATTAAGTTGGAAACAAGACTTAATTGTTCCAAGACGAACAAAAACAAATATGAAGAAAGACAACGTATTTACAATAATTTTATGTTTTTATTAAGTTCCAGCTCTAAAAAATATCATGGGTAAAGGCACTCTGATTTCCCTCTTGCCTTTTGTTACAAGCTACAAAGCTCCACTTTAGTTTCGCATCTTCAGCCAGCATCCACAACATTCATATAATGCATGCAACTACATTAAATAACATCAGAACTAATCACTTATTGAAAGGTTGGAAAGGAATTCACTGAGTACACATTTCTTTCTTGAATTATCACTCAAGGAAAATGGGAAAAATTATATCTCGAATGTTGGATTCTCTCGTCTATTATTATTTTCTAGTTTTTCACATCATGTGATTTAAAAGACTTAAGTTTCTGTAGTCTTAGAGCTTGGCTGACTAATAAGCCAAATAAACAAGTTTGCCATTCATTCAGCTTTCCTATTCTTCAGAACTGAAGACTTTTGGTTATGAAGACAAAGCCACAACTTTACAATCAGCTATAGCTTATTATGTGAGTTACACAGCACTATTATGAATTTTCATTACCAAGGAAACCAGCAATTACTTCAAGTCAACATGTTCAATGACAACAGGTTCTGCAGTCTTGAAGAGGATCATATGACATTAATTGTCTTAAATAGTCTAAAGGTTGTTAGGCTCTATGAAGCCAAAAGGCTTGAACTGTTGAAAGAGATACACATTCTTGTTAGAATGAGACTGTTTTTAATACTCTCAACCAATGATGATTATCAATTATTATGATTGCAGCTAAAATATTTCCAATTATTTAGAATAATCAATTAAATATTTTTAAAACAAATGCACTGAAACTACTAAAACTGAGGTGTTCTTCTACAATTCTTCCAGCGTATCCTAGAGGGGAATGGGTAAGAAATGAAAGGAACCAACTAAGAATTTTGACAATAGATATACCTTGTTGAGAGGAATCGAATGAGCTATTGATCACCTCTGTGGTGCATGAAGTCACCCACACACGCTTTTAAATTTAAAAAACAAAACAAAAAGAAATTGTTTTTTTGGTAATTTCTTAGAATCTTCTGGACGGACCAGAAAAAAAAATTTAAAAATAAAAATCAACGCCCACTACAAGACATAAGATTTGTATGACATCATTTATCTTTGATTGGTGGACCAGAACTAAACCTAACTGACTGATGGGCAGATGGACAGACACAAGTTCCTCAATTATTTTATAAGGATGATCAATGATGTCTTCTACAAAACTGAAAACTGGGATTTATAACTACTTGTTAAATTTTAATTATCATTTTCTCTATCTTTTTCTTACAATAATTAAAACACACAGACATTAAAAATCTTAGACAATACTGCTTGATTGCAGCAAACAATGCTGTTCTGAACTTGCATAAGCTCATTTTGTCTTCTGATAAGACCACAAAAGTACTTCTCTCATAAAAAATCTTATAAAAGTATCACCTTTATTCAACGATTTAAATACTGGCAGTCATTGAAAATCTACTACAAATTTTAATCAACTAAACCAATTAAAGTCACCTTTGCCAGAGACAAACAATGGAAGGCACGTTACATATATACGTCAAAATATATTAAATAATTGAAATGAATGCAAGATCAGTTTGACATTTTTCAGCTGTTTCACAGCGGTGAAAGCATTTCAAATTTGCAAGAAAACCCATTGAAAGTCACCTCGAAATACGAACTGCAAGCAGAAAGCACCACTTTATGGGCCTTTACATATTGACCATCTGCGGCCAGAGTACAGTCTACTAAAGTATTCCTTTTCAAAAGATTTTCAAAAACAGACATCAATGCACCATGGTGATCTTTCCAACTTAAAAGCAGTTGCTGAGGTGACATTTTCAATCTGAAAAAACAGAAACCATTGTAATTAAGTATTGAAATCACTAAGAACTTCAATCCGTTACAGAGCAGATCCCATGAAATATGAACATTGCAGTATTAAAGGAGAACTGAAAATATGAAATTGCAATAAAAGGAAAATACCTGTGGTAATTTTCAAATGGTTACTAAACGAGCGGATCAAAAGTGGCGGTTGTTGGGAGAAACACGACACAAAAGAGTATTATCACTACAAAACTAAAAATGTAAGATTTATAAAATTCGTGTACTTTGAACAGAGAGTTAACCAAAATCACACTGAAATTTGTTTTTTGAAAAGATTTGCTAAGAGATCACATTTCATCTCGTAACGGAATGCAACGAGCAGGGCTGCAAACTACAATTGAAATAATAGTGTCAGGCAGGACTCAACCACCCCACAGCGGCCGCGGCAGAGAAACGTATTCCCAAAATGAACCCCGAGAAATCCGCCATTAGGTTGGCAAGCAAACGCGGGAATTCAAATATTGCCCGTCACGAAGAAAATACGACATGCCTTATTCTTACCTTGACGACATGCATTCTTAAAATGTGTGCTTTTGATTTATTTAGACTACAGGAAACATTTTTCGAAAATATTATTTAGGAAACGAATTTTTAAATGATACTATATTAATGTAATAAAATGTATTCCTAGAGTATATTTCAAGAACTCCCAAATTGTCCTTCCTTCATCCTCTCCTGACCCATAATCTGTCACATAGTTTCCATTTTCATGTTTCTTTGTCTGGTTTGCCCTACTTACTTCTTAATATAATTTAATATCATACGTATACGTGGGAATATCCGTGTATACGAACGTATACACGGAGTGATACACTGCACGAAAAACTTGCCAATTTTCGGCGAAAAAAAATTCATTGCCGGGCTGTGATAACGAAAAAGTGGATAAAACCAGTTGCTAAATTAAGAAAAAAAAAATCCCTAACACGTGGTGTAGCCACAAACACTGTTTTATGGGTCCTTAATAGCGAAAAGCCAATTGAAAGGAAAACGTCCGTCTGCCCGTCCGCCCGTCTGTAAACTAGCGCCTAAACCGTACGTACGAATTCTTCCAAAATGAATATTCCCCGATCGATCTGGTTCTAGTCGAAGCTTTGAGGTTTTGAAAAAAATTCTGTAAAATTTGGGGGTACTTTACATGAAGCCCCCCATCCGACATTTTCAAAATTTTATCAAAAATGGCACCAAATTTTTTCTTCAAATTTCTTGTAAGAATAGAGTAAAATACACTTATTACGGTGGCATAGGTCCGATTTTCAAGGATAACTCTGAATTTTCGCAAATTCCAAAAGTTTGAATTTTATTCAGCGTCTTCCTCCGACTACAAAATAAAAGATAGAGATTTTTCTTTTAAATAAAATTTGTTGTCCAAAGTTGAACATTTTTTGAAAAGTTGAGTAGTTTTCGCGCAATATTGCGTACAGTATGTGCAATTTTAAATAATTACAAAAACAAGATTTTCTCAAAAATGGCTCAAAATGTTTTCTTTAAACTTTTGGTAGGTTTGGAGCCTAATGTATTTTATGACATGACAAAAACGCCATATTGCTCTATTCTTTTGTTTTTTCAAAAATTGCAGAAATTGTAATTTTTTTACTTGTCTCTCACGGCGTTAATAATTATATTAGCCTTGATTTGTTGACATTATTATATTAAAGAGTACATGAGCTTTAAATAATGTCAAGTAAAGTCCCTCGAAAACACAAACGTCTTCTGTGAAAACTAGCTCAAAATTCCGCATTTTCAGAAACGCTCAAACGCCATTTTTTTCCCGTATACGTACGTATACAAGGAGTGATATACGTAGTATAGGGAAAGTTATGTAATGCTGCGCGAAAAAATGGCGAATTTTCTTTAATATGCACATTACCGGTAATTTGTAAAGATTATTATATTTGTGAGTGTACGTGCTTGAAATAACTTCAAATAAAGTATTTTGAAAACTCAAAAATTTTCTGTGAAAATGAGCTTCAAATTTTGCAGCGCTAAAACGCAATTTTCTTTAAAACGGCATATAATTTTTAAATGAAAATTGCTATTTAAGACTAGGTTTTTGTGTTCTTCAATATTCTAAAATTCGTATTTCCGTTCTACCAATAGGAAACCGGAAAATTATGAAAATAGTAAACAGTAAACAAAAAAGTAACATAACAATTTGCATAGCATTATAAACGAGTTGCTATTTTTTGTGTAACAATATTAAAAGGATTCAATGAAGCGAAATTAATTTGGATGTTAAGTTGTAATTCGTAGTTGTAGTAGTTCTCGAATTCATGTTTTGACGTCATGAATGCTACCTAAGCAACTAATTTGTTCACAAATGGAAATTAGTTTGAAAATCGTGATTCAAACATAATGGATTTGCCCAGAGAAATTGTGGAAGAAGCTGCAAAAGCAGAAAATGCTATGATACCGAAAAAGTCTTGTAAACTTTATGAGAAAGAGTACTTAAAGTTTAGGAAATGGATGGATAAAAAATATGCAAATTTATTATGCGAAGCTGTTGTTCTTTCGTATCTGTCGGAGCAGGTGGGCTAAGTTAGTATAATGCATATGCTAGAATAAAGACGTTTGTTAATTTAATGCATCCTTCTTTAAACATTAAGTCCACAGCATGTACAGCGTCGACACTATGGTGCACGTATTCCAAATTAAAGGCAATGCTAAAGATCAATAGGAATGTTGATATTGGAACTTTTCATAAAGTATGTTTACTTATGAAACAAGCAAATGTGGGATATCAACCTATAAAGGCAATAGTATTTTCCCAACAAGATGTAAACACATTTCTTACAAAAGCTGATGATGAAACTTTTCTTTTAATGAAGGTGACAGTGGCAATAATAGTTAAGTTCTATTTATTAACTGGTGTATTGTGTTAATAACTGGTATGATTTTCAAGTTGTTATTTTTGGCATATGTGGTGCTTGTAGACGTGTCGAATTGTACAATTTGTGGATCAACGATGTGAAAGAAGGTTCTGTTTTGATAGTGAACATTAAAGCGACAAAAAATGACAAGCCCAGAATATTTACTATCGTATCCAGTGAAGAATTTAATTATGTTGAAGTCTGCAAAAATACATTTCCTTAAGGCCCTCACATGTGAAACACAAAAAACTTTTTTGTTTTACAATCATGGCAAATGCAGCTGCAATCCAATCAATACATTTGCGAAAATACCAAAAAATATTGCAAATTTTTTAAAATTACCAAATACAAAAAAGTACTCTGGTCATTTTTTTAGGAGAACATCCGCGACGTTTCTCGCAGATAATGGTGGTGACATCACTACACTTAAACGTCATGGAGGATGGCGGTCTACAAGTGTAGCCGATTCATACATCGAAGAATAACAAGATTTAAATAGATAACAAGATATTGCTTAGTGCAGAAAGCAAAGAAAAACAAGCATTTTAGATATAAATGCATGTTCTGGAGTGTCACTGACCAATTTATCAAATTTTACAATTAATGTACATGTTCACAAGAATTAATTGGATGTTTTTGTTGTTCACTCAAAAATTTTCTGTGAAAATGAGCTTCAAATTTCGCATTTTTAGTAGTGCTAAAACGCCATTTTCTCTTAAACGGCACTTAATTTTTAAAAGAAAATTGCCATTTACGGCTAGGTTTTTGTGTTCTTTAATATTCTAAAATTAATGTTTCTGTTCTACCAATAGGAAACCGAAAAATTAAGAAAATGACAAAAAAATGTACTTTTGGCGATGATAGATGGTAGCTGGCAAGAAAGAGTATGTGACAATTCCGAATAGCTAGCGAAGACCCAGGAAAATAGAAAACTAATACGGGAAAGTCTGTGCCATTCTGTTTCTGTTTTTTGACAAATAAATAAATAAAATAAATACGGTCATGCTTAATTTTTTCAAAATACGAGTAGTTTTTCTTTAATTTTGTGACAAACGTAATAGGCCGCTGTAAAGGCTCTAGCCGGATAAGATGGTAAAAAGTGCCCCCGCTTGAAATCCAAAAGTGAATCTTTCCTGAGGATTGTGACCACGAAAAAAATTTTTTCATGGACTTTTAAATTCCTGTCCCCCTCACATCCGCCGTAATAACAAAAAACGTGTTTTTTAACTTTATTTTTTTCACTGACTCCGCCGCATGAATTTTCATGGCAAATAATGGGTATTTATGTAAAATTTACTGAATTTTTCAAAAATAATTTTTAAAAATGTATTAGCCGCAAAATTCAACCGTTTTAATGGATTTGAAAATTTTGAATTTTTTTTAAAGAAAGTTGTTATTCTACCGGGAGCACGAGAAAATTCTCAAATGTTGCCCTAAAAATTATCTATCTTCTGGAATTTTTTCAGATTTTTATGATTGGTGCGCCATGTCTAAAAAAATTAAAATACGTATTTTCGTCCCATTCGGCCTATTTTCATGTACAGACACAGGACAGGAACGGTTTTGAACTGCGTAGAACTTAGAGTGCAGTGGTAGGAGGTGGGCGTGGTGGGATAGTTCTGCTCTATAAAAGACGCCATTTCATTTACTCAGTCCCTATGGAGCAATGGGACAAGTACGTCGATTGTCTATGACAGAGAAGTAATGAGTATATTACAGCTATGCAGCGATTGTTTCGGTCACGCTTCAATATTGGTCGACATGGAGCTGTTCCGAGCCGCAATACAATCCTCATATGGGTGAAGAAATTCAGATCGACAGGAAACATAATGGCTAAGAAGCCAGGCCCGAAACGCAGTGTAACGACACCAGAAATAAAGGCTAAGGGAAGCGGTAGTCAGAAGCCCAGAACGGTCAGCTAGACGTCATGAAGGTGAGCTACGAATCAATCGTGAATCGGTTAGAATAATTTTGTGTAAAGAATTAAAATTCCATCCTTACAAAATGCTAATTCGCCCAAAATTGCCAAAATCACCCAGATTTACCAAATAATCCCCCAACTTGCCGACGACACGGCGCTAGTTTTCTCAGGACCTGATCTATACAAAATACGTAACACAAAGAATATATATCTAAATCTAAGTGATAGCTGGGCCGCTAAACTAAAAATCCAACTTAACCCATTAAAAACCACTTCCAAAATATTTACCCTCAGAACTTACACTTCTCCAACTCCCTCACATTAAACAACAAACCAATAATCTGTCATCCTCAGAGCACAATTAAATATTTTGGATTCAACAGAAACACGAAAATTAACTGGAAAAAAACATTTACAAACTAAGTTTGTCAAGTAAAAATAAAATTACAGCTAAAACCTATTATCACCAAAAACTCCTTACTACCACAGAGCACAGCCATAATAATATAGGCGTGCCCCATCTGGATTAAAGCAGTAAAAACATCCACCAAATACAAATTTTCCAAAATCAGTATCAAGAATAATCACTAACGACCCTTGGTTTGTCACCAACGACTAACTCCACAAAAAACTATCCATCGAACCACATTAGCCAACCATATTAATTACCTCGCCTCCAAATTCTATTTCAATAATGCACTACACCTCGCCCGAAATCCTATACCACCAACCCGAATTCAAAACAAATTCCCTTTCCTGAAAAAATTCACTAAAATTGACAATTAACATAAGTTCCTCGTCTCTGTATTGTAGCGGTACGCTATTTTTAATACTTTTTAAATTTCACAAATAACTGTCGATGTGAACCGTCCACCTCCCGCAGCCGCCAGCCGGGTCGGCGCGCCCCCTCCGCTAATGGAAGGGATGACAGCACGCGCTCCTCTAAAGTTTATGGCCATCGTCCGCGAGTCGACCCTCATCCCGTCACGCACCCGGGCGCCGAAGAAGAGATTAGAGACGTGTGCTGATCCCGCCGTTCCGGGTATCATGCGCACTAAGTACCCAGACCGTCCTTCGCAGTTTTCTCCAGGGGTCCCAACGGACATTCCGCGTACCCTTTACTGACCTACTTCCGAAGTCAGACGGAGAGCGTTTTCCAGACAGAGATAGGGCTACGGAAAATTCCTAGAATCATCGGACCTGATTGGCCGAGGACAAAATTACGGCGTAGTAGCACTTAGCCAATCAGGGGCAAAATTCCGTGGGGTGGGAGCGATTTTGGGGCACTTTTGAATTTTCGGGGTGGCGGAACGAGGAGACCTCCACGCTAGCGGCGTAGGGGAGAGGATCACTTCTTCTTGTTCGATTGAGCTGGGGGGGGCGAGCGCCGCGGAGCGAGTAACAGCTCCGGCGCCGCGTTCGAGGGCTACGGGTACTCGACTTGTTTTGGGTGGCGAGCGCCGCGGAGTAAGCGATAGCTCCGGCGCCGCGTTCGAGGGAGAATTATTATTTTGGGACTTAGTTCGTGGACACTGAGCTCTGCCGTGGGCAGTGACCGGTGACTAGTTTTCTCCGAGATTCGTGATCGTGATAACTCCAGAGAACTTTCCGTGAGAACTGCTAATTTGTGTGAACGGAATTCGCGATCATTCACGATCCGGGCCAGCTGACCGTCGCCGCCGCCGCCGTCACCGCCGCAGCCGCTGTCGCCGCCGCCGCTCCTTTGGTAGCTACTGTGGAAGGACGTTTCTCGGCCTGGCAGGGCCATCTCAGCCGCCGACCCAGACGGAGAGAAGCCGCGACCCCCGCCGCCGACGCCGAGGGCCGCCTACACGCCGCCCCATTCAGGCATAAACTTCGGTCAACGACCGCCAAAGAACTATTGTGCATTGCTGTGCCGCGCTTAGGCACTTGTTTCCTCATTATTGTCAGCCAGAAGGCGAATGGCCTAGAGTTTGTTGGGGCCTGTAAAGGAATTTAATTGTAATTCTCGTTCTTTCTCTTTTTTTTTTTAGATTTAAGTTTTATCTCATTTTTTTTTCGTTTCTAACTGAGCTCATCAAGTAGGGCCTTTCTTAACTCTTTGAATCACTGTAACTTCCCCGGCCTATTATTAGGCGGGAATAAACCTTTTTATTTGCTTTACCAACCACTGAATTGTTTCTGTAGTTAGCAAACGCCTTACGACTCCTTCCATCCGAGTTAGATTCTAAGCAGGTGACAAAGTTGGCCGACTGAGCTAGGCCCGGGCCGCCCTCGTTGACTTCGGCGCACACCCACGCCGCCGGAGCTCGACGCTGTGGTTGACAATCGACGCCACCGTGTGGCTCGATAACGAAACTTGGGTGTGACAATTGGCTTTCCCAAGTGGGGCTCGATAGTACCACAGATACCCCAGTAAAACGCCCTAGAATCAATTCATGTCTCAGTGCCATTTTGATAATAGTCGCAGAACCTAATTTTCTATTACTGTTGTTTTTTTAAATGGATGGAAGGACGCTGCTACGAAAAGAACAATTTGTGGTCTGGTAATGATATTATTTATTATTGTATTTTGTGTATAAGTGTTATTGTTTTGTGCTTTGTGTGTTGTGAATACCGTGTGCGCGTTTCACGCAAAACAGCCAAAATGCTGGACGAATCAGGCGTCGATGTGGCGGGAGAGAGCAGTTCGGGGGAACAGCCTGCGCCCGAGATCACCCTAAGTGAACTTATGCGAGTTCTCACGAAGCAAATCTCGGAGAGTAGCGAAAGACATGCGAGTCAGATTGCAGAAAGTAGTAAGAATTTAAAACTAGAATTAATGAACGAAATTTCAGAGAGTAGCGAAAGACATGCGAGTCAGATTGCAGAAAGTAGTAAGAATTTAAAACTAGAATTGATGAACCAAATTTCAGAGAGTAGCGAAAGACATGCGAGTCAGATTGCAGAAAGTAGTAAGAATTTAAAACTAGAATTGATGAACCAAATCTCAGAAAGTAATAAAAGACATGAGGAAAGATTTGACCGGCTAGACAGTTGTTTGGTTGACCAGGCCGCGAAACTAGAAAATTTGGAGGCGAAATTTGATCACAAAATAGGAACTTTGCAGAATCAGTTAGAGGGTAGATGTGGGAAAATTGAAACTAGCGTGGAGAACTTAGGCCAGGAGTTAGAAAGTTCTAGGGCCGAGGCAAGGGAAAATATTATCAAAATCGAATCAGAAATTAGTCAGAAACTTCAGGCATGTGACAGGAAAGTGGAAGCTTATTGCGAATCAATTACTGAGAATATTGCCGAGGTTAAAACAGAAATGAACGGCAAATTCACGAAAATTGAAACCAAACTCAGCACGGAAGTGAGTGAAATCCATGGCAAATTCGAGAAATTAGGAGTTATTGAAGGGGAGAATATCAGGGACAGGGAAGAAAAGTTAAAGAAAGAAATAGACAAGAACTTAATAAAATTAGTAAGGGAGGAAATCGAGAAAGAGAAAGAGAACGGTCCTATTGCGAATTCATCGGGAGGATCAGGGCTTAGATTCTCGTGGGCCCCTCCACAAAATTTATGTTTTTGGGGAAAAGCAGATGAAAATCCAAAGGTTTTTCTCGACCGTGCCGAGAATTACATGGATTTGACGAAGGCAGTACCGTCCAAATTAAAACCTAAATTCATGCAGGAACTTCTACGCGGAAATGCTGCCCATTGGCTCACTGCGCTTGCACCATTCCCACAAACGTACGAAGAGTTTCGTACCAAGTTCCTTGCGCGTTACTGGAACGAACAAACGCGTTACGAATTCGAGAGAAAGATTCTAGAGAACAGGTGGGACAAAAGACGCGACCAATCTTACCTTGACTACGCCATGGAGAAAATCTCCGCTATTAAATTGTGTGACCCCATGATAGAGGATAAAAAGGTCATTTGGCTTTTGACCGCGCATTACCCTACCTATGTGCAAAATTTAATTAATAGTGTAGGATGTGAGGACCTCGATCGATTCCAGGAGCTGCTCGCTCAATTTGATAGGACTCGGGTAATTTCTTATGAGGATAATTGGGAGCGAAACCAAGGGAACGGCCAGAACCGACCGTCATGGCGTCGCGATGACCGGAATCGGGGGAACGCTGCAAATGAGCGACGCCCACCACCGGATTCTAATGAGAATCGAGGCGGGAACGCTGGGGACAGAAACGGTCAGCATGATTCCACTAGACAGAGCCCGTTAAATTAGAACCGTTCGAGCCAGTAAGGTACCGGGGTCCCGAACGAGTTGTGTCAGAGGTACCAATTTCCAAGGTAGTGTCAGTGAACTACGCATTTCATGACTTAAATGACGATGCGAATGAACATGTGAAGGAACTCGCACGGAAGTGCCCAGTAATCGAGTTTCTCACAGGAAATTTTAATGTACGCGCTCTAGTAGATACCGGCAGTGAGGTTAGCGCAATTTCAAAGAAATTTTACTCGCAACTAATAAGTGAACGCATTCCAGTGCCAACTTTGCCTACGGGTAAATGCTTCGTTGTAGGAATCGGGAAGAAGAAAAGTAAGCCGATTTTCATGCAGGCCTTAATCTCACTAAATTTTCGGGAAGTTTCATTCGACGTGCCATGTTTAGTCATAGAAGACTTGAATTATGATGTTATTCTAGGGGTAGATTTCTTGCGGGAAAATAACGGGATAGTGGATTTTTCCAGGAATATTGTGAGTTTCGGTGAGGGTAGGGAAATTGAGATACAAGATGACGAGGACAGACCGGACATTAGCATTTCCTGTGGGTTTGGGGATTCGGGGGATGACGTGAGTGGAGTCATTAACAAGTGCTTGCTAGGAAATGATTCACTAAATGACCACGAGCGCCATCAGCTGCAGCAATTGCTCTGCAAATACGGCAACGTTTTCGATCGTCCCGTGCATCCAATAAAAGACTTTTGCTTTCGGATCCAGGTCACCGATGACTCACCCTTTAAAGTGAAAAATTACCCTATTCCGCAGTCCATTAGGGGGGAAGTCGATGAAACGATCAAAAACATGATTAGTGAAGGCATTATTGAGAGGTCAGTCACGGCCTACTTAAACCCGATTGTTGTTGTCAAGAAGAAAGACGGGAAAGTTAGAATTTGTTTAGATGCACGACGAATCAACGAAGTTACAGTCCCAGAAAACGAGGCACCTCAAAACATAGACGAAATTCTTTGGAAATTCAACAAAACTAAAAATTTTTCGGCCTTAGATTTTTCGAGTTCTTATTGGCAGATTTCCATCCACCCCGACGATAGGAAGTTCACGGGATTCTTATACAACGGCTTAACCTACGTCTGGAAACGTATGCCTCCTGCGGGACGAAAACGGCCTTCCAGCCGGAAAATTCAATTTTTTCAACCTCCGTCCGTTTAAAGAGTAGAAGTCACTGACAACCTCTGCACACGATTCGGAGTACCTTGGGCTCGCGGTACAGTTCATGTTCTTCTTTGTTAAATTTTGTAGGGTTAATTAGAATTAAGATCTAGTAGTAGTTGCAATTTTCTTAGTTACTGTAGAATGATTTTAATGTTAGGCATCGCCATGTTATTTTTTTGAAATTTCATCACGACGAGAAAAAAAATTCTCATTTCCAAATCTCAATTTTTCAAAGCCCCAATTTTTTTTCTCTATTCGGAGGGGAGGGCCAATGTAGCGGTACGCTATTTTTAATACTTTTTAAATTTCACAAATAACTGTCGATGTGAACCGTCCACCTCCCGCAGCCGCCAGCCGGGTCGGCGCGCCCCCTCCGCTAATGGAAGGGATGACAGCACGCGCTCCTCTAAAGTTTATGGCCATCGTCCGCGAGTCGACCCTCATCCCGTCACGCACCCGGGCGCCGAAGAAGAGATTAGAGACGTGTGCTGATCCCGCCGTTCCGGGTATCATGCGCACTAAGTACCCAGACCGTCCTTCGCAGTTTTCTCCAGGGGTCCCAACGGACATTCCGCGTACCCTTTACTGACCTACTTCCGAAGTCAGACGGAGAGCGTTTTCCAGACAGAGATAGGGCTACGGAAAATTCCTAGAATCATCGGACCTGATTGGCCGAGGACAAAATTACGGCGTAGTAGCACTTAGCCAATCAGGGGCAAAATTCCGTGGGGTGGGAGCGATTTTGGGGCACTTTTGAATTTTCGGGGTGGCGGAACGAGGAGACCTCCACGCTAGCGGCGTAGGGGAGAGGATCACTTCTTCTTGTTCGATTGAGCTGGGGGGGGCGAGCGCCGCGGAGCGAGTAACAGCTCCGGCGCCGCGTTCGAGGGCTACGGGTACTCGACTTGTTTTGGGTGGCGAGCGCCGCGGAGTAAGCGATAGCTCCGGCGCCGCGTTCGAGGGAGAATTATTATTTTGGGACTTAGTTCGTGGACACTGAGCTCTGCCGTGGGCAGTGACCGGTGACTAGTTTTCTCCGAGATTCGTGATCGTGATAACTCCAGAGAACTTTCCGTGAGAACTGCTAATTTGTGTGAACGGAATTCGCGATCATTCACGATCCGGGCCAGCTGACCGTCGCCGCCGCCGCCGTCACCGCCGCAGCCGCTGTCGCCGCCGCCGCTCCTTTGGTAGCTACTGTGGAAGGACGTTTCTCGGCCTGGCAGGGCCATCTCAGCCGCCGACCCAGACGGAGAGAAGCCGCGACCCCCGCCGCCGACGCCGAGGGCCGCCTACACGCCGCCCCATTCAGGCATAAACTTCGGTCAACGACCGCCAAAGAACTATTGTGCATTGCTGTGCCGCGCTTAGGCACTTGTTTCCTCATTATTGTCAGCCAGAAGGCGAATGGCCTAGAGTTTGTTGGGGCCTGTAAAGGAATTTAATTGTAATTCTCGTTCTTTCTCTTTTTTTTTTTAGATTTAAGTTTTATCTCATTTTTTTTTCGTTTCTAACTGAGCTCATCAAGTAGGGCCTTTCTTAACTCTTTGAATCACTGTAACTTCCCCGGCCTATTATTAGGCGGGAATAAACCTTTTTATTTGCTTTACCAACCACTGAATTGTTTCTGTAGTTAGCAAACGCCTTACGACTCCTTCCATCCGAGTTAGATTCTAAGCAGGTGACAAAGTTGGCCGACTGAGCTAGGCCCGGGCCGCCCTCGTTGACTTCGGCGCACACCCACGCCGCCGGAGCTCGACGCTGTGGTTGACAATCGACGCCACCGTGTGGCTCGATAACGAACCATGGGTGTGACAGTATAGATGAAGCATAGCATGTAAGTTAGTAGTAAGCATCCTAAACATATTAGTCTTTGTCTAATATGTAATATTCTATCTTCATTAATTTTAGGATTTGTATCCTCGTATCCAAAAATAAAATTCAAAAATTCCGCTGGCCTTATTTTTTTTGCATTGTATCTTCCGTGAGACAAGTAATAAATTATGGCGTCAATGTGCAAGCAACATCCGAGTGTACGAAGACAGTTTGCAGAATCGCAACAATATCTTAGTTTTCCTGAAGATCCAATGGTATGAGGTTTGTATTCCACAAAGCATTTATAGGTTTTTTTTTTATGTGCCGTGAACGGACTTCGAATTTGAGGATGGTTGGCTTTAATTTTAAATATTGTAAATCGATGTGGTTGTATTATGTAAACATTTCTGCTAAATATGAAATAGCCTGACCTAATTGATATGTTTCAGAAAAAAATCAAATCTTCTTCCGTGAGTTCTGGAAAATCAGGAATATCTGTTAGAGTTACATTTTTGAAATCGACTTTTCGTCGGGCCCATCTTTGTTCTTCGACTTCGTTGGCCAGGGTATTAGTTGTAGGTTGTGGAAGTAACATTGGTTGAACAATATCTTCTGTTCTGCTCATATCGGAAATCATTCTTGGACCAAAAGATTTGTTCAAATAGCATGCTATTTTACAGTACAAGCCTTCCTTTGGTAATAATTTGTTGTCTAATTGGTGATGCAAGAGTTTATATTTTTTAGCAATGACTCCGTGAACTGCTTCCACAACCCAGCAAATCTTCGTTACGAAACGGGAAGAATTAAATATCTCATTTGTTAATTGCTTTCGATTACCTTTCAGTGCAGGCATAATAACAATGTACTTTTTTATCTTCTAAATCTTTTTTGGCGTCTCTAAAACATCTGCCTACTACGCAAAAGTCTCCTTCATGTAATAAGTTCTTCAGGCCATGTGGGTCGGATGTTACTTTTGTCATAATCGTAGCATTGTTTTCAGTGGCATAAAATGGTCCCAAAATATCCGGGGAATTGAAAAATATTTTTTTCTACAATTATAACACAAAACATTATATTTACCTCGCCATTAATTTTCTTTTACAATTCTGACTTCTCTTTCATTTCTAATTGTAGTTTCTTTTCTACAAGTTTTGCGAATGAACTTCATACATTTGATACATTTTCTATCGTCTGTAAACTTAACCTTCGTGCTAGGTTCACCATTCTTGTTATTCGGTGACATCATTAAGCTCTAAATAAATTATAATTATAAATTATAGAGACAATTTTATAAAATTATATATTAACTTAAGTAACAATATTTTCAATCACATTTTAGAATAATATACTCGGCATTCCCCCGTTCCAGCTCGTTTTCACATTATTGCGCCATTGTTTAAAAATAGAAGAGTAACCCGGATAATCTCCTCCCCGATACGTCACATGCAGTTTCTACTGTTTTTTGACCAAAGAAATTAAATCGATTCAACAATGAAAACTTTATTTTACATATCAGGAAAATACGTGAGCATCTGTGTCAAGCCCAATGAGTTAATTAGGGACTTTGGGGTGGCATCTGAGACATGCCCTACGAGTGGTAGGCCGGAGCACATTACGTACTGATACGAGCTAGTAGCCATTATTCTCGTGGCATCTCTAACATGCCGTAAGAGCTGTAGAAGATGTATTATGCGCTTTGCTTACGAGTGCAAAGGGTTAGGCGAGTGGCTACTGCTGGCAATAATAATGTTGCTAGATATGATACTGAGGAAACGGATATAAGTGACAGTGGAAAAGATGTAGATGATGCGAGCAGCGCCAGGCCATCACATGAATTTGGTGTTCCTCCACTACCGAACAAAGACACTAAAGTAAATTAATTCTCAATCAAGTTCGCTAGCACGTATGATGCGGTAGGCTAATGCTTCTGGTATGGGCGGACGCGCGGGAGTGCCGCCTCCTGGCTTCCTCCCCACCACCTTCAGCTAGTCCCTCTACTCGCGAATCCCAGCGGCCACCCTGGAAAAATCCAGCTTTCCATTATCGTCACATACTTAAAAATATTACGGAAGTGATTAAAAGAAAATAATAAAGATGCTATTTTTGAAGAAAAAAAGGATAAAAAAGTGAAGTTAAGTGTAGAAAGATAAAAGTAAGTTACTGTTTTGATATTTAAGCTTTTAAGTATTTTTTAATATGAAAGAAAATCTGTTTAATCAGTTGTTTATCTTGTTAGTATACACCACTGCATCTAAAATTCTCAAGAAAATCTCACTTAAATTAAAGTCAATTCTTTATAATTGATAATTTTTCGAACTTCTCAATTTATTAAAAATAACTGAACAAAACTGTTCACCATCTGGTGCGATTATATCTAATGGTCAAACTATTATTGACAAAATTATTTACTAATATTAGCCTTTTAATATTGCAAATACTGTGGCTAGAAAACATATAATATTGTAATTACACGTTTCTATAAAGTTCCATATACATGAAAATACGCCAAATGGGACGAAAATATGTATTTTAATTTTTTTAGACATGGCGCACCAATCATAAAAATCTGAAAAAATTCCAGAAGATAGATAATTTTTAGGGCAACATTTGAGAATTTTCTCGTGCTCCCGATAGAATAACAACTTTCTTGAAAAAAATTTCAAAATTTTCAAATCCATTTAAATGGTTAAATTTCAGGGCTAATACATTTTTAAAAAATATTTTTGAAAAATTCAGTAAATTTAACATAAATACCCATTATTTTCCATGAAAATTCGTGCGGCGGATCAGTGAAAAAAATAAAGTTAAAAAATCTCGTTTTTCGTTATTACGGCGGATGTGAGGGGGGGCAGGAATTCAAAAGTCCATGAAAAAATGTTTTTCGTGGTCACAATCCTCAGGAAAGATTTACTTTTGGATTTCAAGCGGGGGCACTTTTTACCATCTTATTCGGCTAGACCCTTTACCTCTTTTACCTAATGAATGATGGCCATCGAAACTATATGATAAGTAATTTTTACTTTTCCGTATACGTAGGTATACACTGGGTGATATACGTAGTATAGGGAAAGTTATGTAATGCTGCACGAAAAATGGCGAATTTTCGGCGGAAAAAAATTCATTGCCGGACCGTGATAACGAACAAGTGGAGAAAACCAGTTGCTAAATTAAGAAAAAAATCCCCTAACACATGGTGTAGCCAGAAACCCTGTTTTGTGAGTCCTTGATACCGAAAAACCAATTGAAAGGAAAACGTCCGTCTGTCCGTCTGTGAACACTGCTAGCGCCTAAACCAGACCTCCACAGCATTTTGCACTTTCACTTACCTCAGGAGCTGCGTGCGGGCAACTCGGGTGCAAATGAGAAAATCGATGAAGGATGGGGATGAGACCCAATCTAGGAGTGGGGACCACCAATCAGAATCCGCAATTCGAAAGATAGGGCGTAAATTTAAAGAGCAATCGGCAAGAACATGACGGTCATATACAGTTCAAGTAATATTGTCTTTTGTATTATGTTGCAAATGGTTGTTCTCGGTATATGACTGGGCGAAATATGAAACTACAACGAATTATACATATTAGATTTCGACACCAAGTATTATAATTGCTTGTAGGGCTTATAATGTAATTCGCTTTGCTACGATGTAATCACAAATTTAGTGTTGTGCTAAACACAAAATTTTGATACTAAATTGTTTTTGTTTGATGATGACAGCAATAAACTATTTTTTATTAACTATGTTTAATTGAATATGACGGTTCTCTCAAAGCAAAAGCATATTGTTCTTAAAAAATCATGATTATTTTCTGTTCTAATTTTTGACAAGAGAGTAGAGTCGTGTACGAGATCTAATACAAGTATAAAGCCCTTTGCATTCTAATTAACCAATACCCATGATTACCTTATGATTGTCCGTAACATATCGTCACAAACGTTTGCTCGTTGATCTCTTGTATTCAGTTTCATAATGGGGAAAAATGATCACAAATGTGCTATTAAACATTACCCTTCTTGGAATTGCCACATATTTTATTTTATGTCAATCTTGATGTGAGAGATTGCTCTCATGATTTTGTCCATTTTTCTATAATTTGGAGATTATAACATTCCTGGCGAACAATCAATTATTAAATTGCAATTTTGTGTTAGAATTAAATAATATTTTTTCTTATATATAAGCATATATTTAAAGCTATTGCTTTAAAATATTGCTCAAGAGTCACAATCAGCATGTTATTTTCTTTAAAAAAAATTAAAATACATACAGTGGCGGATATACAGTATTGCACAGAACGTAAACATTGAATTAGGACCCTGGTAACTTGAAATACTAGACATAATCCATTTAAACAAATGGGCATTCAATTTTGAAGAATGGATCATTATTAGCCACCCAGGCATTCAATCTACGCACTGCGTCATGCTACGTCAGACTTCTCCCCTCCCCACAAAGCTTCCTACTCCCCACTACTTGCACTTTCGGCGCTGCCACGGGCAGACGACCGGCTCGCAAGTGCAGAATGCCCGCGGAAGCAGGCGTTATGCAGGTCTGGCCTACACTATACGTACGATTTCTTCCAAAATGAATATTCCCCGCTCGATCTGGTTATAGTCAAAGCTTTGAGATTTTGAAAAAGATTCTGTAAAATTTGGGGGTACTTTACATGAAGCCCCCCAGACATTTTCAAAATTTTTTCAAGAACAGCTCCAAATTTTCTCTTTAAATTTCTTGTAAGAAGAGAGTAAAATACACTTATGGTGGCATAGGTCCGATTTTCACGGATAACTCTGAATTTTCGAAAATTGCAAAAGTTAGAATTTTATTCGGCGTCTTCCTCTAACTACAAAATTGCAGATCGAGATTTTTCCTTCAAATAAATTTGTTCTTCATAGTGAGTTCTTTCTTTAAGATCATGTACATTTTTTGAAAATTTTGGTAGTTTTCGCGCAATATGTGCAATTTTAAAAAATTACAAAAACAAGATTTTCTCAAAAACGACTCCAATTTTTTTCTTTAAACTTTTGGTAGATATATTGCCTAACGTATTTTATGAGATGGGAAAAACGCCATATTGCTCTATTCTTTTGTTTTTTCAAAAATGGCAAAAATTTATTTTTTTTAATTGTCTCTCACGTCGTTAATATTTAGATAAGCCGTGATTTGACATCATTATATTAAGAAGTACATGAGCTTTAAATAATGTCAAGTAAAGTTTCTCGAAAACACAACCGTTTTCTGTGAAAACTATCTCAAAATTCCGCATTTCCAGAAACGCTCAAACGCCATTTTCTCGTATATGGCTGCAAATTTTTTCTTTAAACTTTTGTATCGGATAGTGCTAATTACACTCTTTAATATGAAGTAAAGTTTATTTTGAGTTTTTTTTGTTTTTTCAAAAACTATATAAATGTAATTATATTGAATGATCTCTCAAATCTTTAATACGCACATTACCAGCAATTTGTAAAGATTATAATGTTTGTGAGTGTAAGTGCTTCAAATAACTGCAAATAAAGATTTTTGAAAACTCAATAAATTTCTGTGAAAATGAGCTTCGAATTTCGCATTTTTAGTAGCGCTAAAACGCAATGTTCTTTAAAACGGCAAGTAATTTTTAAAAGAAAATTGCCATTTATGACTAGGTTTTTGTGTTCTTTAATATTCTAAAATTAATATTTCCGTTCTACCAATAAGAAACCGAAAAATTGAGAAAATGACAAAAGAATGTACTTATGGCGGTGATAGACGGCAGCTGGCAAGAAAGAGTATGTGGCAATTCCAAATAGCTAGCGAAGACCCAAGGAAATAGAAAACTAATACGGGAAAGTTTGTGCCATTCAGTAACACTACTAGTTATACACTTACCACACTGTGAGTAATGCCACGCGAATCTGCGTCATGCGTACTGTTTGTTCTCTGCCTTCCTATGTGGTGTAACTGGAAGTCTCGGGTTTCGTCGTCAGCCGTGACTTCGAATAATTCATTAAAAGATTCTAAGGTTTTTGAATGAAAGAAGAAATAGTAGCAATTTAGAGGATTTATTTTGAATAGCAATTTCAAGGAGAATGAGATTTTGTTGAAATTATACACTAACTGGAATTCTTCGCGTTCGAATTATTAAGTTGACTCAACCATTTTTTTTCCAGAAAACAGAACAACAGTGCAGAAGCGCCACTCAGAAAAAACAAGAGATGTCATCAGAGTCTCACGAAAAATCCCGATTTTTAGGCGGGATTTACCTAATAGTATCGTAATTACGTTTATGAAATCCTTTGCTATGGATTACGAATAAGTATTTACCGGCTAACAAGGCTAGATAACTAGGTGAAATTCAGCAGCTTTGCTGTCTGGAGTAGAATTGTAGAAGCCGGCTGCTCTGATCGGCAATTTTCCATAGTTTGTCCGATTAAATAAAGGAGCAGTATCGTAACAAATGGATCTCGGACCGCGTTCGTCATTTCCTTTCTCATCCTGCCCCCCCTTCCTTCCCCTCCATATCCATACACACACACACACACACACACACACACACACACACATTTAGACTTACATCTTTTACACTACCACACATGCCGGGGAACTTTGAGCTTGTTTCGGCTGGTGGGAGATACCTGGAGAGGGAATCCTCTCAAGTCGACATGTTGGTTGATCTCGTGTTTCAGAGGGAGAGGAACATCGGCACGTCTTGGAATGTAAAATCCACTATACTTGCCGGACTAATAACTATAGACGTTGATCCCACTGGAAAAAAATTTTAATCAATCAATCGTTGTGTAAGTACTTTTTGTCTGTATATCAACATTAATATCAATAATTAGGACCAATTATACCGGACAACAAAATAAACTTTATTTTGACCCTCAATTGTTAAAATAAGACGGATGTGGGCAAGCACGCCCAGATAAACACGTTGTGACCTGTATAATGATACGAGCAGTACCCCAACAAACGGGGGTGAAGCGCGCGCGATCTTTCCTTCCTCTGTCTTGCCCTTTCCTCTTCGTCCATATACACACTTCCATGCCACATGTCGCGTAACCGGTGAGGCGCTTAGACCTTGTCCCACCTGGGAAAATGCATTGCTGGAAGGGATAGGAAGAGAAAAGACGCCTACTTGTAAGTCCCCGGATCTGTCGTTCCAGGAAGGGATGAACACCCCCACCTCCCGGAAAATGAGATGCTCTACGCGTCAGGGCCTGTCTTCACGACGAAATATGCCACGGCATTTATCGTCTTTCTCGGTCGTGCCGCTAGATGTCGCATGATCGCGACCTTTTCAAGCAGTGCGATATGACTAGCGGCATCTAACGGCACACGATCTATTTTTTTCGGCGTAGCCGAAGGTCTGTGTGAATTTGATCGTGGGATCGTTTTGCTTTGTGCACGCATATTGCGTTTTACTGCTAAGTGTGTGTGGTTAATGTAGGTTCGCGACAGACCTTAGTCCTTTGCCTGATTGACGATTTATTAAGTCACGTTGTGACTGTCATTTAAGCAGTTATGCTCGCTCGATGCCAGTGTTGTCAAGGTCGATGCTACGAACGGGACTCCTTGCCACGAGTTCCACGACCAAATCGTCCCTCCACGCAGTTCATCACCCCGCCGCAAGACACAACGCCATCACTTTTGTAAAACGGCGGGATTACTACTAACAGTTCCCTTTCCCGACGCTAGTTGCGCAGAGAAGTTCGTGGCATGCTCTGGTGCTACGACGCGTGCCACTGCCACCAGTAGAAGACCTTGACACTACTGCTCTACACGTACGTATCTAATGACCAGAGCAGTTCACACGCTTGGACACATTAATCAATCTATCACCCGTACATGAATCATTGTACTGTCCGCCAGTGGTGGCTCCTTGGGGCAGGGAAGGTATGCACTGTCTATCCTAATGAATAGGGAGCGGATTTTTATGTCCTAAAAAGTCTTGAAATATGCTCTTAAAAATATGCATTTATGAGCTAAAAATTCTTAAATATGCACTTAAAATTAACAATATTTCATTTCTTCTGCAAACCTGCCTTGATAAAATTCTTGGAATGAAATAAAAAGGGTCCCCCCCCCCGATAAGATGGTAAAAAGTAGAGGTCTGCATTCTCCGCGATTTTTACCGACCAGCGCTCGCTCGCCTCTCTTCTCTCGAGACCACGCGCTCGACTGTCCTTCGCAGCCGGTTGCGGACTCCCGGGAGCTGGCGACCGGCCGAGACTCGACAACCGGCCGCTCCCGTTCAGGCGAACTGCGCCACGTAACACGTCGGAGTAAATATCTAATGCCATGTTTCAGGAAAAGGAAGGAGTATTGAATGGTTTTTAAAATAAATGACCAATAATTTCGTTTTTTCAAAATTTAAAATATAGACGAATTTTAATATTAATTTTCAAATAATAAATTTTAATATAAAAAAAGAATACAAAGCTTTAAAAATCGACTCCCCGGACGCACTGGAGAACCTCAAGTGGATCTATTGCAATTCTGCCTGTGACTTCAAAGAAAAGGCAATCAAAAGTTTTAGAGATAAATTCCGTTCTTTGTAATGACTAGGCATCGGATGTTTCGGAAATTGCCTATTTTATTCTAATGAACATAAAATCATTAATTTTCCTTCATTTTATATAGTGTAAATACAAATGCTCTGCTAAATTTAGATGCAAGTGCAATGAAATATATTAGTACCTTTCCCTTCCACTTTTGTATTTTTGTTTTCTTTTTCCAAATATTTTTGTTGTTGTTGTTGTTGTTGTAGTAATTTTCAGGCATCTGAGACGCAGGTCTTAGTTTCTTAACCTGGCAGTAGGCGCGCGGGGTGCCTCAGTCACCCCAGCATTGTTTCGAGCTCATTGTACTTTTACTACATTGTACTTTTGTATTTATTTACAATCTTGCGAGCTTCTCAATACCTATCGGGGAAAGCTTTGTGCACATATCTCGACCCTTCTCTTTCAACTGCTTCCTGTCCTTCTCTGGAAATTTCGTCGCAAAGCGATGGCGCGCTGCGTGGGGACCACCGAGTCACCTCGCGCAATCTTTGTTATCGCTTCTTGCCACGCTGTTCACAGTAGTTCACCCAAAGGAAGGGGGTCTCGTGGAGCTTCAATACTACTCCACAGAAGCCAATGATTCACAATTTCAGCTTTTACGACTTTTTAATTACAATTAATCGCTTATCTTGCATTAAAATAATGGAGTAATTAAAAAACATTGTACTCGTACATATAAAACTTTATATGCATCATTTCATGAATACATACTTTTGCCGAATTTAAAATAATGTTAAACGTGTGTATATAATAGTAAATAATGTATTTTGAATTATTAAGTTGAATAGGCTAATGTGCCGTGACCGCTGTTGTTTGGTCGCCGACTGAGTCGAAAAATACAGAGGCCATGGCGGCTTACATCAACTATTTTACAATAAATTACTACGCCCAATGACGACAAGACGTTTTGACACAAGGAAAATAGTACCCACCTCATTTTTGTTTAGCATATGCTTTTTACTTTCCCGTATACGTACGCATACACGGAGTGATATACGTAGTATAGGGAAAGTTATGTAATGCTGCGCGAAAAAACTGCTAATTTTCGGCGGAAAAAAATTAATTGCCGGGCCGTGAAAACGAAGAAGTGGATAAAACCAGTTGCTAAATTAAGAAAAAAAATCCCCTAACACGTGGTGTAGCCAGAAACCCCGTTTTCTAGATCCTTGATACCGAAAACCCAATTGAAAGGAAAACGTCCGTCCGTCCGTCCGTCCGTCCGTCCGTCCGTCCGTCCGTCCGTCCGTCCGTGAACACTGCTAGCGCCTAAACCATACGTACGATTTCTTCCAAAATGGATACTCCCCTGTCGATCTGGTTCTAGTCGAAGCTTTGAGATTTTGAAAACGATTCTTCAAAATTTGGGGGTACTTAATAGGAAGCCCCCCGGGATTTTCAAAATTTTCTCAAAAACGGCTCCATATTTTATCTTTGAATTTCTTGTATGAATAGAGTAAAATACACTTTTTAACATTGCATAGGTCCGATTTTCACGTACAGCTCTGAATTTTCGAAAATTGTGAAAGTTTGAATGTTTTTCGGCGTCATTCTCCAACTACAAAACTGAAGATAGAGATTTTTCCTTCAAATAAAATTTGTTCTGCATATTGAGTTCTTTAATAAAGGTCATGTAAATGTTTTTCAAAATTTTGGTAGTTTTCGTGCAATATTGCGTGCAATATGTGCAATTTTAAAACATTACAAAAACAAGATTTTCTCAAAAACGGCTCCAAATTTTTTCTTTAAATTTTTTTAGGGATAGTGGTAAATGTATTCTATCAATGACATAAAAGCCATTTTGGTCTATCGGTTGGTTTTTTCAAAAATTACAAAAATGTAAATTTGTTTACTTGTCTCTCACGTCGTTAATATTTACATTATCGGCGATTTTTTTACATTATTATATTTAGGAGTATATATGCTTTAAATTATGTCAAGTAAAGTTTCTCGAAAACACTACCGTTTTCTGTGAAAAGTAGTCCAAATTTCGGCATTTTCAGAAATGCTCAAACGCCATTTTCTCGTATATGGCAGCAAATTGTTTTCTTGAAACTTTTGTAACGGATAGTGCTAATTACACTCTTTAGTATAGCGTAAAGTTTATTTTGAGTTATTTTTTTTGTTTTTTCAAAAATTACATAATTGTAATTTTTTTGAAAGATCTCTCACATCTTTAATATGCACATTACCAGCAATTTGTAAAGATTATTATATTTGTGAGTTCAAGTGCTTCAAATAACTTCAAATAAAGTATTTTGAAAACTCAAAACTTTTCTGTAAAAATGAGCTTCAAATTTTGTATTTTTAGTAGCGCTAAAACGCCATTTTCTCTTGAATGACACATCTTTTTTTAAAAGAAAATTGCCATTTATGACTAGGTTTTTGTGTTCTTTAATATTCTAAAATTAATATTTCTGGATATAGAATAGGAAACCGAAATATTAAGAAAATGACAATAGCATATTATGCAATTAGTTTAAAACGTTGTCATTTTTTTTACACGAATAACAAGATAATACCGTAAGTATAATGCACATGCTAGAATAAAGACGTTTGTTAATTTAATGCAAGATTAATTAAAGATCAAAGAGAATATTGATATTGGAACTTTTCACAAAGTTTACTTATGAAACTCGTAAACGTGGGATGTCAACCTATAAAGGCAATTATATTTTCCCAACAAGATGTAAACACACTTCTTACAAAAGCTGATGATGAAACTTCTCTTTAATGAAGGTATAATAATGACAGTGGCAATAATAGACAAGTTTTATTTATTAACTGGTGTATTGTATTAATAACTGGTATGATTTTCAGGTTGTTGCTATTTTTGGTATTGGTGCTTGTAGACATGTCGAATTGTACAATTTGTGCATCAACGATGTGAAAGATGAAGGTTCTGTTTTGATAGTGAACAAAAAATGACAAGCCCGGAATATTTACTATCGTATCCAGTGAAGAATTTAATTATGTTGAGGTCTGTAAAAAATACATTTCCTTAAGACCCTTACATGTTAAACAAAAATCTTTGTTTTACAATCATGGCAAATGCAGCTGTAATCCAATTTTTTAAAAGTAAGTTTTTTCATAACGTATTTGATTTTACTGCGAACACTACAATCTATTTATATGGTACCACTGCCTTCTTTAAACTCCATAACTGAAAATATATGGGGGCCGTGACTATTACGTCAGTGATGCCTCATATTTCGTGCAGAAATAGTCGATGACTTAATGATTCGTGCAATAATATGCCATACTATGAACGATTTTGTTAATGTAAAAGGGTTCTTTATAATACTGGTATACAAAAAAATGTACTTTTGGCGGTGATAGATTGCAGCTGGCAAGAAAGAGTATGTGGCAATTCAATATAGCTAGCGAAAACCAAAGGAAATAGAAAACTGATGCGGAAAAGTCTGTGCCATTCTGTAGCACCACTAGTTTCTTATATGCTCGTGAAATTATGACCAAATATTCATTGTATTTAATAAATATGCCTTTTATTCGGGTTTGTAAGAAACTTCAATGACGTTACAATTGGTACGCAACGAATTATCTTCCCTTAAGCACTATAAATATAGAAAAAAAATTATTTTCAGTCTTTGTTTGCCTTAATTCTTTCAAAAATGTATTGTTTGTCTCTATCAAATTATTTCCAGTCAATCGATAAATTGTTACTTTTCAACAAATTAATCGTTTAATTGAAATTGTATTTTCTTTCGATTACAATGAATTGAAAGTGTTGCGATCACTACATGCGGTGACTTTATATCCCGTACATGCATTGAGGGGCGAAGCCGGCAGTCCGGCGCTTGGCCGAGCGGCCG
Source organism: Acheta domesticus (assembly GCA_031308135.1). Taxonomy (NCBI): domain Eukaryota; kingdom Metazoa; phylum Arthropoda; class Insecta; order Orthoptera; family Gryllidae; genus Acheta; species Acheta domesticus. Next base: position 82,576,186 of record JAHLJT010002630.1, on the reverse strand, counting down.
AGCGCTCGAGCGCCCGGGCGCTCGGCGACTCCCGAGTCTCGGCGGGAGCCGCAAGGCGGCCGGTCGAAATGTCCGTTAAACAGCTATCTCTTCCCCCCCAAGCAAGGTCCCCCTCCCTTCGCCGAGCGTCGGCGCGGAGCCCGAGAGTCTCGAGCGGTTGTTTTCGCCTGATTGCAGAGCTCTAGCGCTGACCTCAGCTCGATTTCGGAGCGGCTGCGCGGCCACGCTCTCACGGCGCGTTGACACACGTGGGGGCGCGTCCGAGAGAAGTTTATAATCAGTTTCTTGGAATGGAAACGATAATTTTTCATGTCATTCCTTCTTTTAGTAGTTTTTAATATATTCGAAATTTAAGGTGAAATGTTTTCAAACAATTTAAATAGTAATTGTGTCTGTTAATCAATAATTGTGCTCATTAATCGGGAAATATTGGAAAGACCAACCTCACTTCCATTGCGTACGCAACACCCTTAAATTTAACTCACCCACCGCCACTGCTTCCCTGCGTGTCTTGTATTGTGCGCAACGGCTTCGTAATTTAAGTGAAGCAATCGCATTGTGTTCATTTTTAATAGCGAGAGAAGAAAATGAGGCAAGGAGTCAAAGAAAACTCTGATACTCTTGTCTCCTAAACAGAAAAATAATGACAAAAGGGGAATTTCACAAGTTACATCCCGACCTCGTGAAAAATGAAAACTTCAATTCATTAAAGTGTCTCACGATAAATTTGAATCTAAATTGTCCATTTTGGAAAATTTACGATATGAAAGTGATATATTAAATAAAACTTAATATCAAGTTGTACAACTCGGGATAGTGCTGGATCAACATTAATTGAAATCAACATTAAATTAGACACATGTTCACTCCACATGCTTCACATAATTTGAATTTTATTAATATTTGTTTGTGAGATATTGATCCACATTGGGCAGGTATAACGGATAAATAGTCTAATTATTGTTTTATACTTGTATAAGGCATATGTATTGTTTAATGAAAGACTGCTCTCATTGCAGAGTTGCTACTTCCTACCTCCCCGACGTATAGCGAAAACTATCTCGCAATTGCAATATTTATTATGGAAATATTGTTTAGATGAAATAATTGTCTATGGATTTGTTTGATCTGTTTGCAGCTTGTTTCACCTGAACTCGAAGTTTTTTTTTGTATTTTTTTGCCTATAATTGTAATCTCCCATTTTGTTTCCAGCCAGTCCATTGCCATGTCTCCACTTCTTTACTCAACACCACTGTAAGGAATATTGTATAATCTGAAAAAGAATCTTTCTTTTTCATTGATTAGTCACTCATGAAACTATCAACTTCATCTGCCAACGAAGCTTTTTCTGCACAACGTTCCATTTCGCAAATGCGTAAGCGAATTTGGGAATCCAGCATCATTCCACGACGGAGTTTTATTTTTTCTCACATTGAATCACAACAATGGATAAACAAAAATAAATTCAAATGATTTATTAGATAAATATAAATTAAATAATTATAGAAATTCAACTCAAATCAAATTTTACTGAACTGCGTGAAAAATAAAAATAAATGCGTAACTCTTTCTTACAATTTCTTGGAAATTAGTTTATTCTGAATCTACTTCCCTGTCCCGCAGACCCTTTCTCCTAGGCACTGATGCTAACGTTTCGGGCGCCACACTGCAATCTTCCTCAGGGCAATGTGACTACGCTTTAGCTCATTTTGTATCAATGGCAGTAGCAAAATATATGCAAACATGAATTACAAATGAGCACCGGGAAAGGTGACTCAGTGCATCAAATTATGCAGTGTCTCTGACCGGGAGGTTGTAGGTGCCTCTGATCGGTATGTCATTAAAGACATATTCTCTTTGCCACTTTGAAAATTAATGGCATTAAATATTCGATAGATGGCAATAGGCATTTAATATTTAAATGTTTCTGCTAAGAACAGAATCTAAACTATCTTGTGTAATTCAAAATTCCTTAAATAATGTCTCTCTGTTGATTGTAACTGTTTGTCAAACCGTAGCTTTAACGCAGTGCAGCTGTAAAGATGCTTTATAAAATTTATACAATCGCATAAAAGGATAAATTCCGCAATATCAAAAGCAACTTTAAAAAAATTTAGACACCGTATGTAGTATTTATTAGAAAAATTGTCTGTCGTACCACTCTATGATGATGACGAAGTAGTACAAATCAAAATCAAAATGGTAGCAAATTTAGCATGAGAAAATCTACACAAGGAAGACTGTTATATTCCCTTTGTGAGGAATTGGATGGAGAACAATATGGTAAGCGTAATTGTATCCCGATGACCGTTCTTTCATTATTAATTCGTTAATATACAATACATCTAATTTAATTTAATCTTCATTTCAATGAAAGCAATAGCCCACTTTGTGTCAACCAAAGGCAAATATCTGTTCTCCTGCCTGAAGATGGATTCAATTTTTATTCAAAATTGGCCTTTGACCTGTAAAAACATCTCTTCATATTTAGAAGCTTAAAGGTTATTTATAAAGTTGAAAGCTGTGAATGACTGCGCTGACAGGCCTGTTGATTAATGCAAGATTTTCATGGACTAGTGGATGTAGATGAGGAGCGAAAGCAATTTTTGTTGTGATGTTCAAGAACATCGTTCACTCTACGCATATTGCAAGAAAGAAACTCTGTAAAAAAGTACCCACATGAAAAGTTAAAACAATAACACAGTCTAAAGAGTGAAAATGAATTAAATTGCAATATAAAATCATATATTAAAAATGTATCGTAGTTTTCCACTGACTTAATCCAAGGAAACCAAGGATCGCTATCATTCAAATTTCGCGCTCAAGTCGGCACGGGTTAATATCGACCTATTGAGATGAAATTTTATTTTGGAGTAAATTTGACCCAATGAAAAATATTTATGGGGCAAGCCCCAAAAAATTTGCGAAATAATTTTTTTTGGTAATATTAATTTCTCTTTCTTGCCAGCTGCCATCTATCAGCGCCAAAAGTGCATTTTTTTGTCATTTTCTTAATTTTTCGGTTTCCTATTGGCAGAACGGAAATGTTCATTTTAGAATATTAAAGAACACAAAAACCTAGGCCTAAATGACAATTTTCTTTTAAAAATTATGTGCTGTTTTAAAGAAAATGGCGTTTTAGCTCTATTAAAAATGCAAAATTTGAAGCTCCTTTTCACAGAAAAATGTTGAGTTTTCAAAAGACTTTATTTGAAATTATTTGAAGCACTTAGACTCACAAATATAATAATCTTTACAAATTGCTGGTAATGTGCAAATTAAAGATATGAGAGATTTTTCAAAAAAATTACATTTATATAATTTTTGAAAAAACAAAAAAATAACTCAAAATAAACTTTACGTCGTATTAAAGAAATTAATATCCTCCTTATATTTAAGGAACACCTAATGTGAATGTGTATATGTGCATTTTTTTGTGGTGAGCTGTTCGTAGTGACATCTGATGAATATTTTTTTATTTACATATAAACCTAAAAAGTAAATTCAACTAATAACTAACACTTCTAAAATATCATTTCTTTATTTGTGATAGATATTGTAAATGAATAATAACTGTAATAGAATTTGCTGTAAATTACTGCTGTAAATTATTGTGTTTCATTTTATTATGCAATGTATTGCGTTTAAGGTAGGTCCTACATTACAATTAGTGTACTTCCCCTGATTCAAAATTGTGTAAGTAACTATTGTTACTTGTAATTATTATTCATTAAACTCTAAAGAAAAATAGATGTAAATGACCGGTATGATAATTCAAGGTATAATGGACTCTATCTAAAGTCAATCTTTACAACATATTAAACATTCAAATTAAATTGAAAAATATAATTAAGAGTCTTCTGATGTTGATAATTTGTGTAACTGAATCAGCTTTAAGCATACCAATTAATAAGTGAATCAGCTTTAAACCTACCTTTTTTTTATAATCTATACCAAAGTTCTCAAACTGTTGTGGAAGACTTGTTCACGAGCCACATTCCTGGAAAGATTTGAAGAAATTAATCACTGAACTGCAAAGTACAAGTACATTCTTAATTATCAACTTTGCAAAGAATTGTTCTTAAGTATCTTAATTTAATCGCTAAAAATATTAATTCCAAAGAAAGAATTACCACAAACTCATTTTGGAGCCTAACATCTGCTTGAAACACCCAAAAGGATCAATCCAAAAATGCACACGTATTGAAAATATAGATGTTTATCTCTCTGAACTCCAGTGTTAAAACTATTCAATATTAGTTGCTATAATTATAACAAAGATGATTCAAATTGAGACTAAAACTTATAATTTATAAACATTCATACAAACAGGCAAATGTGATGTTCTATTTTCATTGTATAAACACAAACAGTTTCGTTTGTTAAGGTATTATAAAGTAATGTTATTATTTACTACGTAAATATACTTTTTTAGTAAATTAATGATTCTGTAAAACATTTAAAAACCGCCATTTTTCAAGACGTTTCCTCAAGACATACTTAAACTTAGCCACATATGACGGGTACAATTGGTGTGAGAACTGAATTCCAGCCTACTCTTGCTGGGCTCATCAAATGCAGCATTGAGAAAACTTCCAGGGCCGAAACGACTGGCATGCCGAGAAGAAAAGCAAAAGCGACGACGTTCAAGGCGGAAGGGCTTGGTTTGTCGGAAGGCGGAAGAGCTTGTTGAAATGCTTGGTTTGTCACCAAAAACTGAAAAATGTTAAATATAGATAGGCACTATATTTTAAGTCACTCCGACAAGTACAACTACATCCATGGTGATCACACGACAATTATTGAACTCAAACTCAGGTTCAAAATTTGAATTCTCTTTATTTCAGTTCACCCAGAGCGTCATTTGACCTTTGCCTTTGCCATAGGTTACGGTCAGTTATCACGAAATTTCTCTTTGGCTACACTTTTGCCGCTGCCGAGAGAGAAGCGATGGGAGTGGAAGTAACTGACACACACTCCAGAGACAATGTGATGGATCCTGTACATGAACATGAATCAAAATAGTTTTTACACTGGAATAAGTACTACATTATAGTTCCTTCACTGAAACATATACTTTCAATCCGATTGTTGGTTTGAAAGTAGAAGGTGGTTCAGAGTTTATACATGTTTTTAGATTATTTAAATAACCGTGAAAGCGTTGAATAAATATTAGAAGGCAATTCACTTATACAAATAGTAAAACTATTGTACCGAAACTATAATCAGTTACTTCATATCTACGATTTCTAATCAGTCTAAATATTTCTTACAGACGTACACGGTTGCCCATGCAAAATTTTTTAATATCGCTATAAATATTTATTCTGTGACCACGTGAGGTAAACAACGATGATTGAAAACATAATATGCTGACCACATTACAAAAATAAGAGATGTACGTCTCACAGAAAATTGAGATATATTTTCTTTTCTCAATATTCACTCTCTTTTTGTCCAATTTTGACCTACTCAGCAAAAACGCAAAATAAGTGAAAACATAAAATTCTTGGAGAACATTAAAAAACTTTCAATGATTCTCGATTTAGAAAATGGAAATTGGGTAATTTCGAGATTATCGCTGGCGATTCGAGCGCTCTTGTGCCCCGAATAGAACATCTTTTCCTGGCAGTGCGCAGTGCGCGGGAAACCATCGGAGCAGCCGGTTGAGGGCTGTGTGCCTCCCATGGCTATGCGTTCTGAAATTATTATTTGTGCTATTTTTGAGTTATTTTTGGTGAGCTTGTTTATTCATTTTTTTCGTGACAAAAGTGCAAGTGTGTGGTGACCTGAAGAAAATGAATATTTTTGGTTTCGACGATTGTCATCAAGTGCTTGCCGTGGGACGTCCACTCAAGGTGAGTATCCATCGATTTTCAGCCATTTTCTTGTGATATTCTGTCTTTGAATTCACAGCATATTTTTCTCCTCGTGGCATGGAAAGACGATTTTCGTACTTAGTTATTGCAATTCCTATATAGAATACATCTCATCATAAAAATGAAGAATGAGTACAAAATTAACGAAACAATGCATGTAAACTCACGTGCGGCGAAGCAAGATTCGAAATGTCGAATGTGAAATTATTTCTTGTTGTCCACTTTTCTATTTGAATGTATTATTGTTATTTATCCATCTACATCAGTAATTCTAATGTTTCTGAAGGGACTTTGAAAATAATTCCGCCGCACAAAAAAAAAGTTTCGTTTCTGGGCTACGATATTCCATTAACGGTTCACCCACACATCTACTTGACCAAACATGTTCGTATCATGCCGCCATTTTGTTATGTGATGATCAATATGGTACTGCGGAGATAATTTATTCTTTGCGTTTTATGTGATTCACTTTAGCGTTTCAATCGCAACTGATTAAAAAAATATCACTTCCTGATATTTGAGTTCCGCTTATAGTTTAAGGTGTCTTTCTCGACTAGTTTTGATAGCAAATATATTACGGGCATTTGATAACCAACTTTACAGAGAAATTTGCACGCTCTTGATGCATTATAACGAGTAAATTTTTATAACAAGAGGGTAATTCAGAATGTCCCTAACCAAGCGGGAGAAAACTTCGAAACATGGACAATAGCTAGGTGAACTTTTTATGCATGACAGTTTTGGCGACAGTCGATTGTTTTAAATGATGCATACAATCTTTTAAGACACACGTTTAGAAATGTGTACGTTGATGGTGCCTCCACAAAATTGTCACATTTTTACATTTTCATTTTTAGGTACTGAAAAGGTTTCTGTTTTTGCAGGCACAACTACATTTTATATAGCAGCTAATTCTATAAGGAAAGCGCAAGTGAAAGATAAGGAAAGGGATAACTGCAACTATGATTTTATGTATACTGTATTATATGACCCCGAAATAAAACCACGAGCCAATGTTGTTCTTGACGACGTCGTTACGTAAAGAAGTTGACCAGAAAGTAAAACTGAATGAAATTCAATTGACAAAGTTATGGTACTCCATGGATGGGGAAAGCAACGTATTACTAAATGCCTTAGGAATAAAATACAATTAACATCGTCAATAATGTTTCTGTATTGGAGGTAAGTGTTCGTGTGACCTGTTTTTTGATCTAACAAATAAAAGACCCAACCATATATAATTTTATATCATAGCATTCGTTAGCGAGCATTTGAATTTGAAAAATTGTGAATTTAACAACGAAAAACAAATGCGTAAGTCTTGTAAAAAATGTGCCCGCAGGAGCTCCGGTAGAATATCATTTTAACTTGTCTGCACAAGGTGGCGGGCGAGAGGGGCTAGGCCAGTTCGTTCCTCAACCTCGACGGTTGAGGCAGAGCACGTCCATTCGAAGCAATTGTTCCCTGCCCAAGCAGCGGCCGTGAAAACATTGATACTCGGCAAATCGTCTCTGCGAAGCGCGCGCGCGCGTTCATCTTTCTCCCAGGAAGTGGAGCATTTGTGTGTGATACTGTGTTCACAGCATACTTCACGGAGTTATCTTCGTGAAGTTTTGGTAAATGACTGTGACTGAGAGAAGTGAATATTACGTTGCCTCCCGTTCAGAGTAGGTTGCATAAGTGAGACCTTTCTATGTCTTACCCTTCACCAATATATTAAAATTATGAATGTTGTAAATTTGCCCCGTACATTGCTATATTTTTTTCAGATTAAAATGTTCCTTTATACGTAATTCTGTTTGCTTCTTCTGTTTGCTATATGTTCTGTTTGCTTCTTCTGTTTGCTATATGTTCTGTTTGCTTCTTCTGCTTGCTATGTGTTCTGTTTGCTTCTTCTGCTTGCTATGTATTCTGTTTGCGTTTTCTGCTTGCTATGTGTTCTTCTGTTGCTTCTTTTTGCCTTTTATTGCAAAACCGTTCAATTTATTCAGTTGTGTGTGGTTTTTATGTTTTAGGTATCTATTGTGTATGATTCAATGTTTCTTACATGGTTTGATGAAGTTTTTGGCGTTTTTTAGAATTTGAGTGTTTCTTATGTTTTTGTGTTTATGAATAAGACGTTCTACGAGATGGTGCTAATTTTATGCAGTTTCTGGTTAGAAATTTATTTTTTTTGTTACTACGCTCATGATTTGGTGATATTCATATTTTGATTCTTACAGACTACAGAAAAATGCTCAAATATGGTTTCAATTTTAATATTTTAAGCCCCATCGGGAATGTAATTTAAGATTTTATGAAGACTTATTTTCACTTACCGTTTCCTGAAAGTTTCAATGTTTTTAGTGACGTTTTTTAATTGTCATTACTTGAGTTATTGTAATTTCAATTTTTGTGTTTGGTTTTCCTGTACATTAGACTAGTTTTTTTAACATTAGGTTGAGTTGCAGAGTCAATCCTCAGGGTCAATGGCCTACTGAGCACGGAGGGCTCTATAAATTTATACTCCAAAAGAGTCTTTTGCTGAACAGCTAGGTCACTCGGATGAAGATGAAATTACAACAAGATCAATGCGAAGGCAGAAATGACGATGGCTTATAAAGATCAGCTGGACAATGATGACGGAAGGCGGAATAAATGTGAATATATTAGGCGGAGGGAGAACGGAAAGAGATTTTTTTGTCAAAGCTATTATTGTAGGCGAGGGGAGTCGTTTTATCCATCCTTTTATTAGGTTAGACATCGTAAAAGGTTTGTAAATATAATATCAATGAAATGGTATCATACAATTTTAAAAAGGCAATTTTTAATATAATTATTTTTTCCTAATCAAGGTTTGCACGTTTTTTATGTAATTAATGAGGGCATGTTATTCTGATGGTTTCTTTTCGTCTTTCATTGCAAAACTGTTTATTTATTCAGTTGTGTACGCTTTTTTTTGTTATTTAGGTGTCTATTGTTTATTATTTAATGTTCTTTATTTTATCTTTGATGAAGTTTTTTGAATTTGAGTGTTTCTACTGCTTTTGTGTTTAGAATTAATATTGCCTGATTTCTGTTTTACGAGATGGTGTTAGGTTTATTCAGTTACTGTTTGTAGTGTATTTTGTTTTGTTTACTGTGTTTCACGATTTGGCGATTTTAATATTATCATTCTTACAGATTACAGAAAAATGGTGTAAAATTATTTCATTTTGTAATATTTTCAGCCCCATTTAGAATATAAGTTACGATTTTATGTTGATATGTTTACTTACTTTTCCGTGAAGGTTTCAGTGTGTTTTTAGTGATGTTTTTTTAATTGTCTTTATTTGTATTACTGTAATTTGAATTTTTGTGTTTGGTTTTTATGTAGATTACTATAGGTTTTTTAAACATCAGATTGAGTTAGAGTCAATCGTCAGAACCAATGGCCTAAAGAGGAAGGAGGGCTCTATAAATTTATACTTAAAACGAGTGTTTTGCCGAACAGCAAGGTCACTCGGATGAAAACGAAATCACGTGAAGAGCAGTGAAGGCGAAGGCAGAAGAGGAAAATGACGATGGCTTACGAAGATCAGCTGGAGAGTAGTGATAGAAGGTGGAATAAATGTGAATATATTGGGCGGGGGAAGAACGAAGGCTGGGAAGATAATTACTACTTATATTCTCTTGTAATTTATTTCGTTTTCTCTCATTTGATGAATTTTCTTTTTTTTTGTGTAGGTTATTTCTGGATGCGATGGGAGTCTCTTATATTGTTCCTTTGTTTTTTTATCGTTAAAATTTTGTAAATATAATATTATTGTAATAATGTGATTGAATTGTAATATGTAATATAATATAATATATATGTAATTTTAATATAATTATTTACTGTTTCCAATTATGTTTTTGCACGTTTTTAATGTAATTGATGTGGGCATGTTACTCTGATGACTTCTTTTCGTCTTTCATTGGAAAACTGTTTATTCAGTTGTGTACGCTTTTTTTTTGTGTTTTAGGTATCTATTGTTTTTAATTTAATGTTCTGTATTTGGTCTTTGATGAAGGTTTTTGGCGTTATTTAGAATTTGAATATTTCTAAGGTTTTTGTGTTTAGGATTAATATTGCCTGATTTCTGTTCTACGTGATTGGGCTAAGTTTATGCTAAGTTTATTGTGTTGAAATGTATTATTCTTTGTTTACTATATATAACGACTTGGCAATTTTAACATTTTCATTTTTACAGATTACAGAAGAATGGTGTAAAATTGTTTCATTTTTTAATATTTTCAGCCCCATTTAGAATAAAAATTACGATTTTATGTTGATATATTTTACTTACTTTTTCCTGAAGGTTTCAATGTTTTTAATGCTGATGTTTTTTAATTGTCTTTATTTGAGTTACTCTAATTTTAATTTTTTTTAGATTACTGTAGGTTTTTTAACTTTAGGTTGAGTTGCAGAGTTAATCTTCAGAGCCAGTGTCATACAGGGGAAGAAAGGCTCTGTAAATTTAAACTCCAAACGAGTGTATTTCCATACAAGTAGGTCACTCAGATGAAGACGAAATCACATGAAGATCAAGGGGAAGGCAGAAGAGGAAAATGACGACGGGGTATGAAGATCAGCTGGAAAGTGGTGACAGAAGGCGGAATAAATGTGAATATATTAGGCGGAGGGATTACGGAGGCTGAAACGCTAATTTTTTTGTTTCTGAAAAGATATTTTTTTGGCCTCTGAAAAGATAATTTTTTTGTCTATGTTATTATTTGGAGGCGATGGGAGCTCTTATCGATCCTTTTATTGTGTTAGTCATCGTAAAAACTTTTGAAAAATAACATCTATGGAATGGCGTAATAAAATCTTAAGAGGGTCATTTTAATATATTAATTTATTGTTCCGAATTACGCTCTGTATGATGATTTATATGAAAATAATTAGAGCATGTTAATCTGTTTGTTCCTTCTTGTGTTTTATTGCAAAATTGTTTGTTTATTCAGTTGTGTATGCTTTTTTATTGCTCGGATACCTATAGTTTAATGTTCTTTACTTTCTCTTTAATTAATTTCTTGGCGTTTTTTAAACAATTTGAGTGTTTCTAATGTTTTTGTGTTTAGGATTAATATTTTTTGACGTCTGTTCTAAGCGAGGGTGCTAATTTTATGCAGTTTCTGTGTTGAAATTTATTTTACTTTGTTTACTGTATTTGACGACTTGATGATTTTAATATTTTCATTCCTACAGATTCAATCCTACAGATGGTGTAAAATTGCTACTACTACAACTAGGGCATATTATCGTTTGCTTCTTGTTGTTTTATTGAAAATGGTTTGTTTATTCAGTTGTGTATGCTTGTTTGTGACTTGGGTACCAATTGTTTATTATTTAGTGTTTTCTTCCTTGCTCATTTATTAATTTCTTAGCGTCCGCTGTTCTACGTGTTGGTGCTAATTTTATGCAGTTTCTGAGTTGATATTTATTTTATTTTGTTTACATTATTTGACGACTTGGTGGTTTTAATATTGTCGTGCTTACAGATTACAGAAGAATGCTGTAAAATTGTTTCATTTTTAATATTTCCTGCCCCATTTAGAATATATGTTATGATTTTATGTAGTATGATGTTATGATATTATGTTTTTACTTACTTTTTTCTGAAAGTTTCAATGTTTTTAGTTATGTTTTTTTAATCGTCATTATATGATTTTTTTGTAGATTACTGGTTTTTAGCATAATGTTTTTAGCATGTTTTAGCATCGTGTTTTTAGCATCGTGTTTTTAGCATCGTGTTTTAGCATCATGTTTTAGCATCATGTTTTAGCATCATGTTTTTAGCATCATGTTTTTAGCATCATGTTTTGTCATCATGTTTTTAGCATCGTGTTTTAGCATCATGTTTTAGCATCGTGTTTTAGCATAATGTTTTTTAGCATCATGATTTTTATCATAAGGTTCAGTTGCAGTGTCAATCTTCAGAGCCAATGGCCTACAGGGGAAGAAGAACTCTACACATTTATACTCGAAACGAGTGTTTTGCCGAACAGCTAGGTCACTCGGATAATGTGAATATATTAGGCGGAGGGAGAACGAAGGCTGGGATTACTTGAAATTGCTGTTATTACTATTTTGATAACGTTTTTCTGTAGATGACTATTCGTTTTTTAACATTAGGTTTAGTTGCAGAGTCAATCTTCAAAACCATTGGCCTACTGGGGAAAAAGGCTTTATAAATGTACATTCCTGACGAGTGTTTTGCCGAACAGCTAGGCCACTCGAATGAAGACGAAACAGAAGAGATGAGGATCAAGGCGAAGGCAGAAGAGAAGATCACAGAATGCACAAGAGGTTCATGGTGGAAAGAGAATAGAATGAAGAAGGCACAAGACGATGAGGACCAAGGCGGAAGAGGAAGAAGACGAAGGTTCTACAGGATTAAGTCGAAGGCAGATTAAAAGGAAGACGATGGTACAGGAGGATCAAGGCGAAGGCACAAAGATAGAAAACTTAGGAACAAGAGCATCACGCAGAAGGCAGCCATGGAACCCTTTTTTCCAGCTGTACAAAAATTTAAAAGTAAATTATCTTAGGGTGTTTGTAAATTTATTAATAAGTTAGGTTTAATAAAACAGTGTATTAGTTTTGTTATTTTATTATTACTATAGTGATAATTACTATAAAATTCATAATTTTATCAACTTATTTAAAGTAGTAGTTGAATTTGAGTGTCGCGACATGTTGTGAAGGGCAGTGCTATAGAGAAGTAGAAAGTGAGGTGCAAGTGTTGCGAAGTATTGTGAAATGTGCAGGATAGTTAAAATGTTTTTTAGTTATAATATCTGTGCAGGACAGCTAAAAATGTGGACTTAATGCCATTATTGTAATTAATTTTTTGTTATCATTGTTATCGAATTATTTTATAATTTTCATAGAATAATAAAAAATGTCTATGCATTAATATTCCTAATTTTCTAATACAATGTGTATTATTCTGCCACCAGGTTGTATTAACCTACCAGTAGAAATAATAAATATTTATCTATCTGTTTCTAAGGCAGAAAAGGAGGACAAACACAAAAGTATAAATGCCGAAGCGGGCTAGGACGAAGACAGTCTCAAGAGAATCAAGAAGAAGGAGGAAGAGAAAGATGAAGGATCAAGAGGATAAAGACGGAAGAGGAAGAAAACAAGGGCACAAAAAAATCAAGGTAAAGGAGATAGAAGACGAAGGCTCAAGAAGCTCAAGGCGAAGGCGGAAGAAAAAGACTAAGTCTGAAGAGGAACAAGGCGAAGGCGGAAGAAAAAAAAAGATGAGGGCTCAACAGGATCAAGGCGAAGGCGGAAGAAGAAGAAGACGCAGGGTCAACAGGATCAAGGCGAAGACAAAGATGATGATGGCACTAGAAAATCATATCGAAGACGGAAAAATAAATTCAAAGAATTTTTGAATTGAGTGTCGTGACGTTTTGTGAAGTGTAGCGACATAATCGGAAAGGGAAGTGCAAATGTAGTGTAGTGAAGTGAAGTGAAGTGTAGTATATTTAAGTCATTTTATTAGTTTTAATAACTGTGCAGGAAAGTCATAAAGTGTATAGTTATTGCTATTATTGTTATTACATCCTTTATTGTTATTATTGTTATCATCTGATATTATTATTATTACTTTTATTCTATTAAAATAATTTAAAATTCTAATATTAATATTCCTAATTCTAATATGTAAATTGTTGTGTTCTGTCTCCTAGGTGTATGAGCCAATTTCCAAACAATCCCTATATATGAAGCTGAAGAGGAAGAAGACGGACTAAGAGGATCAAGGCCAAAAGGGAAGAAGGAGACAAAGGCTCAAGAGAATCAAAGCGAAGGCGAATGAGGAAGAAGAGGAAGACACTAGAGGATCAAGACGAAAGCGGGAAGAAGAAGAAGATAAAAGGTCAAGAGGATCAAAGCGAATGCAGAAGAGGAAGAAGCTGAAAGCACAAGAGGAACAAGACGAAGACGTTAGAGGAAGAAGACGAAAGCACAAGAGAAACAAGGCGAAGGCGGAAGAGAAACAGGAAGACGATGGCATTAGAGGATCATGGTGAAGGCAAAAAATTGTATTCAAAGAATTTTTGATTTGGATTGCCGTGAAGTTTCCTAAACTGTAGCGAAGTAGTGAAATGGAAAGTAAAGTGCAGTGTAGTGATGAGTAATGAAATGTAGAGATGTGTAGAGATGTGTAGTGTAGTGAAGTGAAGTGAAGTGAAGTGGAGTTTGGTATGTTTAAAAATTCATGTATTAATAATTTAAAGAACTGCGCAGGACTGCCATAATATGAATTGTTAATGCTATTATTGTTAGTACTTCCTTTATTATCACTGTTTTCATTATCTGATTATATTAATATTCCTTTTATTCTCTTAAAATTTAAAATCAAAATGGATTAATTTTCCTAATTGTTACATATAAATTCTTGTGCTCTGTAAGCTAGGTGTATGAACTTCACTGCAGACTTATTTAATCTCTATCTATGAGGCTGAAGAGAAAGGAGACGAAGGCACAAGATCAAGGCGAAGGTGTAAGAGAAAGAACACGAAGGCAGAAGAGGATCAAGGCGAAGGTGTAAGAGGAAGAAGATGGCACTAGAGGATCATGGTGAAGCCAAAAAATATATGCAAAAATTTTTTGATTTGCGTTGTCGTGAAGTTTTCTAAAGTGTAGCGAAGTAGTAAATATTAAAGAGCAGTGCAGTGCAGTGTAGTGAGGTGAAGTTAAGTGGAGTGTGGTATATTTAAAAATTCGTGTATGTAATAGTTTATGGAACTGCGAAGGACAGCCATAAAATGAATTGTTAATGCTATTATTGTTAGTTCTTCCTTTATTATCACTGTTTTCATTATTTGATAATATTAATATTACTTTTATTCTTTTAAAATAATTTAAAATCAATGTGAATTAATATTTCTAATTGTTAAATCTAAATTCTTGTGTTCTGTAACCTAGGTGTATGAACTTCACTGCAGATACATTTAATCTCTATCTATGAGGCTGAAGAGAAAGGAGACGA